>OY754334.1:121282315-121882315 GCA_963573305.1 Pyrrhosoma nymphula
GTACTTCTGGTAAGGGCTTTTTTTCATATGGTGTAGGGCAAATTACTGGATTTTCATAAAACACAAGAGAAAGTAAAATTTCTATCATGAATGGTGGCTTCCAAAGTAATTATTTCAAAATGGCAGAGTTCCTTAAGCATGATGCCATTTTAACCAGACTTCTCCTTAAGAGGTTAGATTTTATTCTCAAGAGCATGTAGGATACTTTCTCCAAGAAAATTCCACTTTCAGACAATTTTACAGGGAGAATCATCAGTTAATATTAACACTCTCAATTCTATCCCTCTAATATGTACTTTTACCATCAGCCTCAATCTTACCGAATCTATATTGTCTTTCTGTTCTTTGTAGAATGAAAAAATGAGTGGTACAAGATCTAAAGCTCCCAAAACATAGTAGTTATACATAAATGTACTTGATTTCACTTGAAAACAAAAATGAAAACCTGTGAATTTCTTGGTTTTTTGAACTGTTATAGAAATATGGTAGTAAAAAATTTTCTTGGGCTTGAAATTAGAAACTCTAGCATTGATTAATAAATTACCTTAAGGAGGTTCGGTGGTTTCACTCAACGAAAGAGAATTCGACAAAACTTGCTGGAAGCATTACTTATGTTTTCTTAAATCTACCTGATTTTTTTCAGAATTATGTACCGCAGATTACTTGGTTCTTATGGGAACACAAGAAATGAGTAGCTTAATTCGTCAAAAAGAACTTTTCTTGTTGAGAATAAGAAAAGCAAAAATAATAAAATAATAAAAATAAAGCATATCAAACGTTTTCCCACATTATTCTATTGATGATTTAAATTATTTTTGTTTTTCTTATTCTTAACTAGAAAACGTTCTTTTCGATGAATAAAGCTAGTCGCACCTCGCGTTCCCATAAGAACCCATGTAATTTCATGCCCACTTCCACATCAAATATCCTAAGAAATCTGCGGTAGATAATTTTGAAAAAATTCAGGTAGCTTTAGGAAAACGTAATTAATGCTTCCAGCAAGTTTCGTCGAATTCCCTTAAGTTGAGTGAAACAGCCGAACGTCCTTAATACATAACTGATAAATGTCCATAGCTTTTAGATACATTCAAAAACTATTTTTGTAAATTGGGGTTATTTATAAGGTGACAAATACATACCAGTTTGGCTGGGCAGTACCAGTTTTGAGGTGTTCGGGTGTCTCAAAAGACTAAACAAAAATAATAATTTGTACCAATATTTAAATTTTCTATTCAAAGCAAGTGAATATCTTTAAAAGTTGAACAAAATTATTTAAAAACAAATATTTATAATTTAAATCAAAATGAAATGATGTTTTCCCTTAATATTTGATTTCTTCTGTTCTTCCATTGACTTAATAATATGCTTGATAAATATTCTTTCCTTCATTTTAGCATCCAAAGCGATGAAGGAAGTTGTAACAATGGAGGTTTAGAAAAACTGAGTCATGTAGGACTCTAAAGAATGACAAGTTTTCAAATGTTTCACTTGATTAGTGAAATATGTAAGGAAAATTGCCTATACACCAGGAGAACCAAAAGATTGTTCCAATTTAGCAAATCAGATATCTGGTCATCTTAAAAATTAAGGGACTGACCAATTAAATTATGCATTCTCCCATGTAGCACCAACAATTGGGCCAACATTGGGGAACAATTGTGTAACTTTTGGGAAACCAATGTTCCTTTTGCCAACCGTTCCACAATGGTGTTGGCCGACCATTTCCCAACCGTTGGTCCCTCTGTTCCCCAACTATTCCACTACCATTGGTTCCACCATTCCCCAACCTTTCTCTAATCATTGCTCCCACTGTCATAGTTAATCAATTGATTGCATTGGTTTATGAATGCAACTCAAAACATTAATGCGAATACTGGAAACATGCACCTGAATGCAAAACACACAACACATATCAACCAAACATAGATGGTAATAGACATTTTTTATAAAGGATAATGCAGTCACTTGTAAGAAATTATTGTCACAATACCTACATTATTTTACATAAAATTTAATATGAAAAATAACTTTCGGCAAAATAAATTTATTTTTACAAGTAAAGTAAACTTTACTTGTAAAAATATATTATAAGGAAATAGCATAACATGGTACATATAGGTAAAAACATCAGTAATGTACTTCATTTGAATTTCATAAATCTAAAGTAACCCGTAATTCATAAATCTAAAGTAACCCGTAAATGACTGAACATTCCCCAATCTGTCCCAACATTGGCTCAATGGTTAAAACATAACTGGACTTATTACATTGTTCCCCAACGTTGGCCACACAGTAAAAAAAAACTAACCATACTTGTCGTACCATTAGCGCAACAATAAAAAAATAACCTAACCATTTTCCAACTGTGGCACCATTCTCCAACATTGGCCCAACGCCTGTACTACATGGATTGAGGTTGGATGTCCTTTTACATATGGCAAGGTGCATCATCATACTCTTGTTTACTTCCTCTTAAGAATATGCACATTTCAGACCATTACTTGAAATGCTATGAAAATTCAAAATAATTGAAAGAGGAAGAAGAGTGTGAAAGTTGAACATTAAAGTTGAAGCCTGAGCTGGAGCAGTAAAATTATTTTTGAGGGCAATACATACAAGAAAACAGTAAAATTACTTTTGAAAAGAATGGCGAGTAATAGCAAGGAAGCAATTTAAAAATTTTCAGGATGAAAATAAAATTCTCTTCTAAAAATGAATGCCTATTTTTTAAGTTTCAAAGGCCATTATATATTTTGTAAATGTATGATATGTAATATATTCCTAGTGCATGGGGACTATTCTGTAACTTTGGTCACCCATTGAAAAACGTCTCCCCTGCATCCTTTATTGACATTGGCAAGTCTGTAAACTTGTTCTTTCTTGACCCTTTTCTCTTGGCAATTTGAGCAAGTGATAATGGGAAAAATAAGTCACCAAAGTCACTTAATTGGTGCTCCAGAAGTCGAAAATTAATAGACTTGATCAAACATTCAAACTTTCTACAAAGTCCTCTGCTGGCATGAAGATTATGGAAATGCATATTTGCATACATAGCTTGGTTGAAAACTCATGGCATCTATCCAGAAAACCATTTTCAGCCTTGTTGAGTCTATTTTGATGAAATGGAGCTATCAATGACAATCAGTGATTATGAGTGAAAGTTGTCTTTTGCTTTTGGTACTTCACTAATACCACTTGGGTTTGCTACCAACCTCACTGCTTTTATCTTTCACCATTCTACTCATCAAAGTGTTATGACCTTTCAGCTGATCTTTACTTATTTATCATAACATTCATATTTAATCACCTCTTTACTGTTGATGTAGCCTTGTATAATGTTGCAAAGCTAACTGTAGATGGTGACGTTTGACCGTGAGGGGCACTTTTCTCATCTCCATTGATGCAAGTCTGGGAAGAATTATAGTCTTGTGATGGACTACTCATCCATGAAGTATGTAATTTGCATTCCTTATGGCCAGAAGAAGATATGAGGATTGAAAAAGAAAATAATACTGATCACTGTGCATATTACCATGAATACAAGCAATTGACTGTACATAGTTGACTGCAAGAGGAATTGAGAGGAATATTGAACCTTATTACCCCAGTAACAGTTGACAGTCCTGCAACGTTGCAGGCACGTCGCATTGCGACCAATGTGATGGTCCTGCAATGTTGTAGGAGTGGGGGTTACGTCGCTGCAACATTCCAACAACGTGCAAAGATTCCAAGAATCAACGTCCCGGGACCGTCGCATTGCGACCTTCCGAAAAAATTTTGCTTGGGTACCAGATTCCATTACAATAAGCTAATAAAACATTTAGGCCACCTTACATGGTTCTTTCTTCTGTTCAAATGCTTGCATAAACCCCCTCAATAGGAAATTTGTGAACATTGACCCTTAGTGACCCCAAATGCCCAAAGACATGCCAGGTAAAAATATTTGGTCTGTAACTAATCTGGAACTGGGCTGGAGCTAGAGGTCTGTAGGTGGTCTGGAACTGGGAAGAAATTGAAACTGCTCCAGACCAGTATGATCTTTAGCCTGTCTGGACACCATCTGCTCTGGAACTAGACTGGACAACGGGTGGTCGCTACTCTGGAATTGGGCTGGACTTGGAGGGTTTATCTTTTATCCGGTTTAGTCTGGCACACCCTTGCTGCCTAATGAGCTGGTACTCCCTTGTGCTCTCCACTGAAACTCCCTTGCCCTCCCTCTCCACTTCCTGCTCAATCTCTCAAAATAAAAAAAATATAATTCTCATTTATTTACTATGAATGTACTATTACGCGATACCATGTTTTAATGTATTAATTATCCTATCTAGTATCTATCTAATGACATTGTATCTATCTTGAATTTTCAGCTACCCTACGGTTCTGCTCGCATTATCATGCACCTGAAATCAAAGTTTCTGCTTCAAGTAAGCCGTTTCTGGCCATTTCCGTGCGTTAAAGTAACTTTGAGAACTGATTTTAAATGGCAATTCCGTGATAGTTTGAGGTAATATCATCACATCACGATAACAGTTTTCAGGCATTAATTATTTGAAACCTACATAATTGCCACAATGTACGAATATAAATCCCATATTACTGAGAATAAACAAGATTTTTTTCAAATAAATAAAATATCAGACCAACCAAAGTTAAAGTTGATAATTCATTGCAGGTCGGTCACAAGTTGACGGTCAAAATGTGACGTGTCTGCAACATTCCTGCGACAGACCATTATGACTGCAGCCTTAGGATGACCTTTGTTACGTTGCTGCAACGTTGCGGCGACCAACTCTGCTACTGGGGTTAATGATGTCACAAAAATGAAAAATCTTCTACTCCCCCAACAGTCTGAGTAAAAATAAGACATAATACACAGTGGAAGTGTGGATGTCACATGAAGCATAGCCCCACCCCCTTGTCACAAGATGGTGACCCCCCCCCCCCCCCCAATCGTATGGATGTCATTTATGACTCCATAGTTTATTTATGACTCCATTTATGACAGCCCCTCATTGATAATTATCAATGAGGGGCTGTCCATAAATGTCATTGCATTTTTTTGTATGCTTTCTTCAAAGAAGGCATACAAAAAAATGCAATGACTCAACATTTTTTTATGATAGAGGATTTACGTGTTTGAATCTTGGTTGGTCACTTCGTTCCACAATCATCTCCTGTAGTGTAGGAATTCTTCTTGAAACAAATCGTAAATTATTCTTTGTGAAGTAAGTCCTATTCTTTCCTTCTTTTGGACCACGAACTTTAGATTTTTTGGTGATAGTTCTAGTCTCTGCGGACTGAAATGCAAGCAGAGAAAGAATGTGAAATAAGTGGTTGTCATTAAAGGTTCCATATAGAATATAGGTATTTATCCTCTTTTCCTATCAATTTACTTTTACAGGCACTGTATATATAATTATTACCATTTTGCGTAAAGTCCAGTGAGATTTGGCCCCTACAATAAATTATTATTCTTCCATCCGACGGGTGGAAAGTTATGTAAATCTTAGAGCAGATGAAGTACTCATAGCAACGGTTGCTTAGAAACGATCAACCCGTGATGGGAGCCTCGGCAACGGAAAAATTTCATGCAAATTGATGCTCGTTCACGGAGTCAACCAGTTCGGACTAAAGTCACAGGATTTAATTATATTTTAGGTTTCACACGATCGTACACCTAATACGAATGCAAAAGGAATCCTATAATTGGCGGTTTAGAATATATATCTTGAGCTAGTCTTGTTGGTAGATCTCATAATATTTTTGAACGAGCGGCTTCTTTTTCACTCGCAAATTTGAATCGCTGCGTCACTGTTATTGTTTTGGTTGCCTCTGTTGTGTCAGTTTTAGTATTTTGTGGTGGTTTCGCTAAATTGGAGGTAAATTTGCTGTGTGAAACGTATTTTAAGGAAAATAAGGGCAGACGGAGACTTGCATTATCGTAGTCCTGGGAATGATCCTCAGAATTGGTCTGCTTTTTTTTACGTAGATCATTGTGGTGGTTTCGCTGAATTTGAGGTAAATTTGCTGTCTAAAGCGTATTTTTAGGGAAATAAGGCCGACGGAGACTTGCGTTATTGAATTCAAGATTGATCTTCTGAATTGTTCTCCTTTTTATACGTGACTCATTGTGAGCTTCAGCTTTCACGGCTCATTTCATCGTGAAACAAGTGTGTTTACGCATGATCTTTAGTGCTGATTTTAAAAGGCTTAATTTTACCATCTGATAACTAGATTTTAAAGTTGTCAACTGCCCTGTAATGTTGTCCCAATTCGAACTTAAGGGGGAGGAGGTGATTTGCCATTTTTAAACCTAAGGGCGACTGAATGCATTATGATTTTGCCTTTCTAGGCAGAAGTCTAGAGAGTTGATGTTTTAATGCAATACGTGAGATGTTAATGTGTGTGTTCCCTACTGGACAAATGAGTTGTGGTGTAGGTGATGCAATATATAGTTTTTTATTAGTTTCGTTTAACCTCAACTTACCAAATGAAAGAGAATAAAAGCGCATTACTAGGTAGTTGAGTATTAATGATGTACAGAAGGAAGCATAAAATGAGAGGACCGTTTGTTTTTCCTCGTCGGCTTCAGTTAAGACTTCCGTGGAAAATGTTATTGTATCTTGCTTTTGGTGTTATGGTGTTGAAAATCATCATGGAAGTAAGTGTTTTTGGAGAGAAGCCCTGGTCTAACAATAATTTGAATGTGGGACGCCGTAAAGTTCCAGTTCCCAGGAAAGTCGGAGACTTTGAATTTGTGGCTGGCAAATTCTTAGAAGCTGCTCACCCTACTTCAAACCGTAGCTACTGCCATGAGAGATGGCCTTTACACAATAAACTTATGAATGCCTCTGGGAGCCCAGAGATGGGATTTAATGGTCCATATCGTGTTTTATATGATGTGATTCGAGGGTATGTGCATGATGATACTGCAGATTTGAAAACTAAGAAAAAAAACGATGTAGGGTGTATTGGTCCCTCTGCTGTCACGTATGTTACTCATGCTACCCCAGAGTATTTATATAACATAGCAGAGTTGCTCGGACGTTGGGAAGGGCCTTTAAGTGTGGCTGTTTTTGCCCCTGGGACAGATGCTGGAATAGCACATTATGTACTTTCTAGACTTTGCCATTGCTTGCTTCCTCAGCAGGCTCGTCGACTGTCTGTGCATCTAGTGTATCACATAAGTCATCCGCCTGTTTTACCAGATTCAGTTTTAGAAGGTATCGATGCTGGAGAGAGAAATAAATGTGGTCCCCCAGCTGTGCTAGGCAATCCAACTTACCGAACCAAGATGGCCCTTGCATATCCTGTCAATGTTGCCAGGAATTCTGCTCGTTCAGGGGCGAGAACACCACATATATTTGTCTCCGATGTTGAACTTCTACCGAGCAAGGGCCTTGCATCTCAGTTCTGTTCTATGCTCAGCAGAGCAAGCCGTAAGCAAGACATTGGAGGGGTGCAGAAGGAGTGGGTGACTGACCTCCAGATTCCATTGAAAATCCCCTTGCCTCAGCCAGTTGTTAGTGACAGTGGAGGAACAAGGAGATTAGCCTTTGTAGTGCCTGTATTCGAAGTGGAGCTTGGTGAGAAAGTCCCCGAGACAAAAGAGCAGCTGCTAGTTCTTTTGGCCTCAGATCGTGCCTTCTATTTCCACCGATGGCAATGCGTGCATTGTCAAAAGTTTCCAGGAATACTCTTGTGGATGGAGGAGAGGAAAAGCACTCCTGGGAATCTCCAGGTTCTAATATTGTGGATCTCTTCCAATTTTTTTGCTTGCCCTCTCTGTTGGACTTATTATTTTGTCAGCATCAAGATCCATATGCTTGACTTAGCATTTGTAGTATTTTTATTTACATTTGATGTCACAAAAATCAGTTTATTCCTTTTCAGTGGCCTAATAATTAGGACTGTGAATTTGATATTTTCATATTGTTTTGATATGTTCATGCATTGGTAAATCATTAGAGTCAGCCTGAATTGCCTTTTTTGAGATTGATTTTAAAGCAGAGCTACCTGGAGTGGCTGACAGCAATTTGATGTAAGAGTCATCTTAAGAGCTGCTATGGTGATCCTAGAACCCTATTTAACTAGGGCTGCCAACTATCCTAATTTCTGTGGACATGTCCTAAGTTTTCACGCATCATGGACTGCATGGGAGGAAGTAATAATGATTTGAAAATTTCTAGAATGCAGGGTCTTAAAATATGAAATTCTCTTCTTTCTTATCATTAATCACATTCAGGTGGGGGAACTGCTTAAAAGCCACTCCAAAGCGTTTTAAGTTGAAAGTGCTCAGGAATTACAGTCAGCATTTTCCAGACCGCAATAAATCATTGCTCAGTGCTGACCAGACTGTGGAATGTGGTGGAAACTTCTAATTAAGCCTTGTAGTTCATGTTGAAGATGTTAATGAAAAGTAAAGTGAAAGCTGAATCATAAAACAATATCCCCTTGAAATAAGTAATGATTCCTTATTCTGCCAAATTGCAACACTGTGGTTTAACAAATTTTGAGGATACATGGACTAGCCACAGTGTAACTTTATACGGAGCCACCAGCAAGTGCATATTAGTGCAATATTCCACAGAAGTCATAATTCGCCTTGACCGGGATTCGAACCAGGATCCCTCGATATTGTGCAGAGTGCTTTAGTCAGTCAAGCTGCCCCTGTCCATCTCCCCTGTGGATTTCCAAAATCCACAGGGGAGGAGGGCGCTTAGGTAGCTCAACTGGCTGAAGCACTCAGCGTGATATCGTGGGATCTGGGGGTTCGGGCCCCAGTCAAGGTGAATGATTTGACTTCTGTGGAATATTGCACAGTGGTTTGAGGTTTCATGCAGGATCTAGCATAACCATAATTCATTCCATCAATGAATCACCCAGGATTATAAGCTATAGAGTCTATGCTATGTATAGGAATAAAGTCTGTTAATTTAAGAGGCTTAATATATTCATATTGAATTGCTTTTTATTTTTACTCCAGCTATGGTTGCCGCCAATACATCATAATTGGTGTGATAAAATGTTGCCATACTAATGTTTTTAATGATAAAGAAGAACATAAGACAACTGAAGGTGTGTCGTGGTATTACAGGGAGGTCCATTCCCAAATGTGCCCAAAATCCGTCATTGTTGAGCCTAAGTCTTCATTTTCATGGAAAGAGAGTTGGCAGCTCTATATTCAACTGAAAGCCCCCCTAAGATTTGATTCTCCCACTCTTACAATTCTCTTGAGGAGTACTGAATTTAAATGCATTTTCAGTGATGTAGTTGAATAATTGTAGTGTTTTTTTATTATTTTTCTGCTTTCTTTTGATGGGTCAGCAAGCACATTTTTATGTCTAGTGGCAACTTTTTGGAATGTTCTAAAATTAAATACTCTTTTAGCACTCATTTATTTCTGCTTAGTCTGCTTGTATTCTATTTAGAATCTTCTTTAATGAGTTTACTCATTATTGTCAAGAAAGTGTGTCTTATAAGTAGTCTCAATTAGATCATCTTTGACTCAAAGTGTTCTAAGTCAAGGGTTGGCCAAGGCTAATGGAATTTACATTATGTTGTAAAATCTGGTCACCTGAAGCTTCAGACATTCATAATTAGAGTTTGATGGCATGGGTCTTATGTTTATTAGCCTTTCATTTTTGGGCATTTTCAAATAATGTCTGAATCAGGAATGGGTTGAAATTTTTCAAGTGAACAAAATCATCTGAAGTGATACCTTTTAGACCTATGCATGGAAAACAAATGTGGGAGAATGAGGATCATGATAGTGAAATATTTTACTTGTAAATTAATTTTAAGTATATGAGGTACAACCACAGACTAAAGAAGAGAGTAGGTGACATTTTAATACATGAAAGTGTAAAAAAAACTTCAAAAAAAAAGATCCTCCTAACTTGTAAATAAAATGAGTTCACTATTAACTTTGTGGAATTCCATTCTGTAAAACGATTTATTTAAAAAAACTTTTACAAACCACAGAAAAAATTTGCACTCTCTCACACAGACACAACACGCTGATGGTGCTTAGCGCCGAATCCCGGTTTCTGTGGTTTGTAAAAGTTTTTTGAATAAACCACCCTGCTAACATGGCTTGTTTGCAATTGGTCCAGAGCTTTGGTGAATGTAGCAGTATTTTTTAGAAATTATTTCAATTTTTCCAGATAATCATTGAGGTACAACAACAATTCTGTTATTAACACCAAAGATTTCATCATGTTAACTGCAAAACATCCATTTATAGTGGGCAATTACAAATTTTTTTGGCATCTGTATCCACCTGTGCTACCATATGGTTCCATCTATTTTATTATGATGTGGTTTTTTACTGCCTTTGCCATTTCTTCAATACTTCACACCATATCTGTTATGAATGTCATTCTCATTAAATTGTCTGTGGAGAATGGCTTTCTTCACTCCTTGCCCCCATGTCCTTTTCTCCTGCCTTGAGATTCCGTATTTTCAAGGGCCATTATTCCTCATTCGTTCTTCGTGGATGTCCTTACCAAGGCAATCTTCTCCCTTCTATGCTATGTAGTACCTCCATTTGCAATCCTATTATCCTTTTCAAATATCTTTGCGACTGGCCCTTTGTGCGGGCTCGGAATGGTTTGAGGGGCTTCGCAGTAGGAAGGTGGGGCCTCCGGAACCAGGGAGGTGGAGTGGGGAGAGAGAGAGAAAACTCGGACTCAACGTTGCCATGTACGCGACTTTGAATTTATGGAAACGAAAGGCTGCCTGTCATAGGCATTGTTCGTGACAGACACGAGGGGTTCACCACGTGGCCCAGTTGGGGGGGGCAGAAGAGTTCCATGCTGGTGCCGTGGTTGGGGGGATTACTCCTTTTCATCCCTTTCCCTCCCCACAGGGACTTCTTATGACCAGTCTCAAGGGTCTTTGAAGGAATAGGTCATGTGGAAGTGCTTGATTAATGACTCAGAAGTAGACTTTTGAAAACAAAAGTTGCAACTTTTATATGATGAATAATAACAAACAGACATTAATCTCAGTTTCTTTGAAATCAACCGATTAAAATGAGTCCAAACGGCATGTCATTTCATTGATTTCTGACCATTGTCGTGATCGCGCTAAGATTTTCTCCCCAAGTTTATGCCATGCTCTTTCGCTAAAATACGACGAAATTGTTCACTGTTTGGCCTCAAATCAATCAGGAAATTATAAAAAAAATTATTAGTGCATATAAAATTATGTCAAATGAAGGTTAAGAAAAAATATAATTGCTAAAAAATCAGCTTGTGAGTCACCCAGCTTATCCCCCGAGGGAAAAACCTAATGGGACACGCGAGGACAGAATCGGGTGGGGGAGTGCGAAGGGGTCTTCTACCTAACTCTTCATAACCAAAACTGAACAAATTTTTAAATCCTGTATGTGAATATCATGCATATTAACACTTGAAATTTATGATAAATTACAAGCATGTTAACGAAGTTTTTCGTTTTTATTTTATTATTAATTAATGAATTTTATCGTCAAAAAGTAAAATTAAATGTAAACATTGAATTAAATTTTCAATCAATCTACAGAGGAATGGCCAATTGCACTCCTTCTTCGTCACTCATTTCACTGGTGTCACCTTCCGTGTTACTATTTATCCTCGTGAAAAGGATAAAAGGAGAAGGAAGATCACCACGGCACACCAAGCAAACAAAGGTAGCGGAGATTTGGCAACACAGCTAGCAGATTGACGAAGTTAACAAAACGCAGGACTGGGAGCGACTGAATTTCGGAGAGGCTAGGCTCCGCCTGCTGCATTCTAGTTGGTTTTTGTGAAGTCACGTGCCAGGAGACTTTCTCTTCCCTCACCCCCAAAAAACTTAAGCCTACCTCAGTCGCAAAGATATTTGAAAAGGATAACAGCAGAGAATTACTCTTTGCCTTTCTCTATGTGAAAGTGCCCACATAATATCTCAAATATGGGATGTTAGGTACCTTGTTGTAAGCATTGTTTTATTGTCACTTTTAATGTGTACCTCTTGTTTCATTGATTTTCATGCACTAATGTCTAGCGTTTTCCTTTAGCCATTGGTGATGGTGCGAAGGGAGTTTCCATATCATCGATGGGAGCCGATTTACATTGGAACAAACAGGGAGCCCCTCTACAGTGAAGTACTCACATGGGAAGGGCAGCAGGATAAAATGACTCAGGTATTTGGATTTTAAAGTTTCATATTAGCTGCATCCATTCATTGGTGAGATGCCCAGTCATTGCTTAAAGTCTCGCTATTGCAGTAGTTGTGCCACTGGAGCTAAACACGAATTTGTGTGGTTGCACTTATTCAAAGAGGGAGTGGAGGCATGCATAGGCGTGTCCAAGGCAGGTGCCACTGGTGCAGTGGCACCACCACTAGATCGAGATTCTTTTCTAAGTTATTCCCTTTTTCCCGACTCTTGGCGGCTGGACGGCAGAGAGCTAGAGACTCTGTTCACTTTATGTTTCTACTCCTGGCACCACCACTATTCCTGGCACCACCACTTCTGTAGTCCTGGACACGCCTATGGAGGCATGAACAGTGGCATAATTAGGATTTCCTTCTGCGTGTGGGGGGGGGTTTCATTTATATTTATGTGCATCATCATAAAATGATATTTAGATTATTATTCACAAAACAGTAATTAAATTAACATTCTCTTTTTGTGAAGTCAATTCAACTATATTTTTCAGCCCAATGAGCAAAATTCTAAATGCTAGTTCAGGAACACTAATTCCGGTAAACATGTTGTGGGGGGGGGGGGGGTTTAAACCCTTAACCACTGTTTGTATGCCACTGGGCATGAATTGGATGTGGCAACTGAGAAGAGAGGTCCCATTGAGCTTAGGGCCTCATACTGGGACCATATATCCCTTATAATTTCAATTGCTATGGCCATTCAGAGGTTCTTTTTCTTGCTTCATTTCTCTAAACACATCTCCCCCTTCTACCTGCTATCGCAATAGTGAAACTTAGTGTGACAACTGTTCATGAACTATGGATAAATATGAATAATTGAAATAATATTGCTAGCCAGTTAAGCAACTAAGCAAGGAGGAAGTTGAATATTTCAGTAGATCATCTCTGTCTGTGACCAAAATGGCTCCAAGTATCTTAACCATTTTGTAATGGAGCCTCACAAAAGGAGTTGATTCCCGTAGCTTGAGAATTTCCTCTACTCCTCTGTTAGGAGATTTCTTGCATTGATGAATCACACGGATATGCTCTTCATCCATCTTGGTACCCAAGTCTGTGGGAAGCCTTTCCTCAGCCATGGGGCTTCTCCCTCCACCTCATTCGCATCCTCTCTCGCAGCATGACTCCTCAGTCATCTGTTTGCATTTGCAATGGTGTCTATAAACATAAATTTGTTATATACTCCTAAAATTTAAACCCTGAAATGAATTCCTTGTACATATTTTGCTTTGCGCTTTTAAATTTTTTTATGAAGTTCTAGTGCTAATATTAACTTGTTGTCCTTATTTTGCCTTTGATAAAACGTAGGAGTTTAGTGTGAAAACTCCCTTATCTATTGTTATTAATGCTATAATTTCATTTAAAAATTGCAAACACTCAGAAAAACAAAATCAATGCATATTGAATTATAAATGTTTAGATTGTACGACAAATATTTGTTTAGAAAGACCAATTCAGGTAGTTGACCACAGATTTATGCTATGAGAGGGGTTGCTAATGAGTCAAAGGGTCGAGACTAGTGGCCGAGGTAAGGGCCTGGACTCTTGCTAAACTGGGTGTCAAGGGGTAACAGCATACCTGGAATTATTGTTTCAGCAGCAATCATTTTCCCTCACCCTGCATGGCTATAGCAGACATTCGTTCTTTTGCATAGGAAAATCCTCATAGGCTATAGCTGACATTCATTGTGAAAGGGTTAAGGATTAAAAATAACAAAATGTGCATCTTTCCATAATGGTTTACTGTGAATTGAAGTTTTGTGATTTCTTTTAGGGCTTTGGGTGCTCATGAAAACATCTAGTATTTGAACATATCTCATGAGCTTGCACATTTTTTGTTTGAAATTATGTGTATTGCAGTAAATTTTGAGCAAAGATTATGCCTCACTTGAACTGGCCATAAGAGAGGTGATAGAGGATAAGGACTAACAAGGCTTAAATTTGGGGACCTGGGCTATTCATCCAGAGACAGGAAAAGCTTAAAAAGAAAACTATTGGCCAAAATGCTCCAAGGGGAATTTTGATTGAAAGAATAAAAAATAAAAAAATAAAAAATTGAAGCATGCTTTTCTAAAAAATTAAAATTTTATTAAAAAAATCTTAAAATAAGAAATATCTTAACATAGTAATAAAAAATAAAAAATAGCATTTTCTCAAGTGAATGAAAGTTCATTCGAATTCGATATCAACATAAATTCATTAAATATGAAGGTTTTGGTATTCAACGGAATAGAGAGCTTCAATATATAATTTCCAGAAAATCTTTAAATGAACTAAAGTTAATGTGCGAAATACAAATTAGGTCGGGCACCATGCTTTTTTGTTGTTGTCTTGAATAATTTAACCTTGTTATATTGTTGATGACATAATTTTTTCTATTTATGTTCATAGGTAATTCATTGTGTGGCTAATTTCCTTGAATTGAATTTAATTGTTTCCAGTTCTAGGCTTAACTTTCATTCACTTGAGAAAATATTATTTTATCTTTTTTAGTACGATGTTAAAAATATTTCTTTTTTTTATTTTTTTAAACATATTTTATTTTTTTAGAAAAGCATGCTTAATTTTTTTTTTACTTTTTAGTCCTAGTGAATAAAATGTTTAAAAACGACACCAGCTGTTTTATAAAATGATGATAAAAAATAATTCCCAAATTCTTAGATAGGTGGTTGAATGCACTAGCAACAATGTTTGTCTTTTTTGGTTGGTATCTCGGTTGTTCTCAGGAGTGGAAAAATATCTATGACACAGTGGCATTATGAGTTGCGTAAAGTATAACTGTGGTGCCATATTCTTAGTCATTACAAAACTTTTCTTGAATTCTTAAAAAGCAAACCTATTTACTTTTTTGGCTAGTAATAATGAATTATTACCCACTTTCATCTGTTATTGTTCACCCTCAGCCATGGAATTTCTGAGTGGGATTTCTCGTTTCATGCTCAAAAATGCACCTCTGATGACAGATATCTGGCCAGAAATGGGGGGCTTATCATGAGATATATGCAGTGGCTGCTGGCTTGGTCTTAGTAATTTTTAAAACTAATGATAATCTATGCTGAAAACAGATAAACTACTCTGTCATGCAAATCGTTTAAAGTACAGGCTGTGTTAAACAATTATAGACAAAATGGAAAATTTTTCCCAAGGTAGTAAGTAATCTCTTACAATCGAATATTCATTAAACAAATAAATGGCAAAATCTGACATTTAAAAAAACCGTGGGACCTTCTTCCTCATCATTATCATCATATATGTATCACTATTAAGAAGCTTAACTGTATTTAAGGGGTTGAAAGTGTAGTTTTGCCAGTGTCAATTTAAAAACTGAGTCTCCTTTTGGGTCTTACCAGATGCATCAGATGTGCTTGCTGGGTTACCGTTTTGTGATTTTGGACCGAGCCTTCCTGGTCCACACTCCAGGGGTGAAGCGCCCCCAGCCTCCACGATCCTTAAGGGGTCAACCTGTCAAGGTTGAGTTGGATGAAGGGGCCGAGGAGCAGAAGGAATGGCTGAGGAGTCACGAAAAAAGGAACACTCATCTCTATGAGATGATTGTTGAGTCGATGAATTTGGCTCACCCTAGAAATCCTAGGTGTAGGATCCACTGATACTTTATAGTGTGTAAATGTTTCTTCATTGATTAGAAGACTCTAGTCCGTGCATGTTGTGATAAAGACTGCTGGTATATAGGATACCAGGGGGCTAACCATTCCTATAAGTATTTTTTAAGATTTTTGAACTCTAAGTTATATTTTTGGTAGGCTTTATCATTATCTACCTGTCCAACGTTTACACCATGGCTCGAGTGATACGTACATGATATATTTATACACACCATTGGGTAAGTTTGGTGATTTTTTTTAACCAGGCATAATTAAAACACATGGTGCTAATATTTTATTTATATGTATTGTGATTATTTTCCCACAATTGGTTTTGAAATGGTTTAACATATAATTATGATTCCACAAAGAATGTTCCAATGTGGTACTTTTATTGTAGTAAGCCAATAACTCATATATAAAGTAAGTTTTTACATTATTTATTGCTCATAGTCATTTCATGGTTTTTATTAATGAGTGACATGAATTTATGTGTAATAGCATTTTGCTTCTGGCAAAGTATGTGCTGCTGGAAGTGAATGAGAAGGGTATTTTTTTCCCTACAATTAGGATAACAATTTTTTCAGTATGATGGGCAAGGGCCTAGCCATGTTTGAACACTGGTTCCCATCAGATCACCAAAGTTAAGCAACTTTGGGCCTGGACAGGGGTTGGAGGGGTGGCCTTCCTCTATATGTACCTCTAACGGGGTGGATGGAGAGGTGACACCCCTCCAGACCTATACCGGGAAGGTTGGCCCCTCCTTCATACCTCTACCGTGGTGCTCTTGTCCCCTGTCTTCAAGTGGCAGGCAGGTTAAATCTGGGATGGCACAATGGACCAAGAGGTCTGAGTGCCAGCAGGGCTCCAGAAGGCCCTCGCCCACCCATACAACCGACAATCTTGTCAGTATAGTATCCATCAATCTTGATAATTTATTTAGGCACATTTTTTATATTTCGTTTAGGTGGTGTTTTATTTAAATTGTAGCATTCCATGTTCACTCTTAATATTAATGTCCAAGTTTCATGAAGAGAATCATGTCTGATAATTTTGGCAACTTAAAAATGATACCTTTGAGTCGAAACTAGTTGTGCTTTGTAACTGCTATAATTAAAAATCAGTGGAAAGGTACGAGGTTTTTTTGTCTCTCACTAAAAGAATGTACAGTTAGAAGCACTTATGAAAAGAAAGGCAGTTAGGAAACAAGTTCTTTAACTACCCATAAATTCAGTTTTCGCAAGAAGTAATAATTTCCAAAACTTCTCTTGAAATCTTCTTATATATTTTATTATATTTAACAGAGCAAATACCTCAGTAGATTTTCTTCAGTTAGTTTTCAGTAATGGGCGAATGTAAACTAAAAGAATAGCACATTGTAATCAATTCATGATCTACCTGATTAAAGCTTTCGTCATGCTATGTGCGATACACAAGTACACCATTCTCCACCGTGTTTCTCTGAGCCACCTCTCTTTCTTAGAGTGGGTTTTGAGCTGTTAACTGACACTTGGGATTAGCCTCAGAAATTAGACTGAAAGTATTTAAATACTGTAAACCCTGGTCGAACAACACCCATAGGTGTACACCCTTGGGGGTTTTTGGTCAACACCCATGGGTGTGAACCCATAGGTGTGCACCCATGGGTGTTGACCAAAAACTACTATGGGTGTAAATGAGCAAACTCCTATGGGTGTGCACCCAGGAGGGGTGCACCCCAGGAGTCAACCTAGTAGCCCACCCCAAAGATGCATTTAGACATAAGGCTAAAAACAACCCATGTGGGTGATGCGTGCACCCAAAAGGGGCTGTGCACCAATGAAGGTGGGTTGTGCACCAATGCCGGTGGGGTGCACACCTATGCACGTGCAATGGGATGAATGGGTGTATACCAATGAGGGTGGGGCGTGCACCCATGAGGGGGAGTGTGCACCAATGATGGTGGGGTGTGCACCGTTGTGGGTGGGGTGGGCATTCATGAGGGTGGGGCGTTCACCCATGAGGGGGGTGTGCACCCATGAGGGTGAGGTGTGCACTCATTCCACACCCATGCATGTGCAAAGGAATGCATGGGTGTGCACCCATGAGGGTGAGGTGTGCACTCATCTCCATGGGTGCACACCCAAGCATGTGCAAAGGGATGCATGGGTGTGCACCCATGAGGGTGAGGTGTGCACTCATCTCCATGGGTGCACACCCAAGCATGTGCAAAGGGATGCATGGGTGTGCACCCATGAGGGTGGGGTGTGCACTCATCTCCATGGGTGCACACCCAAGCATGTGCAAAGGGATTCATGGGTGTGCACCCATGAGGGTGGGGTGTACACCCATGAGGGTGGGGTGTACACCCATTGGGATGGGTGTATGCACATGCATGATGGGGGTACACCCATGGGTGTTGGAGGCACCCATGAGTGTTGTTCGACCAGGGAACCCTTAATGCATAAAATGAACCCCTCTGAATCAAAAATCAGATTTGCTTCTTGCGGTTATGTTATCACTAGGGTGACTAAGAATACTTCAAATTAGGTTTTTGAATCAGTCTAAAAAGCCTTGATATTTTTGCATAAAACCAATGATGTATTTTAGCTCCAAAAAATTATTTGATCATTCCAAAAAGTATAAATTCCTTCCTTCATTAAATAAATAAGCAAACTGCGACATGAAAAGACTATAACTTCTTGTCCCTGTAAAAACTGGAAGTGTAGTTATGAGATGTTATGAGGATATGTTACACATATGGTCTGATCAAAAAGTTTCAGGACTGGTTGAATTGCATGACTCAGTCAGAATTTTGCAGTTGATGGCAATGTTTTGAAGAAAACCACATGAGTAACCATAAATTGCTGTTTATAAACTCGTAGAGCTGCAGCTGTTTTTGTAAAAGCATTTTTTCACATTTTGGAGATTTGGTGATTAGTCCATGCTAATGATGGAGGAACAACAACAAATTCGGTTTGAAGAAGCCAGCCAGAATCTTATTGAGAGTGTAAGCAGAGATGATGCATCCCATAATGCTATCATTACAGGCAAAGAGATATGGGTTAGTGGTTAAAACATGGGAACCCAAGTGCAGTCATCACAGTGGAAAACCGAAAGTTCTGCAAGAGCAAAGTAAGCATGTCAGTCGTGATTGTTAAGGCTGTCTCTTTTCTTTGATTCTGAGAAGTTGTCTCCAATAAATCCCTCATAAGGTCTAACAATCAATAATATTTATTATTTTGTAGTTTTTGATTTTATGGTGTGAAAGTGTCTGAAGGAAGAGACACCTTGGCATAGTGGTGAATGGATGTTGAACCAGGGCAATGCCCTGGTCATTCACCCCTTGTTATTCGTGAGTTTTGCATAAACAATGGGGCGGCAGTCCTTTGAAACCCATACTCTCCTGAAATGGCCCCTGCTGACTATTTTCAATTTCCTAGGGTTATGTCTGCCCTCAGCGGACCAACATTTGTCACAATCGACAAGATAAAACAAAAATTGCTGGAAGTAAAAAACAGGGTAAAAAAACATGTTTTCTTCTTGATTCTAGCTGTGGAGAAGTGTGTGGCTAGGCAGTGGCAGTAATTTGAAGAGGAAAATGGGTAATAAGTTGTGATCTTTTTAAAAATATATGTATAAAAAATAACCCTGGAACTTTTTGAACAGACCTCATAGAGATACATTCATGTGTAAAGCCTCATCCCTTTTGCTGGGGAAATTCATTTGTTATAATGGAAAATTATATATACGTATTTAGGGTTCATTATATCAAGGTAAAGCTGTACATGCATATCTTTTTAATGGTTATCCATTAGTTTTGCATTGTGTAATAGACAAATTCAGTTTATATGGTGTTTCATTTAGTTACCTGATGAGTATTTGCTTCCTCCCCCTTTTTCTGGCTTGGCCAGACAAGCTAATGAATTTAAACTATGTAGTAGCATGGGAAAATTATAAATTTTATTTAATGACATAAAATAAAAAATGATGGGTCTTCAATGAAACACTTAAAAAAGAACTGGGTAAGCCATCCGTAATCCGTGTTTTATGACCTCTGGTGTAACTATGCTCTAGAGCTTAGTTGCTAAGTTTAGAAGCACCTCTGGGAGGTTTTGTCAGTCTTCTCCAGTACTGCGGGAAGTATTGGAGCTGTGCTTCGGACTGCTCCAGTTGAAATTAAACACTGGTGTGCTCTTAGTTGAGTCTCAACCAGTTGCTAAAAATGCCCATTGGTGTGAGGTGGCCTTAATCTTGTATAAGCTACTCTATAGAGTAGGGGTACTATTGTATCATTGTTCCTAAATTTACCTTATTTGCTTAGTCGGAGCCGGAAAGAATAATTCCTGGTCAATCCAGAGCATGACAATGATATATGTTGGTACTAGTATGGACATATTTCAACTAATATTTTACATAATTAGATTACAGTTTCAATTTCTATTTTAAATAAAAGTATGTATATATAGAGCTTACTTAATATGAGCTTGCAAGGCATGCCTTTCATGATGATTGAATGCTCTTGCCTGCAGCTTCTTCAAACTTTATGTTCAAATATATTCTAGTACTATGGTATTATTTTGGGCAAATGGTAATGTAAAACTTAAAAATGGATGATGGAGATGCATCTGAGAACTTTCTATGAAAATAAAAATACCGTACTCATTTGTACTAAAAATGATATGCAATGTACTCCAGTATTACATTTATCATCCCCATCTTGAGCATTGCATCTCTCAATTTGTGCACTGATAATTTTAATATTTTCGTTTGTTGGTAAATTTTCTTCTGCCATCAGGATATTAACATTTTCAGTGTAGAGGTTTTTTAATTAAACTTTTGAATTATAAAAAACTTTTTTTGACATAAGGACATAAACGGTGTATCACCTACCCCTGGAAATCAGATGCCTATGACACCCATGTTGCTATCTGCACTCAACATGTTAGTTAAATGCATTGAAAGTATCTTGGGGAATGGAAAATTACCTTAGACAGTTACAGAGCTCTAGTTTGAGGTGGCTCTGTGATACTATGGCATGTTGATCATGTAGATATGACATGCATTCAGAATTATGTGTATATCACATTTGATACTATTAATTAATCCATCAACAGCTGCAAACTTACTGTGGTAAGATTTTTTTAGTTTGGCTATGTGATTGTGGTTATTTGAGTATTTTAAGGAGGTTTTATGCCTGCTGATTTTCTATAAATGAAGGTCTGATAAATATAATACTGATGCCATAATCATTATTGGTAAGGAGTTTTATTATTTCAGTATTTTGAAGTTTTACTATTTATATTTTCCTTTTTTCTGATACCTACTGTATTATTTAATCATTCAAGAGAACCACCTTTTGGATTAATTTGAAAACATGTGTAGCAGAAGTTCATTATTTGATTTTGAATACAATTTTTATACATAACATATCTGGGTAAAAGAGTATTTTTCTTATACAGTAAAGTTATGTGTAATTATATAGTTACCTGACTAATTCTGAATATATCTACCTATCATGACATCAAATCCTTCATAGGGTGTATTTCATAATGATACATGAATCAAAAGGATACAAACACATCTGTTCAGAGTACATATAGCCTTAAGAATGGATTAATAGGTATTCTCTTATGTTATCTAATGCAGAAATGCTGTTGAATCAGTTTCTTTACCAATGGACTGTTGATGGCAGAACACCTTCTGAAAATGCTAACTTCAATTTTTCCATTTTCCATTTTCCATTATTTGTTTAGGGAATGCATATGATGGAACTTCCTTGTAGAATTATATTCATAATTATTACAAGTAGCTGTAATTTGAGTGACTTATCATATGTAACATTGAGTTTCCAGAAAAGTAATTTTTTTGTGATATGTGCTGACAATATGCTACTAAATTATTTTTTAGAGATGTAAATTAAAACAATAGCATAATTTTGTTATAGAAGTATTTTTTTCACTCCATAATTAATTTCCTGGCTGTAGATAATGCAATCCTGATAATATAAAAATTAGGAAAGGCTTTTACCGTCCTGTAATTTTCACTTCTAAACAACCCTTGGAGATGAATTATGTCTCCTCATTTGAACGAATTCATCAACCTTGACTTTCGATGAAATTTTTACTTTTGATGATCGCTAATTTCGCTAGTTGATTTTGTTGCTGAATAGTCTTAACCCTTTTACTGCCAGCGGGCCGATATATCGGCCCCTCGCTGGATGTGCGAAAACTGCCATGGGCCGATTTATCGGCCCAACTTTAAATATCTGAATTCAATGGCTCAACTTTAAAAACCTGAAAAAAGCCTTGGCAGTCTTCACACATCCCACCGGAAATGGGCTGGCAGTAAAAGGGTTAATGAAACATATGAGATATATTTACATACAAAACTTCTTCATCATCATCTTAATTGAAAAGTACATACTCTTCTTATTTGGAAGAGTGTAACCTAGTCTCCTAGTTTTTTGCTCTTGTAAATGCAAAATGTTAATCATCATTTTATGAGGGTCTTTGTATTCATGGTGCTAAAAACTAGGTTGCTTTCGATGAATTAGATATTCTCAGGCGTAACTTAGTGAAAATCCATATTGACAAAATCAATACAAAATTTGTAAATTTCACAATGAATTTTATTTAATGCTTAAGTATTTTAAAAAATTAACCAGATAAGATATTTCTCCAATGGCCGTAAAATATATGCACCACTCGCCAAAAATCAAACACTTACTGTGTTGGTTTGCGGGAATGGGGACTCCGCAACAGGGACCAACCACAGCCTCTTCACCAGAATACCCTCCTGTGGTGGTTTACGGGAAAATTATTTCCTTGCCAGGGACCACCACAGACTCCTCGCCTCCCCCACTCTCCACTTCACCCACATTCTCACTAATCACCAATGACCTTTTAGCCTTTACCAATTTACAACCCCACTTCCTAACCCTTTTGTCGCTTCCCTATTTATTCTAGGATTGTCCTCCTCTCTTCATTCACTTTCAACCTCGTGTTGCTAGTGTTTTTCCCTTCAGCTTGCTGAAGAGGACCACTTTGTGGTCGAAATACGCGTATCCGAATTTCACCCTCGTTCCCTGTTTGTTCTATTTGACCACGCTCTTTTTGAGCTGTTCTCCCAGAAATTTGGGGCCCTATTGTGTGTGTGAGTGAGTGTTTTGTGTGATTGCGTGTGTGGTTGTGTTAATAACTTGGCAGCCTTAGTAGAGTCACTACAGCTCTGCTAAGGATCCCAGGTTATAACCCAGGAATCCTTAGCTGGGTCTCATTAGCCTACAAAGGATTCCAATTGGGTTGTGTGTGTGTGTCTGTGGTTGTCCCTGGTGAGGAAATAACTTTCCCGTAAACCACCACAGGAGGGTATTCTGGTGGAGAGGCTGTGGTTGGTCCCTGTTGCGGAGTCCCCATTCCCGCAAACCAACACAGTAAGTGTTTGATTTTTGGTGAGTGGTGCATATATTTTACGGCCATTGGAGAAATATCTTATCTGGTTAATCTATAGAGGCCGTAGAGCTCATCTACCTTGATTTGATTAAAAAAAATTCATTGTGAAATTTACAAAGTTTGTTTTGATTCTGTCAATAAGTTGCTTTGTTAAGGCTCTTTAGACTCTCAATCAAGAATTCCTTCATTATGATCTTTTATCGACTGAATTTCATGGCTAAGTAATTCAACGCATCACTGATTGACTCAAGGAGTGACCTATGCATTTGTAAATGCATGTGAGGTTCATTATAAATTGTAGTCAGTTGGATGTGAACTGTATGTGAAAAAAATGATAAATCAAAGAATGTAACTGAAGAATTATTCGAATAATATATTGACTGAAAACATATTGATGTCTCTGGATTAATTTTATGAGATCTCATTTCATATTACCCTTATGCTTGCGAGCAAACTTTCCAATGCATAACTTCGCTGAAACTAAAGGAGAGTTGTTGTTAGAAATAATTGGGCACAGCTAAATGGCAGAATGACATTCTTATTGCATTAAGGGTGCCAACCATTTCTCATTGTAAATGAGGACATTATGGTTAACTCATTCCTTTTGTAGAGCACCGTCTGAAAGAAGACCTCTACGCAAATAAAAGCACAATGGTCATGCCTGATGCAGGGGATTCAAAAATTAAACTTTTTAGGTTGCCGTGGCAGTACATTCCATAATGATTACCATATGGTAATCATTATGGAATGTACTGCCTCGGCAACCTAATAAGTTTAAATTATGTACTTACTGTAGCAAATTCCACTGCCATGTTCACCCAATTTCATTGATGATAAGAGGGTTTCAAATTATGAAAACCAAAATTCTTGGTGTGTGTAAATTCCTCTCAGACAGTTCATGTTGAATGAGGAAGGAGGGAAACATTCAAAGAGGGAAATGGAGGTGAAAGATGGGGGAAATGTATAAAACATGCAACTATGCTTCCTGGATACGATACAATATCTTTTGAAAGATCTTGAGATTCACACAAGTTAACCCATTTAATACCGTTATTGAGTAATGAAGGGAGGTATCATAGGATCAAAGGCAAAGTCCGTCTTACTCCCACCGTTCTACAAGCTTTTCCTGGAGGAATTGCAAGAACAAAGTGTGCCAAATGACTTCTTAGCCATGTAGATGGCCACACACATGTCTATGAAACCCCTTATTCCCATATGCTGCCCACAGATGGCTACTCAACTCTGTTGTCATTTAGCACACATTGTTGAGGAATTTCCTTTTCAGTACGTCTCATATTGTTATCTGCTGGCATTACTGTGGTACATCAAAAACGAATATTGCTAGTGTAACTCTGGTACACTTTAGTCATAAACTCTTACTTATTTTTCCAAGGGTGGCTTCACAAGTACTGTGCAACAATAACACAGGAAAAATCATTCGCCCTGATCAGGACTCAAACCCAGATCCCTTAATATCACTCTGAGTGCTTTAGCCAGTTAACACATTCAATGCATGTGTGATATGGAAAGAATTTCTTCCAAGTGGAAACAGTTTTTTTCTATTTAAATATTATCCATTTAAATAACCAACCACCATTCCTTAAACGTCTGCTGTGTGGCTATAACTCCAACCACCACTGTTCCAGAACGGCACCAGCGTTGAACGTATTAAGCTACCAAGGCATCCTTCTCCCCTGTGGATTTTTGAGGGCTTTAAAAATCCACATGGTTAGCTTAATGATTTTTCCTCTGTGGAATTTTTGGACCTGTGCCTACTTGTGGGTGACTTCATGAAGGGAATACCATGGCTAGTCCTGGTATCCTCAGTAATTCTCATTGGATATAATTTAGTATAGTGGATATTCGTGTTTCATTTCAGTTTATAACAGAAGCAAGGAAAATATCCCCAGAATAATGCCATTCAGGGATTTACCCATTCAATTTTGTGAGTGCTTGTATCTTGTACAGCTTTTCAGAACTTGTGCCAGTATATGGGTATAAGTACTGCAATGTTGTGCCCCCCCAAATTTTCTAGTTAGGTTTTTCTTTTTGTGTTTGTTTCCCAAAACACACTATTGAGCTCATTACAGGATAAATTAGGCTGTCTAAAAATTGATCAACTTATAATTCTTCAAAAAGGTAATTCAGTCTCTTTTCTTTGAATCATTTTTTTTGCATCTGATTTCAGCATGAAAATGCACGGCAGCGGATTTACATTTAGGCAGAGAGAGGTTTAACCTGCGCCTTTGCTTGTATTATGCTCGGCTCAGCGTAGCCTTTCCCTCCATACTCTTTTTGTAGCTGCGCGCCTGCTCGCAGATTGTGCTTTGTCACCCCACCCACCTCCCCTTGGCGCAGTCCAGGAGGCCGATTGCATAACAAGGCACCTAACAAGGGTACCCTTTTTTTTAAATAAATTAAAAATTTCGGTGGGGGGGGGGTGAGGCGGGCTGCACCACATACTGGCCACATCTCCCCTAGCTACATCAGTAATGCCACTGTATGCCCAGCTGTCAACAGGCAGAATATCTCTTAAAGCGAACATAGATTACTTTCATGTAAAATCAATAACAGGGTGTCCGGCGACCTGGAAAACTCAGGGAATTATTTTTCCCTGGAAAACTCGGGGAATTTTTGTATTTTTCCGAAAACCCTGGGAAATACACGGCAGCTGATTTAGATTTAGGCAGAGAGAGGTTTAACATACGCCTTTGTTTGCATTATCCTCGGCTCAGCGTAGCCTTGCCCTCCCTGTTCGTTTCCTACTGTTTTCGTAGCTGTGCGCCCGCTCGCAGCTTGGGCTTCGTCACTCCATACCTCTCTCCCTTCGCGCAGTCCAGGGGGCCGATTGCATAACAAGGCAAATTCCACACGGAATAATTCCCATGTAAAATGGCCGCTACGAATGGAATCGGAATTGATGCCGATATGCGTTTGTATATCTCCATCAGCGGAAATAGAATTCTGCACGGAAACGATTCCGTTCGAAGAGCCGTACGATTGGAATTCTTGGTGTTGCCAAATTTACGAGAAATCTAAAAGTCTGCGCATTCGCAGTGGCATTTACCGCAATTATACGAAAGCCATTCGGCCGGCAACCTAAATGGATAATTAGTGCACTGTTATATAATTGATGATTCTCTCCCAATAATCTCAACCCTGCTCGTTTTAATGTTTGCATACATGTTTTTGAAGAAGTGGAAATACATTTTGTGGTCACTGCATGCTGAAATCAAGGCCCTCGGGTTCGAAGCCGACAGGGCCACTGTACAGGGGCAACCCCAGCTAATAATAATTCGTGTATTGTCCAACAAATACAATTTTGTTCTAATAGAAATCTTTCACGAAATTTTGATTAATTGGAAAATGACTTTCCTGATTGCTTCCAATAGTGGCGAAATGATTTGTGAATGTTGCGGTAGGGTCGGAAAGGCGACCAGCCTCGCGGGGCACAATCAGACATGCCCTTCTTCCTCCCTCCTTTAATTAATTTCGGAAGGCCGCTGTACATCTAGGCGCCGCGTTATCACAGGACACGCTGTGCTATGATATCGGAGCCGACACTTACGAATCAGTGTAGTAGTGTTACGTCAGTGTTTTAAGGCCAAAGTGCCTCAAAAGATCTACCATCAGCATTTGAAGCCGGTGCATCCTAGTCCAGAGTAAAACTGAAAGGGCAAGTTGTCCAGGTCTCCATGGATGGCCCTAAAGTAAATAAGGCATTCTTAAAGTATCTAAAACGTCAGATGAAAGTCAAGGGTGATCCAGAGGATCCTGGACTTAGGGACATGTGGCTTACACTTTCCATTCTCCTTTTTCATCCCAGAACTTCACATTACACTTCCAATTCCACCCTGAACTTCGCATTCTAATACTTTTTCCTCCCAGAACTTCACATTACTATTCCATTTCCATCCTGAACTTCACATTACACTTCTTTTTCCTCTCAGAACTTCACATTAATATTCCATTTCCATCCTGAACTTCACATTACACTTCTTTTTCCTCTCAGAACTTCACATTACTATTCCATTTCCATACTGAACTTTGCATTCGAATTCTCTTTCTCCCAGAACTTCGCATTACACTTCCATTTCCACCCATAACTTCTCATTAACTACTTTTTTTATCCCAGAACCTCACATTCTACTTCCATTTCCACCCTGAGCTTCGCATTCTTATTCTTTATCCTACCAGAACTTGACATTACGATTCCATTTCCAACCTGAACATTGCAATGTTCTCCTATATCCTCCTAGAACTTCACATTACACCTCAATTTCCACCCTGAACTTCGCATTCTAATTCCTTTTCTCCCAGAACATCATATTACACTTCCATTTCCACCCTGAACTTCGCATTCTAATTCTTTTTCCTCTTAGAACTTCACATGACACTTTCATTTTCACCTTGAACCTTGCATAATTTTCTTTTTCCACGCAGAACGTCACATTTCACTTCTAATTCCACCAAAAACTTCGCATGTTACTTCCCTTTCATCCCAGATCTTCATATTGCACCTCCATTTCCACCCTGAACTTCGCTTTCTAATTATTTTTCCTCCCAGAACTTCACATTACACATCGATTTCCACCGTGAACTGCGCATTCTACTTCATTATCATCCCAGAAAATCACATTTCACCTCATTTTCCACCCTGTACATCGTATTCTACTTCTATTTCCTCCCAGAAATTCACATTACACATCTATTTTCACCCTGAACTTCGCATTATAAATATTTTTCTCCCAGAACTCCAAATTACACGTTCATTTCCACCCTGCTCATGGCATTGGACTTCTTTTTCCTCCCAGAACATCACATTACACTTCCATTACCACACTCTACTTCGCATTCTATTTCTTTTTTTCCTGAACTTCACAATGCACATCCATTTACCCCTGAACTTCTCATTACACTTCCATTTCCACCTTGAACTTCACATTATACTTTTTTCCTCCCGGATTTTCGCTTTACAATTCAATTTCCTCATAGAACTTCACATTACACATTCTTTTCCATACTAATCCTCGCATTCTACTACTTTTTCCTTCCAGAACATCACATTACACTTCCATTTCCACACTGAACTTCGCATTCTACTTTTTTTCATTCAAGACCTTAACATTAAACCTCCATTTCCACCCTGAACTTCGCATTCTTATTATTTTTCCTCCCAGAACTTAATATTACACTTCCATTCCCACGCTGAACTTAGCATTCAACTTCTTATTCATCCCTGAACTACAAACTGTACCTCTATTCCCACACTGAACTTCGCATTCTAATTCTTTTTCTCCCAGAACTTCGCACTAAACTTCTATTTCCATTCTGAACTTTTCATTCTACTGCTTTTTCCTCTCAGAACTTCACAATACACTTCCATTTCAAACCCTGAACCTCGCATTCTTTCATTTTCCTTCCAGGACTTCACATTTCACTTCCATTTCCACCCTCAACTTCGCAATCTATTCTTTTTCCTCTCAGAATTTAACATTACACTTCCATTTTCACCTTGAACTTCGCACTTACCTCTTTTTCATTCCAGAGCCTTACATTCTACTTCCATTTCCACCCTGAGCTTCGCATTCTAATTCTTTTTCCTCTCAGAACTTCACATGACGCTTCCATTTCCACCCTAAACTTCTAATTAGTCTTCTTTTTCCTCGCAGAACTGATATATGTCGAAACCATGGTCGGTAAAAATAAAAAAGGGTGGATTGTACAAAGCGAGAAATTATTTCATGTGTGGCTTTTCCACAAAGTTAAGCCTGAAACTGTAACTTGCATGAAATCTTAACATTACGATTGCAACGACGGTCATTATGTATCTAACAATAAATATTTCTTTGACCAAGGGAAGGATAATACTATTCTTATGCTTTAGTAGGTATATTAGGAATTGATTTTGTTGACTGCACAGTTTTAATAGTGTTTATCAGCATTTAAGATGCATGGGCCATATTCTTAACCTTGCAGTACAAGACAATTTGAAAACGTTGACTTTGGAGGATCAGGTTTCAGGAGACCAGCTTTTATTCGTTGAGAGTGATGATGAGTATTTGGACGTTGGAGAAGAAAAGAAAACTTCAATTACAAAAATTAAGTCTTTGTTCAGGAAAATTAAAAAAGTGAGCAGTTAAGTAATAAATTTCGCAGCGCTTGTAAAGCTGCAGGGATAACAAGCTACACTGAACCCTGTGATTGACGTTCCTACATGGTGGAATTCAACGCATGACAGGATCGGAATGGCGATAAATGTAAAGAGAGGCACGTCGATCCTATGCGACAGGCGTCGATCCTATCTGGTGAATCGAAAAGACAAGTGGACGCATTATTTCTAGATTTTAAGAAAGCTTTCGACACGGTACCTCACAACAAAATTTTATACAAATTATAGTCATGCGGGCTAAACGAAACAGTAGTAAACTGGATACGCGACTTTCTGAGTGATCGTAAGCAAAAAGTAGTTCTTGACGGAATCAGCTCTGATGTAGTTCAAGTGACATCAGGTGTCCCACAAGGAAGCGTAATCGGCCCCCTTTTGTTCATCATATACATAAATGATCTATGCTCTCGAATTAGCAGTAAAATACGTT
This sequence comes from Pyrrhosoma nymphula, assembly GCA_963573305.1. Lineage (NCBI taxonomy): Eukaryota > Metazoa > Arthropoda > Insecta > Odonata > Coenagrionidae > Pyrrhosoma > Pyrrhosoma nymphula. The sequence goes on from OY754334.1 coordinate 121,312,138, forward strand.
TATTTGCCGACGACGCTGTCATCTATCGTGAAATTAGTGATCACTCTGACTTTGAAACTCTATCATCGGATTTAAAGAACGTTCATGTGTGGAGCCAAGAGTGGGGACTCGAACTTAGTCTGAGCAAATGCACGGCGGTACATTTCTTGCGGAGGTCATCCAACTATTCCCATGGATATGCTGTGGCTGGTGTTAACATAAAGGCGACAGATGAAGTGAAGTATCTAGGAATTACGATAACTTCGCACCTATCGTGGGGAGCACATATAAGAAATATTTGTGGCAGAGTTCTGAAGAAGCTAGGATTCTTCAAGCGTATTGTGGGAAGATTTTCGGATGAAAAGGTAAAAGAGAGGTGCTATTTCGCACTCGTCCGGCCACACCTTGAATATGCAGCGAGCATATGGGATCCGGTGCAGAAAGACTTAATCCGGGAACTTAATAAAATACAAAGGAAAGCTGCGCGATTCGTCAAAAACTGCTACGGGCGTACAGTCAGCGTTACACAGATGTTAAACGAATTAGGCTGGGAGCCGCTAGAGACTCGGAGGCTGCGCGCTAGGCTTAGATTGTTTGAGCGATTGAGAATATATATCTTTCACAGCGACACGGAGAAAATCATATTAGTCCAAAGACTAACACGTCAATAAGTTTTAAAAACTCGAAATAAATTGTATTTCGTGGTTTGGATCAGTACATTTTTTTCTGTTGAATTATTTGATTTTCTATTCCTTTCATTGCACCAATTTTGAGGCTTTTAGAGAAGTTTTTCCTCCTGTTTTGTGCTCTATTTTTTGACGCAATAATTGACTATCAATGAACTACTAAATGGTACATGCATTTTGGATATATGAAGTTAGTCCAAATTTATGAACAGTTTGAATTCATATGGATGTTGCGACGATTTCGAGTTTACCGATTTGGCGATCATCCCTAACCCTGAGAAAACTAGGCTTTTTATCGTGTTGTGTTTTTTTTGTTTTGGAAAACGAGACGAGAGTCTCACACAAGACTCGAGACCGAGAATGAGGTTCACTAGATGAGAATCGAGACGAGATCCGAGTTTGAAAATCGAGACTGATCCTAAGGCCGTCGCACAGTGGTCCGGATCGCGAAAAAGAGGGACAAAAATAAGATTTTTGTAAGATAAATTTGAAAATTGTCATTTATATGTTTTAAGACGCTCTTAGTTCATTTCTGCTGTTATTTTTAACAAAAAATAATTATTTTAGAAGATATTGAGAATTTTAATGCTAAATTAACCGATAAAGAGTAGACTGCATAGAAAACGCCTGTTATTATTAAATATGCAAATATATAAAAAGTATTTGCATAATATGACTTCTAGACCTTTAACTTAGTAAATAATTATTAAAAAATGGGTAAATGTAAGGCAGATAGGGGAATTGATTCTAACGTTGAAGTGATTGCGATTATCAGCTAGCAGAGGTAGTGCCGCTGAAACTAAAAAATAAGTTATTATTAAATAAATATTAAAACGGTTTTAAGTGCAAATTAACTCATTTATGTAAATAAAAACATACTTAGTATCTTATTAACTTTACAATTTATGTAATTCCAAATCAGATTCTCCTGAATTTCACTCCTCTTCCTCGAATTCACTCGCTGAGTCAGGATATTCTTGCAAGAGCTCACGGACCTCTTTAGGCAGATCTTTTAAGCCACGGTATTTATTTAATTCAGCACCTAATGTACCTACTGACTAATGGATCAGAGTTCAGCATCAGTCTCCGGAAAACGCCCTCAGTCGTGTGGAATCTTGAAATTTTTCTTGCGTGATGCGATAAGTTCTTATATCTTTATTCCGCGATTCCTGAGCCTCCTCCGAAAGCTCTCCAATTGGAAGAAGAGCTGACTCAATCACATCTGCTCCGTGTAGCAGAACTTTATGCACTGTGGGTGGCATGTAGAACCACTCACAATATTTAACATAAAATTTTTCCGTGTCCATGAATTATTCTTTAAATTTTGGGGGTTCAATTAGAAGGCCGCATGACGAAGCTCTAAAAATATTTGAAATTTTAATGATAAGTTCTTTTTCTACGGCTGAAAATCAATTTTATATTTTATTTCATGTGAAAAGCGTTGAAGTAAAAGAAGATTTTTGTGAAATAAATGGATCCTTACCAGTACTTTCAGCTGATAGGCGGGCATTTTTGAAGAAGCGCCTAGCTGTGTTGCCATCATTCGATGTGCCATATTTTTGCTTTGGTAGATCAACTAATAGACCCATTCTACTTTTAAATTTCTCCTGAAGTACTTTCTTCCTTTTCCCTCTTCCACTTTTTCAATACTCATTTACATACCATATCCGTGTAGGGGGGGTCATCGTATTAACTAGATACGCTTCTGCGCGCTATGTCCTCTCTCTCTCTCTTAGATTCATGGCTGTAGCAGAAGACAGTTCTGCAGGGAAAGTATTTTCTCTAAGGAATTTAGTTTTCCTTCTTTTTTGATCGGATAGTGACATCCGAAAATTGTTTATTTGGCCTACCCTTTCTTTTATTGTATGTGCTTGATAAAAAAGGCTTATTACTTAGACAATAGCCCAAGGGATGTCATATCACAATTAAAACACCGGGAAAATACGACCCTGAGGTGCTTGGAAAGTTACGATACACAACATCAGGGAAATGAACGATTTGATTCAACCAAGTCGCATCCAAAAAAGAGTTCGTTCAAGAGCAATCTCGCCATCTTTTCTCGTAACCAACAAAAAAAATTACTTTCAAACATTTTTTGAGCTCATTTTTTGCGTTCTCATCTCCGTTTAAAATGTAGGCAATCCTCAAGATGTCCCGTCAAATTACTTTTCCGGTCGTCCATTGGCTCCTTTTTTCTCCTGCATTTTACCGTGAAGTTGCTTCCACGTAAATGTTAACGACATTTCTGTGCGTTAAAAAATAGAATAATTGGTTCGTTAAATACTGAACAATATTCTTTATTCTAGAAAGTTAGGAGTTTAAACGGAAGCAAAAACAATGCAAAATTTAGTGTGGTACCCCGTACTAGATCAACTTCAAAAACGGAAATAAAAGAGAAATAGCATACCTGATTAATTATCCTTATCGCTGTGGTGGCCAGGAACAAAAAAATCATTGAATCACAACACTATTCCGAATTATCACAACACTAACACTTACTTCAGAGATCACTTCAAATCACGAAGACTATTGCCAACCGAGTACCCAACGACTAAGAACTCGCATGTGTACTCATCGATGGAAAAGGACCAACTGAAGAGCACCAAAATGTTTCGACTGAAGCATGGAGGAGGCTAAAAAGAGAAGTTCCCACCGCCCCCAAGAACCTGGGTCTACCCCCGAGGATAACCAGGAGGGATTTTGGTGGACCGCATAGAGAGAAATGTGCAATGCCTGAATTTTGTGAAAAAATGCCTAACAGCGGCAGCCCTCCAATAAAACCAATCTGGAAAGATGCACCTGGAGGGTAAATACCACATCTGTTAACACGTGCAATTTTACTTGCATGTCAAAGAAACCGCCTATAGGCAATAAGCACAAGTTGGGTGGTGCGCTAAGTAGGGATAGTAAAATATCCCGACTAAGGACCCTTGGGTCCGGCACGTGTGCGGGTAACGGGTCTCCTGTCACTTAGGCTTTGAGGAAAGGGACAGCCAGAGGTGGGTTTTCTCAGCAGCAGTGCATACAACCAGTCTTATATACTTCCAACGATGAACAAAATTCGATGGGAATCGTACTGAAAAGCGATCGAAGAAAATATTTGCCTCCTCTTCCAGCGTCACAATCTCGCTTAGTATCGCAGTCTGAAATTCATTCTCTCGCTCTTTCTAGAGTAAATTCGGCCAAGAACAGAATATAGTAGAAAAAAATAAACTTCTTCATTTTTTAAAATCCTAATCAATAAAACATTGGAAAAGACGTATTTTACAATGTGTTTCCACTGTGACGAAGCTCGCGTGTCTGGTCCCGACGTTCACGTCCGCGGCAGAGAGTCATATAAGTCGTTGTAATTCACTTATTTGCAAATATTTGCAGCTAAATCCTTTACTAATATCTTTCTAATATAACCCACTCTTGCCACTATAAGAATCTCTGTGTCACTCGGTGTCACTCTTTTAATAATCCAACGTTTATGCCAAATCTGCGAGAAAAAATGATTCCTCTTGAAGAACTCCTTCAGCGATCATCACAACCACTACAAGATTGAAACCTAGTTTTTCTCATGGTAAAGTGTCCATATAATTATAGTCCACACTCATTTTACCAATTTTTAATTCGAAATAGAGCAAAAAACTTGTTACAAGTGTGTATTTTTTCGAAAAAATTTAAAGAGCGCGGTTTAGCTAAAATTAGCTCTACTTTGAAGCAATTTACTAAACTTAACAAAACTTTTTATGCAAAACTAAGTGTGCGGTAGGATTCCCCGGGCATTTTGCTACAAGAACTGCATATTTAAAGTGAGTTTCAAGAAAGTCGAAAAAATGACTTTTGTCCGCCTTTTTTCGGATCCGGACCACTGTGCGTCGGCACCAGATGCAATGTAATCAAATGGAGGCTTTCACTCGAGGCACTATTGCCGGCGCCGGAAATTGCATCCGGCGATGAACTCGACAAATTTGAAGCCGGCACCGGCTGTCGGTTCCAATGTTTTTAAATGTGCACTTTCACACATTCCGATTTTGCCCGTGAGGAGATAGGTTCAAAATTCAGTCTGCTCGTTATTTCAATAGCGTATGGAGCCGAAATCCCATCAAGTTGAACTCCTAGGAAATCAAATTTATGAATGCTCATACGAAAATAATTAAAAAACTTAGATTCATCCTTTCTTATTTTTTTATAAGTGGTGTAGAAACTTCCTCCTAAATATCTGACACTTAGAAGTGGATGCACCAAATACTATCTTTCTCGTCTCCTGAATATCCACTTGAATTACAACAGCACAAGCAGGCAACGTCTTTCGTTTTCAGACCTCATCTCTATTACGTCCAAAATGAAACAGGCTACTTTCCGGTACTGCCAATGTTTGTGAAAACAACGTTAGGCCGGTGCTGGCACCTGCTCCGGCACCGGCTTTGCCGGTGTGTGTGAAGACGGCCTAATCTCGTTTATTGGCGACACTACTTAGGGGCCATTCACGTATTACGTAAGGCGTTTTTGGGGGTGGGGGGTCATCTTACATTGCCTTATGTAGGGGGGGGGGGCAGGGAGTCTGGAACCAATTTACGTAAGAATTTTGTCCGTCTTGAAACATTGTATCGTATCCGAATGAAATTTAGCAGTGACATGGAGCATCCGCTCGTAAATAGCGTATTTTCACCGTAATCTCGCCGCTACACAAATGATCCTATTCTATCGCCTGACTGGCTAGCTACATTACCTCCATGCTCAATGAATGTGGTACTCCAACACTAGATAATTATAAGATATCCAGTGCTCAAAGCGATACGATGGCTTCTATGGAAAGATGAAAATGCAGTAAGCGAACATTTAACGAAGAGTAGATACAAATATTTAACGTCTTACGTAAGACTGAGTGGGAGTGGGGGGGTAGGAAATATCTTACATTGCCTTACATAGGGGGAAAGGGGGGGGGTAAAAAATGGCACGAATCTTCTTACGTAATACTTGAACGGCCCTTACGAGGTATAACATATTCAATGGTGTCAAATACCTACAATTAATATCCAGAAAGAGAATATATGTTTGGCTTCTTAAAATATATATATACCTTATTGTAACTTCATGGGCTTCAGTATGCCCCCCTTAATATGCATTTTGGACGAACATGAAATTTGAAGCAACCTATGAATGTAATAAAAATTGCATAATCAAACGAATGACTAGAGATAAGTCGATTGAGTAATCGAAGAGTATTGTTTTAAATGTGTGACGTAACTGCCAATTAATAATTTGTGGCGATATTGACGAAAGAATCTTTTTTTTTTGGCAAAATATTCTTAGGCAACTATTCGACCATATATCAACATTTTTTCATATTTTTATGAATTTTACAGAAATTGGAGAAAAAAAATATTCAGCATTTTCAATTTATAATATATTAAAACAGAAAATGAAATGAAGTTGTACGTTTTTATATTAACCATACTTTATTAATACAAATAATGAATTGTATTATTCGGAGTTATTTTGAAAGTTTATTTCATTTAAAGCCCCACAAAATAAATATTTATTTGAAAAATGAAGTCTTAAATCATCACGCATACATTTTTTATCATGTACAATATTCAGTAAAATGGTCTTACAAATTATAATCTATACTTTTTTATAAATTATTAGGCATGTATTTTTTCAAGGAAGGAACACATAATGGTTTAGTTTTGACAAAGGAAACCATAACTGTACTGGAGAAAATTGAAGCAATCGCTAAGAGCCAAAAACATGAAATTTTATGGAGATCAAATCCAGAAAAAGGTGTGCACAGGTTCTTGGGGCAAATAACTGTTGTTTGGTGGAGTGCTGATTTCTGTTGTTTGCTGACATACAGTACCAGTGACCTGCCGATCTCTGCAGCATCACCTATTGCAGTAATCCTTGCGTGCATGCAATCATCCTCTGAATGGAATATAGAAGAGAGTAGAATTAGATCGAATTCAAGCATATCATTAATCATCTAAATGAATATGAGAGAGGAAATGTCAAAGCTACACATTACATTCGGGGGAAAATAATTATGCTTCAATAATTAAGACAGAAGAAATTATTTTCTATTTTTCCGGGTGGCTCATTTCATTTTTAAATAGATTTTTCGGCTTATTACTTTTACTTGAACGTATAAGTTATATAGAGAGGAGAACGTAAAAGATTTTATCCTGAATACACTTTATTTTTTTAGCATACAGGAAAAAGTGTGTTCAGGATAAATTATTTTAAGTTCTCCTCTTCATATAAGTTCAAGTAGAAGTAATAAGCCGAAAAAATCTATTTAAAAATAGGTGAAAGTTTACCATTTTTTTAAAATTGCGGAATCTAATAGAGTTTGTAAAGTAAAAGGTCCCGTATTTTTCCGTGTTTCGATCCGTCACCTAGTTCTCGAGTTACAAGCGACGAAAACTGATATTCTTAACCCTTTCGCTGGAATGGGCGTGGTGATACTTCTTACGTCATCCCTTCGTCCACAGCGCCTTCGCCCAATCAAAATCCTCCCCTCCCCAACTCCACCCCCTACTCCACTCCCAAATACAGCCAACGAGGGGGAGGTGGATGACGTAGAAGTATCATTGTCAGCGCAGCTCACTTAATGGGCGTCACCTTTTGCGTATTTTAATTTTCAATTTATGAGTGAATGGCTACGGTTAGAAGATCGATTTTTTCACTAAAATTATTTTTTTGTTTCCATCTAACGATTTCATGAATAAAATAGCAATTTCGGTTCCGAGTAAACGCCCCCATTAGGTGGTTCTTTCAGACTTGTGAGCCGTTTGTTTACAAATTTATCAATTATCACAATATTAGCAATAATTTCGATCGAGTAAAGGTTCATTTTCCCTCAATTCAATCAGTGGGAACTCCATGAAATGGGGACACCTCGGTTCATTAGAAGAAAGATTCGAATCATTCATAGAATAATCGTCTAAATCGGTGAGGTAAATGCCAAGCAAAACATTTCATTACTATCCATGCTCACATAAATAGTTGACACCAGTTTCTTCCAAGATATTGGGGGCTCGCCAGTATGAAAGCCTGATTAAAAAGCCAGCACACGCGTGAACAAGTGTACTTGACTTTAAATAGTGTGAACAAGTCAAAAGACGGAAATTCGTGAGCGCATGCTCGTGAAATTTCCCAGTTCTAATTCAGGGAACTTGTTCTCCAAACTTTTCGAGCATACCTTACGACTGGTTCATGTATCGCTTAAATATGACGTAACTTAGGTCGGCAATCAATTCTCGACCATCATCAATAGCAATCAGCAATAGACGGAGAAATAGATGGGAAAAATACAGAGGAATACCAAGAATGGAATACGTAAACATCAGGAAAATTATGAAGGACGTCAAAGGAAGTAATTATGTTAGTGGGAATGCAGCGGTTGGTGGAGAGTGGAGTGAATTTGGGAGCTTCAGCATATCCACGGTCGTGTTGATGACTGCTGATGAGAAGTATCACTCATTTTCCGTTACTGTATTTTGAGGTGATTTTTATCGATTTTCTGGTCAGCTCTCTCATAAAAGTTAAGCCGCTGTTTTTGTATAAATGTTTATAATTTATTGCTTGGGATTCGAATTTTGGTAATTATTATCGACTTTTATCAAGTGAATGTCCATATAAATTTCTCAAAAGTAAAAAAGAACACTTGTTCCTTATTTACCCTAAACCCTGCCATAGTTTCATGTTTTAATACGATATCCAACAATGTCTTACAGTGATGATGGTGCCGTTATATGCGCTTCCATATGAAATATTAACGGAGTGTAATACACATACGGAATATAATGGATAAAATGTTAAATATGATGCCAGGGAGTATCGCATTTCCACATAAAACTCATCGGAATGCATTAAGGAGGGACGTCACTGACTAGGGTGTGGGTAGAGGGTTTGGTTGCAATGCAATGTCAAGGCTGCCCCAGAATCCAAATGGGTAGTTCAATGTTGTGCCAGCACAATACTTTTCCCTCAGCTCATGTATCCTCTCACACGAAGTATTTAGTAAACAATATTCGCCTCAGCTTTAAGTAACGCAGTGAGAATCCAAATGTTAAACAATTGAAATGCTGCACATTGAAGAGCGACGAGCGAGAAATTTTTTATTAATACTACCTCTACACATTATAGGATAGTAATATGAAAAGAATCTCGTATTTTTATGGGTTGTCTCCATGAAAAGTTTACACTTGCCATCGCGCGGGTATGAAATAAGTGCCTACCGAACAAGTAATGTCAAGAGGTCAATGAACGGGTATATAATGCGAATAGATTATTTCACATACCTTGGTCTCACTGCTCAATGTTGACACCACGTGTTCATCGTAAAATTTAAGTAGCGACGGAAAACGTATATTCAGCCACGGCCTTGTGCTCCAATATCCATAGTAGGCGATCAAATAAGGAATGGCCGCTGTCAAATATATTTCCTTGTCCAGTTGAGTTTGCCTACCCAGTGCCCCGTGCAGGATGCTATCATGCAGTTCCACTCCGTCTCTCTTCTTCCTCTCCGCCTCCTCAAGGATTCCCTTAAATTGTCTCTTTTGCTCTTCGTCACCCTCTCTCGAGTATGGCCTCCCATTGTTCTCGAAAGCCAAATACACGGATATCTGCGACAACGCATGGGCGAGAAGACCAGCAAACAACAGCTCTCTCCAATCTCTCCCACGCATGGGTGCCTTTCGCTGCTCTGAGTCGGCGAATGATTCGAAGTTTCTTCCACTCTGTACTCTCCCGTCATCGTCTCTCAATATCGGTTTGATTCTTCCGATGCTGTTCAATTTGAAGTCGACTATAACTTTGAAGCCAGACTGGAATTGAAGAAATTCCATCATGCAAGACATAATTCGATCTCCGTCGTACAATTTTTCGTAACTACTCTTCATTTTCGAAATATTCCTGTCGTTGGAGGGAATCACCTCCGTCTTCCCCATCATCGCCTCGATGCATTTCTCTCTAGGAATCTGTGCACTAGGCGCCGCAATTATCGTAGTCGGCGGATCGTCTGATGGTTTACCGGCATGAAACTGACTCGAAGTGACGGAATCTGGTGGTGAACCTGTGACCTTTTCCGTCATTCCGTTTGATTCCTCATTAACAGCACTCACTTCAACCTTCGTTGGCATTAGTTTACTTTCCAAAGACGTCTGAAAAGATGTAAGATCCGAACGAAGCACATCCAGTGACTGTGGAATAAATTCGATTTCTTTGGATAAGGAAGAAAAAGCCTTAGCCTGTTCATTCCTCACATCGATTATTGACTGCTTAAGAGCATTCATATCCATAGATAAACCAGACCCCAAACTTGTAAACTGTGATATAAAAGTATTTATGTAATCCCTGAAAGAATCCAGCTCAGTGGACCACAAACTCTTCTTGGAATCCTCGCAAATTGGATCGGCTTCAGATGAGCCCACTGCACTTCCATCGCGTTTTACGGATTTGTGGTCACTGACGCTCATTCTATTTTGCGCTCTTCTTAACAATTGCTCATTGCCATTACGCTCAAGATTATCTGGGTATTTTTTGATCATGTCTATGGCCGATCGAACCACATCTTTGCTGCTAACCGATGGGTCAGACCCCTGCTCAATGGACCTCTGCACCGATTTCTGATCGCCTATCTCTGCCGCTAGGTGGCTTGCATCGATATTTGGTTCTTGTTTCAGCTGAATGTCGTCTTGCGCATCCAATGCGAGTCCTCTGTATGTTTCATCGTGCAGCACTTCCATTCCTTCGAGGGAGATGTTGCTCTTGGCCATTCCTGCGCCGAAACTGGAAATCCTGAATGGAGTTGGAATGGGTTTCTTCGCTCTTCACTCGCCTTCTCTGCTCTTCGCCGGCCTACGAATCTCCTTCTTCTTTGCCTTCCGCAACACTTGAAGATCACCCGTAGATTGCACCTGTGGTGAATAAACAAATATTGACTGTGGAGTAGGAATCATACATCCGCATAAATTGTTGGTTGGTTGTTTTATAATGTGACGGGCGTATTAGGTTATTTATGTCTTTAGCGATAGGTTGGTAGAGCTAAGGATGGCAGGAATACCAATTCGTACAGGAAAATTACAGAACAATTCCATTGTTATCATTATCGATTGCAGTCTATCTTAATTTTCACCCGAAAAACATCGAACTCTAACGTGGGCGGAAGTGGGGAAAGGAAGAGGGGGAAGTTTGCGCTTAGTTGCAATATGCTACGCCCGCTACTCCATTTCTCTGCTACTCTGCTCTAGTTGTTTTCCTGCAGTGCTCTCAGTAGATAATATATTCATGGCGGAAGAAATTTGCTACACTTCTACCTTCTCTATATGATGTAACGGTGCAGAGTAATCCAGGTTTTATCGGTGTAAAATTTTTCACAGCAAGTTTCCTCAGGTTTCTAATATTTCGAAGAGTTATTCTTAGGGGCCAATAATTCTGTGTTGCTAGTAAGTTATTTAACAGAGTCTTCCGAGAATAGGGTGTAAAAAATAGCTTAATTTTGAAGAGTAATTTGAAAATATGCCCGGAACGAATAAACGACAATTATGAAGCAATATTCGCTGCCATATTTAATGGCCGTGGTTGAAAATAATACATTCTAGAACTTTACCATGTTCTTCATAGCACGGAGACTAATGTAATAAATGGGTAAGAGGCAATATTTCTGATTGTGAAATTTTTCCGAAATCGTTCAGCGATTACAGAAAGATAGGCCCAACCGAACCGGAGGCGGAATATTTGTAGCTGTATATAATACAAACGTCAGAAAAGCATAAATCGTTCCCGAGACCAGCCTAGGATCTGTAGGTATGGTTCTCAATTAGATACCCTAAATAAAAAACAGTGCTTGTGTACTCGTACTACTGGCCACCTTACCCTGACTTCACTTCAATTTTAGAACTCGAAACACAAACAAATAGTATCGCATCCAGAAATCCCGAATGGAGTTTAAAAGGTGGAGATTTCAATGCCCCCATTAGAGATTGGAGGACCTACAGCTAAGAACTTAGGGGGAGATACAAAGACAGCTGCAAGTCTCTGCAGTACATAATCTCATCAAATACCCTACATCAGATAGCAATAATACCTACTTTACTGAGGGGAAAATACTCATACTTTACTGGCAAATAATATACCACAACAAGTTATTAAGGCTGACAATGTTGAGGCCATTAGTATAACCATAGAGTAGATACAAATTAGTAAGTTTTCTTTAAATGGCAATAAAACCTTTTACCATAGAAGAAAATTCTAAATTTTGAAAAGATATTACATTGCGTTCAAGGGAGTCCTAAAATATTATTTTTCCTACCTCCAAGAATCAAGCGTAAAGTTAGACGCGGAGGGTAAATGGAAAACTTTATATCGATCGCGCTCTTGGGGGTCATACAATATATCCCAAGCAAGGTCAAAACCAATCGAGCACCGAATCAAGATGGTAGATACTATACGGAAATGAGAAAATCATGTTAAGAAAAATATCATCAGAAATCAATGACGCAATGATCAAAACATCAGGGATGACTAAAAAACCAGAAATAGTAATGATGCAAAATTCGACTTACTCATTGCTTTGAAATACTAAGGACGATCGGATAATATGCTTGACAATCCTGAATTTTGGTGCAAGTAGAGATTAATTTAGAAAATGGTTAATGAAAATTTTAAAAGAAAATATATTATCAAAACCCACGTTCAAGAATTTTACGAAAGAAAAGCAACGAAAACGTTCTCAATTAACCACTTTACCAGATTGAGAAAAAGAACTGTAATTTTTATAAATTCATATACGGAGTACTCTAAGTCCTCACCTGTTAGGTGGTATTGGATTTATGATGCCGAGGTAAGAAATAAAGAGAAACAATACCAGGAAATGTAATAGGAAAAGAATGGAATGATAACAAAAATGCTTCGGTTGTGAGAAATTATGTATCTACGAGAAGAAAAAACCATAGCGTGCCTAGCATAGATGAAAATGGAGAATACATGCCAAAATATAAACAGATTTAGAATAGAAAACGTATCATAAATTGTGATAATCAATAAAAAATATCCATGCACATATTTTTCGAGCAATGATTTATGAAATAGCTTTTATTCTTATTCGATAAACTAATAACTACACATTTTTTCAAATTTAATTTTGGCTTCCATGCATTGAGCCACTTTTACACTGCCCAAGATCCTTCGTTAACGCTTGCCTACCACTATGGCTGTAAATTTCCCTAAACATTACCGCGTTGTCTGCAAATAATCGAGGTTTACTTTCAACTAAATAGTCAATAATGTTAATATGCAAAAAGAAACGCATTTGTTCAATCTATGATTTTTATTTTTTATGTAAATATCTATTAGATGCTTTTTTTTAAGTCAATAAAAATAGTGTCAACTGGAACGTTATCTTCACCCGAGGCTATCGTGAGCAAAGAGTGCCAACTGGATTTTGCAAGAGCTACTCTATCTTAATCAACGTTGCGTTTTTGTTAGCATGCCCTTGCTATCGAGTTGACTCATAACTGAACTAACAATTATTTATATGTTCAAGAACTTTGCATGAGATAGATGTAGACAATTCTGTACCAAGGTTTTTCATTTAAGCCTGGCATACTCTCTGTCGTATTAACGATTTTCTCACTTCCGCATTGTACTATCTTGGTTCGGTGCTCTCTTTTTTGAACTTAACTTTGAATATATTTACTGATTCCAGAATGTGTGACTGCAATGAACATTCTGCAAGCATGTTCTGCGTCTAATAGGTTTACGCTTGATTCTTGGAAGTCGGTAAAAGAATTATTCAGATAACTCACGGGTTACGACTGATGTTTTGGGCGAATAGTAGTTATCAAATGTTAATCTAGCATATTTAACTAATTAATGAGACTTGAATGACTGACAGAAGAAAAGCTGGTTACTTACCTCAGTATTTGATGGAGCTGTTTGAATTAACTCGAAGTTTACTGTTTTGTCTCAGGATCAGGGAATACAACTTCTACATTCGGCACTGGATATTTCTAAGGGAGAAAAAAATATTTTAACACTATGCAACATACTTCAATTATTAATTAAGGTTTTTGATATATCCTAAGAATTAGACGACATACATGCAGCGTTACAAAACACCATAGTGGTTTTAGAATTTGAAACAACGTTTTTCGGGATTAGGATATATTCATGGTTTCGATTTCGTTTGATGTTATTTTCTCAGTTTCACCCGATTTTAGCCAATGCAGTAAAATCTTAACCAAATGCTACAATATAATTTCGTTAATACGCACGCAAGAGCAAGTGTGAATTGAAGTTTCTTTCCTTTTCATTAATTTTTTGGGTGCCGCGAGCAAGCCGCTCTATCACTTTTTCGGCGTCATATGGACGTACATGAGTGCAAAAATTCGACAGAGGGAACATTCTCCACCTTGACGAGGACTCGAACCCGGATCACTTGACATCGTGCCAAATGCTTTTTCTAGTTGAGCAAGTAAGGTCCGGGCAACAGCCTGCCACGATGGAGACACCTGATTCCGATATGTCGTCGAAGTAAATTAAACATCGTTGGACTCGACTAGAATTTGAACGGGTGGTCCTCCTATTCGTCCAAGTGCTGTGGCCCTGTCTGCCAGTGGTAGACAGTATGTGCGAAATGGCCTTAGCCGTAGAAGTATGTTAAATTAAACCACCACTACTATCAAGAATTGTCCTTCTCTCTCTATGGATGTATTGGAAAATTTCGAGAGCGAACAACATAGCGTTAAAGCGTGGATTTTACCTCGTGGACGGTGGCGCAATGCACACGATTCGACAGTTTCTGTAAGATTGTATGCCCAACTTTCGGATAGTATCAATCCCTTCCAATCAGTTCATTTAAACCCAAAATTACCCAGAGAGGAGAGGGACATCTTGGTAGCTCTACTTGCATTTGGTACAAAATATAGAGATCCGGTCAAGGCGGAGGTTTTCTCCAATGCTGGGTAGTTTGAACACTATTATCATTTATTAATTTTTATGTTAAATTTAGGAATTTTATTCGGTCGAAAATTCGATTTCTTATTGGGCTAAAAACCAAAAGTATTAATGGCTGATAGAAACCATGGCTGACCATGAATATTTATGGACATATTATCGAAGGTAGGATCCTTAGATTGAAGAAGACCGAACCCCGCCAGTGCTTTGCTGAGAGTTCTTACGGAGGTAAGTCCGGTGCAAAGAGTCCACTGTCGTCTGCTGAAATGGCTGAATGGCCAGTGTTTCTCTTCCTGTTCCTCCTCAGTGTTCGAGCTGAGTCGATGGTGTGAATGCCCCACTTCTCGAGTGCTGCCTTTTTATGTCAGCCGACGGACAGCTGTCGAAGCAAGCAGAGGAGGACGTCTATCGCACGGGCAGCGCACCGCCAGTTGAATCACACGAGCAGATCGTAGCCAATGAAAGCATTCGGCCCTTCGCAGTGGTGTGAATGGGTCGGGTCAGCTGCGCGGAAGAGAAACACCTGGAGCTGACTACCGTCATGATTCGCACTAGTGATGGGCAATGTAGTTCACTTTAGAGAGAGTAGTTCACCAAAATATAGTTCACCTTTTTTTAACTATTCACTGTTGCGTTGGTTCCCTACACTCTAGGATAATAACATGTCTCGTACTTCACCTGGTACTTTCCGTCACTTTTATAAAGACTCATAGACTATGGAATTTCGTTTAATTTTCGCTTTTAAATGATTTTCGGTCCCTGTCCAAGGGGGAAGTTTATCGCGATATTTTTATAATTACTAACCCTCTTCGAACTAGATGTTGTTTTCCTCAAGCCGAACTCGTTATTCGAACAAGATCCACTATGACACGCACTAATCAGACGCTCAAAAGAAGAGGATACCTACCTCTATCAGGATGGGGTGATCTTATATCATCCAATAAATATAAATAGCATCTGAGGCCTTCACTTAATTTAAAATCTCAGCTAAAATAACTTGAGTATGCTGCGTAACGTGCCCTTTGATTATGTTACTTGTAACTTCTTTACATTGAGAATAACTACAATAATGTTAATCACGTACGGTGTATATTTAAGCTCAGCTCTTTGATTCTGTTGATAGTAACATATTTATATTGAGATAATGTTCATCACGTACTTGGTACGATGTATTCTTAAGCTCAGTTCCATTTTTTTCAGTCATTTCATTATAATCCAATGTACAAATGAACTCCGTTGTCTCAGGCGTAACTTTATGGAATTTGCTTAGAATTGTGAATGAGAAGCAGTAACTTCGTAATTTCACATGTATTTATTGGAAACGACCTAGGTTTCGACTTAGCACGCCATCATCAGGTACAAATACCCGATGTGACTTTTACTTCATTAGAGATAGCGCCATCTAATACAACCCTTTGCACGCGATTATTTAAGAATTCTCTAATCCAGGAAATTACGTCGTCGTCTAAACCGTAGGATTTTAACAAAAACGCAACACGGATTCAGAAAGGGAAGATCTTGCGAAACTCAATTAGCACTTTTTGCCCACGATATTTTAATCTCGGGTGAACATAACGTTCCAGTTGATGCAAGAACCATGGACTCGGACATAGGAATGGAAATCAGTCTATGAATCATCGCATGAAAAGCTGAAAGTTTTTGAGAAAAAAAAATGTCTAGAATTTGAATGAATTACTTGAACGGTATACGAGTCCTTCCTAAACACTGAATATTACAAACCATCTTGAGATTTGGAAATGGAGATTTCTAGAAAATTGAGTGAACCGTTTTCTTCCTTTTCCATAGTGAACTTGGTGTTTTATTTCAAGGAATTTAAATGCAGGAGGAATATTTCAAGCTGCCTTTCTGTTCCTGACCAAGCACAGAATACATCATCCACGTGTCGGAACCAACAAACCACATTTTTCGTGAGAGGATGGGCAGAGGAGAAAAAACGTTTTATGCCCTCCCCATCCCCCACCCACCCCCTCAGGAAGGACATTACCTCGCCCACACCTAACACTCCACAATTCATCCTCCCCAGTCTGCGTCACCCTCCCTCTCGTCTTCCCCCCTAATGTTTGTGACTATATATTCTGAGTATTCTGTGATATTTGTACCTGATGATGACGTGCTACGTCGAAACCTAGGTCGTTTCCAATAAATACATGTGGAATTACAAAGTTACTGCTTCTTATTCACAATGTACAAATGAATATCTGATTTCCTACAGCGGATTTTTTTTGCTGATCGCGGAAATAATATTTCAAAAGATATTTAAATTTTAATGGGCTCTTTATACGATACCAAAAGCATTAAATTTCCTTTCGAAATAAGTGCCTAATCGCAACAACCAACCTCATTGACTTCGTGTTTCTTGCATTTATCATAGGCTATTGAGCAATTTATAGTATTTTCTTTAAATAAAAACCCGCTACTCTCGGCCCTTCTAATAGTTTGTCAGAACATCCAGTTCCAATTGATAAGTTGCTGCAATTAAGGCTAAGTTATTTGATGCACCTTTCATTTTTTTGTTACTTTTTCGTCGTTAAAATACCGTCCGTAATTGAGCTGCTCATCTTCATAAACAGTATTTTCCCCATTCCATTTTCTTCATTACTTTGGCCAGGTGCTTAGTTTCTCCTTCTTAAAATAACTATTGCCTTCTTATTGGCTCATTTCCTCGACATCTAGTAATTTCTATGTCATGTTAATCAAATTCCGTAATTCCATCATAACCGACCTTGCATGGAACGAACTAAAGTGGAAAGTGGATGAAGCCACCTATCGGTGAACTAGAAGCATTTTGCCGGGCTGTTGTGATAGGTATGAATATTTTAAAACTTAGTACAATTATCGACTTTTTATTAAAAATTACAACTCTGGTATTGCATGGAAGCCATAGAGGCGGTAATTGCATTGCATTTACTGTTATCAGTGATGCGTCGAATTAGTTCTGGTTTTCCCTCAACATGGGTCATATTTCTATTGAAATAAAAATTGTTTATTTATTCAGTGGTAATCGAACGCTCACTACAGGGAATAGCAAGGAAATGGCTGAGCATCAATAGTTATATGGCGAAATATCGTAATTGGGCTTGCGGTTCAATGCCCTTTTACGTTGGATAGTGCACCATAAGCAACTTTCGTATTAGGTATTTTAAATGTTTATGAAGCCTTTGACTTTGTTTTAAATAAGCGCTTAAAGCCTCCTTTCAATGCTATAATTGGAAAAGATTTTATACTCTGATGAAAGTGGTTATTCTTCGTTTAATTTTAACGCCAATATAAATACAGCATTGCGATAAAGATTTCATTGATCTAATAAATAAATATCTCATCCCACGAAACTCCAAGTTGCATCCATTTACGTATCCTTAGCTCTAAAATTACTCGGGGGAATAGGACAGCGCGTGGCTGACCCAATATCCTGCGGCACACCTCTTCTATATTCTATATCTATTCCATAGATAAAAGAACGACTGGAGCCAGAGTTAGGCGTGCTATCTCTTGCGGTCGGATATTTTGATTCGAGAAAACCAATGCCTGGACTCCGATGACCTTATGGAAAAAAATAACTCCATTTCATCGCAATTTTATTTTCGTTTCATCGATCGGCTGGATTGTTCTGATAGTCAACAAAAACTGACATTAAGGAAAGTAAGGTGGGTTGGAAAGAGAAGGGTTATTTCTTGGAAATGGGGAAGTGTGGAGAGGAACCTGGCGACAGAATAAGCCATCCCTTACAAAGGGCCCCATGGGGTCACACAGGTTAACGTCCGATCCGTTGGACAGAGAACTGAACTAGAAATGATCTCTTGAAAAATAATTATATTGATGCACATAAATAAATAAATCGAAGCACTGTTGTATAAATTGATCATTGTTTCAGCTACTGATTGAGCGATAATTGAGAATGTTAGCTCCTGTTCAGTTTTGGCACCTGGCGAAGAGCCATCTGTCTGCAGAACGCCATACTTTCTTAAAGAGTGAAATTTAAATACAAACAAAATTAACATCTCGCCATCTTAAATAGCAGTTCTTAACATGAACTTTTAGAATAAATTGTTACAAATACCCTTTCTGCGGTGCAACATATAAATAACTTTAAAAGAAAAGCGAAAAACACGTTTGGTTTGAAAAAAAAGCTCTTTCAAAATGAGCCCGCCAAATTTTTCCCACGGGCAAATTTTTATTGAAATTACTAATTATTATAAAACTAAATCTCTTAGATGAGTTAATGTAATTCTTAAATTGTATTTTTCGTGGAATTTATAAAATAAATGAAAAACCACTAAAATTACATAGAAATCACCTTAAAATGCTCTGAAATAAATTTTAACAGCTTATCTGGCTTAAAAAATACCAATAGTGTGTTCGCAACACTGTTATTTATTTACTCAATCCAAAGAGGCCCTACTTATATTGAATTTTTACTTGAAATTGTGAAATTTTTACTGGAAATTACGAAAATTATGAAAAATCTGTGAAAAAACTGAATTCAGTGGCTACTGGCAGCAAAAGATCTCATCCGATCGGGTAGGTAAACCTTGCACGTACCTTATAATTAGCAACAAGGCGTGGAAGTTAGGGAAGGATAGATCGGAAAAACACCGTACACTCACTGGTAGATACCTAATACATGATGACACCGGTGTCCACTGCTTTGGTTAGCTTTCGGGCTAAGGACCCTTTTTCAGCTGGAGGAATTGAGTGTAGTGAGTACACTTAGGAATGTAACACTTAAGTTGAGGGTATATGGCTAGAGTACGGGGTAGGTTGTTGGGGAAACGGATAGGTTGGAAGGAAATTTATTTATTTATTTATGTACTATCTTCTGAGACAATACACTTGGCGAATATAAACACAAAAGTAAATAGTTTTAAAAACATAGGCACACGAAAATAAATTAAAATACACTAAAAAAATAATGTAAGTTCATAGATAGATATACAAGGCGTCAGAGTATATCGCGCAAAAAAGTAAGAAAATAATTCACAAGGAAAAAAAGCGAAAAAAATTGTCCTTCCATGTCACAAGTTGAGAAGGACGAAAAGTCTGAAAACTAACCTCTCACACTGTATGCACGCTTCCTAAATGATGGCTGGCTGGAAGTACTCAGAAGGCCGCCCGTACGGCGGATCCTGAGCATGTCGTGCTCTTAGAAAAAGGACTATGCACTCTACGTGAAATCACGTCCATCCGCCTTCAATTAAGGTGCAAAATGACGTGAATTCACGTCCTGCAGCATTTCTTTTTTGAGAATTATTTCCAGATGCACTTACTCTGTAGCTCTCATCAAAGCAATCTACTTTTTATATTATTGACAGTAAAAATTTTGGGATTTTTATTTCCTTTTGGAGAAAATCCAAATTTTTTATACCTATCTAAAGAAAAATATTCATCATCTTTGCCCCTTTTTACATGCTTTTCTATTTTTTTTAATGCTTTTTTTAACTAGCTTTTCCATGGACCCATGGGTCCATTGTTACCACTTCATTTTACCTTAAATGATTACCACTTCATTCTACCTAATCTGTGATTCGAGTTAAAATAGTGGTAAAGCATCCGACTCTCGTCCCGAGGAACAATCAAAATCGTTGCATCGTGTTCAAAACTTGGCAAATTTTTTTCTAGGTAAAATTATAAGGTGCTTTTCTTTTACTCGCTTTTTCTTTGTCCAATGGAACCATGGTTGCCACTCCATTTTACCTAATTACATTCGATTAAATACTCCCAAGTTCCCTAAATCCATTGACATCACCCGCTCCTTTGTCCCATTCCATTTAGTTTCTATATGGTTCTCGTCTTCGCCAAACTTGCCTTCAGGTGCAAACCTGATCCCCTCACCCTGTCGGATATCATTTTGCGGCATCCATGCATCACACTCCGACCGCCGCCGACGGCATGAAGCTCATAATCGTTCCAGCCATGCCTCTTATCAGTGTTTAGAACGACTCATGAACATATACCACTCATTAGTGCTGCAGCGCAGTAAGGTGTTTGTTTTGTTCGAAAAATGTGTGAGATAACTTGTCTTGAGAAGAAGAGCTTCACCAGAGACGACTGATTGCTCTCTTCGCTTTAAGACGGCACGAGTATTTTCGGACTTCAGAAGGGAGTTCGTTCTTTAATGTAAGTATTTTCTACGTGGCTACGTCTTGATAAACAGTGTTACATGTATTAGCTATTGGGTATAGCCCGTTCGCGTTTACTTGGCCGACAATCAGTAGTCGATCGATAGGTATACATTTTGATAGCTTTAACTCAGCTTAATTTAACTCAATTCTTGACGTCATAAATTATGAAATTTTGCAAAGTGCCGTAAGTCAGGTAAAAATAGAGTACTCCAGTGCTTTTTTTTAATATTATCGGTATATTTTCTATAGAATCGGAAATATTTCAATAAATGTAACTCAGCATATTTTTTTACATGCTTTTCTTTAACTTGCTTTTCCATGGACCAATGGTTACCTCCGTGGTTACCAGTTAATTTATAAGTAAATAGTACTAATCTAATGAAATAACCTTCCTATTTTGTGATTTGAGGTGGAATAGTGGCAAAGCCTCCGACTTTCGTCCCGAAAAATAATTAGAAATTCCTCGCATCAATTCCACACTTGGCGATTTTTTTCTAGTAAACATTCCTAGTTTTTTTGTTCTAGTTAATAAAATGTTTATACTTATCACAAATAGTGTTGTTTTATACAAATTTTTATTTTTTTATCGCATTTTATAAATATTTTTCCGCTAGTGTTGTTTTATAAACATTTTATTAACTAGGACTAAAAGGTAAAAAATAAAAAAAAACAATGAAAAAAAATTTTTGCATATGCTTTTCTAAAAAATAAAATTTTACTAAAAAATAAAAAAATAAATATCTTAACATTGTACTAAAAAAAGAATATTTTCGCAATTGAATGAAAGTTTAGTCAAGTAGGTACTGGAAATAATTAAATTCAACTCAAGGAAATTAGCCACACAATGACAAGCCCACAACGAAAAATTCACCTCATTTATATTTCGCACCTTAGCTTTAGCTCATTTAAATATTTTCTATAAATTGTATATTGAAGCTCCCTATCCCATTGAATACCAAAATCTTCATATTTAATGAATTTCTGTAGATATCATATATGAAAGAGCCCCCCATGCTTTTCGTTGTGGTCTTGTCATTGTGTGGTTTATTTCCTTGAATTTAATTTAACTACTTCCAGTACTAGGCTAAACTTTCATTCACTTGAGAAAATAATATTTTTTCTTTTTTAGTACCTACGATGTTAAACTATTTCTTTTTTTTAGATTATTTAATAAAATTTTATTTTTTTATAAAAGCATGCTTAAATTTTTTTAAAATTTTCTTATTAAATTTAGTATACATTAAGCTGGACATTGAAAAAGAAAATCCTCATCTTTACAAATAAATTATTATTACAAGTATTCATTCCTATGAGATTTACAGACACATTAAACCATATGGATCATGGTGATGATGTGATCAGCATTTCTCATCCATCAGCATACTGTAGCTTTCTTTTTCATTTGAGCTATGGATTAAAAGTTTCACCCCAAGAGAGATCGTATTCACATATAAATTAAGTCGATTGCTACAGATAATATCATTTAATCCTCCATTACAATGAATACTTCCACAATCTTCATTTCTGTTCCAGTCATCTGGCTCCCCATTTTTGAATTGAGAGAATCCAGTACTCGCAAAGGGTTCACCTAGTATTTGAAAAATGAGATTCATAATTTTATTGTGAATTCCACTCAGGTCAGTGATTGCTCTAAAAATGATACATTTAAGTCAAGTTCTTGCTATATGTTCCTTAGGTGCGTAGAAGCATTACTCTGCCTACATTTTGTTTTGTACATGAGTGTTGTAAACCTAGCTTTAATGTTTTTCCACAAAAAAGCAACACTGAGGATTTAATTTTTGATTAATTTCAATTTAAGACTCATTTTTCAAAAATTTACAATTTTTATTTGCACCATCTTTGCACTCTAAGGCTCAAACTTATGCTATTGAAATAGTAGCCCAACAATTTTGGTATTTTAAGGTCAACTGGCTGCAAAAATTACCGACTGCTTAATGATTACATGCATACCAATGATACCATTTTCTTTCAGGCTATGAAAATTCAAAAGAACTTACAATTAGTTGTTGATGTCAAGCCTAGAAAACTGGCTCTCTTTTAGTAATTTTCTCTATATAGCCCTATCCTTGCACACGTCACTTTTGGAAATTTTTCATCCAGTGTTGTGCTCTATTTTTTGGATGTAATAATTGACTATCAATGAACTGCTAAATGATAGGTACATTCATTTGGATATATGAAATATGTCCAACTTTATTAACAGTTTGAATTCATATGAATGTCGTGATGATTTCGAGTTCACAGATTTGGTGATCATCATTAACCCTGAGAAAACTAGGCTTTTTTTTGTGTTGTCTTTTTTTTTGGAAAACGAGACGAGACGAGAGTCTCGCATGAGACTCGAGACCGAGACGAGACTGAGGTTCATGAGACGAGACTCAAGATGAGACCCGAGTTGAAAAATGAGACTGAGAAGACAACAGTCACGGCAACACTACTTTTAACCAATCTTTCGAAATCGCTGAGCCACAGAAGCACATTCCTTCCATATATGCCCATAAGTGGTGCATCCAACCCACATTCCACCATGACCCGGTCATTCCTAGCCCTATCCATCCTACTTTTGCTGCAAATAAGTACTACTCCATTCCCACAGCATTTAGCCTACTCTTTTGCTTTTCCTGACATACCCAGGTTTTGCTGTCATGTGATTAACATTAGGAGGAGAACACTTTTGCACACTGTGATTTTTGATTCCCTAGACAAACACTCATTCCTATATAGGGTTACTATAGGTCCATCATAAAAAAGAGGGCACTTCTTATAAAAAAAGAGGACACTTATTATTTTGTTATTTTTTCCACCATTTTTATCACAATCATCATTACATTCATGCATCTCATCACTGACTTTTTTACCTTTACGCCATGAATTTTTGGAGGATGAAGTCTGTTAGCAGTTTTTGGTTTCCCTGCAAGTATTCATAAAAACTTAAGCATACGAAGTGCTTAAAATTATACTCCACACCCTACACCTTTCATGTTTTCTATTTTAAATCTGTCCCTATCTTTGGTCCACTGTGAGTTAACAAGAGAGCAAACCTGTTCTGTACATATAAGACGACTTCTTGATTTCTTTTCTAATAATGAAAATATGCCTTACTTTGTTCATGGCCTAGTGCATGAAATCGATTTTTTTACCATGGTCTAAATATGACTTTTTGATAATATTCTAGATGTCATCTTGACAAATTTTTGACTTCAGTGTTGTACCTGGGATGTGCATTTGTGCAAATTGAGAACTAAAAGATGCTGAATGATACAGCTTGATCTCAAACCTGCTTAAGCCTCCTATGAATGCTCATTCTGAATGCAAAGCATGTACAATGAACCCTTCTACTCATGTGTTGAGTGTCAATTGGAAAAATATTCTTATCGAGTGCAAATGTCTGTGATTTTTTCAATGAGTTCATATGTACTTGGTTCTGAGAAAACTTATACTTCATGCCACAGGAGTCACTATCAGAAAAATTAATATGTATTTTTTATTTATTGTAAGCTACCTAGTCTAAATAAGGAAACCCAACATTTTAAATTAATTGTCTGGTTATACGATGGTTTCAATGAAAGCAGGTCTGGGATTGAGTGTGGCAAAAGGATAAATGATCAAAAAATTCCATTATATCTTTCGCTGAAAACATTTTGTTACTTTTATCTTGGTCAAATTTCAGCTGATAAAAATTACCATTTTAATTAACTTTTTATATATTCACCGATTGAAAGGTAACATTGATGTCAAATTGTTAGTAAGTATTTTATCTATTAGTGAACCACAAAATAAAAATATTCTACAATTGCACCAATAAGTGTCAAGAAGCAGCAGTTTTGTTTTATACTTTGTACATCCATAGGCCTATGAAATAAACATGATGGTACTATGATGTCAGCTACCTAGAAGTTTTTATGTGTTATATGTATGAACTATAAATATTTCATCTATTGTGGATGTAGTAATATCGCAAAAGGCCTGAGGGTAATCACAGCGTAGCAATAAGATACTTCTATCCCTGCTTTCATTACTAGGATAACTTGATTAGAGTATGTGCTGCTAATAACCCACTGCAATACCCCATGGGTACAAGTCTAACTGCTTTGAGATATTTTTGCAATCATAGGTTTTTGAAACTGTTGAAAAATATTCTGCTGAAAGTAGTTAGTCAAGTAATAAATATATCTTACATGAGTATGAAGTACCTTTTCCATGAAACTAATCTACCAGTTAAGAGTAGGTTTTATTGAAAGTCGGAGGAAATTCATCAGATTTTGATACATGCCGGGCCCTATCTACCTCTTGCATTTCTTTCTTCATCTCCACGTGCATCCTATCCTTCTTCACCCCATCCATAAAACCTATTCTCATTCTTCCCCTTCCCTACTTACCCAACATCCTTCCCTCTATCACAGCCTTGAGCAACCCATCGCCCTTCATAACCGCTTCCAGCCACCTACCCTGCCTCCCTCTTTTCTCATCCAGAAGTTTCCTCTCCTTTCCCACCATGTCAAATGTGTATTTATGCCTGAGATGATGTTGAAACCAAGTGTTTGTAACTACTAACTTGTTTTTGCTACTGCCTTCTCACTGCGGTCATTTTGTCCCTAATACCATGCCACTTCAAATCCATCCCTCCCTTCCCCCACCACTGCATTCCAGTAACTCATCATTCTCATATTTTTCTTGCCTGGAACTTCTCTCATTATCTCTTCTAGTTGTTCGTGTCCCTTATCCACCTCTCCCCCCATAGTTACTTGTAGTTATGCACACTTGGATCAATATGAAATTCATTGGGTGTGCTTTTCTTTCTACCACTAGCATCCTGCCACTCACCTATTCAATGTTTACTACCCTCATCCCCAATTTTGCATTCAGTACCATAGATACTCCACTTTGACTGTCATCTCCCCCATTGTAGATTACCCTGTAACTATCACTCTAATATGTAGTCCTCATTATCCCTCCATCACACCTTACACAGCCCAAGAGCATATATTTTTCCTTTATTCATTTCCTGTATAATATTTTCTAGCTCATCATTATCCTTAGTTCCCAAGTTACTATTTTTACTGCTGCTTTCCCCTACTCTTTTTCTTTTTCCTCTCTCTACTGTTCATTGTACCCTCTGATAATGATGTTGTGGAAGGATTTCGTGTGATGATAACCGTGGAGGCCTTACCTTCCCCGCTGCCGGAAAAAAAACACCAGCCCTTTTGGGCCGCGTCCCATAGTTGCCTGGATTCAATTCTCTATGATTGAATTTTATATTCTGGGTATTTGATAGTTTGAATGGATTCCCACCCCCACTTCCCAACGGTGTTTTTAAAATAACAATGCCACACAAACTACCTTTCGTCTGGCTTGCATACCCTTTGACCCTTTCATGGGTCTCCTGACCAGGAGCATTAGTAAGTGATTCTGCCAGTCCAGCTCGAGGGGTCATTGAAATGTACAAGCCCTTCCACCATGTCAAGGTTGTAGTCCAAGGAAAGGGAGTTTTTAATCCCTTAACACAGTGTGTCACAAAGTGATGGATGAGAATATGAATGAGGCTTACTTCTTGTTTCTGCTTTTTAAATAGCTACTTGCTATTTTTTTTAAATTGCCCATCACTGCTTACAACCTGAGCACTGATAAACCAGTTAAGAATTAAATTATGTTGCAGATTCATTCATTGTTAGCAGACCCTTTCCTGCTGTCAAGTACCTTGTACAAGATATGATACTTCAATGGAAGTCTCTGTTTCTTCTTAATGTGGAAATTATTTCATAAATATGAAATCACCAAAAATGGTGGGATATTCTCCTTCCTTGATGCAGTCATGAAACCCAACATAGGCCCAATCCCATCTGGGAATTTGCACAAATAGATTTCTTACTACTTGGTGTGCTGTTTCAGAATTAATGATAACTAAATGGCCACCTTCCAATGCACACTTAAATGTTGAATTGTCAAATCCTTCAGCATTTTCAGAATGGTATTTGTCGTATGTAATTACAGGGAAAAATCCATGATCAGCAGGCTGACCTGGAAAAATGTTTGGGAAAAGGGTCATATTCTTTTACTTTGAGCTTTCTTCATATTGCCAACTGTCTTAAGCATTTTGTGTGTCCCATGTCATATGAAAGTGTAGAATCAAAATTTTCACACTTTGCTAGAATACCTTAACATATGGATTATTCACTAGATAAATCAATTTTGGTTTTAAGGTATAAGCAGCTCGTCTTATCAATAAAAAAAGATTTCCAGCGTTGCTGAATTTGACTAATTTTGGAAATTCTCTTGAAGACACTCCAAGTAAAGCAAGGGAAAAGTTGGGGAAAAAATTAATCAAACTCAGAAACGTGTACCTGAAAGTATCTTTATTTAACAAATATATTGTCATTTTGAGAGCAGTTTAAAATGCATTGAAATATTTCAAGTTTTGAAAGAATCAGACATTCACACCTATTATGTCAAGGAAGAAATGGGCAGGATGGTATTTTAATGATGGATTTACTTTTTATGGACTGTGAAGTATGATGAGCATCTATGGATCATAGAACTATGGATATAGGGCTGATTATTCAAAAATGTTCACTTTCATGTTGAATCCACATTAAGTTGCCAGTAAAATTTTAAATTAATTGGGTAGCTGATTTACTGTTGACCAAACTCAATCAGAAATCAGAAGATCCTAGTCAAAATGTAACTCTCAGTAAATTATTCTATAAATGAGAAATTTCCTCACTTGAGTGCATTACCTTACACCATTACATATGAATGTTGGCAGTATCCTCAACATGGTATTCCTTGGTAATATAAATTGTCTAAGCATATTTTTCTGTCATTCATCTGATAGTGACATCATGAATGGCGTGGACCAAGTGGGTGGACCACCCTGGGTGGCATTTTTGGATGGAAAGGAGTTTTTTTTTATTGAACCTGAATTGCAATTACCTACTACCTTGCATTTAGAATGAATGATGCATGATTAATGAATCTTTCAAAGTTAACTATGGAACGTACTTTAACAAGTAAATAGATTTTGATAGTGTACATATCGATTCATGATTTTGTTTGTTAGAAAATGAGGATAAATTAGTAGTAATTAAGTATTGTATTTATAATTTCAAAAGAAATTAAATAATTTTTCTCAAACTTAATTTTCACTTTGTGTTTTAATAGGTTTAATGTGTATCACATAAAGGGCTGGCTGCTCTTAATATCAGGTTACGGCCTTAGTTCAGGTTAAGTTAGTCATGGTATTACATAAAAGAAGAAACTTTTGACCATGACTCTAGCCACAATTAGGGACGTAACCAGGCATTGTGTATTTGACCCTAAAAAGGCTTAGGAAAGGAAAACTTTTGACTTCATTGCAGCCTATATTTATGAAGTGGTTGCATAGAGAGAGTCCACACAATACATTAGCATTGTAAAAAGGTAGGTGTAGGAGGTGGTAAAATACCCAAAGAATGGACAGAACCAACTTGTGCTCTAATGAAAAACATAGGAAAAAACTGATAGTGAATAATCCCAGTCAATTTCATTCATAGCAGACTAATAGAAACGTTTTAAATTATATGCTGTCGAAATGAGAATTGGACAGCACACAATGACTATCAAAATTACCAGGAGTATGAATGTGGATTCCTACAAATAAACGATTTCAAGAATATTTCTTGAATCGTATTATTTCTTGAAACTGCCCCTTTAATTCGAAGAAACGTTATTAAAAAATAAAATTTTTATTTTGGTAAGTTGCGATTGCAGAAGGTCTTGAAGTACACTCAATTTTCAAAATTAAGCAGATTAAAAACATACCAGCATGTATGTTGCAAAAATGATGGAAATGACTGAGAAGTGAGGCAAACTAGCTTTTCTAGGAGGCCTGTCATTGAATTCAATGATGAATTACATTTAGGGGGGAAAAACTATATTTTAATGCAATCTCAACAACAGCTCTACCACTGAGATGAAATATATGGATTCTACCGTGATCAGTTGAAGAATGTTGCACCTTCAGCTTCCATTAATTTGAGACGCTATCTTGTTGATATCTACCTCTCTTGTTGATAGATGCCTTTGCATCTGTGTACTCAGTATGTTTTTTTCTGCTTGTATTGATTAGGATAAATTTGTCGTTTTTGTGGTAGCTCACTACTTGTTGAATGGAAACCAGTGCTATGAGTGCTGCAAAGCAGAAGGAAGTAGTGCCTCTCCCGGCCATTATGATGCACACTTGAGTATGATATGCTCTAAACCTTTTATTCCACCCTTATTTATACAAGTTTTAATAGGATATTTTTGTTTTCAGGATTTTTTAAATTCAATTCTCCCCTCTGGCCTCTGACTGCTTGATAGCTCACTTTCAATTGATTTCCATTACTGACCTTTAACCCAGAATTATCAAGTCCATATTTCTTCTGAATATTTATTTAAGTTCCCCCATTCCTACTTTTCATACCATATGTACCAACTTAAATGCCTGGAGATAGGACTTCAAGCAGTAAATATTTTTTTTGTACATTCAGTCCTTTGATGAGATTGGTTGTGTAGGTAATGTGGAACTAAAAGGAATAGTGCAGGGAAAAAATAATATCGAGGGAGATATTTGAATATAAAGACTAAATTCTCAATGATGATCATCTTTCTAACTTGGTGTATACAAAAAAATTTCTTAGGTCAATCAGAATATTGTTGAAAGTGAGGAAATTTAGGTCATTAATCAAAAGTCAAGTTTTTTTGGTTGAATATTAAGGCAAAAGTAGAAAATTTGTCTGAAATGTCTTTTTGAGAATGGAGTTCTATTTTAAGAATAAAAAGCATGAATACCAGTGAATATCAAGAGTCATTTCTCTTGTTATTGGGTATTTGAACATTTTTTCCAATCCTTCAGCTGCCTGGAACTTATTTATATGTTTACTTGGTCGAAAGTAGGGAATATATTTTCCTACTTTTGACCGTGACCTTCTTTTATTCTCTTTCAAAATTGAAAGGTCTTACATTATGGAAAGAGTTTTGAATGTTCACAACTTCCTATCATTCTGGAGTACCTAGAAGGGCCCTTCATTCCTGAGTTATTATTAGGGCTGTATTAGAATTTGTACACCCCTAGGCTCGATCTGTGGTGCGGGCTCTACCGGGAGGGTCTGGGAGGTATGGAATCTATGGGAGGGCCCCTGAACCCCCAGTAAAATGTTTGTGGGCCCTCCTTTATTTTTTTAAATTAACCTTCAAAAATATTTTAAAATAATTTTTATTAAGGAAAAAATCAAAACTAACCTTAAAATTCTGAATTTTAGAGCAATTTTTAAACAAAAAACCTAAAAATAAAATTCAAAGTTAGTTATTGAAAATATTTAACATGGTTTATTAAACATGGCTATGAACCATTAAATCTAAAAAAGAACACAAAGTTGAGATTCATGCCTGTTACATCAATGCCTATTTTTCCAAATACACAAAAGTCAGTTTTTAAATAGGTACTATAGTAACTTAATAATAACAATAACATATTGTAATTTTTAGTACATATATGTTAGGCAAATATGAACTAAAGGAAGGAATATAACTAGAAAACAAACTTTACAGTTTACATATTTTATGTAATTCATTATCAGTATACTTTCCCAAACAACAACTTGAAATGAAAGAATTTCATAATTAAAAAGATTTGTATAGAATGTATCGATATGAAACATAACACAGGAGTATATATAATATTTTATTTTTATAATATTTAATTTCTTTCTTCAATAAATATTTATATAGTATATGTGTATCAATATGTTAGAGTATGATTTTCAATCCTTCAATAACAATATTTAGGAAAAGAGTCCACCTATATACACCAGTAGTGTAAAATCAGTTTGGTATGTGAAATGTTTTACAGTATTTTATTAGCAGTGTGTTAAAAAAACCATATAGTGTATTTCTGTTGGTTACATTGCTATTATAGTAGGAGTAGAGTAATATTATAGTACAATTCTAATATTAACAATTAAATACAATTCTCTATGAAACTAATATGTGAAAATACTGTGTGATAAAATAATTTCTGTGTTGTAGTTACTACTATAATTCACTTTGACATGTTTTAGTAAACCAGTTTAGTGCTTATAAGTAGCCACAATGGTGGCTAATTGGTTTGTGCCTTGCTTTCATACTAACAAAACTACATATAATATCGATGCAATATTCCACAGAGGAAAAATCATTCGCCTTGACCGGGATGTGAACTTGCGGATGCACCTATGTACACTTGCAGGTGACTCCGTAAAGGTAAATATCGTGGCTAGTCCGGGTATTCTCAAAATTGGTACATAAAATATCTTCATAACTTATTTATCTTAGAATATCACTTTCAATGAGCAAAGCCAAAATGTTGAGCCAGTCTTCTAGCATAGAGTTTCAAAGCCTGTTATTGATCAACTTCAATTTTGAAAACGACCTTTCTCCACTACTGTTTGTGACCATAAGAGACAGGTACATTGTTAGAGCATCCTCTATATTTGGAAATCAATCTTAGACGTATATACGCATCCACTGCTCCTGACTATTGAATTCCTTATTTTCGTCATTCTTTTTTAAAGTCATTGTAAAAAGCCTTGAACAGAAACAGCTCTTTTACCAATTCACCATATAAGTCATTGTAATATGTTCCTACTAATTGTAAGTTTTGATCTGTTGCAATTATCTCTTCATTAGTTAGGGTATCCAACTTGTTAAGAATTCCAAAATGGGTGTCAACTAGTTTGTATGCCTCAAGCCTCTGCTGCAACGAAAATTCAAAATGATCTATGAAAGGAAGGAAACGCTGGGTTCGAAATTTTTATAATGGTGCCAGCACTCTGTTATAATGAAAATTTATTGAGAGCTTTGAGTTTCTAATTTACATTCTTCATAAGTTTAGTTTGCATGTTTTGGTACATTTAGTTTTTTTCTCACACATTCTTGCCATTCCAGCATATGTATAAATCTCATTTGAAACATTTTTCATGCCTTGAAATGCCTACCAAGTCGTTCAATTAGGAATTTTTAGTATCTTAAATAACGTTGCAATGATATCCATTTTTAAGTAGTAATGCCTCATTGTACATTATATAGATACAAATATAAATGTCTATTATGGGATATATGTAAAATTGGAAGAACTACGAAATTTTTCGAAATTCAATTGAAATATGAAAACAAAATGAGTGGCACTTTCAGGAACACTGCAATACTGCTATGAAGTATCAAAATTATGTATTTTGTATTTTTGGGCCAAGTCGCATTCGCTTACGAGTCAGGCCAGGGAAGCTTCTGGCAAACTCGAGGATCCTCTCATTTCAACATATGACAGGTGAATGCTTCCGTGAAAAGTATTTCCTCAGCAACTAACATTTGTCTGGAGAAAGTATTTTGCCATTATTTCCAAATCTGGACATGTGTTCTTATTGGCCATTCAACACACCAGTATTTTAATCACTGCGTATTAAAACAATTAAGTGGCCAACTTTTACCACCTATTCTAGGGTATAAAGTATTATCTACTGAGTAAATAGGAGGCAGTTTCATTCCCACGGTTTTTACTGAACTTTTAAGCGCAACTATAATTCACTAATATTTTGTTTAAACCACATGATTTTAGTCTGATCGTTAGTTTTTTTTAATGAGAAATCTAGTAGAATTATCTTTTTTAAGCCAGGATAATGTAGGAAAAGCCCAGGCTGGTTCTCGCATAATCTTCTTTTCCGGAAGCTGTGCTCACTGTTGTCGATAAATTTTTGTTTGTCCCCGAAGTTCATGATCGGGGTTTATCTCCCGGGAGAAGTTTTGCTAATTTAAATTTCCCGGGAAGTTTTCCCTTGCCGGAAAATCCCGGAATAACTAAAGAAATCATATGTTGATTATTTTGCATTTATTGGAAACCGTTTTTAATTCAAAACTCCGAACGTCCCCCTACTCATGAATGCATTAAAGAGGATTCCAACCACTTCAATAAAATCAGAAAAGGTTTCAGATTCTCAGCCGCTGAGGACTTCTCTTGACTAGAATGATAAGAAGATTGAGTATCGATGCATTGACCATCATTTTTTTAAATCGCACAATAAAAAATTCAAAGAAATATTTTTGTCTGAAATCTATTATTTTTAATTTAAGGCAATTTTCATTTTTCTTTACATTTTCGAAGAAATTCTAAGATTTTTTTGTTGTATTATCAAAGTTTTCAATGAAACTGAGCAAATTTTCTATCTGTGAAAATATTCTGTTGAGTGCAAAAGTAGGCGATAAGGCTACGTGTTGAAATACTTAGAATTGATTTGCCAAAAAGCCTAATTGGTTAATTGCAATTATTCACTTAAATCCACAAATATCACCAATAACACCACGCATATGCCAATAGCACCACGCATACGTTAGCTTCATCGTCATAGCTAGGGGCTGGCCAGGCGGGCGGCTGCCAGGGGCGCAGCCCTCAGGGGGCGCACCTTGCAGACCCACAGCCTGCGGGCCATAAATCGAGGTAATATTACCTCGATTTATGTGGTATCAACCAGTAACTGTCGTTTCTGGGCAGCTTGATTCTTCTTGAATCTCCTTGTCTTACCTAGAGAGGAATAGGTTGTTTCATCTCGTATTGCATGGTTTCAGCTAGTAACACGCTACCTCGTTTCACATTGTATTAACTCGTTTCAAATGTGCAAGAATCAACTCGTATTATGGCGTAATATAGGCGAAATAAGGTAGTAAGTGGAGTAATATCGCGGGGTACATCGTGCACGCTACTTCAACAGACAAAGAACCGTACACGAAGCGGCAGGAAGCGGAAGCGGAGAGCACTGCTTCCGTACGTTTCATGTACGCTATTTCAACTGTCAAAGAACCATACACGAAGTGGCAGGAAGCGGAAGCGGAGAGAACCGCTTCCGTACGTTTTGTGTACGCTACTTCAACAGTCAAGGAACCGTACACCAAACGTTGATTCGCTTCCTTAAGCGAATCACCGCTTCGTGTACCCTTCGTGACCGGTCGAGGAAGCGGAACATTTTCGCCAGGGATGTAGACTTCACGCGAATTTATTCGTAGACGAAAAATAGCTCCAAACACCTTAATGAGGTTGATTCATAACTCTGGAATGGATATTTTTAAACGAAAAAGATAATCATTCGTGATGCAGGTTTTATTGAGTACACCCTCAATGCGAATAATGCACCCACCTTATCGTTGATAAGTTCGGCATGTTTTTCACGTCGCTCTTATCTGATAGCTTTTCCGCCTTGCGGTCTGTGAGTCCCCAGCGAAGGACGATGCACCGATGTAGGACGTCGCCCATCGCCCAAGTGAAGAAGAAGCCAGGCAGATTTTCGAAGACAATTTGTGCTCTGTACGACGCGTTGTGCTCTAAAGATATCTGAACGGCCATTTTTGGGTTCACCAGGTGAGTAAACTAGCCAGACTTCTTTTACCAATGATGTTTTGTTGGGAGGCGACCGAAAACCGAGTAAATTTTCGTCATTAAGGTGGCTGGAGCGGTAATAATGGGTCATTGAGTGCACACTTCAACAATTCTTCAAGTTAGTCGGAAAAATACTAGGTCTACATTTACTTTTTAGGTACGTTTGTTCATGTGGTGGAACTATAGATTGATGGGCGCAACTCACCCTACATGCAGTAATGGGGATGATAATAAATTCATATTTTAATTGTTTTGCCTTCATTAAAGCACTTGGGCTGTTGATAATTTACGGCGTGGTATTAAAAATTTAGGTGAACATTAATGAATACGGGTGAATATTATTATTCTTGAACATATTTTTTCGAATATTTGACTCTGCGTGACACCTTGATGTTCGTTTGAAACCATTATAATAATGTGCAATGTGTTGTTTCGCGTTTTGAAGAAAATCTGTGCATATGTAATCGAATTATTACGAAATATATCTCATTTGCCATTAAGCTATATATGTTAAAATAGAATTCAGTTAAAAAAAACAATTTGGTAAAAATGCTGTTTTTCAATTTTATCTTTAGGTATCACAAATAATACCACGAATTCAAACTTCCCGCAAATCTATTCATAGACGAAAAATCGCTCCAGCCACCTTAAGGTGAGAGGGTTGGTAAGGGAATGCTTGTTCAGGGAACGGAGGAGGAGTGGAGCCAATGAAAGGTTTACGTCTCATCTGACGGTCGGAGTATGTATTTGATGTGTCTCTTCAAAGACACCAATGCAAGGATCACAATTCTACTGAAAACATCCGTGATTTGAACGAGAACCCTCGGGACGGGCAGCTACTACTTTGGTCACCACACCAACCCGATCCACATCAATGACGATAACATTATGTATTTTACACTGACGAGTAGATACTCTAACAAATGTCTGCTATTTTTCTTTGCGGATAATTAGTCTGCATTATAGTTTTGAGTAGTTTCAATTAGCAAGTTTTGAGGCTTTCTCCACGCCCGATGAGCAGACAGCGAATGAATCAAGATGCTTATTTTTCTTTTCTGAGGTTTGGAATTCCTAATTTTTGTCCAGTGTCCGCATAGAATATGTTTATTCAGGAGGACGTTCCTGTCAACATTTACGAGCAGGTAGCAATTGGAAAGAATGAATGAAATACTCAATTGGTAAAGTTGCTGACAAATATATATTATTTTCTCCACTCACTTCAGAGAACTTTCATAGTAAACCTATTGTGTCCACAACAGCTATCTTGTTTCTTTGCTAGTTATACAACTGGTAATCTAACAAAACTAAATACCGTTAGTCTCGAAATTATGCTTATCATGAAATAAAGGCGGATTTGTATCATGGTTACGCTTTGTATTACCGCGCTATCAACTTTCTTTCTCTAAGAGATACAGATAGCGTTCATCTTATCATCCTTTCTCGTTGGTGATGCCAAATTTGATCGCTGCCGTTTCTCTTCCAGCTGGTGAAGTGCAATCAATGCCTGAATATTCCATGAGCGTCTTTGGACTTCATGTAACATAAATAAAAAAAAAAAGGATGTAAGACGAGTGTGATTGTATAGTAGAAAGGAAAATGGAGCTGTCGGGAAAATCATCTGTGTCGGGAGAGCCGTAAGGAAATAAGGTATTGGTATAAATATGTTTTTAAAGTGTATTAAATTCCTTAAAAGAACTTAACTCAAAGAAAATAAATTACTAAAATAACTCTTTCTGTACCAACTTTTTCATATTTTAGGAATGGTTTTTCACCCTGATAATTAAATAATACGGGCAACAGAAAAACATCAAAATTGTTTAAATATTTTTAAAATTTTTGATGATAACGATTTGGCACATTGGGCATTGTTTAATGGTCTGAGAAGGCTCCTGAGGTATGAGCTAAATGCGGTACACCTAATATTTAAAGGTTAATTTAATTCACGGTTCCTTTTAATAAGCTCATTTATTAGCTACTCATAATCTCCTTTTACCCTGAATATAAATTTCGCAATGAAAGTTTTACTTTGAATATCCATTGGTTGCGTAAATTAAATTTGTATTAACGAAACATAAGTATGACTGCGTGCAAAATCATTGAATTTCTTATAATTTTCCCAATATGTATTTTTTCTCTACCGACTTACTAAAACTTTATAACGGCACTATATTTTCAATTGACATACGCGTTTTATCGGCCTGAAATTGTATTTAAATACAGAAATACTAGTAATATTTTTATCAAGAGCCCTCTCATTAGTTAATTTTAGGTGGATGAACCATAAAAAATTCAGCTAAATGTTCACAAAAACGTAATGAAAAGCATCTTATTCCATTGCCAAACTTTCGTGTTTATGTACACATCACATCAGGGCTACAAACAACCAGTACATAGAGAGTAAGTATAAGTACATCGAAAAAGGAAACAACCTTTTTTTATATGTAGAAACACAGCGCAACAACGAAGAAAAATAATTAAAATAACAGAAATGTTTACTTACCTTTGGCGTAATTTTCAACAAATAATGGATTTCGAAGATATCCCGACATGGAGCGTCACAAACGCATGGGGTGTGATCACAGTTCCTCCTTAGGGGCCATTCAAATATTACGTAAGACGTTTTGGGGGGTTGGGATCATCTTATATTGTCTTATGTAGGTGGGGGGGTCTGGAACCAATTTACGTAAGATTTTTGTCCGTATTGAAACGTTGAATCGTTTCCGAATGAAATTTAGCAGTGACATGGATCATCCGCTCGTTAATGGCGTATTTTCGGAAATCTCACCGCTACACAAATGCT
This sequence comes from Pyrrhosoma nymphula, assembly GCA_963573305.1. Taxonomy (NCBI): domain Eukaryota; kingdom Metazoa; phylum Arthropoda; class Insecta; order Odonata; family Coenagrionidae; genus Pyrrhosoma; species Pyrrhosoma nymphula. The sequence goes on from OY754334.1 coordinate 121,349,128, forward strand.
CCTACTCTGTCGCCTGACTGGCTAGCTACATTGCCTCATTGCTCAATGACTGTGGTACTCCAATACTACATAATTATACGATATCCAGTGCTCCAAGCTGTACGATGGCTTCCATGGAAAGATGAAACTGCAGAATGCGAGCTTTAACGAAGAGTAGATACGAATATCTGACGTCTTACGTAAGATGAGAGGGAGGGGGGGATTGGGAAAATCTTACATTGTCTTACATAGGGGGTGTGGGGGGGGGTCAAAAATGGCATAAATCGTCTTACGTAATACTTGAACGGCCCCTTACTAGTTTTCGTTATCGTTCTCCAAAATCTATAAGGGCAATACTCACAGTTATTGTCCTAAGAACGTAGTCCATCAATTAAAATTAGTGATTTAAAAAGACTGACGAAATTTGAAGAATGGTTATCACGTATTTGCTCTTAAAATGAAATTAAAAAAATCACGATAACGCAAGCGCACGCGTTATGGAGAACAATAATCGCGCCCCTGAATACCATGTATTTTTTGTAGCTCCAATGATGTGTATAAATTCACGTGGAATGTTGGCGATGGAATAAAGTGCATCTCGTTTTATTTCCGACCACGATCTCGATGAACCTGGAGATTTATACTTTGAGTATTTAACAAAATTTCAATTTTGACCTGGCTTTCAATTAATTTTTAATGTAAAGAAAAAAAGTCAATGAGAAAATATAGCCATGACGTAGGCAGGAGGAAGGCTTAAACAAAGACGATAATTTGGTATCAAGTATACAGTTCAACCAAATTATGCCTCAAGACATCAAGTTTATTCTGGAATGTGATTATTAATGAGTCAGGTGAATTTAATCAATAATTTTAACTGGATGCGTATTTTGTTGAGAGTTGGTGAATATCTAACAAATATCTCAACTTCCTTTTGCCAATATTAACTGTTTTCCTTACATTGCGCAATAGCCCTTATGATGCTAATATTAAAGAGCGAAACGTTGAAAAAAAGAAATTGAGATATTTTAAAACATTGACCAACTCTCAATAAAATACATTTAATTGAAATTGCTCAAGAACCAACTCAACAAAGTTATAATTTTAACTGTGATAACAATAGTTAAATTAAATCATTTGTCGTCTGCTAAGGTTATTGGCGTTTTGACGTATCTTAATCTTATACTCATCATCTTCAGGCACCTAATTGTGAAGCTAATTGTATGTCTACCGTAGGCTTTTCTCTTCGTTTTGCAGAATTTACAAGCTATTACATTCGTACTTTTCAAATACTGCCTTTTTACTCATTACATATTGCTTCTTCATATACACTTAAATTAAAAGTTTTGTTAATTTATTCATTAAAATATCTGAAGTTCCCATTTTTCACACAATATCCAATGATGCCATTCGCTGTCTACTATCGGTAATGTAAAGACAGCGTAGGTATTACATCGAAGACGAGACATTCATTCTCTATCTCGTCCCAATTTGGACGTTCATCCATCTATCCATTTGGAATGGCCCGGATAAAATACTAAAAAAATAATAAAAAAATATTCATAGCAGATGATGGTTTCGGACCTCACTTGGTGGGATTCCTTGATATCAGGGATAGAAGAAGTAACTCTATAATTCCACATGATAATTTATTCATTGAATTTAAAAATAAATAAAAAAATTAAAAAATACTACCGGTTTTTCCGCAGAGCAGCATATTCAGGTCTGAAGATGCTGCTCTGCGGCGAAACCGGTCGCGTGTTTTAATTTTTTATTATTTTAAAAAAATTTTAAATGAAATATATCAATTACCCTGTGGAATTGCAGAGTTACTTCTTCTATCCCTAATTTATAGCATTTATAACCCTGTTGTCGACTGTCCTGTGCTCATCTCATCAATTTTAGTGTCCCATGTCGATCTACTTGTACGCTTTCTTTACTTCATGTTCCTATTCTCAGTTTATCCATGATAAAGCGTTCCCTTTCCTTCATCCTCTACTTTCCGTTAGATTCACTCTCTGCTCCCATGATATGTTTTTGCTTTTTATAACACATTTACCTAATTTTAAAATTAATTTAATTGAAAAATTCATTTTTTGCATGCAGTGTATGATGAGAACGAAACCTTCGCGGATTTTCCACCAGGTCAGATATAGGTCAGGCTGCCGACATTTGGACAGCTGACTCAGCCATAGTCACACCAGGCTATCGAAAGCGCGTCGCTACGAAATCAGCTATCATAAATGAAATATCAGCCATTAAAATGACGAAAATCACATCCCTGCTGACTTTATAATTGACAGTCTCTGTAGAGAAGTAGTGGAAGGATTTCATGTTATTAAAATGAAATGGCAATGTTAGCCATCATCAAGTGAATTTATAGTTTATAGTCACCTGATGATGACTAAGTAAGCCGAAAACGTTTTGTGACAACTAAGGTTTTTTCGTGAAAAATTGCCGTCTTGTTTTAATAATTGGATGATCATGGCTGAATCAGGTATTACATTGTTGGCAGTCCTGGCCTCGTGAAAAACCCGCGAAAACCTCGCTCATAATTAATAAATTAATTTCGTTTCCCTGAACATTTGTTGCAGTCACCCAATTGGAATCGGCTTGGTTGTCTTACCTTGAAGTCAAGTGAAGCAGGTGGAATAGGTACGGATAGCTCAGCGGAAAACAAGGAGATGTAGGCATAATGGACCACGGGAACGACGACGCCCGCATAGGGCAGGAGGATGCCTCGGAGAACCAAGCGACTCCAGAGGGATGGCACAAACCCGGCGGGGCGAGACTCTCGTACCATGGCATGGAATATCAATTCCAACTGCTCATGCTCTTCGCCATCCGCGGGCTCAACCTCGGTTACTCCAACTTCTCACTCGCCACGGAAATGTGCCAAGCTGGAAAGATGGACGACATCGTGTTCTCTTACGGAAACGCTGGGACGCCGACCGGAAGGCATTTCCGGTTCCTTCAAGCCAAGCACGCGCTCGATCGGGAGAGGAGAAAAATCAGCGCCGAAAATTTGCTCGACGAGGCGGACGGAAATATGAGTTTGAAGAAGTACTTTCGCTCGTTTCGCACCATAAATCGCGACCATAGTCTTTTGGGGATGAACGGAAAGGTGGAGGATTTGATAATTTGCACCAACATGGACTTCAATTTCACCAGTGAGTTCGGAGGATTCAAACTGAAAGAGGACGTTTTCGAACCCGTGACGACGGAAGGCGGGGAAGAATGCCAGGATGACATATTGGAAGCAGTGCTGGTTAAGTTTAAAAAGGAATTTGAGGGAAGGGAAAAAATCGTTCATTTCTTAAAGAGGAATGTCGTAGAGATTCCACGTGATTTTGCCGTTAGCTTAATGCAAAGGAAGAGGTACATTCACAGGAAATGCGATGGTATGGACGTAACACTGCACGATGAGTACGAAAGAGCACTAATAGAGGAAGTTATTGACCCTTCCTGTGGTAAGTTCAGGGGTGGTTTCATCCTCTGCAAAAATTTGTCTCCGTCCGCCACGCACTTCCGTGAAGTCATAACGAGTGAATACACAAAGAGGTACCATCAAGGAGCTAATAGAGTGGAGGAGGAGAGACTACGCATGTTTCTGAAATGCGAAAAGGTGATATCGAACTGGGAATCGATACAACCGGAAGGCTGCATTCTCAAACCCGAAAAGCTGGGGAAGAAACTTGCGGAGAAAGTTAAGAGGAACATGGATGATAAAATCATCAGGGTGCATGATGAAAATAGTCTGTTGGCAAGGAACGCAAGGTCAATGGGTAATTGGGCATGGGTTACGCACGGAAGTAGGTTACGTTTCCGTCAAGAGTTTCTTATGGGGATGCAGGTACCGGAAAATCTGAACGTTTTCAGGCAACACCTTATTGAGCAGCTGCGTCACTTTAAAATGGACATAGAGGACCTCAAAGGGTACATAATCGACGTCACCACACCTTTTATCTTTCCCCAATCGGAGACGGGTGGTAGTTCTCTACAAGTTGATGTGGACTCGTTCCTTGACAAGCTTGTATTCGCGGTGAAGTACCCCAGTGCCCCTTCCTTGGAAGAAATAATAATGGCGGAAATATGCAAGATATTTAACCCCGCACACAAGAAGAATGTGTACTCAAGGTTTCAGATGATGCTACAGCGCTGGATGATGGAGAAAAATGGGAGAGTCTTGATGAGGGCCGACATTGAAATGTTCTTTGCTCATCTTAACCTGGAAATTGAGGGGAGTCTCCAGTTCAACTTGGGTGATCCAGTAGATCCATTCTACGGAAGAAGCAAGGAACTTTCGCGTTTGAAGACTATGCTCATCGGAAACCACAGAGAGGAAAACACCATGCAGAGTATCCATTTCATCAACATCGTAGGATCCGGTGGAATTGGAAAGAGCGAGTTGGCTAAGAAGCACGCCAAGGACAATCTGCGTCATTACCGGTCTGTCGTGTGGATAGATTCAGCGTTCAGGGAACATTTGGAAGATGCATTCTTGCGACTAGCCTTTGACACTATGGGGATATCGAGAGTAGATCGGCAGGGGAAACTGAAAGACCAGCTATCCGTTATAGGAGAGGTGTATGATTACTTCATAGGGAAGACATGTCTGTTTGTATTCGATGACGCCGAGCCGGACAGTTATCTGGAAAGTTTTTTACCCAAGTCTCCGAGAGCTTCCCGGATTTCCGTGATTATAACATCCAGATATGAAAATTGGAGCGTGGCAGAGAAGCTGAATCTTGGTGTCTTTGAAGCAGAAGATTTCCCGGGACTCAGTGATTCCATTGGATGCGCAACGAGCGATATTATGAACCTGGTGAGAGCTCTGCATCACAATCCACTGGCTATACAACAGGCGGCAAATTATATCCGGCGGACAAATTTGTCTCTACCAAGAGGACAGTTCCAGATTACCGATTACTTGGATTTGCTGGAAATAAAAACGATGCAGTTAGTTGGTCTCTGCGCCGACTGCGAGCTGGAGGACGACCTTCTGCAACCCAAATACGTTGCCATATTAATAACCAGAGATTTTATCGAAAATCTGGAATATGGATCGGACATTGTCAAAAATTTGAACATGATGGCTTACTTGACACCGGGACCTGTTGAAGTCGAAGCTGTTAGCAACTTGTTGGGAAGATATGGCCCTGCCACCTTGGATTCGTTGAATGAATGCAATTTCATATCATTGAAGGATTCTGAACTGAATGTGAACCGCTTGGTTGCTTTAGTTATTCGATCACTTTTGAGGAAAAGTGATGAAGAGAAATGTGTTCTCCGGGATATATTGAAGTCGGATGTACCATTAAAACCTGGTCATTGGCACACTTTATGGCACAATGCTGTGAGGTATGTGGAGCTGGTAAGAGACTTTTTCTTTATTCCTATGAAAATTATGGACGCTATAACCCGTAGAGTTTTAGATCAAAGAGGCTATGCATTTGGAACAAATGCTCTTCAAGCTCTAACCCCAATTGTGGAAACAGATCACTATTCAGTCGTTTCGATTCTCTTTAAAATGACTAATGGTTTTCAAGAAACTGCTATTAATGAAAACATCATTCTAAGGTACAGGAAATACTTCAAAGAAGAATACTTTTGGAAGAATTACATCAATGACCCGAAATTCTTAATAACTCAGGGTGTAGTTCTTATTCTGATGCGCGAGTACCACAGTGCCATGGAATATTTTGTGTCAGTGCTTGAAAACAGGCACAATATTCATACACCTAACGTTGAATTTATGGTAAATCTGGCCAATTTTTATGTAACTCAAATTAGAAAATCTTTAAACTCTATGTATGGATCAAATAAATCATCAAATGAACTAGAAGAGGATTTTAAAGCTATTCTAGCTAGAGAGGAAATGATGACTAGAGAAGAAGGATTTCAAGACAATGTAGAAAGACTTAAAGAGCTATTGTTCTCTCTATGTGATATCGCTGAATCAATGAAAGTTCAAAAGAGGTACAGTGCTGCATATTATTTGATGGAGCGCAATTATATGTTGTGTTGTAAGTTTTTAGGAAAAGAGGCAATGATTTCCCATTGGATCAGAAAAGAGTGTGCTGTACTCTATTTGTACATGAATAATGTTAATGAGGCTGTAAATATTCTGGAGGAAGTACGCAGCGATCTATCAAAATGCTGGGACATTTCTAATGTTTATCTTTTGGCCATAACTAAAATTACAGCCTTTGCCCTATCCCACTTGGGTAAACATAGAAAGGCACTTCAATACTATGAAGAAGCGTACAATTACTGCCGTGTAGCACTGGGGGAACTACATAAAGTAACATTGGATTTCAACGCTTACGTCTGCGTGGAGTTGCTATTTCTGGGAAGAACTGATAAAGCCATTTCCATTTTAAAACCAATTCCTGATCTTAAGAAGCAAGAATACTTCAGAACCCTTTTCATCCAATTTGAAAGATTATTAAACTTCGGAAGAGCGGCCAGCGCCCTTGAATTTTTAACGTATTTGGAGGGTGCATTTGAAGAGTCATATGAGGAGGAAAATTTAGAAATCTTGGAGATTATGCTGGAAAAAGGCAATGCGTATATGAAAATGGGAACAGAAATGTATGTTCAAAAAGGCATTGACTACATAGCTAAAGTAAAACATATGCTTGAAGAGTTTAAAGATGGTGACGACCCAGATGTGCGTAGATTAAATTGCCGAATAGCAGATATATTTATAAGGAGACGCGTTACTAAAATTCCAGTGTAAAAAACATTATAAAATGAGGAAAGGAAATTGATTGAGGAAATTTGGTGAAGGTAGAGTAGGTGGCTGAAAAAGGTAATGAGGGGCTAAGGAATGCAGAGAGCCGCGACAGATGGATTTTCGGTAAGCTGGGAAGAAGAAGAAAGTGAATAGGCGTGTGGGTGCAATGAAGAAGGGTAGGGCGTACGCTGAGATGGAGAAAGAAATCGTATGCGGGAATAGGGTCTGCGCCTGTAAAAATTTAGGGGATTCTATTTTTACACTATTATGTTTTAACCACCTTAAACGTAATATTGTCCTAATAATAATGATAACCAAATGAGGTAAACATCGTATTTTCAAGGATAGTGACTTTGTGAGTCGACGCCTAAATATTGACTTTGTAAGTTGAATCATTATGCTTACACCTCGTTGAGAAAACAATGCTCTATATGTCGTTCTGCTCAAATTTTGGTGCTGTTAGCTTAAATTTAATATTATGGAAACACAATTTACTATAAATAACAGATTTGGAATCAATGCAAATTCATGCAAATACTTCCAAAATTAGTCTCAGATGAATTGAATGTTAAGAGAACGCAGATTTTATTCTGCGTTTCCTCACGAAGAGGAAGTGGCTCTGATATGAATTTGTGAAGGGTTAGCTATGTGTTAATACATCCTTATAGGTCTTTCCAGATACGTGAACAACCGTCGTATGCAATATTGAATTCAGAATATAAAAAAAATTACAAACTGCGAAGTTTCGCGCGAAGTCTCAAGTCTTTTTTGACCAAAGAAGGTCGTATCAGGATTAATGCCTATGACTTGCAGTAAGAAGAAGAAGAAAACTGAAAAAAAAATCCCAGCATAAACTAACCATTTAAATGGTGTCATCCCTACTCCGAGAAGAGCCCTCAAGAAAGTGGTGTAAAATCCCATTTTTAGGGAAAATATCCTACTCAGTATCCTCGTGTTTCCTACAGAGTAAATATAAGCAAAAATACTACAACCCTTTAATAATTAAAACGTGATATTCAATGCCAAAGATAAGATCCCCGGAGCGAGAAGAAGCAGAGTGTACTCCTTACAATGTGACGACTACCCAACAAAATACGTCGGCAAGACAGGGAGAAGCGTAGATATCAGAGTCACCGATATCAGTTTGCCAACCACCTTAGAGACCACAGCCATCGCAACAACTTGGTGCCAAAAATCCTAAATTTTGAAAACGACGGAAGAGTACTAGACACCTTAGAGTCCCTTGAAATACAACCCTTGTAGTTCAACACTCCCTAAACAACGCCCCCCTAGCTAATGAACAAGCGCACCCCTCCCACTCTCCCATATTCTCTATCCCATTAAAACCCCCAGTGTGGTGATGAAAATGACTCAAGAACAAGTGAACTGACAAACAATAGTATTGTGCAAGAGCGAATGACTGTGTTCCCCACTCCACAATCCTCTTAACCCAAACTTCCCTAACTCAAGCCCATCCTCCTACGGTGATGGCATCATCATTGGTCGTTCAATCCTAAGGTTGGTCTACTTCAGCCCTCCATCCTTCCCTATCTAATGCTAGTTCCCTTACTCCTTGGAAGTTCTTCTTGTGTGTTTCTCCTTCTTTGGTTATGTATTTATCCCTTGGTCTTCCTCCTGGGACTTTTCCCTCTATTTTTCCTTCAATTATATTCTTTACAAACTCACTGTCTCTGTGTGTGCCCAATCCATTTTGGTTCTTCTTTTCTGTGTAGTGTTCCAGGTGTTCTTTTACTCTTCTAATCTTCTGTAAACTTCTTCAATTCTTATTTAATCCGTCGATTTGATCTTTAGCTCCTCCTCCAATACCAGGTTTCGAATGCCTCTAATGTTTTCTGGTCTGCTTTTCGAATCTACATCTACATACTACCCCGCAAGCCGCCTCAATAGGCGTGTGGCGGGGGGTGTTAGGACACCAGCCGTTTACATATAAAAAGGAAACGCTCTAATGAAATTACGCCTAGCATTTATTAAAGTCCCTTATTGTTCGGGGGAAAAACGAATTCCCATACCTATCCGTTCGGCAAAATATCTCTCTTAATTTATCGTTTCTGTCGGACCTGGAAATATAGTGGGGTTCTAATATGATGTTCTCCATGTCGCTCTGAAAGATATCTATTCTTAATTGCTCAAGTAATCTAAGCCTAGCGCGCAGCCTCCGAGTCTCTAGCGGCTCCCAGCCTAATTCGTTTAACATCTGTGTAACGCTGTCTATACGCCCATGCGAATGGTCCATGCTTCCGATCCTTAGAGTGCCACGCTCCTCAAGAATGTTTTTACGCAATGTTTCCTTATTCGTAGTCCTATTGTGTTTGAACACAGTATTTTTATTTTCATCATGAACGTTTTATTAGCTTGGGATATTCTGCACTTGATGTCAGTTGTACTTCTTTCGTCTCACGCGATGGTGCTTCCGAGGTAGGTGAAGGAATCCACTTGCTCTAATTTCTTTCCTCTTTGGGTGACTTCTGCTTTCAGTTTCTCTCTTCCACATACTAGGATTTTGAACTTCTTTTTGTTTATTTTCATGTTATATTCTTCTAGAACTTTGTTCATTTTGTCCAGCGATTTTAGAAAATCTTAGCTCACCATGCTTCTAATCTTTTCCGGTCTGCTTTTCGAATTGTCCATTCTTCCGATCCAAAGAGTGCCACGCTCCGAACGAATGTTATTTCGTATTGTTTCCTTGTTTCTAGTCTGATGGTCTTTGAGCAAATAAGTTGTCTTTTCATCATGTACGCTTGGATTTTCTCAGCTTGGGCTATTCTACGCCCAAGTGGGCTTCGGGTATCCCACGCCGCGGCCGCGGTGACGGCAGCGGCTAGTGAATCCCCAAAAAACACACGGCTTATGACCGCCACCCCTCCCAACCCTCGCCCACCTCCCAGTCACCCAACCCATCAGCCCGTCCCTACTGGCCTCTTGCTCCCCTCCTTCCAACTCCTTCCTCCCTCCCCCCTTTCCATTAATATGTATATATGCTAAACCAAAAGATGTAATTTCACCTGAATATGATACAAAGTGTCGAAACCCAGGTCATGTCAATAAAATCTTAAAAGTGGTATTCACAAAATTATTTTTCATTGTCTCCTTGATGGGCAACTACCACAAAATCAAGCCTGGAACCGTTGCCTCAGCCATAAAGCCAACCGATGGCCATGTTACAGCGGGTTCCCCAGGCGCACGTAATATTAATGACTCCTTCCTCTATGCATGATTTCATGCTTTCCCGGTGAATATTCGGTACAAAAATCTTTCGGGTTTTCCACTGGGTAGGGTTCTCCATTTCTTCCGATGCCGTTTCGAAAGGGTCATCCATGGTCCCGACGTCCTTCGTCTTCAGGGGCCGATTGGGTTACCAGGATCTCTGAAGACGATGATCGAGTGACCTTTCGAAATTAAGGTTTGTGGAGCGATTTTTCTTAATTAAATAAAACTGCCGTAGTTGTGCTGTCCACTTATATTTAATGTAAATAATTACACTACACGTGTTCCGACATTCAAGCGATTTTTATGTACAGAATTGCGTGAAACTTTGTATAACTGTTCTCATTAGTAAAATCTATAGATAAAGTGTAAAATTTGCTTTTTTGCAATACAGTTATATTTTAACACATAGCCTTATGGTATCTGAGACATATTTGGTAATAATTCGACTACATATGTACAGATTTTCTTATATGCACGTTATAATACACCACATGATTATAATGGTTGGTAAAAAATATTAAGGTCTCACGTCGAGTCAAAGATTAGAGAAACAAATTTAAATACAATTGATACCTACACTTCGAATGCCGCGCCGAAAGCTCAAGTCATAATATGGGTTAATTAAGACAAAAAATGTGATATATAATTCTTTTATCATTTCTATTATTGCATGTATGACGAGTATCACCGCATAAACAGACTCGATAGAATATTTTTAAATGGAATGTGGTCCTAGATTGTTTTCTTGACTTATTTAAAAAAAAATATAAATATGTCGACTCAATGACCCACGATTATTGCTCCAGCCACCTTAATATGAATGGCTATGAATGATACGAGTGACAAGGAGGCATTAAAGTTTGACGAATTCACATTGTGTAAACGAGACATTAATAAAAAAAAACTTATCCTTCGTATATTCCACACTTTACTGAGTAACCTCGACCGGTTTCGTCGCAATGTCGGCGTCATTATCAAGTCCACTCGCAATAATGACGCGGGCAGAGCGCCGAAACCGGTCAAAGTACTCAAATGGGGTGGAATTAACGAAGTATGCTTCTTGTCACTTGATTATGGCTTCAGAAATAATTAAAGAAGTGGAGAACCTGTCCCGGCGGAAAACACGCGATTTTTTCAACCAATTACTTCTTTAATTCCCCATCGCTTTTCTTTGATTGCCACCGAGCGGACTTCACAAGCAAGCGCAGTTTTTTGTGATGCAGGAACCAAATTAAGCTGACCACGGTGTATTTTCCATCTACATCTTCACACTTAATCGAACGTCTACTCGTTGTTAGCTCCAGAATTCAGCGTCCCATCCGATTCACGGAGCACTACACTTCAAGTGCTCGTAAGTGGGCATCTACGTAGTAAGTAGGGATCGAGAAAAATCTCCAAGACAGCTTGAATTCGCACTCAGTCCCTCTGGATTTATCTGCAACACATATACCGCAACAAGTAATTAAGGTTGACGCCGTTGGAGGCATTAGTGACCTTAGAGTAGTTACCGAAAAGTTTTCTTTGAATATCATTAGAAGTTTTCAACATAGAAGAAAATTCTACATTTAAAAAATCTGATTTCACTACGCTCCAGGGCCATCTAAAAAAAATTCTCTTCCCAACTTCCAAGAATTAAGCGTAAAATTTGACACGGAGGGTACTTGGAGAACTTTTCTTTAGATTGTGCTTTCGAGAATCAGTAAATATACCCTAAGTAAAGTCAAAAAAGGAAGCAGTGCACGCCAAGATGATACAACTCCGTACAAATTTTGTTCACTGATGACCGCAATTAAATGATTGAAATATTTAAATCGTCTAAAGCCGCTACGAAGGAGGCGTTTTGGAATGCATTCATGGATTCATGGATTTAAAAAAAACAGTGGAACACTTACAGGTTAACCCAAAAGCCTTTTGGTCATTCGTAAGGCAAGTTCAAGGCAATATATCAACAGTTAATCCACTACGAAACAAAAAGGGCTAATTATCAACAAACATTTCGTAAAAAAAAACAAATTTATTAGACTCCTACTTTCAAAGTGTGTTCACCAGGTCATCACAGGTTATATCCGTCAAAATCATAATTTCCAGCAAAAGATGCCGCCTATAGATATTTGCACTGTTGGAATCGAAAACTTGTTAAAATTCCTAAGTCCAAATAAATCCCCAGGTCCTGAAGAAATTCCTGCCCGCTTGTGAAGAGAATTAGCTTCAGAAATAGCTCCCTACTTGCAGAAAATATTTGATAAATCCATCAACGAACGTTTAGTACCAAAGGACTGGGAAATGGAAAATGTCACTATCATATTTAAAAGCGGTGATAAGGAACAGTCATTTATCGTACATCGTGAGCGCTGAAGTGTTCCGGTTTGCGCTTGTTGGAATGGTGGTCTCAAAGCGTTCATAAAATGAAGATAGCCATTTCGTGAAACTAATGTATTTAACAGAAGATAACGGAAGTGCTTAATCACACCTTCGGTACATCGTTTGCTACGGCGATATCGCAAGTAGAGGAATATATACAGATACAGTGGACCCCCGCTTTACGATGGGTTCACTTTACGATGGATTCACTTTACGAACTGCATGTTTGGAATTTCAAAGCGGGCTGATTTTTCGCGCACCCTTTAAAATTTTCCATTTCGACGATTCAATATAAGTTTAAATTTTGGTTAAATAACCTTTTAAATCATTGAATTCCAGCATATTTCGTACCTATGCTGTATTGTGTATCACTGAATGCATTGGCAATGACGTAGTTAAACCGATCCGTTGTCCGGTAGTATACTGATTCACGTTACGATGAAATTCACATTAAGATCGATTCTATGAAACCGATTACCATCGTAAAGCGGGGGTCTACTCTACAAGCATATAATATTCCTTCAAAATTAGACGTCCTAGGCGGGCGAACACAGCTCAGTTAACGATTGGATAGGTATCCCTCCGCTTGACGTAAACCATGGAACTCTATTCAGCTTACAGAACTCCCTCCCATAGTGTAAGGTGTTCCATTAAATTCCCGACAAAAAGAATTTTTATATGCTCAAATAACAGACCACCCGTTGCTAGCATAAATTCTATTTTAGAATTGGAAAGACAGGTGAAGCGTTTATGTGTCAAAATAACTAAAATAATATAATTATTATGGGAATACCTTTGAAAGAAAGTACCATATACACTTTAGGCTATGCAGACGACCAAGTTATTCTATCACAAGATTATGAAGATTTAGGATATATGACCTGAAAAATAATAGAAGAGTACCAAAATTGGGGTCTTTATATCAGTATTGACAAAACAAAATATATGTGTATGGGAGGAATGCAACAGAATCTTATTTTAGGAGGTGGGCAACAAATAGGACACTGTAAAGAGTTTAAATATCTAGGGATGCAAATTGCATAAAACAAAACAATGGAGGCAGCCATTAGGGATAGATGCAATAAAGGTAAAAAGGCAATTACACTATTGAATAGCTTATTGTGGGACAACACTATACTCAATGAAAACAAAAAGAGAATTTATAACACCATAGTAAAGAGCATAATAACCTACAGCTGTGAAGTATGGCCACTAACCGAAAAATCAGAAAAACTGTTATTGAGGACTGAAATGGACTTCTGGCGAAGAAACGCCGGAAAATCAAAAAAAGAAAGAATAAGGAATGCATGGATCAGAGAAATTATGAATGTGAATGACAAAATAGTAGATGAAATAAATGCGCAGCAATGGAGGTGGTATGGGCACGTGCAACGAATGGGAAATGAAAGACTTCCAAAACAGATGAACAGTGTTCTTAGATGAAGAACTTTGGAATGACTGGGAGGCATGGAAATTGGGAATTGGAAGACGTAGAACGTCGTAAACCGATAAAATGTATATATTTATAATTATCGATGGTGATTTCAACGTTCCATCGAGATACAGGAAGACGCATAATTTGAAGACGTTCGAAAAATGGCGGCTAAGATAAGGAATTGTGCGACACTCTTCTCCATACATTCACATCCAATTACGTACATCAATAATTCACAGCACCGAACAGAGGAAACAACGTTCTAGATATTTTGGTGACTAAAATACCTGAAAGCGTCGTGAACGTATTAACAGTGAACAGAATTTGTGATCACAGAGCAGCAAACGCTAAATTCCATATTAGTGTTAACGAAAAGGCACCCACGAAGAGTACACTTATTTCACAAGACGAATTTCGAAGGTTTAAAACGGGAATAATTGGCCTAATTTAAGATAAATAATGATATTAGTCAAAAACGCTGTGCTGATAATGCATGGAATACTTTTCGTAGCTTCACATGGCTAGCCATAAATAGCGCAATACCAAGTAAATTTGAAAAGGACGATACTGTGCCTAAGTGGTTTGATTCGGACGTCCGGAAATCTCTAAAGCAACAACGAATCTGGCACACAAAAATGAAGAACGCACATCACGATCCCCCCGAAGAGGAATATAAGAAGTTATGAAAAGAATACAAGAAAGCTAAAACAACAGCAAAGGTGGTCTTTTAAAAAGCATTAACGGAATCCAAAAGTAAAATATTGGGCGAATGTTTGGAGGATAACCCGAAGGCATTTTGATTGTACGTTAGGGAGGTTCAAGGCAGTAACTCAACGGTAACGTCTCTAAAGAAAAATATAGGAGAAAGAGCGAATAGCAAATTGTAAAAAGAATATATCCTCAACTCCTTTTTTCTAAGCGTCTTGACAACATTATCTCAAAATAACACCGCTACTCTTCTTAGGCTATATAGTAATCCAATGCAGTCTATTAATATCTCTATCCGTGGAATAGAAATTCATCTGAAATCCATGAACTCTAAGAAATCACCCGGTCCTGATAAAATTCCCACCCGAGTTAATGAAGAATTAGCGTAAAAATAGCACTGTACTTGAAAATAATACTTTAAATATTTTCAACAAAACATCGTGTTCCTTACAATTGGAAAATCGCAAACGGTACACCTATATTCAAAAGTATTAGTAACTATACACCGATTTCCCATACATCTATCTCGTGCAAGGTATTGGAACATATAATTTTCAGTTCGAGTATGGGGTAATTGGATAGTCAAAACTTGTTAACGCAAATCAGCTTGAATTCCGGAAAGGCAGGTTTTGCAAACCCCAGCTGGCCCTCTTTCTTCACGATATTCTTCACACTGGAGAAGGGTTCATCCAGGTAGATGCGATATTTCTAGATTAAAAAAACTATCGATAAAGACCCTCATTCGAAGTTACTCGTTAAGTTGAAAGCTTACGGAATACACCACGACGTAATATGTTGGATAAGAGAGTTCTTAGCCGGCCGCGTACAGAGAGTAGTTCTAGATGACGTAAGTTCAGATGTAGTGAAAATAACATCAGGTGTACCCCAGGGAAGTCCCTTATTATTTATTTTGTATATTAATGACATTACTACCGTTGTTACCGGTGAAATTTTCCTTTTCGCAGACGTAGCAGTGTTGTACAGGCATATTAGCAATGGGCATTATTGAATTGCGTTAAAAAAATACCTCGATGCTATAAATGAATGGTGCAATAATTGGCAGTTAGAATTCAATTTTAAAAGGTGCGTTGCTATGAATTTTGGAAAAAATGATGGCTTGGTCAAAGAAATGTACACAGTTAATCAAACTAAATTATTAAATGTAGAGTCAGTTAAATAGGCGTGGTCCTCACTCAAGACCTGTCTTGGGGGAAACGCGGTTAGGAAATCTGCGGAAAGGCAAGTCTCAAATTGTGATTAATAAGGAGAAAACCACGAAAATATGACGAGGAGATTAAAGAGCCATGTTATTTTTCTCTCGTGAGACTCACATGGAGTATACTGCTAGCATATGGAACACTTGCGAAGTAGGGCTAGTCTCTGAAACAGATCAAATACAGCGGAGAGCAGCAAGATTTGTAAAAGGTTGTAACGATAAACGTAGCAGTGTTACCAAATTTTTTAAGGAATTAGGATGGGACTCTCTAACTGATTGAAAAAAATGATTGGTGGAAACGATCACAGGAATAAGATAAAGGAAATAGACTGAAGAACGGATGGATTGAAATATAATTTTTCAATTAGGGATCATAGTAGTTCCGATTGATCAATTCTATAAAACTCTTAACTTCACTTGTTAGAGTAGACATTTTACTTGTGTTTATCAACATAACATCGTAATTACTAAAGCCTCAACCCGATTGAAATGTCCGGAACTATTTTCTTTTCAGCATGAAGTTGTACCTCATAGCATTCATAAATTAATAGTGTTAGTGGTATTAACCTGCTGTTGTCTCTTAATAAGTGTAATGCAGGTTTGCATGTTCGTTTACGTAGCACTCTCCAAGATTCTGGTTTGACTGCATTTGTTCACCTAACTGCTTTTTGGCCTACGCCTAGCGGCCGGAGGAACGTGCGTGGTCCTGATTTAAACTAGGACGAGTGCTCCATGCCTGGTGTGGAATCACCCCGTTTCACTCTCCCTAGTGGTGGCTTGCACGGTACTTCGTATATGTAGATGTATATCACGCTATTTCCAACACCTAGAGTGAAGATCAACGGAGAAATAACCTCCATCCGAATCGGAAGGAGAAAGATCTCCATTTTCCCAAAAATATTTTATTCACCTGTTTTTGCTCGTGTTGTGCGATTAGCAGGTCAGTGACACATGAGAAATCCTTGCAAAACCTGTGCGAGCGATTGATTGAGAATCGCGAGGGTCGCTCTTACCGAAAAATCCTGAGTAATTCAACGATTCTGCTTTGCTTTGTTCTCCATTCCATTTCGCTTCGGTTTTGTGAAACTTACATTTTTGACCTTCCTTCCAAACTTCACGGTGTCCCTTCGAGATTCGACGGCCTTGGGGATTCTTCTCCTTCCATCACAGATGCGCCCGTACACACGTTCTTCTTAAACACACCATTATTCAGTGGCCTTGCTGCAGTTTGAGCTGCCCAACGCGGTCTTTCAATTGCAACCCTTCCTACGGGACATACGCATCAAATCGGGTTAGACACAATTTAAGAATGACGTTGAAGAGAAAATAATTCTATTTCTTTTATTTATGCATTAAAATTTTTAAAAATTGGGAGTGCATTTTTGGTACTTTTTTATAGAAAAATCATTAAATATAAAATAAAAATCCATTTCGTTTGTTAGTTAATGTTCCACCGATTGAATTAAAAGATTCCTTAATCTTTTTGTATCATTAATTGTTATTGCTTACTCGCGATATAATTGATGTTTTACTCCTCTTACCATTAAAACCGGAAGCTATGAGAGATTGTGATAAATTAAGTTATGTTAAACAAAGATTACATCAATACCTTGGACAATGAATATTAGTTAAATATAATGCACTGCCAAAGGTTAAATAAAAATAGAATTATTTGTAAAAGTTCATCCATAAAAAAATATTCATGCGGAAGGTGTTAGAAAAAAATGTGTATGCATTATTCATCCAAGGTTGAGTCAAATTAAGATATAGCAAATTTCATTATTCAATATTGGAACCTGCCGACAAGCCCAAAGAGATTTGGAAGGGTTATGATAATTATTTAAACATTGTAAAAATAAGTAACACTGCAATACAAATTGTGTTATGAATTTAATTCCAATGAATTACAACTTTTTAATTTAATTATTGTTAAACTGCTATGATAGTGAAATGAATGAACATTTTCAGCTGAAAAAAATTGAAAATTAAATTCTAACGTTCATGCCAAAGAGTGTTAATGAATAGTTGTTTAGTGCCATAATTCCGCCGCAAAGGTAGTGCCCCCCTACGCTACCCCTCCTAGCTGCGCCACTGACTTTATTCCTGCTTCCGACTCGTTAAAGGTGGTTGGAGTGGTTATCGTTGGTCATTGAATGCATATAAACAATTATATATATTTTAATAATTTTTAAAGTAAGAAGAAAACAATGTTAGAATCACATTTCATCTGCTTATGTGGTGGAGCTCACCATGCAGGCAGTAATGGGAATGATACAAGAAATATATTTAGCATTATAACTTGAGCTGTTGTTCGTTTTCGGCGCAGTATTCGAAATTTAGGCGAAAAGTATACTTAAATATGCTTTTTCGAATCTCTCACTCGACGTGACACCTTGATATTAGCTAGCAAAATTTATAATTATATGCTATGTATTATTTCACTTTAACACGAAAATCTGTACACATGTCATCGAATTATTACGAAAGATATCTCAGATATCATAACGCTACGAGTTAAAATAGCATTTCATTGCAAAAAAAAACAATCGGTAAAATGAATTGTTTCACTTTTATGAATTCATAATAATAATTAGGAAAGGAATGCAAAGTTTTAAGCAAATCTGTTCATAAACGAAAATCGCTCCCGCCACCTTAATAGACATTTAGTCAAACACGTCGGCGGTCGAGGCCGGGCGAGTATGCGGGGGTTTTTTTTTCGGTGGGCGGGAATCCGGTGGGAGCCGAAGCAACCTTTCTCGCCCAGGCGTTCGCCTTGAAGCACACGCCTCTCTCCTTAAGGACGCCCGGAAGACGAAGCGAAGACGCCCGGAAGACGGCGAGACAAGATGCAACGAAGAGGAGGTGGAAAGAGACAGCTTTGCCTTCACTCACACTAACGCAAAGTCTCCTTGCCGTCTCCTCCTCGCATTCCATCATCTTATCAATCTACTGATTCGCGCCGAAGCTACAGTGGACTGAATTAAAAAAAAAATTGGGGGGAAAAAACACTAAGTAAATGTAAAATTCTTGCATAACGCACAAAAATGTGAAAAAAATCAGAAGTGATCGTAATTTCAGTGAACATTCTGTTATTGTTATAAAAATTATCTCTTGTGCAGTTGATATTAACAATTAATATATATGTTAAAAAAACCTTACGAGATTTTAGGTTAGATATTTCAGCTAATAAGTATTCAGTGTCTGATTACCAATTGTCGATTTTATGGCATGAATTTTTTCATAAGTTTGGGGTTGAATCTTGAAGGGATCATAGATTTTGTTCTTTTAATAATCATTTTTTTAAACAAATAATTGTGGCAAATCAGTGAAAACTTATTTCTTTGGTAAAATCAGTAAGTAATCTTTCCAAATTTGAATAAATCTTATTCAATCGTTTTTTTTTAGATCTTACAGCATTGATTTTAAATGATGGAAGTAAATTTTGCGATAACAACTATAATGATTAACTAATTGAATATTGTTTCCATCACTTATAAACTTAAAAAATTCGGCCAATAATATAATAAAAGGATGGCTTATCTATACACTGTCCAAATTTTAATCATTTATCATTAAAACTTCTTTTAAATGACATTTTATTGAAAGTCTGCAATTTTCATGAAAATCTCTAGGCACTTATACAGGTAAGGTACCTTTATGGAATTTTGGCTGGCACACCTAAGGGTTAAGTGGTATTTTTTTTCGAATCGTTGATGGATATTAAATATCTATAAGAAAGAAACAAAAAAGTAGGATAATTCTGGCTAATATAAGGCATAACATGTATTTATGCTTTGAAATTAAACCAGTATTAGTATTTGATAAAAAAATGTTATACCCTAGAGTTGTCTAATCGGATGTTTTTGACTCAATTTCTTCACCCTACTCCGCTCGTGGCTTTCAAGCAAGTCTCTAGTGCGGGTATTTTTTTTCGAACGTGGTTTCGACTGTGGTTTCGATTTCATTTGACCGCAAATGCAGTTGAGCGTACACTACGTTTGAGGTACTATATGTAAGGAAATTAATTGGTAAAAGTGGTTAAAACTTTGCACAGGTTTTACTTTATGGTATTGCAATGCAAAAAAAGTCGGCTTATTCAAATTGGAAAAATATTTTTCCGCTTTGATACGACCTCAGACCACTGAGCGGTGCACATGAGTGCCGAATCCCAAAAAAAACTGGCCAAAACCTCGAGAAACGAAATGTTCACGTGGAGAATTTCTACAACTACTTCAAACCGCAGAAGAGGCGTGCGGCAGGGAGTGTTAGGACACCGGCAATGAAAAGTGAAGGGAATAGGGAAAAGGAAATGGTAGGAGTAGATGACAGGGGTGAATTGCATGTTAAGATATTCTGAGCGAGATATAATTTCAAATTTGACTTCATTGTCAAGAAATAAATTCCATCTTTCTAATGAATACAATATATTAGCCACTTGCCATTATACTTTTCGAAATATTTGCCAAGAAAACATCCATTTTCCTCGGGAAATGGTTTTGGCATGCACTCCAGGGAGACTATAATTTAAAAATGAGAAATTTATAGCGAATAGATCCCGTTAGAAATTTAAGAGTTTGTAGCTTTTATGCCTTCTCAACAGTAGCGTACGGACGGGGGGTTTAGGGTTTAAACTCACACCAAAAACATGTTTACCTGAAATCGTTTTTCTTCGTTTACCTGAACTAGCGTTTAGAATTTTGCGTATTGGGCTGAAAAATATAGTTGAATTGTCTTCACGAAAAGAGAATGTTATTTTAATTATTGTTTTAGTGAATAATAATCTAAACATTATTTTATGATGATTCACATAGATATTAATGAACTCCCCCAGAAGTCAATCCTGCGTACGCCACTGCTGCTCAACTGTCTTTAAGTTAGTTTGAGCGAAAAATCACTTCTCCTAGACTTTCATGAATATGGCTTCATTTTTAAGAAACAACTTTCATCTTTCCAATGAAAACAAAATACATATCAACCCTTTGCCGACTTACTTTTTGAGAAATTTGCCTAAAAATATAAGCTGTTTTGCATGGGATAGATTTAGGCTGTGCGCTCCATAGTGAGAATATTGACAAAATTAGGAACTTTTAGAACCTAGATTTCGTCAATAAACTAACAGTGTGTTGCTTGTATCTTTTCTAAGCTATTTATAAAAAAAATAATCTATTACTCACTGCAGTAATTTTTACAGAATCGCAAAGAAACCTGCTGTTTTAAACGGTTTTCAGCCGTACGGCGGGAAAAATGAGTCAAATTAGAGACTTATATAGCTTTATTTATTAAATTACTGAGAAGTTTTGTCATACATAACCATATATTTGCGCCATTTATATTTATTTCATACGTCTTACAAACACTGAAATCGAAAAATAAAATCTGAATATTGTCTCCATTATGACTAGGGAACTATCTCGCTCGAATCACCTTAAAAGTATATATTAACTACTCACCGTAGTCATTTTTACATAACTGCAAAAAATCTTCCTGTTATGAAGGCGTTCTCAGCGTTAAACATTAGTCAAGTTAACACCTAATATTACTTAATTACGGAGAAATTCAGCATTTAAAACGCGTCATTAATGATACTATATTTACTTCATACTTCTTGCAGTTGCTTAAATTTAAAAATAAAATTTGACACGGTCTCTATTATGACTAGAAAAAATTTCGCTCAAACTACCTTAAGCGAGTGTATTTGTGCCCCACTCTGTTTTTTTTATAGTCACTAAATGTGTATGGGAAGAAAGAATTTGTCTAACTATCGGCTCGAAAGATCGGCTATCTCTTATTATGTCGCTTCCATCAGCTCTGCAGATGTGGTGCGGGGTCATAATAATATCCTCCGTGTCGTACTGCAAACTCGCCTGATCTGAATATTTCAATTGATGCAACCCGCCAGCCTTGTCCTTCCATCAGCGGTCAGACACTTTACGTTCACTCGTAGCTGTTGTTAACGAAGCGTGCGGCTATCCTTTGTCGTTACTTTGTGCATTTAGAGAATTAAAGCTTTCTCTGCAGGATCTCAAATGCTGGCGGCCATATTCGAGGTGTGGCCTAACCAGTGAAAAGTAGTGTTTTTCCCTTCTTCTTTGAACGCACCATTAGTGCAATAGTGCAAACCATTAGTGCATTAGCACCATCACGTAAAGCAAAAATACAGTGAGACGCTAAAGGCCGTTTTACACAGAACTTTTTTTAGTTATGAATACCGAACTCAATTCAGCTTGCCAACTCAAAATTGGATAAATCAAGCATGAAAGTTAGATGAGCTTTCAGCACAGCTGCTTCCAAATGTTTTTTTTATTTATCACGACCATGGTTTCGTTACAGACGTAAACGTAACATATTCAGCAGGGGCGCAACAACGGGGGTGGGGTGGGGGGTGGGCAGGGAAGCACGATTGTGGGGGGGGGTTAGAAATCAGAGGATGTGGCTCACTTTTTAATGGACACTGCCCGATTTGCAAAATTATTTGCGCCTTCATCCCTAGCGACTCCGCTCTGATTTCGAACGCTGATTTGAACGATTTGGGTGAAAATTGATTTGCAGACTCCCCCCCCCCCTTTCCTCTTAGCTAGCTTATACAGATTTTTCAATGAGTTTGCCCCCCTCCCCCCACGATTCGGGGGGTTGTTGCGCCGCTGATATTCAGGTGTTTTCTAACTTTCCTACTATGAAAAACTTCCACAAAGTTACGCCCGAAACCGTTTCTTATGGATGAATCAAGTCTCGGATGAACCTTTTCATACAATCTAACTCTCCACTTTAATTCCTGACCGGCTTATAAGAAGAAGCTATTTTGCTTAATTATATTTTTCATGTATATATAAAATTTATTTATAAAATATAAAATCCCCAAAGTTTGACACTTTTCTATCTGTTTTCATTTACTCAGCTCGCCTAGCCCAAATGCACATTCTACAAGTACTGGAAAACCCACCATACAAGATGTAACACCGCTTCGTGATGAAAACGACATTAACTTAATACGAGCTCCGCCACCGGTATTTCCTTGACACGCTTTACTCGCTTGTGATTGGTAGTTGGATGCGAGGCTCGGATGTAAATTAAGCCCCGTAATTGTTTTTGTTTCCAGGCCTGAAAATCAAATACCACGCATTAATGGAACTCGGTTGAGCTTTTTACTCAAAGTGATTTTGAGCATGCTGAATTTGATTCGATTTTCAGTACTCAAACGAGTGTCATGTAGAGAAAGTGTAAGGTAATGTAGGTTTCTCGGGTTTCCATCCGGGTGATATTGGTGTGCTACACCGACGTTTCGACGGCATACTCTACCATCGTCTTCAGGGTGAATGATTCACCCTGAGGACGATGGCAGACTACGCCGACACAAGCTTAAAGTAGTTTGAGTGAGATTTTTCCTAGCAATAATGAAGATGATATTTAAATTTAATTTTTAAATTGGAGCAGCTGTTAGAAGCATGAAATAAATATGGCGACATCACTGACGCAAAAAATCGGTGTTGAAGTACTGACATTTTCCGTAGTTAACTAACATTTATAAGGTTGTAAGTTAACTCATTTTTTGTCACTCCGTACGATGAAAACGCCTTCTCATCCAAAGATTATTTGGCAATTTTGTAAAAAATATAATGCGGTGAGTGTTTGATTTAATTTAAAACAGTGAAAGAAGCATACAAACTAAACAGGGTAAAATTTATGACGAGATCTATTCATGTCAGGGATCTTTCGGGGTTTGCACCGGGTAGCTAACTAGCTCGAAAGATCCCTGATATAAATCTTCGCCGGGAAAGCCTGAAATCCTTCATCACGAGGTCTATTCGTTTGAAATTCTTCATTTTAAAAACGTATTCTCTCTGGAGTGCATGCAATTTCTCATGGAAAATAGCTGGTAATTTTTGGCATATATTTCGAAAATTATAATGGTAACTGGCTGATATTTTGTCATCATTCGAAGGAAGAGATTATTTTCATAATGAGTTCAAATTTATTGAATATTACGTGAAGCAATATCCCGCTCAAACTACCTTAAGACACTCCGTTATAATGCAATTTACTTTCTTCCTACCTCCTTTTCGTATTTCTTTTTTCTGTTCTCTTACCTTGTTCATGGCTGGTGCTCTAACACCACTTGCCACACGCTCATGTGGTGGCGAGCAAGTTAGTGTGTTGATTAATTCACACTTTTGAATAAAGGTGATCACTTTCCTTCCCCTGCACAAACAGCGATTACCTACAGAGATCTTGGAAAATCGTGGTTCAGGTTCAACTGTCTGCCGAATAAGGGATTTGGAGGAATTTGAAACTGTACTCTCTAAACTAAATCGGTAAATGATAGTTTCGAGCAAAAGATGCCATCTATTGAAGTTTGTAGTCACGGAATAGAAAACTTGTTAAAATGTTTTAGTCCAAACTAATCCCCAGGTCCTGAATAAATTTATTTTAAAGTATCAGGCGAAAGTTTGTGGAAAATTGTCACAGATTGCATTGTAACAGAAAACACTTTGTAAATATTTCCACACCAATTTTTTTTATTCAATCGACCTAGGTTTCGGCAAACATTGCCATTATCTTGTGGTTCGCCATTTGAGATTCTTTATCTCACTATTTGTACTATATTCATTTAGACCTAGTGAATTCTCTGTGCTGGATCGAGTGGTGCTACTGGAGTGCTGCACTTAAGTTCTTAGTTAGTGCTGTTGCTCTCAAGAAGGCAGATGTGATCTACAAAAAACTAGATCGACTCCGCTCGGCACAAATTTCAGTGATACCACCGCTAGTGCCAAATCGTGCAGCCCGTGTGGTGAAAAGTGTGGATCCCAGTGTTCTCCCATTTCACCCGAGAGTGGTTAATCTCTCGGATCACCGTTTCTCCGAGTCACAGTTAAACCTCCTCAACAAAGGTTTTTAATTCGCACCATTTAGTCCCCTTCATCAAAATTCACTGATTAACCTGGCAGCGGACTGTGACGTCGCTCTGCAGACAGAAAACAACGGGAGTAAACATCGCGTGGCTGATTGTATCTCTTCATTCATCAGCAGACCATTGGAATACCGACCAGGGACTCCTCAGCACTTGAAGACAGTTCGTCAACTAAAAAACACTCTCAATGATGCTAATCTTATTTTAACTAAAGCTGACAAAGGTAATAGCATTTTTATTTTATCCAAAACTGACTATGTTCATAAAGTTGGCTCATTTTTGACAAACAATAATTTTGAGCTTATACATAGTGACCCGACAATCAAGTTTCAACGGAAAGTTAGAGAAATACTGTCACAGTGCTGTAGCCTCCCTGTAATCGTAAGCACACTTTACACGGAAAAGAAAGAAACGTAGCGCGTTTTGTGCGAACCGACAGAATAGCGCCTTGTTTGTACATTGAAAAAGGAGATATAAATTCTGATAAAGCATAGTTGACCAGTATTGATCAAAAACAGAACCATTCAGAATTTCTAACCATTATAAATTAAATGTTTTATAAACACCGCTGCCCGAGGCGCATTGAATAGGATACAACTGTGAAAATGATAATTACCTACTGTTTAATTAACATGAAAACAATACCTTACGTAAATAAGTGTGAAAATATTGCAAGTTTTAATTGTTTATCATGAATGTCATAAATGCAAAACGTTGGTGCATACCAAATCTTCAGAAGGGAAAAAGGTTCGGTTGGTTTTTCATTTTGGGGAGGCGATCGACGACTGAGGTCATTTGCGCAATTAATATTGGATTTTCTACGATTCGCTTTGAAAAGAATAACACACATTGACGGTACTGTTGATTCAAAGATCCCGAAAGCAAACAAAAAAATGAAAAAAAGTATCACAATTCCACTCGGAATCGATCAAGTGAAACACAGTATGCACTTAAGAGCTCTTAATTCAAAATATAGATCACATACTTAACAACAATTATGGAGTAGTGGGTGGGTAATTTTGGAAAAAGTTATTTTAGAATTGGAGAAAGGGTGGAGAGAAACCCGGCGTCGGCATTTGTCTCCTCATAACGAATGGCGCCAAGGGTACCACGGTTTGACGTCCCATCCGACGGGCGGAGTACCGCACTTGAGGTCCGCTCCACGTATCCACCAAGAAGTGATCGGGATCCATTGTCAAATCTCCTCCACCGCCGGGCTTCAAACCCAGGCCCTCGAGCAAGGACGTTTAGCCGCCATGGCCACACCAGCTCGATCCATGGGTCTTACGATTACATGTTAGTTGCATTATTAAATTTGAATAATATTTTGTTTAAATTTAGCTATTATGAAGTTCATATTTACAGTCGAAACAGGTGCTTCAAATTAATACGATGAATAGTAATTTTCGTAAAAAGTGTGAAATAAGGTCTTTGCTGACTATAGTCTTGGTTTAGCGTCATTGGACGGCCTTATATCAGAATTAGCACGAGGACATGACAGGAAAAAAACCCAACCTATCAAGTATACTGACGCGAAAGTTTTAATAATATAAAATATAATATTCAGCTATCTTATTATTGCATTGGTATTATGATCGTCTGCTCGATAATTTAGCTGTTCCTCGTTTTAACTTCCAGTGCAGTGTTGGGAGATGGGCCGCTTGTTTACCTAATGCGTTCTTCGTCTTTGTATTCGGAGCGAGCAACAAATTATTAACATTATTTACTCACCTGAGTAGTCTTGCCCTTCTTCACTCCACTCCTTCGGCATATTTCCCCTCCTCCACCCCTTCCTTTACTCACACACTTCTTTCCACCCCCAAATATGGCTCGAGGCCGCGTCTATGAGCGAGCCCGTGCCACCGTCTGAAGTGGCCTTTCCTTTGTTGTGGTCCCACTCAACCCAATGCAACGCCGACTGGACATGGTGAATCGTACTACAAGAAATTTCCTTTAGTCACTAAAGACGGCACGGGGTAGTCACCGTATTTCGAGCTTTGAGCGCCGACCTGTATGCACCAAGTAGTTTTTTTTGCGATATTTCATCAAAGTGTACTGTACTTCATTATCCCTTCATCCTATTTTCCTTTTGTGCCTGAAATAAGGTAATAAGGTGTCATGAACAAAAAAAATCCAGAACCCCGGAAAATGCAACATTAAATTTCATCGGTTATTAGATCTTAAACAATTATTTTCTTCTATTTTGCAGAATGAAATATTTGTTATGCGAGTTGTAACACTTTGCTGAACGGATTGAAGTGCTTTATCTAGTTTGACGATGTCGTTGGCATATTTTATATTCAGCTAAATTTGCAAACAGCGTCGGAGTCGGATTCCGTCAGCGTCAGACTAAACCTCACTGTCCTCGAAGTTCATCGAAGTTAACTTAGTATACCCTCCGTTTCATAGCATTTGAATCCGCAACTGCCTCCTCTTAACTATTAGAAAACCATGCCCGTAGTTGACGTACAGGGAATCTCAATGCATATTATGCTAATGATTGTTCCATCTATATCGCGGTAGTTATATAAGTTGTACTAAAAATTATAGTTAATATGTCTTCTTCTTGCTCTTCCTGCTAAAGTAGTCATCTTGAGTGAGCAAGATTTCGGAATCAAGTGAAGATTGAACTCACAAATTGAAGAAAATACTAAGGAATGGGGCACGTTTTCTGAAAAACACCTAATGAAAAGCATAATTTTCGGCAATTGTAAGGAGCAGGTTTTTCTTTTTTTGCATGAGAGCTGACAGGTATTCAACGGTTATGCGCTAGACTACCGAAATAACTCATCCATAGGACATCGTATCCTGCAAGCTACCTCAAGGATTGTGGCTGGGGACGAGTTTTCACCAATATGAACTACACTATACTCTAATAAGGCTATAGATACTGCGACTATAGATACTAATATTATAGACTCTATGGGCATTGGTCTATTTTGCAACTACATAAGCACACAGGAATACAAGATTTATTCAGGAAGCATGCGACTTATTTACATGTTAGTACTACTAATCAAACTAAGGGTAAAGAATTGAGAGCATATCAAATAGTTAGCTACACTACCTATTTAATACAAAAGTCTCAAAAGCTATTATGGTCTGTCATCGTTAACGGAAAAAATTACTTTTGAAACATATCCGTTTTGCAGTGTACCTACTTTCCTAAATATATACTCATTATCCCCAGTGTGTAATCATATACTTCAGTAATAAGATAATATACCCCAGTGTGTAGGATTTAAAAAAATAGTTTGAGTTTGTTAGAAAATAAATGGGCCTGGAGCATAATAAAGATATTAAATCTACATTTTAAGTGACACGACGCAACGTTGCTAGCTATTTCCATTCTAGTTGTTGCAGCATGATTCTTATACTAATTGAATTATTGAAACTAAATATAGAAAGTCATTAAAAGTCGCAGCATCAGCAGGACAGACGAAATATCAATGAATATCGCACTTATTGATGCATCTAAATCATGGGTTCCCAACCTTTCTTCACCGTCAACCCCGTCAAAGATTTCTCAACGTTTCATCAACGCTAACTGCAATTAATGAAAATGAGCAATTTCCACAGTTATAGCATTTATTGCACGACCGGTTTCCCTTTTTACAGCAAAGAAGAACTTTTACAGAAGATGCTGTAATAATCGAAACCGGTAGTGCAATAAATGCTATAACTGTGGAAATTGCTCATTTTCATTGATTGCAGTTATGTTCCGTTTCCACTCCATCACGCCTGAAACCTCAGATTATGTTTTTATCTACCCCTTCATCTTTTCTCTTTACATGACCATCATGGGAAAAGCAAAATAGAGTCTTGTGTAATTTTAGGATTTTTTATTTTACTGCTTTTATTATTTACCAAAAATGGTCTCGATAGTCTTGAACGAGGAGTATATTGGTGATATGCAGTTATTTGAAAATAATGATGAAAATGTATTAATTGACCAAATTTCAACGTTAATTGATAAATGTCACGTCGAAATGTAAGGTATAATGCTATTTGTATATTGCGATTTAATGCATGAGTCATTTTTTATAACCTTTGCTCCATCAACTCCAACTCGACTCCCGAGCCTGTATCGATCCCTCTTGAAGTCATATCGACCTCCAGGAGTGTATTACTTTGGGAACCACTTATCCATATCTATAAAACACTGTGCAGGTCACCACCAAGGGGGTGTGTGACGTGGGGGTGGTATCACAACAGGCATTCGTCCTAGTTCAAGGTGGAACCATGAACCGGTTTCCTGACCGAAGTATAAAGTGTAATATATCTTCAGATATTTTGTTTTTTTTTTTCAATCAAAAGATCATGTCTATAAGGAAATGCTGTTGATAATAAGTGATAAATCTTCAAACGCCAAGTCTTCCATTAAACGCGTTAGAAGGACATGTTTTGACGCGGCGGTGAAGGACATGATGCCTCGCGGGCTATGCTTTTGATACCACGAGGCACGAAATGCGGTACTGTATCACTTGAAATATTAATCTTCTACAAATTTTATATGTTCAAAGACCATATCAACTATTTATTTCTTACCAGTTTGCCTTTATCTTAATTTGGCAACGTAAAGTAATACAAATTTATTCAGAAACTCCGTAGTCGTGTCTATTAATTTTGGAATTTTTTTAAAGTTGGTTTTTTCCCAACAACTCTATTTCACTCGAATCCATTGCCAAAATCGAAATAGTACACAGCAATCCACTTCAAGGGTGTATCAAATTTTCCCCTTGCAAGATTTCATGCTTTCCCGGCGAATTATTCCAGTGAAGTTCTCTCAGGTTTCCGACCGGGTCAGGTTCTCCATCTCCACCGGAAGATGGAAGACTTTTCCATCGTCTTCAATGTTGTGAGGACGATTGAAAAGCCTTTCATCGAAACGTCGGCGGAGATGGAGAACCTGACCCGGTCTGAAGCCCGAGAGAATACCAATTTACCATTTACAATAAAGGATCATAATAGTTTCGATAGATCAATCATATGAAATTCTCACCCTCAATAGGTAGAGTAGAATTTTCACTTGTACTTAATATTACAACATCATTACTAACACTTCACACCGTTTGATATGTCCGGCATTATTTTATTTTGTTCTCTTCATTAAGTAGCATCTCGTAGCATTCATAGATTAACAGTATCAGTAATATTAACCTCTAGATGTGTGTATAGCATTGGTCTGCATGTTTGCATGTTCATTTACGTATCACTCTCCCAGTTTCTGGTTGGACTGCGCTCTGTTCTCCTGACTGCTTTTTGGCATGCGCCTAGCCTTTTCCATTCCCTTTCCTTAGCCTTCCTTTTTATATTTAAACGGCTGGTGTCCTAACACCCCCCGCCACACGCCTATTGAGGCGGCTTGCGGGGTAGTATGTAGATGTAGATGTAGAACTTCACTGGACATTTCCCACTGGCATAGCATGCACTACACTATATCCAACAAGTGTTACTGAAGCTACGCCTATTGATGCATTAGCAAAAACCTGAAAATACACATCAGGAGGTGAATTTCCACCAACATGCACTCCACTGTATGCTATAGAAACTTTGAATATGAATGTATTTTGCTACTACATAGATGCATATATATGCAAGAGTTGCACAGGGAACATGCCAGACGAGCTGTTAGAATTGCTAAGCAAATAAGACAAAAGCGTTGGAGAGCAAATCAAATACGTAATTATCAAATGATGATTACCACCATGGCTTAATTGTATGCCTTTTGAGCGTGCATGCAAATTCATCCAGCTCCGTTGCTAAGAAATTATGCAAAAAAAACAGGAAAGCGAGACACTGCCTAGTAATATTCCCGAACATGGAAACTTTTTTGACGTGGAATTTTAGAGAATTTCTACGATTATTTCTAGTGTATTATATATTTTATGGATTTTAAATTGAGCATAATTATGTATTTATACACAAAATTTCAATTTAAAGCTCATTTTCAGCAAATCAATAATTGGTTCACAATCTAAGCCCCGTTTACACTACAGATGCATATACCAGCGTGACTAACCTTAATACAGTCCCATTTCTTTGTCGTTACTGGCGTTAGCTCTGTGCTGCTACCTCCCGGAATTGCAGAAAACAAGCTGAATGCAAGCCGCTAATTTCAAAATAAATTCTCGCATCCATATTAGACCATTTGAAATATTCGGAATGGTTAAAGTGTAATGTTCACTTTGATGCCAATAACCTTTTAGTGTGTTGCCAGATCTGTTTACAGATCTGTTCAGAGAAATTATTTCATGTGCCACGACTAAGTTTCCACCTTTTTACTAAGTTAAGGCTGAAACTGAAACTTGTATTATAGTTTATCATTGACGACGAACACAACCAACAAATGCTCATATTTTCATCACAAATTATAACAAAGCTATTAATGTGAATTATGTAACTGTGTTTGCGCTTTTAAAATCTTGCTAAACAGAGGTTCAAATAAAGAAATGCCAATTACGAGTGGCGACCCGGCAAGAAAGAATTAAGTGGTGTATTTCCGTGGACGGGATAAAATCATTTTTCGGTTCTAATGCGGCCTGCGGGTCGTACTTAGCAGACTCATGGACTGGACTAACGTACTCCATTCTCTATTTCGTTCGGAAAATTTTTGGCGTTATTTTCCGAGTACTGTGTCCTCAATGGGTACTATTTCGTCCGCTAGCGGGGGTAACCCTCCGAGGTTGCCGCCCTGGGAAGCAAAAGCTCGCCACTTTGCCGATGCAGTGGATTTGACAATTTCCATACGGTTGGTCACCCGTCCCTAAAACGGAGAAGGCGGACGCTCGCGGACGTTGACGGCTGGGGGCGGGGGGGATGGAGTAGAGGGGTGGGTTACTCATGGATGAGGGTAGGGGGAGGCCACATATCGCTCTGACCTTGACGTGGGGCGGCAGAAGAGATAATAGCAGCTGTATGCGGGGAAGATGATGGAAAAACCCTGCGTTCTTCTTGAACGGGGAAAATCGAAGAGATCCGAACGAAACGGGTAAATCCATTGCCTTTCTCATTATTGAACCACGAAGTGAGCTCAGCCTGACGCGCCCGTATGTTTCTATCGAGAGCCACTAAATTAATAGGAATGGCTTAAGGTAATTAAGAGAAAAATATAACTTCACCTAGAATTTGACGAATTTGACCTCATTTTAAAGAAAAAAACTCTCATATTTCCAATAATATCAAAGTATTAACCCCTTACCGAACTACTATTTGAGCAATTTGTCTAAAATATAAGCTGTTTTGCATGGGATAGATTACTGCTGTGTGCTCCAGAGGGAGAATATTGAACATGTTAGGAATTCCTAACGCCTCGATTTCGTCAATAAACTGTGTGTAGTAAATAGGCATGTTTTTTCTACTGTTTATAAAAATCAATCAATTACTAAACGCAGTAATGTTTGCAAAATTAAAAAAAACACCCGTTGTGAAGGCGTTTTCACCGTATGGCGTGAAAAAATGAGTCAAGCTAGAGACTAATGAGGATAAATTTATTTAATTACTGAGAATTTTTTACAAGCATTACTATATTTTTGAGCCATTCAAATTACAATATTCAATTCATACTTCTTACAGACACTGAAATTAAAAATTCAAATTCAAAGATTGTCTCCATTATGAATAGGAAAATCTCTCCTTCAAACTACCTTAACTCTTACTCGTTTGTCCGTGGATCGATTCCTGGTCCAGGCAATTTTATTCTCGTGGCAATTTTTAAGCACTTCATCGCCATATTTGCGGCAGCATTGAATAACTTCATCCCAAGAATGTATTTGAATTGAAAACTACATCCAGTTCTTGACTTTTATCATCCTAGCATTTATTTTAGTGCATGATTATACTGATATCTTCTCTTTATTTTGAATAAAAAGATTAAACTTTGTTTTTTCCTCATAAAATTTTAATTAATGATTTTTTTATCGTTTCAATATTTAAAAAAATTTAATTGCAAGAAATTTTCGCTATCTTAACCGTAACATTATATCATCCTCCGAACCTTCTTCCCCGGCACTGATATATTCAATAAGATACCTTGGCTATATTGGTCTACAGTGGGGGGGAAGGATGCATTGTTTCCCCTTAAATATGGCACCAGAATGTATCAAGAAGGAAGGGTGTGCAAAAGGCATTGCAAGAAGGAAGTGCATTTATTTAGACACTCCAAAGAACTTAATGATTCGATTTTGGTTGATAGATGAAATCCGAATTGGAAAACCTAAATACCGAGTTGTAAAATAACAAATTTTAAGATTTTATAAGGTTTGTTTTAAAATTGGAAAATAAGTTTTGGAAGCGGAAGGGCGCCAAAAAGCTTGCTCCCCACTAAATCCACAATGTTGTTACGCCACCGCTTGGCTAGGTTCATGATTGAATACACTTATGTCGTCTGTGGTACAGCAGCAATGTCATGAATTGGCAACCTGATTGATGTAAATCGAGAACCGTGAGGACCTCCTTTGACACAGCCCGCTTCGACTTACGACACGAATTAACGGACCCCCTGCGGTTTTATACGTCTGTCGGAGAGGGTATTATTTAGATGTAGATATAAATAAATTCCGTTGTCAACCCTATTTCAGTAAGGACCCGAAGAGCTGACGCATGCTTTCATTTACATCTACAAAATATCCTGCAATCCACCGCAAGTGTGTGTGGCAGGGGGTGATTAGTCCCCAACATGCATTACACTATACCCTAAAGTTAGTGCAACTACGACTAATTATGCATAGATAGAATAAATCACTAATGCTTTAATGCACTAATGCTAGATTACAGCAATAATTTGAAAATTTAACCGTAACAAATTCTAACAGTTTACAATTATGACACATATTGAAATTGTTAAAATTGGTCATTTGAAATGAACCTAAATTTATAAAAATACTGTAAACCTTTAAAAGTATTAATGAAGAGGGATAAAAAAATTTGTATCTACCCTCATAAATCAAAATGATTAAACTTTCTATGTGTATAAAAATGCTTGTCACGAGGCGAAGCCTCACAAGCATGCACTACACTACAGATATGATACCAATGGTAGAGGGACCGTTTGTATTGATGTATATTGCAACTACAAACTGCTTTAGGTGGGGACTTAAGTGGTGTAAAATAAAAGCATAGGGACCTCAATGATGTATGTGGTGGTGAGTGCAAAAGGAAGCCAAGAACGCATCTACTATTAAAGCTAAGAAATGTTGTGTAAGCCACCCCCAGGGTGTGTTGCACTGGATGATTCCACACCAGGCATAAAATACTCGTCCCAGTTCAAATTCGAGCCTCTCACGCTCCCACTTCCCCTATTTGAGGACCCTCTTTCCTATTAAACGCATGAGTAATGCTCCGATTAGATTTCTAGCTCTCTACCTTCTTGAATCGAATGCTATTAAAGAGCACACCACATGAGCGAAAGTTGGCGTTATCCCAAGTAAAGATTTCAGCCGTGATTGAGTTGCGTTGGCGCTGGATAATGGCGTTTGAAATGCATGGGAATGAAAGTTCTAGATGAGAAAAGTACGGAAAAGGTTTTCCCTCGACCGATGCCGACAGTCGAGGCAATTAGGGAAGATATGTGGCACTAAAACAATGCTGTGGGTATTATATAAAAAATCCCGATTGATGTCATCAGATGACTCAAACTCGCTGAAGGTGGCTCTGGCCTCAGGGTCACTTATTCCATAAATGCTGAAAACATAAATATAACATATTTGAAGTGCATTTTATAAACTGAGATGGAAAAATAGGGGTTTCAGGCTAGTTTTACCGCAATTCAGCCTTGAAAGTGGAGACTTCAACGTGGACTCTTATGAAGATTGCTCAGATTACAGCAGAAAAACGTCAATTTCAACGATCTAGGAAAGGTAAAGTGCCGATTACAAAGGACAAATGTAAAACAGTTCTCCTCATTGAACAGGACTATACGGAACTGGAACAACCTACGAGCAAAAAGCCCTTCCCAAAAAAACTAATTATTTAATAAAATAGGTTAAAAAAGTAGTAGTCTATCAAGGTTTACTCTTTTTTACTCGGCTGTTTTTACTGTTACCACCAGGCTAATGGCCTACTTGTAACCGCTGAGTCATAATAATAATAATATAAGCTTTTAATTAAATCTGTTTCTAAGAAGCGAATAGGTCTTGAAAATTGAAATAAAATAATCTTACCGCCTGTTTTTTTTAAGTTATTAGAGAATTACTGCCGAAATTGAAGTCAAATGTGGTAGTTTCATACAAATGGCGCTACAGTCTGCTCCTATGGCTGGACAAATGTGGTTATTCAAAATATATTCGTGGAATAATCTGAATATTTTGTATCTCATTTTCGGTTTACAATAGGTAAAACATTTCATCAGCGAATGCAGGATTTTTTAAATCAAATAAACTAAATTGTGTACCTAATTTAGTACTTGTTTTGACTCGCATAGTGTAAAGCCACCTTAAATGCTTGGCAATAAATTTTCCCCCGTAGAAACATGTTTGCTCACTATCTTCCTCATGTACGGGATAGGCCTGTTTTTGTTGTGTTGCCCGTACTTCCCCAATATTGAGCTTTAATGGGAATGGAAGTTTCTTGGAACACGAGTTGGAGAACAGAGGGCCAAGTAGACAGACGGCAGCATCACACTGAATCGGGAAGTTCTCATGGATTTATATGCCAGCGACTCCATCCATAGGAGGAAGCATTGTTGAAATTATAGAGGAATACGAAATGTGAATTACCCGTTTCGCAATGCTACAAGCATTTAGTAATTATGCTAGAATATGTTCGTGAATGCATATCCGTAATAATTTATTTATGACACTAGTCGCGAAGATGTAAGAACAGTGGCGTACGAGTGGCGTAGGGGGGGTGAAGGTTTAGGGTTTAATGCCCACCCAAAAACATGTTTACCTGAATTCGTTTTCTTTCGATTACCTGAACTAGCATTTAGAATTTTGCTAATTGGGCTGAAAAATATAGCTAAACTGTCTTCATTAAAAGATAATGTTGATTTAATTATTTTTTTAGTGAATAATAATCTAAATATCATTTTATGATGATGCACATAAATATTAATCAAACCCTCCCATAAGGAAATCCTGCGTACGCCACTGTGTAAGAAAGAGAAATATCCATCCTCTCATTCTATTAGCATACCTTTGAGGCGGCTTACAGGGTACCGAGTGAATCTTATTTACAGTTATTTCATCAATTGCTTCAATGATTTGAAAGCAACCACGGTACAGCGTGGTTGCTATCAAATCAGCACGGTACAGGCACACACAATACGGTTTCGGTTATTCAAGTACCGATTTATCGAGACTGCATAATCCGTGGTACAGATTCTCGTGATGTGGCATTACCGAGTCTGTGCAGCTCATGCAAAACGTCATGAACGTCTCATGCACGTCAGAATTTTGCAATGAGTTTAATCTCAAAATAAAAATCATACATAGGCTTAGTTTATCCCAACATTGTAAAATAATGAAATGCGCTAAAGTTTAGAAATATATTTTTCGGCGTCATATATTCTCACACATAACCTTCGTATTATTCTCGTTTTCAATTACCCGAGGTGGCTGTAGTCCACATTACCTTGGGTAAACGAGACTTCATCTTAGGCTGCTCAAGTTTTTTTTCTAGCGATTTCATACTATTTACCAGAAGTCAAAGCATCTTTACTATAGTAAACGGTAAATCGTATGAACGCAAGTTGGTTGGAGCACGATCACTTCCTTTTGTTGCCATAATTAGAGATTCACGACTTTACTCACACCACATTACACTGTGCGAATGCACAAGATTCTCTATTAAAATATTATTCGCCTGGACTGAGATTCGAACCAAGATATTTTCATCTACATATAATCCATAAGCCACCTCAATGGTGTATGGCAGGGGATGAGGCTTCGCCAACATGTTCAACTTAATATTCTACAAATATTATTGAAACTGCGAGTGTTGATTACTTACTTACTTCCTCGGCCATTGGCGGCCCCAAGGGGGGGGGGGGCAATCCTCCCCCCCCCCCAAACCCCGGCGTATTTCTTTGTCATAGACCTTAAATTATAAGCCTAAATTTTTTTATTTTGCTTTTTTGTAGTTGAAGTTTTGTTTATTTTACTTTTAAAACAGTTGAATTTTATGTTAATTAAGACTGTTTTTAAAACCACAAGTTTAATGCGAATGTAAATAAAAATAATTTTGGAATAAGTCGAAACTTGGTGGTAATCTAAAAGGGAAATATGCATTTAGTAAAAAATTGCTCTTCTTAAAAGGCAAAACTTTGCTTTAAAACCACTTATAACGCGCCATTTCGCACATAGTTTGTTACGAATTTCCAGTTCGAGACCCACGAACCCCCATTTTGATGGGGGGTATTTCATACCCCAAGAGCCGCTGGTGCCCCCTCTCCCCCGATCCTCTGGTCAAGAGCCACCACCCCTGTCCTCAGCGCTACAGCCTGGTATGGGCTTTGGCCTCCTTCAAGACGCCTGTCCATTCTCTTTTGTTCTGCACTTTATCACAACATCTTACGATCCTCATAGTCTTTGTATTCTTTCAAATCCTGCATCCATCTTTTCCTTGGCCTTCCTCTTTTTATCTTTCCATCCATCCATAATTTCAATTAGCAGATTCTTAGGCATCCTTTCTTCACTCATTCTTTCCACATAACCTAGCCAAGATAACCGTTCTGTCTTCACAAATCTCACTATGTCTTCGCCTCTGATAATATTTTATATATCCCTGTTTGTTCTTATGCTCCATGTTACACCATCTGTGACGGGACCATATATCCTTCGTAAAACCTTCCGCTTAAAGTTCCGTAGAGCGAGCTCATTTTAGCAGAGATGGTCCACGTTTCAGCTCCGTATGTCACGACCGGTCTGATAAGTGTGTTATAAATCTTAATTTTCATCTCCTTAGATAGCAGGGTGGCCTTCAGGAGTTTAATATTAGCAAAGTAAGTCCTATTTCCGG
Source organism: Pyrrhosoma nymphula (assembly GCA_963573305.1). Classification (NCBI taxonomy): domain Eukaryota; kingdom Metazoa; phylum Arthropoda; class Insecta; order Odonata; family Coenagrionidae; genus Pyrrhosoma; species Pyrrhosoma nymphula. The sequence goes on from OY754334.1 coordinate 121,386,653, forward strand.
TCATTATCCTCTTGTTGATCTCTTCTGTCATTTAGTTCTTACAGTTTAAATTAGTACCGATGTAAATAATATATTTTACATTTTCAAAGTTGTAAAGCCCAAATGTAATGTTTTGAGTCGACCTTCTGCCTTCCATGGCCGACATTTTTATGTATTTAGTTTTTCTCTCATTAATTTTGAGGATTCCGGAACTAGCCACGGTAAATACCTTTACGGAGTCACCCGCAAGTGTAGCCATTTTTCTCTCATTGGTTCTTAGCCCTTTATTCTTAGTATTCTGTTATAAATTTTGAATATTTCTTTCAGAGAATCCATACTCCGTGCCACTAGAACTATGTCGTCAGCATAGGCATAGGCCTGAGTAGATTTACATACCATTGTTCCCTCTAACCTCAGTTCTTTCATGACTTCGTGTAGAGATATTAAATAGTACTGCATTTAATTAAATAGTACGAGTGTTAATGAAGTAGCAATAACCTGCAAGTACGTATCAGGTGGTGAATTTTCACCAATATGCACTACGGTACATTTTCAATGGTAAATTGTAAAAAACCTGTTAACTAAACGAAAACATTGCCAGAAACAAAAAAGTTGTAAATTTAAATGTGATTCTAACGGTACCTGAATATTAAAAACCGGTTGAGGTTTGACTGAAATTTTTATGCTTTTACGTTGCAAAACGGCGACCGTTTCAAATGTTTAATGGCAAATTGTTAAAAACCTGTACACAGCACACTTAGGATGTGCTTTGCTAACATTACTTTCTGACAGGAAAAAAGTATTATTCAGTCAAATCTCAACCGATCCAAAAAATTCTGATACCGTTAGAATAAAAATTAAATTTATAATTATTTATGTTCTAGCAAATTTTTCAAAAAGTGTACAGGTTTTTAACAATTTGCCATTAAACATTTGGAACGGTCGCCATTTTGAAACGTAAAAGCATAAAAATTTCAGTCAAACCTCAACCGGTTTTTAATATTCAGGTACCGTTAGAATCACATTTAAATCAACTTTTTAGTTTCTGGCCAAGTTTTCATAAGCTGCACAGGTTTTGTACAATTTACCATTGAAAATTTGGAACGGCCGCCATTTTGAAACGGAAAATCATAACAATTTTATTTTTTTTCTCAATGAGATGTTCATAAAGATAAAACATCCACCAAATTTAAAACAAAATATTTAGCCGTACTTAAGCTATGATTTTTTTATAAAAAACACATACAGACAGACAGACGCTAAACGAAGCGGAATTTTAGAAAAACTTATATAATATTTTTTGTTCCATTTCAGCTGTTGAATCCGAAAATGTTTAGCCAATGCACCTTTTGCATGCATGAAATTAAAAAAAAATTCATTCTTAATTTCGTTTCTCCTAATACACAAACTGGATTGTTGTTTTTGCGAAAGCTTTTCCCATATTTTTATTCAATTTTATTTAGACACTTTTTAATGCTTTCGTACGAGTAGCGTAAACGAAGATATCTATTAAGCCACATCCAAGTACGGAGAACCTTGAGGGAGTGCAATTCAATAACATCAATGCGAAGTTCAAAACTCCTTTCTAATACAATATACTTCTAATGCTACTACATATGTATAGCAAAGAACAGGCAAAGTAATTCTTAACAATTATTGTCGATTTCATTTTAGTAAATATCAGAAGAGCTCAAGGGCGGATATAAATTAGTTAACCAAAATTTCAAGTTAAAAGCGGTGAAAAGAGGCTATCATGTTATCAATGTCCATGAAAACTAGTATGAAGGCCAAATATCATGACGCCCTGCTAGCTTTAGTTGCGGATTAAAGTGGACAGTAAGGCACTGGACTGGGCAAGGGCCTAGCCACTTTGAAACACCGGTTCCCATCAGAACACCGAAGTAAAGCAACGTTGGGCCCGGACGGTGGTTGGATGGGTGACCCTCCTCCATACCTCAACCAGGCATGGATGGAGAGATGATACTCCCTCCATACCTACACCGGCAGGCCTGAGAGGCCAGGCCAAACCGGGCCGGTTGGAGGGAGGACATCCTCTATACCTGGTACTGGGGCGAGGCAGGGGGAGGCCAATCCTCCATACCTTTACCGAGGTGCTCTTGTCCCCTGTCTGCAAGTGGCAGACAGGTAAGGGGTTGGCACAATGGACCAAGAAAGGTCTAAGTGCCCGGGCTCCTGACGAAGGCCCCCCCAACAACAATCTAACATCTAAGGCACTGGACTAGAACTTCTGGTTACTAGGCATACAAATGTTCCTTAGTTGAATTGAGCACCTTGCGTAGGACAAATCCAGTATCGAAAGCTCTCATGCATAGAGCAAGTATAACGAGGCATTATGAAATCGTTTCTTGGTCTGAATTCGTTTGTCGCAGAAACAAATCACTCGTCCAACGATTTCAATCAGATATTTCAAAAACGTTTAATAGACACGAAGGAAGCAAGCGAAATCAAGACTCGTAGAAAGATACAGTGCATCATAGTACAATTCCAATATTTACAGAACTACTAAGCTCCCGCACTGTGCCAGTGGACTAGAAAATCCAAATACAACAAGGGATATTCAAATACTGATAGTACTAAAATGTACATCCTAGTACTAATCGGTTTCAATAATTCCATTACCCTCTAACAATGCGTGGCAGCAACAAAATGTCGGGAAGGTACCTTTTTATTTAAATATATCACGAGAACATGTGTATGGAAAGGATATTTTATGCAAATTTCTGAAATATTTTCAAACCTTGTCTCACTTGTAGACTTTGGAGGTCACTTTAATTTGACCTTTAATTTGACAGTGGAGAGAACTGGGAACGCTAGCAAAGGTAAATAAATAAACTCGCCATCGTATAAAAATATTCTGTCAAAGAGATTTAAATTATTCTTTGTGCAAATTAAAAAAACAATGCATGTGAAAAGGGCCAGCTCTATTCCATAAAACGTTTTATGAAACTAAATCTTACGGAAAAGCTTAACGGTGAGATGACGCAGTTTCATAAAATTAGCTATACATTGTCGTTATATAGTGGTCAAGTATTTTCTTAAAGTGTTAACTTAATTTTGTTTAATTTAAAAAGGTATTTTATAGAATTTGAACAAGTCCTACATATTCCTTATAATTTTAAACCAAACCAGGTTTTCGGAATGCTGCTGTTGTGAGCCAGATAAGTTTTTAAAATAAACAGTTTTACGCTTGATTTTTTTTAAAGTTTTATATACCTCGATGTATATCGTTACTTGCAGGGCGTAGTTATGCTTGAGCGTTAGTTCTGGCTTACTCAAAAAGTGAATGCCGGAAGTGAATGAATATTGCAGTTTGGAAGATTTTCAAATGTCGGCAATCAATGCGTTTGTAAAACAGTTTCCTCGAATTTCACAGACACACGTGTAATGTATAACTTTCTATGAATAAAACCATCTATTAAGGACGCATTTAGTTTTAGAATTATTTTGATCCTTATTTATCAATACAAGAGCAGTCAAAAGTCTTTGTTTTAAGTAATCTTTAACAGCAACAAATTCTCTTTGTGAACTCTTCTCGGGTTACACACAGGGTCAATTCTTCCATTGTATTTGACCGCCTCATATAAAAAAATCACCGCCTCATTCTGTGTCAAAATTTGACTGACTTATATATATCATCCCAGGAGCTCAGTTGACTCCTGATTGGCTAATTGTCGCCCTCCTCCCCTGCTGATATTCCGGAGTTGTTTTTGATCGCACCTAAATAAGCTTCCATATTATGCTTAGTTGGAAGTCTGAATCCCGGTTGACGTTCCTTCTCTTGAAGTGGATGTCAGTGGCCTCTTTAATAAGGTATCCCAGTATCCCTTTGGAGTGACGATGCAATTGAGCAAAATCCCATTGACCCGGTGTGTAATCCGACTAGAGTTCACATACAGTATTGGCCGGGAAAGAATTATTTCTTACATTAGACAAAATTCTCTTTGCAAAGGGCAGTCTTTCTCCGGCAAATTGATTTGTTCCATAAATTTTTAATCCCCACTCGCGGTCTTGAGAACAGGATTTCACCGGATTTTATACGACGTTATCGCAGAAGCAAAACACACGCCAGTCTGTTTACTGTAGAAGTTGGAACTGTGCTTGAAAATGTATCAATTACTACCCTTAATTGATCCCTGCTGGGATAAAGTATATCGGAGTGCTACTTATTAGTGACTTGTAAGACTACTGCTATACAAGTGCTCACTTTTAAATGCAGAGCCTCCTTAAGTGTGAAAAACCATTTGCCCGAAATCGCAATCGAACCAAAATCCCTAGAAATCACGCCGAGCTCCTCAACCAATTAAGCCACCCGGAAATCATCTCCCACCGTGAAAACCACGGTGATGCGCGAAATTTTTGGCATGATTATGAGAAAAATGTTTTTCCAGGAAAATTTAAGTGAGTGATCAAGATCAATTATAGAATCGTAAATTTTCGGTACACAGATCACTGATTGATCACTTATGACATGTTTAGAAAGATAAGATGATGATCACATTCTTTGTTAATTGCTAAAAAGAATATACGTTACAGTCTCAGGCTTAACTTCTTGGAAACGCGACACCTGAAATAATTTCTCACTTTGCACATTCCAAAATTGTATATTCCATTCTCCGCTTTATGCATTCTTTACAAAAATAAAAAAGTGTGGAATGAACGAAGTGATAAGTTATTTCATGCTAAATAGGCAAACGACTTCCTATGATTATCTATTGATTTTTTGTATAAATCTTACACTGGTAGATAAATATAAATTTTCAGATTCCGCAGAATGCATCGTAAGAATCCAGATGATCATCGGTGCTTTTGTGAAATCGTTTATTTTTTACAAAGCGTGTTGAGTTACAATAGTTTACTTAGTCTCAAAACATATCACTGAGGAACCCGGAATCATCTTTTCTGTCACAAACTTCTTAATTAAAGGTGCTTAATAGTATCACGTAGTATTTACTGCAATATTAGTGCTCGTAAAAAGGAATTGCTTGAATTGAACCATAAAAATTTCCTTCAATTTAATTTTGTTACAGTACGACCATAACGTTAACAACTTATGCAAATGAAAAAAGTACATAAAGATATCGCCTATGATTCAAGATCGTTATTTTCTCTGCATTAATAGTTTAACTTTAGTGGTATTTCTACGAAACACTATCGATGTCTTCCTTCCGATGCTCAACTCTAACTCGAACATAGTTTCTCCAAATAAACGCAGAGTGCTTCAGTCAATTTAGCTGTGCAGGCTTTTCGATGATTTTTCTCTAACTGCGAATGCTAAACATTCATATCTACCATCAGCGGGTGATATGTCCTATTGCTAGGAGCAGGAGTGAATTTAGCGCTAACAAAAATGTTGGTGGAGGAATACCCTAGTTATCCTGCAGGTGCACGATACTAATAAACGCGACGGCACGGATACCGCGAGCATGCGTAAGTTCGGAGGTGCATGTTTCAAATTTGGGAGTCGATACATTATGTTATGTGTGCCCTGGACTGGTAAAGAGCATGGCCTTGACTGAATTCTTGTTCTCTTGCTAATGACAGAGTCTGTCCGATGCGAAGTGGCTTTGGTTTTCTCTTCATCCCTTCATTGAGTCTTATAATAGGCCCGGTTTTATAATCACTGGAAAAATATTTTCTTGATGTGAAAACCGACGCTAATGCGTTTTCCCTTCACTACTGCTCACGTCAACGTCTGATGAAATATTCGCGACTAGAACTCTCAGTAAGCATCAAGTTAATGTTAGGCTACGTCATATTGCGGATAACATTAACTTGGCTTTGTAAAACTGGGCTTTAGTATTTAGAGTCCGATGAATCAACGCAATATTTGAATATCAAGTGATATTAATGATTACCTGAGCGTCACATTAATATAGTGAGAAGATTCGGTCAAAAATGCTCAATAAGTGCATTTATCTTCTGCTCATGAGTTGCTACGACACACCTATAAAATATAAACTCTGCTTGTTTGGGCGCTATACACTTCCAGGCCCCTCGACAGATTCGAACTAAATTTGGCACAGATTTTTCTTCGGGCCCAGGAGAATTAATAAGCGATATCAGAAAGGCCCCACAGCCCTATTTGGCCCTAAGGTGCACCCTTCGGTGGCTGAATATTTTTCCTACACTCGGATTTTTTTTAATGTTGAAGGTTTATGTGCAAAACCTTTGAAGCTACAACAAAGTCCTAGAGCATAGAAGTACAGATAGTCCCTGTGGCCTCAAACCGTTGCTTTCTATGTTAACTCATAATGGATGAGCAGATGATCCTATTGTCATTAAATTTTGACTGCAGGTATATAATAGCGTTGGAAATGACATAGACTATATTAGAAATGCCCCAGGGCCCTAAGGGTCCCAAAGTGGGGTCTTAGGGCGTTTTAGAATATTGCTAATCTCGCAAACTGTTATGCACACATACCGATATGTATTAAACATCTAAAGCCATAGTAGAGTCCAAGAACTCGGAATTAAGATTGGGGCCCTGATATACCCTGGGCCCCTAAGTCGGTTCTTTCTAATTTACCTCATAACGGATCATCTGATGAACGGATAGTCCCAAAGATTTGCACCTTCGTACAAAATAGCACGGGAAAAGATATAGGCTGTACATAAAAGGCCCTTGGTCCCCAAGGTGTGCTCAAGGGCCTTTTTAATCGTCAGGAGGTTCAAAGATATTGCTCAACTATAGGATTTTGCATACTGTTGGAGGCATACGTTTTCAACCTCTGAAACCATAATAGGGTCCAAATCTCAGAAGTAAGTGTGGGATCCTGATCGTCCTTCTGGCCTCAAAATGGTTCTGCCTTTGTTTCCTCATAACGAATGAGCTAATGAACCAATATTTTTGCAAATTTTCACCTTTATACGTGAATAGGCACAGGGAAGGACTAATGCTACACACGAAAGACTCTTGGGAACCAATAAGCCCTAAAGGGAGCCCTCAGTTGCTTTTAGAAATCCACCTTTAACCCAACTACAAATTTGCATAATGATTGAGAATACTTTGCAGTGGTATCTTTGCAAAGCTCACATTGTAGGTAGGTCTTTGATGAGTCCTGAGGTCCTTGTAAGTGCTCCATTCATATCGTTCAATTTCGGTTACCGTCGTAGTAATTAGATGCATATTTTGACAGGGGAAGAAGACCTTAGCCCTCAAGAATTAGTAGGGGCGTTATCATGAGGGCCGAGCCCTTAAAAACTCCCGCAGCCCGTAATTGGGTGCTCAATTTTTATAATTCGATCTCGCACTCCATCGGAGTTAGTAGCACTAAATTTCCGCTAGGAGTAGTGGAGGATACAAGCGATTGACTGTAGCAGGTCATAGGACACGTCCAAGATCATTCGAGAGGCCCTGCCAGTAACACCAATGATCTCACAGTGGGGCTACAGGGATTTTATTGCTAACCGTCTATTTTATGCATCAGTATACATGACACCATTGTTGTAAGGGCAGAAGGATCCAAGAGTCTTGATCTTAAGTTGAGGTGCGGTACAGGTGTGAGGCTCCCACGGCTAATAATTTTGTATGATTTATTGACTGTTTCTTTTTTCGGGATTCATTCCACGATGTTAAAATTGTAAAAAAAACAATATTTCGCTGGTCCTCCTGCCAGCTTCATCCGGTTAACTGAACTTATTCCTTAGTCTCGCTCGTCTTTATATATATGAATGAGGACTCCCATTGTTGCCGGAAATTTTAAATTGGAAAAATTCGTTCAAGATTTCTACTCAACGTGTAACCGTCTTCTCGGTTGACGTTCTCCGTTCTCTTCGCAATTTCTATAGCCTCCCTGATTAATCTTGGGTAATAGCGTACCTCCTTTGATATTAATTTTGTTTCCTCAAAGTTGAAATTATGAGTGGAGCCACTGAGATGGTGTTTGGCTATTGCAGAAATTCGGTAATTATTATATTATTATTATCATTAAAAATGAAGGTTTAAGACTGGAGGTACAGGAAAAGATTTTTATCTAACGATGAAGCACTTTGTTTGTGAAAACATTTTCTAGAGCGCGATCTCATAAATGGAAAAGAATTAAGGACAATAGTGAAATACAGCGACAACCAAGAGGCGCCAACCTAATTCAAGCACTAGTAAATCTAAGGAGTGGTTTTAAAGCCTGATTGAATTGACATTAAGTGATCCATTAGATGCATCTTCGTCGAGCATAATAGCTAAAAACTAAGATGTGAAAAAATGGCAACGTGTAACATTCCTCCCCTTATTCAAATATGGAGCAATGACTGTCATAACAATACTGCCACTCAATCAAACATCTTGAGGTCTCACATGATCTAAACTAAAATGAGGTAAGATTGGTAACCCGCTTGAGCTGTTAATACAGTTGTAATTTTTCCAACTAATGACAAATTTCTTATTTTATATGTAACCCACTGATCGTCCGGCTCGATGGGAAATTCCATTTAGCGCCTTCTTTGCTGCTGGTATTCCTTCTGGACCGAAGGGTATGGTGGGCCCTAAAATATTTCGGAACTGATAGTGGACCGAATGACCACTTATGGACCGAATAGAGATCGCTAAAGTAGTACCCATCGCGAATTTTCCAGTCCCATGTATGATACAGCATGAAGTTTTAGGAATGGCTTAATGAAAAAAAATATATATATATATATATATATATATATATATATATATATATATATATATATATATATATATATATATATATATATATATATATAGAGGCATCTTTTGCTATGAATTTCGTGACGCCTGATCCATCAAAATTGATGCGTTGGGCGTTGAGTGTAAAATGTTACGCGAAAGGGACAAGAAAGCTTTTTTAAAACAATGTATGTACATACAATTTTCCTGAAAATTAATGAAAAGTCATTAAATCACAGGGTTTCAAAGCAAAAAACAACCACCCATTTTAAATAGAAAACATTATATATATATATATGCAAAAAAATGGCCCGACCCAGTGATATGCAATGTCGTTAATACGGATATTGTTCAATTGTAAAAGCCTCAGAATTCGCATTTAAATGAATTTCTTTATCCTCAGAAGGAATCTTTTGCAATGAAAACATCGTATGACACCAGTTAATATTGACAAAGCTGTCCCAAAATACATGTTTACCTGAATCCTTAAGCCTAAAAGACTACCAACCCCAGTAACAAGGAACCGTGAAACTACAGCCTCATTAAGGAGACCAACACTGTGACCGAGTGACCAGACCTCCTGTATTCTAAGATCGTGCTCGTTGGTATGATAAAATTCCAGTGCTGTGTGATACTGAAGAAGTATGCTGGATAACTAGCACGATCGCTATCATACTCGATGAGCTACTTGATTCCGTAATTTATGCGGCACTAGTTTGCCACTCGCTCCGAGAAGGGTCTGGTACCTGCCGACAAATCGACGTTAGTTTTTATATTTGCTGGACGATATTTACTTTTTTTTCATCGGCGCCACCTATATATTCTGGCGACTATTAGCAATTTTATGGCCGTGTAATTAAGAATAGGTGAAAATTTCCGGGTAGCTGTTTTGGTCGTCTTCTAGCATAGACTGGTTAAATTAAATTTTTTTAGACTTGAGCTTCGATCATCATTATTTGAGTAATCTACCGGTTAAAGGTAGGTAATGATGAAAGTCAGAGAATATCCAAAAGACTATTACACGTGCAGTGTATCCCTATCTACCTCTAGTATTTCTTTCTTCATCTCAGCGGAAGTCCTACCTTCGTATCTCAGCGTAAGTCCTGCGCTTCGATATGAATGAAAATACCGTATCCTCAGTAGTGCAAGTTCAATGATCGTGTGCAACCTTCTACAACGGCTCGAATCATTCTGAATTCCATCTTCAAAATCTAGTACCGCGTAGCATACTTAAGTTTTGTGTTGTATCAATTATCTTGTGATGCGGCTTCGTGTACTTTTGCTATATGCTTAGAATTTCGATTCTTTTTTGTTGACCGTCTCTCATTTTTCTGATTGTTGGGGGATGGGGAGTGGTTTCTCTCTTTTCCTCCCCTTCCCCTCCTCCCTACGAACCCCCCACACCCCCCGTCTAACCCTTCTAACACTTTCCTTCCCCTCCCATCCATCAACATCAGCTTCCCATCTCGCCCTTCGGAATCTCGATATATATGTATGTATTTCTCTTCCCCTCTCTTTTCCATATCGTCCGTCCTTCACCCACTTTCGCTCGCCGCTCCCTCTGCCGCTGGCGGCGCTGGGAGCGCCCTGTGCGTCCTCCTGCCCTCTCCGGCTGCTCGCTCTCCGTCAAAGTCTTGTCGTCCGGATTTTCGCGGACGTTCCATCTTGCACGTAGTACGTGCCGATGGGCGAGCTGAGTGACTCCATGCATTATTCTTTCCCGTGATTTGTGTGAAAAGGGACGGAGGGCGTCTGTCGAAATCTGCGTGACTCGGCGAATTCTTCATTCAAAGTCTGCAAGGTGTTGAGTGTCGTTTTGGTGCACATAAAAATCTGCCGAATAGACCTAACAAGCAGCAGTGAAATATATTTATATAAATTGTGAGAATGGTGCTCTGCTTCTCTTCACGCCTGCCTCGGGTAAAACCAATATCCCTCCGTCGAAAGTTTTGACAAAATATTTATCGAAACGGACCAGAGGATCGCGTGACATGTTAAATACCTATGTGGAAAATGTAATTTTATTTCAAATCATAGACCAATATCTCAATCAAATTCTTGTAATCAAAGTGCATTTTCTTCAAATTATATCTTGTTACATGATGCTCTTTCGTTTTTTTTTCAAATTCATATAAATCATTTTGACCTTGGGACATCGATATTAGTTGGATTAAAAAAATATTTAGCTTTCACATCAAAATTCGTAATAGAAATGCCTCAACGTAGCGGGTGAAGTAAAGCACCTGAGCACTTCTTATCACCCTTTTAACGCGTTAAAAAGTTGTAAATAACTTCCAGATATTGTACAATTATCCAGAAAAAATAAAAGCAATAATATATATGTCACAAATGCAATATTATTAATTGTATTTTGATCCTTATTTCATGTCAGCAGAAAAACCTCAAATAAAAATTATTCATTATTAAATGCATGGTAGTAATAATCGAATACGACCGATCGAATCGAGTAACCGAAGGCCGTGGACAATCCCCACACTTCGCACTAAATGGCTATTTCTTTTTGCGGGTATCTCTGCCTGTCACTGCGAAGTCTTAATTCCTATTGTAAATCGAGTAAGCATTGGAACTAGAAGAATTAGCATAGGAAGCATAGGAACCAGAACCTGAAGCGCCGAAAGCATTTGGAAAGCAGAAGGATTTAATGCGCAAAATATAATACAAAGAAAAGCCGCTTGCTTCAATTGGTACATACTTTTTTCAGCGAGCAGAGAGTGTTACACAGGCAATTGGAAGACACTGAATCCTAGGTTGGGAGCCACTAGAGACTGGGGTTTCACGCTAGATTAAGATAAGTAAGACGATTCAGTTCACGGGAGTTTCAGGATGGCATTATTGTAACCCTGCATCACATCTGAGAGAAGCGGAAAGGTAAGAGAGATTAACTATCAAATCGATATGAACAAAATTTTCTTCCTCCCACGCACCATTATGAGCATCATTATAATAGAGCGAGACCTGGCCATACGCATTTTAATTAACGTCCATTGCTCTCTTTCAATGCCTTTTATTCTATTCCCTTCCTTCTCCAAGGCTAGGTGCTCTAATACCCCCTGCCACGCGTTCTTATGGTGGCTCGTAGGGCAGTACGTAGATGTAGGTGGACGAACTGATGTTATTCTACGCATAAATTCCACGATAAAAAAACCAGCTGGACCGGTAATTGAACCATGGACCTTTCCAGGACAATGCGCAGACCACCAAGCTACCCAGGCTTCTTAACTGTCGTGGAAATTTCAGCAGGATATAAGGGGACTCGATGTTTTGCCCTAAATGCTCCATCAATGATGGAAACGCAAGGGCTTCAGTGAAGTCATTGCTCATGAGGTTAAATCCTAAACCTTCCCGGGATAATGCCGGTATAGTCTGCGTATTGGAGTTGTAACTCCTGCCGCAAATTACGGTGGCATGATATGAATGAATGCTACTTTGTGAGATTATTCTACCGGAGAACGCGAAGGTGATGGAGGGCGTCGTGTTGAAATCGCCTTGACTCGGCGAATATTTCACCCACCGCTGAAATGAGACGGCGTGCACTGGATGTATGAGCAAAGGGGTGTGAGGATCCCCCGAGGCAGGTTTTTTATTGCAGCGTTGAGCAGTCATAACTTCAATGAAGGCTTTCTGGATCGACTGAATTTGGCTTTGATTCGACTTTGTAGACTACTGAGATTGTTTTCTCTGGGTGACGGAGAGGCAAAAATAATATTTGGAGAAAAAAATAAGGAAAAATGCAATGGAATACCATGAATGTGGAAGGTAGGAGGATAGAGGTACCAGAATATCTTCTCCAGGCTAGCTAGACGCGTGGACGAAACTACATTACGTCCGGTTTTACAATGTCTGGTTGACGTTAACCACAATATGAGTAGCTTTTACATTAGCTTGATGTTAACTAAGAGCTTAGGCATTGTTTTTTACATCAGACTGTCGATTAGTAGGCGTTAGACAGATTGCAGGACGGATAGATATAAAATGTCATTTTCTCCGCCTAAGATTTGGGGACTACTATAGCTATGATTAATGTCAACAATAATTTTAATGAAAAATATGTAGCGTTTTTTTTTGGTGTTTTTTATTATTTCAATTTATGCATGGGGTGCTTATTAATGGTGAATATACAATATTATATTATGTAATGTTGTTGGTTACATACAGGGTGGGCACACAGTGGGCTGAAATAAAAAAACGTGGCCAGAATTCCTAGCGTACTTTTTCAGTCCAGAAGTTGCAAATTTGCATGACACTCCCCATTTATTTGTGCATGTAATGTCACATATCATTTTACATTATTGTCACAAATTATCAATTTACCGTGGCTCATAATTAATTCAAGAATTTTCGTAAAAAAGTCTTCGATTTTCTTTGAGAACCTCCGTATTCAAACTATTTCAGAACCACTAGCAATTAACATAATTATTTAAAAAATTGTTTCGCTGTGTCTATAAAACAATATGCCATAAGCGTATCAAATCACTATCCGCGTCCTTGAGGTGTCCACTGGGCACTGCCTGGCCGCGGGCCAGCAGAGCCGACTCCTCCGGGATATCGTAAATTTGATTTCGTTTTCGGCGACGCAAATAGACGCTAAAATTCTCCTCAGATTCAAAGTTTCAAAGCTTTGAAGAATATAATGTGAGAATGACTCGGCTTATGTCAATGTGAAACTAAACTGTTTTACTGCTTCCGTTAAAAAATAGATTTAAAACAGTTTACGCAATTTTGTTTTAAATAAAATATAATGGAAATAACTTAATTATAACACAAATGAAACAATAATTAGCTTTTCAAGAGAACTATACAATTTTTTATTTCTTATGTTAATTGCAAGGGGTTCTGAAATAGTTTGAATTCGGAGGTTTTCAGAGAAAATCGAAGACGGGTGTTTTTCAAGAAAATTGTTGAATTTTGTGCCACTGCTAATTGTTAATAAGTGACAGCTATGGAAAATGATATGTTACATCACATGCAACAATTAATGGGAAGGACTTGTTCACTTACAAGTGAATTTAATACGAATTTTCAGTTGATTAAACACTTATTATTAGTGGGTGGAAGACTTATTATTAATGACATGATATTATCACACCCCCGGACTGAATTTGTACAAAGGATGGACAAGAGCGGTAAAATTATAAAAGTTCCGAGTTAAACTGGGGGGTTACTTCATAACTTACTCACCAATTGTTTCTGTAGTAAAAATCGAAATCTGCGTCACAGTCAAGCTGAATGCTCGAACCGCAGTATTTTGTAACTCTCAACCGATAAATTTTCCATTTTACGACCGAAGTTTCTAAAATTCAGTCCACTAACAAGCGAATCTATTTTTATTATTACATTTTTATTATTTCGGTTTCCGTCATGTCTGTCTGTCCGGGTGGAATATTGCAACTGAGTTTAAACTAACTTCCAGATATGCTAGATAATTTAAATTTTAACCATAGCTCAGAAGTGGATGGCAATGCAATATTAGATATATATTATAACAATTAATTGATTAATTAATTAATAATTAATTAATTAAAATATTTCCTGATGTGCTAGTAGAGGCTTGTAATTTTAACCATAGCTCAGAAGTGGATGATAATGCAATGTTAGCTACATGTTATAACAATTAATTAATTAATTAATGATGAATTAATTAACAAATTTCCTGATGTGGTTGGAGAGGCTTGAAACTTTAACCGTCACTCGGAACTGGATGCCAATACATCATTTGATATATGTTACAATAATTCATTGATTCATTAATTAACGATCAATTAATTAACAAATTTCCTGATTTTCTAGTAGAGCCTTGAAACTTTAACCATTGCTCCGCGCTCTCGGACGACCCTTGCTGAATGTATTCGTCTCGAACGAAATCATGTGCCATAACGGCCAAGGTGCTTAAATAACTATTTCACCACAGTCACAGCATTCGGGGTATTACTGACCCAGTTATCAGTATGGTATAAGGTCTGAATATGTGCTAGTCTCTCGCTCGACAGATAATCATACTCAGCCGATAAAGAAGTACTTCTGGACATAATAAGGACGGCGTATAGAGCTGTATACGCCACGCTTTTACTAGACAGTATAGAGATCTTACAGTTGATAGTTCCTCATGCGCATGACTCATGGTAAAATATTCTATATGCAACTTGGTCGTGTATGTTAAATGGTTAACTAATAAATATACCTATACCTAGCTGAGTGTGACGCGCCTCACCGACTCCTTTGGTTTAATTTACAGGGTAATAAGAGTTACAGAATTTGAAATATTAAAGGTAGGGAGAGGTAATATTTTTCAATTCCACACACTGTCAGCTGAACAGAATCTGAAATACATCGGGAATTTCCTATGTGTCCCTATCAGAATTTCATCAAGATATATTTTTCATCAAGGAATTTCATCAAGTATAAAATCGATTGGAAACTTTCACCCGGGCATAAGACTAAAAAGCAGAAAGTAATTAATTAAATAAAAACAATTTTTTAATATACCACGTTTTTAAAACGGACTAAAGAGTAAAAAATAATTTTCCCTGGTCCCTTCTGTATTTTTGAGAGTGAATTTTTAGTGGCTATGGAGATGTTTGTAGGACTTGAAGAGAGAAACGTGGGGCGCAGGCAACCCATGATAATTAAGGAGGAGTAAAGGGACCAGGTGTCGTTGAGCAAACTCCCACAATTAATACAATTTGTAATGCACTGAAATTGGTTGTGAATTCATCCGGATTATCTACTTCTATTATCTACTGCCTGCGCCCCACGTTTTTCTCTTCAAGTCTTACAAATATCTCCATAGCCACTAAAAATTCACCCTCAAAAATTTAGAAGGGCCCAGGGAAAATTATTTTATACTTTTTAGTCCGTTTTAAAAACGTGGTGTATTAAAAAATTGTTTTTATTTAATTAATTATTCGATTTGGATACGAGAAGTTAAAAATAACCCCCCAGTTTTATTTCTTCACGGATTAATATTTCTTTCTTCCTGTGCCCCATAAATGGTCATAATTAAAATATAGTGAAACACTAATCCTTCAAAACACTTCTTCGTCGTCCTTTCCCCTTTCCCTGTGATCTTCTATTCTACGGCTTGGCGCCCTAACACCCCCTACCTCACATCCTTGAGGCTACTTGCGGCGTAGTGTGCAGATTCATACAATTACAATTGCTTTAAAAGGCGTCTCATGCGTTAAATTTTTGATCAATTTCCTAATCTTAGAATAAATTTGTTGGCCTCCTATGAGGTATGACCAAGGACTTCTCCAATATCCCCCAAATGTTAATATTCTTACAACTGCCACCTGATAACTACCTTGTAATCAGAAGGTATCTTAGTTTTCCGTTCTGTGGGCACATTACACGAATACCCATTTGGGTCAGACCACTTTTCTTTTACTCATTTGAACACGACAGGATTGCCATATTTGTCAAAAAGACTTCAGATGGACTTTCGTGGGAAAAACACACGCGAAACATTTGCGCGCCTGTATTAAAAAACAAGGATCTATCACGCAAATTACAGACAACTGGGATGAAAAGTGATAGAGAGAATGGAAACAGATTTTGATACCAAGACACTTCGTTAACATGCAATTCACATTCATCATCTCCTCCTTCCTTTTCCCTCTGTTCACTTCTTTTGATATCTGTTGTCCTAACATGGGAGGGCGCATTGGTAATATGTTGATGTAGATGAATTGCTTGCTCTGTTCTGGTCTTCGCAAAGTATTTCATATAATACAAGGCACGTCTATTACGTGTGCCGTTGAGAGCATGTGTGTATTAAGTGAATGACATCACTTTTTGGAAGATGAGGCTTAAAGTGAAATAAATGAAAAATTTAACCCTGGGTGATGTTTTTTAGCGGAAAAACAGTAAAGCTTGACCCGCACCACTCATAAAAAGCAGAGCACAGGTAGAGGAATACCTCTGTGAACCTAACTAATTGCGCACCTAATTGACAAAAATTTGACATATAGCACTTATGATTTCAATAGCTCATGTTATCGAACTTCACTCTAGCATATAGGAAGGGCCCTGCCATCCATAAATTTATCGCAGTGCACTATGCAAACAGCAACGCAACTACTTTTTTTTAAACTTTTTATTCCGTGAAGTGCGTTGAAGGTTTCAGATTAATTACGATAATAAATCCAACTAAAATGTTCTTCACATAACTTGGAGTTAAAACCTACTTTATTCACAAACTCCTAAGCTATATATTTGGCTTCATGCAAATAGTTTAACGATGGAATTTTAAGACTACGAGGGCGAATAGGTATAGCAAGTATACTACAAATATTTTAATTAGTTTGTGCGGTATATCATCATGAAAATTCAACGAATTTGATCTCATTATAAAAAATCTAATCTTTGTAATGATACGCAAATGTCAGCTACCTATCACACTCCTTTTCGAGGTAGGTATTTGTATAATATTAAGGAAGGGCATTTTTTATGGGATTTTGGTAGGGCTGAGCCACGAAGTTCAGCCATTTAATGATTTTCGTTTTAGTAACATTTACTTAATGCTTTTGATAACTGCTTAAATTTTGAAATAATAATCCAAATATTATTATCCAAATTATCCAAATCCAAATAGGCCTCTTTCATGGCTTAAGTCTCTCTCATTCTACCAAAGAGCTCAGTACACTTTTCTAGCTAATAGGAGCAATTTTTCGTCTGCAATATCCACATTTGTGACGATTCTCCATTTTCCACGGCTGCATGATATTTTTCATTCTTTCCTTGTATAAGTAAAGGTGGTGTTACCACTGGTCAAAATTTAATGACGTCCCAGTCTGTACTACTGCTAAAGTTTTTAGGGGGATGTAAGACTTCCGCTTAACTACCATGCAGAGAAATATTATCAGATTGAGAGGTCAGAGACATTTTGACATGACGGCGTATTCTCTATATTTCTTTCCATTAAAAGAACGATTGCTAAGGATTGGCTTGTACCCAAGACGCAAAGCATGTAACATGCAGCTACAAACATTTCAATTAGCTAATTATAAGCGTAAGACAAACTCAGGTCTCATGCTAAGTGATTCAAGAGGGAATTTAAAGCTTCCCTCTCCCCAAAACAGCTGCCATCGAGAGGGATCTAGTAACTCTGCACTTTCTATGTCTTGTGGTGGATATTTTGGGTTTGGTAGTTTTTCAAAGATGATTCCAGCCGCTGTTAAGAAAAATGTTTTTAAAAAAGGACTAGAAGCTACCTTAACTTCTGGAAATCGAAGCAACAAATGGTATAGCGAAGAAAGTGAAGCATGAATTACCGGGAAATCCTTTTAGGTTAAAGATGTGACAAGTGATCATCAAAGTAAGGTAAAATAGGGGTTATTAATGTTTTGAATAACTAGCTCATTTGAGGATCCGACTGGTAGCTCTTCAAAAGCAGAGTTGCGTTCACACGATGGAAGTAAAAACTAAAACACTTTGGATATTTATTTATTATTACTAAGTCGTCTACGACGTTTTGGCACACCTCCAAACTTTGAATGAACAAGCCACTCGATGCTATTTTTCATATTTAATATATTTATGCACCAATTAATCATAATCCATTTAGTTTTCAATTCGGAAAGAAGAAGATTAAAACTTCACATAAATGCGGTTTTTTAAAGTGGCTGCGTAGTTAAAACAATCGGTTAAATTAAAATATTAGTATTATTGTATTTTTCTCACAAATTTCATTGTTTCTTAAATAATTTAATAAGATGTTATTATCCTACCAAATAAGGACACTCAGAAGATAAAAAAATTACCGTTTAATTATTACTTTTGTCTGATGGTAATATTCCTATAAGAAAATAAATGCATCAGATTGGCAATGAATCGAGAAGAAATTACTTCAACTTTGTACGATATTCTATTACTTCATGGTTATTCAATCTGAAGTATAATGATTTCATAATTTCCTACAAGTGCAGCAATTCACCATTACTTTCAGCTTTTCTAGGAGCTTTGAATAACCGTTATTGCTGACTTGACAAAACTCAGGGTCAAAGTAGATGCAGAGGCAAAGACCCATGCGGGAACAGAAAAGTATATAAACTTAACAGAAAGTCAGCTCAATCACCAGAACTCTTTAACGACGTAATAAACCGCTTTAGGAGACTGAAAACAGCACCATAGTGTTCGAAACGCACACAACAACATGAGTAAGCGAAAGTCATGACCGTATGGTTAAATTAATTAGCCACATGACTTTGACGGTTATGTGGTATGACTGCAGAAAATTTATCGATCGTTTTAAATGTCTTGCAGCACAGCATATGAAACCGGTCGGTTTACCAATAAATTTTGTGTGGAATAATACTAAAGCCCGTCCCACACGACGCTTGATCCAGCACAAGACCTAGTATGCTAGCTGGTACTCGATATTGAGGACGGAACCCAGTATGATAGAAACCGTGATAGAAGGTTTCACACGATCGTTGAACTTGTGCTTGCGATGAAGCGGTACTGTCGCTTACTGTTAAAAGAAAATGGAAAATTTCCATGAAAGGAGACTTTTGGCTGCTGCAGTAATAGGAGGGATTGCCGCGACATTTTCACCGCCAAAGAGTGCGTAACACCCGCGATAGAAGTGAGGCGCCGATTTAAAAAAAAGTGAAGATCGCACTGCGACTGTAAAAGCTAACGTGATTGGTCGACGGCTACTAGGTCCTACTGGGAGCTAGTAGCTAACTAGTACCGCATCAATTACGAATCAAGCAGCACAGCGAGTATAATAGCTATCATGCTTGTAAGCCAGCATGCTGGATCTATATCACACGGTAATGGAAAGCTATCATGCTAGCGAGTATCCTCGACCTTGTGCTGGATCAAGTATCGTGTGAAACGGGCTTCTGTTATTTCTTTTATTACCATGTCTGTATTCCACAGACTCCAGCGTGAATCAGTAAACGTGGAGCAAATGATATTACGTGATCGAACATCGGCTGGAATCGTCAAACGTTCCATTTCAAAACTATAAAGTTAACAGCGCGAGAGAACCATGCATCACAATCCGCTTCTGTGGATCTCTGAATCCACATTTTTCTGAGTCGGCAGCAAGTTCATTCGTCGTTGGTAACCCTGATCACGAAACGTGATTAGCGAGCGCGACGCTGACCTTCCGAACAGCGCTCTTAAGATACGAAACGAGGAATTATCTCCTCGACAACGGAATGCGAGGAACGGGAGACTTTAAACTTTCTCTCTCTAAGTCTGGGGGAGACTCACACGAAACATTTGCGGCGTTGCACTGGAGAAACTAGGATTTGTCAAGCAAATCGTGGGGAGGAATGGATGATCCCGTGATGGGCATGTATGAAAGTAGCATGCTTCGTTGGTTTGGCCAAGTTGAGAGTGGAATAACGAAGCAGATTTATGATGGATGAACGGATGGTGTGAGGGTAAGGGATATAATACGAAATTCTTGAGCAAATATGGTTGAAGAGACTCTTAAGAGGAGAAACATTAGAAGCCTAAAGAAAAGGAGAGCATGTATGCCGCAATGCATGAGTGTATGTGAAGGGGAAGACGCATACAAGGATAGGGTATTATGGAGAAATAACTAAAGGAGAGCCAGTTTTCGAGGCCTAACATCAATAACTAACTGTAAGTTCTTTTGACTTTGCCTATCACGAAATGGAATGGTGCGATGGGTATGTATGTAATATTTGAGTAGTAGGTCGTTGTTGCAGCCAGTTTACATTAATATACCAAAATTGTTGGGTTTACTATTTCAATAGCCTTTATTTGAGCCTTTGAAGGCAAGAATGGTGTATGTGAAAATTGTATTTTTTTGGGACATGAGGCTTAAATTGAAATAAATAAAAAATTAAAGCATCAGTGTTGATTTCTGGTGAAAAAAAACTGAAGCTAGATTTACACCACTTGTGAACAAAACAAAATGAAGGTGGAGTAATGCTTCTGCTTATCTAAATTAAATTTGGAAAGAAACTGAACCCCACTACTTTCACCAATGACCGCGAAAGTCATGGGTGAATGTGGTGGAAGATACTCTGTAATAGAGGGAACATTTGGAGTTTTATGAACAGGAGGGCGTATGTGAAGCTATGCATGCATGTAAATGAAACTAAAAGGCATGCAAGGTTAGGGCAGTATGGGGAAAGTTCTTAAAACAGAGCCAATTTGACAGACCGTACACCAAGAATTAGGCTCTTCTAACTTTGCCTATACCGAAAAGGAAGGTATGATGGATGTGTATGCATAGTAAGTAGGTTCTCGATTGAAACATTAAAGGAGACATGCTATTCCTCTCTGACTAGACCACATCACCATTACGGTACAAGCATTTGGGACCCTGAAATGAAAGTCTTAATGGGCGGTATAAAAATAATTAATGATAGCGGCACGCTTCTTCGAAAGCTGCTTCGAAAGAACATGGTAAGAACAAGCTGATTTGTGATGTAAGGATTAGGAAGTGGGACGCTGGAGGCTTGGAAGCTATACGCTAGGATGATATTGAAATGAAGAATATAACTTTAACCCCGCACTATAATACTAAAATAAAATGTTACTTTTCCACAAAAATAACTTCACCGTCATGACACGCTTCAGGTTTCTAAGCCGTCATCAGGATTTCGCCTGAGACTGTCAGTTTCACTCGCACTATAACTCTAGATCAGGAAGAAGCGACAAAATGAGAGCGAGAGAGATCCACTGCCAAACTCTTTTAAAAATTTGAAGATACTCAAAAAAATTTATGTAATTGGACTTCTGGAACAAAATTTCCTGAGCGAACAACTGATATTTTTTGTTATACCACTAGGTAAACATACAGTTGACCGCGGACAGTTACCAAGGTTGAGGCAGGTACTGCGGAGAAAGGTCGAGATTGTTTCCACCCGAAAACAGATGAAGGGCCCGAAGATCCGCGGGTCAAGGTCCTTAAGGTAGTTTAAGCCAAGGAGGTTAGAAAAGAAATGGAGGCGACATACCACTTGATTCTTGATGACAATTCCGCCATTGCAGTCGGCACAGTTTAGACCTTCCTCTGGTTTACGTGTCCGGCGGTCGCGTTCGATTTTCGTCAAATTTAAGTTAAAAACCACAGACAAGGCGATGTTTTGTGACCGGTTTGGCAACACCTACTCGGCATAAAATCCTTCCAAAGCACCCCTATTCTTGCTTCACTTTCACCCATGAGCGTTCACGGTCATGCCTCCTCCATTTCATTTTAACCTCCTTGGTTTAAGCGCGATATCAGTTCACCTATAATTTGATGCATTTTACCTCATTTCAAAGAACAAAATATCATCTTTCCAATTATATAAAAATATCAACCCTTTGCCGAATTACTTTCCGAGCAATTTTCTAAAAAGATAAGCTGTTTTACGTGGAATAGATTACGGCTGTGCGCTCCAGAGGAAGAATATCGAAAATATTAGGAATTCCTAGCACCTAGATTTCGTCAAAAAACTGTGTGTAGTAGGCTTATTCTCCACTGTTTATAAAAATCAATCAATTACTCACCGCAGTTACTTTTATAGAATCGCAAAAAGTCCTTGTTCTGATGGCGTTTTCACTGTAGGGCGTGAAAAAATGAGTCAAGTTAGAGACTTAGGTTGATATATTTATTTAATTACTGAGAACTTGGGTCATATATAACTATGTTATTTCACCATTAATTGTACAATATTTACTGCATACGTCTTACAAACGCTGAAATAAATGAATAAAATTCAAATATGGTCCCCATTATGACCAGGGAAATATCTCACCCAAACTACCTTAATGACACCTGGTACAAGTTTTTTTTTCCTGGCCGCAGAACAGTTTTAATTAAAACGCCGTTTGTTCTCTTGCGTAGAAATATTTACGCCGTTTTGAAACGTCGTTCATTCGCTTGCGTGGAAAAATGTACACCGTGCTAACACGGCGTTCGTAGCGAAAGAGTTAAGGTAGTGCAAAAACGCCTTTCCACGCACCCAGTGGTGCAACAACTAGCCGGAAGCTGGGGATGGAGGGGAGGGGCAAAGGGTAAATGTTGCAGATGGCGCCAAAATGTCATCTAGAGTTTGAAAATAACAAATTTTAGGATTTTATAAGGATATTTTAAAGCTTGAGATTTTTTCTTGAAGAGAGAGGGGCCATATGGATGTTCGCCATACGGCTATGGGGACGTAAAATGCTTTTCCCCCGTCCTAAATCCGTAACGTTCTGACTCCGCTGCGAGCACCATTAATGGCCTCAATTCACTTATCCCTATTCCCCCTTTCATGGCTGGCACCGTTACACGGCGGTTTGCAAGGTTTATATGTAGACGTAGATGAAACTTCCCCAATCGCCTTACTGGTTCTCGATGGATGCTGGAAAGCCTGGTAAGATGGAAACTGGTGAGGGTAGATGTCAGGAGGAGATGGATGCACCACACATATTCCATGTGCTTCCGATATTCTTCTCTTCTACTTCCGTTTGCCTCCACATCCGGTGTGAGCAAGGCTAACACACTTCCGCGGCCTTTGGAGCAGAACCAATGTCGACTTCTACTCCGTGTTGCGACGGCATTTTTTAAATCTCCATCGGCCGCAAGGCGGCGAAGAGCGTGATGCATTATCGTTTCGATCACGGGGTCTCCATGCCTTCCGGAACACGAGCCACGTCTTCCAACGATGTGAAGGCACGCGCTAAGTGAAATTAAAAATTGCCCGGCCAATCGTTTCCTCTCGGATCATTTCGTTCAATCACTCCCGTATGCTCGAGTATGTTCGACCCCCTGGCCGTTAATTAAACTCGAATTCCAAACCGGTCTATTCTCTGACGACGTTGATAATATTTTACGAAATCCGACATACTACGGTAGATCAGATCATGAGAATAAAATTAGGGAACTAGACTGCAGAACGGACAGATTTAAAATGTCATTTTTCCCACGAACGATAAGAGACCATAACAGCTGCCAATGAGAATTTTATCTAGGTTTGTCGTTAGGTAGTGTAGCTCTTAGTAGTAGTAGTACTCCCTAATACTTGAATCCTTATATGTTACCTAGTACTAACAGAACGCCGAGCATGTTTTCTACATAAGTCTTGAGTGTCTGTCTATTTGTGTAGTTGCAAAATACATATGTATTAATGGTCCCTCTACATTGTGATAATATCTGTAGTGTAGTAGTGATGCTTGTGAGGCTTCGCCTCGTGACAAGCATTAGCGATTTATGCTAATTCCTAATTAGTCGTAGGGTATGGTGCAATGCATGTTGGTGAATACTCACCCCCTTCCACACACCCCTGAGGTGGCTTGCAGGGTATTTTGTAGATGTAGATGAATTCGCTGCTTGAAAATTTCGGGAATAGGGTGGCATGGTGTCTATTAGAGTTGATGACTAAAGATGGGTGATCTTTAGCATAAAAAAAAGAACGATTTGGCCTCATGAATTCTTTAGTTTAGCTTTTTAATTTACAACTTATGAACGTGGCATTTTGGTGTCATATTGGTGGAAACTAGACATTTGTGACCGGAAGATAATATAATCATATTTATTATAATAATATAATATAACTATGTCTGAAAATAGATATGAATGAGTGATAAATAAATGTCTGAAATCATATAATTTTATACATCTATGCTGATTCCAATTGGGTCTTGTGTTTTACTCTGTATGATGTCGTTTCAGCTTGTACATATCACTTTTATAGAATACCATTTGGCACACACAAAAATCACAAAATATCATTGTGGAAGTGTTGCAAGTGATGGAAACGGTAGCAGTAGGGTGATATGGTTAATTCGAGGCTGGACTGACTCCTGCGTTTGATCTGTTTTCTCTCACGAAGTTCCCAGAGGTATGTTGCGAGCACCTACCAACAAACCAAGCTGCCTACCGTCTACGAGTACGATTCGCGTCGGTAATTCGAGTCGACAGCACTCATCAATGTCACAGTAGGGAACGATAATTAATGATTATTATTCCCTGGAAGGCGGTTGAAGACATAGGGTGAGCAGGCAAAGGACTTGCCAAGGCAACACCGTGTATAATGACCTACAGACGAATGCATCCAGCGCGAATGAGTTGTCACCTCATTCGGAAGCATTACTCGTGGAGGTGACCATTTTCCGTCTACCGAAATTTGCTTACGATCACAGACATAAGATTAAGGAAATAGACCGAAGAAACTATAGATTTATAATGTCATTTTTTCCGCGTACGATAAGGGATCATAATAGTTGCGATAGATCAACACTATTAAACTCCCACCCGCACTAGGTAGACTTTTTACTTTTGTTAATAACATGTCATTACTAACACGTCACTCCGCTTGAAATGTCCGACATTATTTTCTTTACTGCATGAAGTAGTATCTCATAGCATTCATAAAGTAATAGTATTAGTAATATTAACCTGTAGTTTTCTTTTAACCAGTGTAATGCATGTTCGCATACGTAGCACTCTCCCAGTTTATGTTTTGACTGCATTTGTTTTTCTGACTGCCTTTTGGTCTCGCCTAACGGTCGGGAGAACGTTTGAGGTCCAGTAGGTAGAAGATCAATAAATTAAAGAAGGAAGGTCAGGGGCGAAGGAATTTTTTTTTATGACGGCCTCTTGACGCACGAAAGAGGAGCCTGTTTTTTTTGCGAAAAATGATCCTGTGATCTATAATGCTGTGATTTTTGTAAATTATTCCTCTTTTTCATTTTTTTATGTGAATAAATAAGGTACCGCAAAACTTGCGCAATTGGGACTCATGTTTTCGGTGTATAAACTGCATAGATGATTTACTCAATTTTGCCGAATGCGCGTTTAAATTGTTTCGATATTACTCTATGCTATCGTATTGTATGGTTCCATCTACTATCGTCTTGAAGCAATGGGAAGACCTTATCGCTAACTGCAATTTGTACTGATCCACTGTGGATGCTCATAGCGTTTTCTCTGGTTAGCCATTGCTTGTTCAAATAATCACTATAGTACGGCCACTAAGGCAAGCGTATCAAATGAATGGAAACCTCCTCATTAATACCCCATACAATGGAAGGCAATAGGAGCCTAAACATGTTCAATGACAATGTGATGTCGTATTATCGAAAAGTGTTACCAAAAAGGCAGAAGCAACAGACACTGGATAAGTTTTTTCCTTCAACCTCAAAGCGACAGAGGACTTCCTCCGAAGTTCTCACAGAGGGGATTCCCCCTCCAAGCAGTAATTCCACCCCTTCCACCCCACACCTCCATCCACTCACGCCATCACATGGCAGTAAATACGGTTAGTTTTCCTATTTTTCCTTATGTTTAAATGCTTTCTTTAATGTTTTTATTTATATTTAACTCAATTTGTACTGTATTTTAACTATTCTCATTTAAAAAAGCATAGCTATATAGCCTGTAACTTTCATATAATAGCGAGTCAATAGGAGCTAGGAACCAATTATTCCTATTTCCTTTATTTCTTATGGGGAAAATTGTTTCGGATAGCGAACATTTCGGATAACGACCAGCTTTCTGGAACGGATTGTGGTCGTTATCCGAGGTTCTACTGTATAATGAAAATGTAACTAATATTTAACGGTATCATTAAAGAAATATTAACAACATACATTTTGGGTCATTTTGAATAAATCAATTGTGCCCTCCTTAAACCACCGTCGGGTATTGGAATTAGAAAAACGTTATAGTCCAGGAGGCTTTTCTCCTTGAAGACCGAAGAATGGGCAGGAGATATATTTAACGGCATTCGTTAAGTTTCAAATTGCAATTGTAAACCAAATACAACACATTTATAAAATTAGTGTATTATTCTCTTGTCCTATACCATTCATCCGATTGCTATAAAACTTTGGTGATTTGTTGTGCGCGCCCCCAGGAAGGCTTCTGAATTATAAAAATAGCAAATTTTGGGGTTGTATTTACCCCGTTTTTGTTAACTTTTACTCCCATAAGAAAAGCATTGAATTCGGTGCAGGTGTTTCTTTATTTGCTTTTTAAATTCCTTGCACTCAAGATGTTGGATGAAATTTTTTATCATAGAACGCATTAAAAATTATGTATTTAATTATTTCATTCAGTTTTATTATACGCTTCGTTTTTGTCCAAGTAGTGCGTTTTTCATCTCTCAATTCATCAATTTTTCTTCTTTTTCAAAACTAGAAATATCCATTTTATAGCGATTTCATGAATGGTTGTTCACGCCTGCAGCATCTAAAGGCCAGGTTCAGTGACTAATTTGATAGTTGTAGTCAAACGGCTACAGTTTCCCGTTCGCCTTGCCTTCTCAATGGCCATCAACAAGGTCAATCGCTTCAAGCGTGCGGATTAAATTTGGAAAATCCATGCTTTTCGCATGTTCAGTTAGATGTTGCATGTTCACGAGTGGGACAGCCTGATAAATTTATTTGTTTTTGCAGAGGGCGGTAAGCAGACCAAAAATATTGTATATCCCAAAGCACTTGAATTAATTTTTTCAACTTCAATTTTATGCACAAAACATATTTGTCTTTAATTTATTTTGTACATGAAAATTTGTCTGCTTTGTATATGTGTGTCTACTTAGAAAGAAAAAGAGGCATTGCAACGCATTCCGGGCACAGCTAGTCTACAATGTATTCTTAAGTTTTTACACATGGAATATATGTGTTAAGCACAAAATGTATATTACAAGAGAAAATATAAAACAAATATGGAAGAAACTGTAAAATGCCGAAGGGAATGTAATGTATTACCATTTGAACCGGTGTTTACTTGTCGCAAAAACTTACTCATTTTCAAGCAATGAGATAAGGTTGAGGAGGGTGCGGCATTATATGGAATAAATGTAACTCATTGCATATTGATGTCACTTACGGGAAACGTTCTGTCTTTCTGGCAGCGTCAAGTAAATCTTACCTTTCTCCATTTTTTCGCAATTTTAACTTGAGATTATATATATATATATATATATATATATATATATATATATATATATATATATCCTTATTACGAGACAAGTATTTCTTGGAAGATTATACCATAGTGTAAGTATATACTTACTCTATGGTATAATATGCTTACTCTATGATTATACATCTGAGCAAAGAGAATGTTTTTCTCTAAAATCTACGAGAGTAACTTATATTGTGTGACATTCTGTACCTACGGAGTATCTCGCCGAAAATTTGAGGCAATTTACCGACACGCATTCTCATGGCATGCTTTTCTTTATTTCACACTTCAAAAAACGTACTAGAAATAAAGCGTTAATTTTTTAAAAAATGATTTTCCTTACGGAAATCTATTATTCATGGTGTCCGGTACAACTTTGGGGAAATCTGTGGAGAATCCATGGGATCTTAGTTTCATTGCGATTATGCTTTAATATATATTGAAAGTTACCTCTGAAAGGTATTTAAATGGTATATTATGTCAATCCACGTAGGTTTGTGACCACTATCTCTGTTATTATATGAAATAAATAGCATCAATTTACCTTTGGCACATGTGAGAAGAAAAGGTAAATCCCATAGAATTCCAGAAATCGTAGGTATTCATTTTCTAACCTGATAGAATCCCAAATTTGTTTCAATTTACTTTGTAATAATAATAAGAAACTTTTTCATATCTTATTTTTCCATAATCCTTTTTTCTTGAATCACTTCTCTATTTTTTATTTGGCGCTGATATCGTATTTCAGGTAAATGCAGTTACACATTGACGACAAAACTCGCACAAAGACTCATGCGGCTAAATATGTGTTATGATGTAAAGAAAGTACCTTGTGTTAATACTTCTGGCTTGAATCTCACCGGATACTGAAAATAATGTTTAATTAAAGATAATTTTTCATTTTTTAGATACTGAATTAGTGTTTCCTTTGTACTCCATCTCTCAGAAATACATTGGAATCAATTTATTGTACGATTATTGAGATTCACATAGGCTAGTATGAAAGCGGTGATTGATGTCAATTTTTTTTATCGCCAATGATTTTCAATGAAGAGGGTAAAAAAGAGCAACAAGTAATACTTAGATGTAGCAATTCCGTTCTGTAATTGCTCCCACGTGCTGTATTTGAAACAAATGTGCTCCTTAGTCAGCTGTTTCTACTGAGCTGGAAGTAAACTTGGCAACGTCTGTGCTCAGAGGTTTTTTGTGCCACACCGATAATTGGTCACTTTATCTCTATAGCAATAAAACCTATCATTTTGTTTCCGATGAACTGTTGCTTCATTATCTGCGTGACCCCTCTGACTTGAACTCAATTAAGGAAAAGAAGAACTAATTTTTACTCTTTGGAAAGGTCCTTATACAATCGGGAAAAGCCCTGAGAAAGTGTGATGGCCTGGCTTTATGTACTTCCACTCTTCAGTAAGCAGTAAACTTGGCTAAGTAGTGGCAGCACCAAAGGAAATTTGCTGAATTTAATGCACGTGATTACATCTTTCTCTCGCAGTGATTTCCATTTGCCTTTGACAAGGCATTTCACAATGTTGATGTACCGCGACCTGTGATCGCCCGATCAATGAGTGCGGATATCCAATGTTCTTAAGGTGACGTCATCGCGACGGACGTGTCACAGAAGCCATAACCACCGCGATAAATTCTTGCGTAGTTAAAAGATATTGCGATCGTCAGAGAGTCATGGTTTCCTCCCAAGGACGTTGGGCTGGCCGGAGAATTATTACGTCCATTGGGTTCTCGAGATCTCGGGATTCTCCGAATTAATGAAACTACCGATTCCCGTTAAACCTGCTCCAGAATATATTTTCCATTTTTTAATGATTTCACTGGTTTCGTCACTAGTATTGCACTTCTTATTGCATAAAGTCACCAGCACGTCCTGTCATGGGTTTCTCCTGTGTCGCATTTAAACTTTATTTGGCTCATAAATGACCTACTCTTTATATATTTGGGTATATGTTTTAATGTTAAGTTCCACATAAATTTGATGTAATCCATATTCTGGCTACTAGTAGAAGAACGCGTCCACTGTTTCATATCAATAAGACTACAGTTCCACGCCACTATTTTCGCAAAATAAATTCGTAATCACAATGTGTTGGTAAAATCCAAGCTTGGTGATTGAAATGAAATCCTTAGAAAAATTATAATCGTTTAGTTTTAATAAAATACAACCGTAAATTCAACATAATAATGTTTATGCCATAAATTAATTTTAGGAAAATTACCAATGATTTTTAACACTACCGGAAAATTTGAGAGATTGCGCTAAAATAAGTCATGTAAAATTAAGATTAAATCAATACATTAGACAATAACTATTAATCCTTGTCCATGATAATTGGACATTTGTCTTATGACCTACAGGTTATCACCTTGCATGGGCCTTTAGGTGGGGCAGACGTGACATAGTCGCGACGCCTTCTGGGATGGGTATCAGCCGATGCGATTTTCAATTTTAAAATTACTTCAATTGTTTTTCATGTTTTTTGATGAAATTCTGATTTAAAATTAAAGAATTACATGTTAAAACTATAAAAAAACTCAACTATTTAAAGGTTTTTGATTCCTCTTACATGTTGACGAAAAATATTAAAGGAAACTACTTGAAGAGGAAAATGCGGTAAATAAAATCTTCAATGTCCGATACTAAAATAAGAACGCGAAGTTCGGAATAATATTGCTTTTAAAGTCTTTATTTTCATTTTTGCGAAATATTTTAAATTCATAGCTATAATGAATGTTAACTCAAACGGTGAAAGTTACCTGAACGAAAAGGTTCTCAAAAATTTGCTCGGCGGTTAAGAATGCAGTGTCTCTCTCGATTTTCTAAAATGGCTTCACGTAGCATTCCCTTTTAATTCTTTTCAACAAAGAGTAATCCAGCTTCATTATTAACACAGTGAAAACAAATCATCGTCAATCAATGTGAGATGCATGCATCTATCGTTTTCCTTACAATGCCAACGTTTAACGGGAATTAGAAAGATGTAAAATAGGTATGTTATGAAATCAATGTCCTGGAAAGCCTTCACCAAGAAAATTCACGTGAGGTATAATGAAATGTGCTTGAGTAATTAAGAAGGAGAACGAGCTCATAAAAACTTAAACGGAACTTAATAGCGACGAGTTAAAATCTCAGTTCCAACATGAAGTTCCACACCATGCGCTGTACATCAAAACATAAAAGCAGCGCAACCATGGTGGAAAAATCACCCTAATCACTTACGACAACGATGAAAAATGTTTTAAATGCCATAATTTGATTGAATCTACTGATTTGACGATGAAATTAATGGAAAGTACACAATGTTTTCACGTTCATATGATGTAAACAAAAGCAACCTCTTGGATTCTTCGGTCACCGGATTCGCCTTACAAGCCGCCATTGAACGTGTTTACTGAGTGGCTGCATTTATAACAGTCTAGTCCGCTATTATCTTGGCCAAGGAATAAATAAATATATTTGCACTGTTGAACCTAAAATAGAAAACAGATTTATTGCTTAAATTTCGTAAAAATGCGTATAAATACATTTTTACGGACGGTGGTAAAAAAATTATTTGCATTATTCATCAAAGGCTATATCAAATTTAGTGGTATAAAACATTTGATTCCTCAACATTGGAACCAGCCGACAAACCCACAGATGTTTGACAGGACCATGTTGGTTATTTATAATTTGAAAAAAATTACATCCTGAGTTGCTACATGAAGCTTGGAAAAGCTTTTTCAAAGGATGCTCTTCGGTCTTTCCCAAAAATTCCCAAATTATTTCTTTCAGGGGTTGTAGAATATTTTATTCCAAGATTACTTCTTTCATTGAATTCCATTGATTTTGAATATAGGTAAAAATAATATTTTACTGTCTAATATATTATGTTTGCGAAATACTTTTTATAAAAAGCGGATTTTCCCAAGAATTATAGATTGTTAATAATGCTAAGGTACCAATAAAGGTTAGAGTGTTTAATTAATAGCAAATAACTACAGAAACTGAGGTCAAAATATGATAATTCAATAAAAATGGCTGCATACTCTTCATCCACTTCACCCACTTCATCGACGACCTACACAGTGATTGTGATTTTTTTCACACGCATAAATATTTTCCAAATGAGGATACCCTCACACAATTAATGACACCAGCTCAAATAATGCAGTTGGTGTGAGATCGTTCTCTAGTCATGACAGAGACTACATCGAATTTCATTTTGTAATAAACAGTTATAAGACGCATGGAGTGACTTTAGTAATGCTCACGACGAATGAACTTTGTTTGACATGACTGAAATTATCAAAAATTGATAAAATATCATAGATTTGAGGATTTCATTTGACTTATTCATCTCACGCCGTTCGTGGAAAACACCTTCACAACCGCAGGCTATATTACGATTTAATGAAAGATATGAGTAATACATAAATTTAAAAAATACAGGGAGTATTCTTGATACTCCCGCCGGCTCCTTATTTCGTGAATGCGGAATTACATACGTCACTCTTGTTATTTGGAGATTCTTTTGTTTTGTTTGTCAGAAAGAAAGTTGAAATGAAAGAAAGAAAATTACGATATCGTCGTCTTCTCTCTAAAGGCTTGGCCTTGTCGCTGTAGTTGTAGCAAATTATCTCTTTCTAAGGCATTTTTTTCATTTAACCATAGGAATTACAATTTATAATTGACAACACACTGTGGAGCAAGGAAATCCTAGGTAGTCCTTTCCTCTTCTTCCCCAACACTTTTACTTCCACTATGTTCTTAATGAACTCGTTACGTCTTATTAGATGACCTACGAGTTTAATTTTCCTAGAGTTAATTGATTGGAGAAGCGTTCTTTTTTCACCTACTTCTTTCAAAACTTGCTCGTTCGTTATCCTCATGACCCAACTTGTTTTGGTAATTATCCTCCAGAACCACATGCCTGCCTGGAGCCTGTCTTTTTCTTGTTTATTTAAAGTCCATGTTTCACAACCGCAAGTGAGTATGCTCCCCACGAACGTCTGTACGAATCTCTTCCTCGTGTCAATTGAGAGATGGTTATTTCCCAAGAGGTTATGCTTCCTTTGGAAAGCTTGTCTGGCCAGGGTGATCCTTCTCTTAACATCTGTTATGCTTTTATTGTAATTTGTTATTTGACTTCTCAAGGAGCAGAACTCTTTAAATTGGTCAACAGTTGAGTTTTCTAACTTAGTTTTAGCTTTTATGTCGTTGTTTAACTTATCCACTACAATCATTTTGTTTGTGTTGATATGTAATTTTGATTTATTCATTTCTTTGCCAACAGTCTTCATTGCTTGGTTCATATCCTTTTCTGAGTCTGCATGAACAACTATATCGTCAGCAAACCGAATACTATGGATGAGTTTGCCCTTTATTTTTATGCCCTTACCCTTCAATTTTGTTTTTTCTATTGCTTCTTCTATGAAGAGGTTGAAGAGTTAGGGTGAAAGGGGACAACCTTGCCTCACCCCTCTTTTTATTTGGCATCCTGTTTATGACCATTAAAATTGATTTCCGTGGTTTGTGACTTGTAGTAACTGAGAATTAGTCTCCTATCCCTCCAGTCGATTTGTATTTTTTTCATAGTTTGGAACATCAGCTTCCAATCTACCCAGTCAAATGCTTTTTCAAGATCGATGAAGGTAACGTATGTTATCCTATTCAGTTCTAACTTCCTTTCTAAGATCAATTTTAATGCTAGAGTTGCTTCTCTTATTCCTTTGCCCTGCCTAAATCCAAACTGGTCTTTTCCAACATACTGATCCATCTTCTTTTTAATCCTGTGTTTTATGATATTGATAAGAACCTTTGATGCATGGGACAGAGGAGGTATAGTTCTGTAGTTAGTACAGTCATTTGAATTACCTTTAACTCCTAATTACGTTTTAAATTACATTTATGCATCGAGATCATTAGTACAAATGGCTAACCTATGAACAATTGGTCGATGGTAACTAATATTTTCTGCTTTCCAATGTTAATTTTATATTTATTGTGTTATTAACGTCTAACTCACGTTGTCAGCTCTCCGTAGACACCTTGATCACTAAAATCGGCCAACTCGTTCCGGAGATACAACTGAACTGAGCGCACGCCGTGTCCACACAAGCCCAAATTTAGACCCCCACGCGCAGCGCTGTGACGTCACCTCGCACCACCCCCTCCGCTCGCAGCAAACCATTTCCGGTAGTCGATGAAACGGGCTATCCAGTCATAGTTTCAGATATTCTGTAATTCTTTTACTTTTAGCACACGAGGCCCTCGAAGTACACAAATATTGGTCGCGGCAAAACCTTATATGACACCGAGAAAGAACCATAAGATGTTCATTCGAATTCACATAGAAATATTGTTATAAAAGGTATTAGCTACTCTATATTTACTAAGAAGCTTGGTAACACGATTACGTAAGAATTTTAATTTTTTAATTACGTCTATCTTGAGTGTATAGCTGTACCATATCCCATGAAAAATGAATTTTATTTTGACAAATATCTCGGCAAAATGTGCAGTAAATGGCAAATATTTGATAACCATTAGAAAAAGGAGTTTTTTTTCTTCACGTTGAGGTTGAATTCTTTGAATTTTATGTGTAATGATATCTCGCTCAAACTACCTTAACGACCAAAGTTTCCCAGCTTATCGACGCTTGTTACACTCATGACCTCAAGGCACATATACTTTATCAGCGAATGTTATGCATTCTGAGCGGAGCTGGATTCTTCTAGAAATCTAGTGGTTCAAAAGGCTAAACTTTTTCATCCAGTTCCCTTTGGATCAACGTCAGATTTTAGTGAATAAAGGAAAAACTATAAAGTGCTCTATTTCAATTGTATGCGGAATTTGACCAAATTATTTTTCCTAATCTTTCCGATAATTTTACAACGGATAAATCTGGGATTGAATGAGGGTTTGTATTTATTCTTTTCAGGCTATCTATCCATCTTCTGCCTAACTTGATATACCATCAGGTTAATCATTCTAACGCCTTATCTAGAGATGGAGAAGTAAATATAAAGGCGAGGGATTAAGCCAAATACCTGGGAATCAGCGTGACTTCAAACCAAGCGTAGGGAAAAGACGTACGAAACATCTGCTGCGCTACATTAAAGAAACTATAGTTCAGAGAAAAATTATAGAAACTATGTACCTATACTAAGTGAATAGTTGGAGCATCCTCGGATAATAAAGTGGAGAAGAGACACTACTTCCCTCTGGCTTGGCCTCATGTTGAACACGCCGTGAGCATTTGGGACCATGCTCAGAAAGGTTTGATTCGAAATGAACATGACATGAAATGAACAAAAAAACAAAGGAGAACCACAAACTTTATTAGTTACTGTTGAGAGCAAACCAAGTATGACACAGATAATGAGGGGAATAATTTGTGAGACGCTAGGGACGGGGGAAACCTTACAGAAGCAATATAGAGAGATAGGTACACTGGCGAAATACCGAAAGTCCTTTTTTCCACGTACTATTAGAGACTATAGCAAATGCTAACTGGGGCACTAAGGACACTCCGTTAACATGCAATTGTCCTCGACCTCTTCGTATTCAATTTCCCCACACCCTCTACTTTACATTGCTAATGTGTCCTAACACCCCCTCCACTCGCCTCAGCGGCACAGTTATATGTAATTAATTAGCCGTGCCTCTATCTTGGAGGTTTTATGCTATTCAGAATCCTACTTTATCTAAGGAAATAGGTGGAGTTGTGGAATATTGCGGAGTTTAAATAGTTATGCATTTTATTCATTGTAGGTTGAGCGAGCTATCACAACTCATAAAAATCGATTGATTCGGCCTCATTATAAGTGAAAATATGTCATCTTTCTAATGATACCCAAATATCAGACACGTATTGCGCAACCTTTGGAGATATTTGCCAATAAAATAGAAGTCGTTTTCCTTGCGATATGGTAAGGCCACGGAGAGACACGCCACGGAAGTTCTGTCGCACATACATCGTCACAAGTCAAACGGTTAGTAGTTTCATAGAGTAAGCATAGAATGGTTATATGTTTACTATGTGGCAGTTCGTATTTTTCCTTAATTAAAATTTGAAAACAAATTTAGTACTCCCCGTGATATTTTTAAAAAATACGAAGAAAAACCTTCGTCAGTGAGTCCTGCGTTAAACAAATAAGTCGTGTTGAAATCTAACCTAAGTTGTAAAGTTCTGGAATTTTTTCAATAATTAGCTAAATATTTAGCTAATTATTGAAAGTTTATAGCAAAGTTTTTGCGTCAATAATATTGCACTGTTTACTTAAACCTTCTTATAACAGCTTACATTATAAAATAGCATTAAAATATGATCGCTGTTATTATTATAGAATATACTCGCTCAAACCACCTAGAATAAGCTCTGGAAGGGGGTTCATCATTAATGGCGAGGATCCAATTCCAATTGGAATTTATTTTTTACAGATTTGATTCGTGAGAAAATCATTTCCATCCTTATACAGGTCGTCGATGTTCTGGATAGGTGAAGGTTATGAAGAGTATTCAGCTGATAAAATAATTACATATTGAGAAAATCTGTCAAAATTTACGCGTCATGAATATTACTACGTTTACTTCAAAATTCTTTCCTCTGCAAAATATTGAAACAATTCGTATTCTGATCCACATCATGACAAGAGAAAATAATTCTTCAAAGTAATTTAAGTTGTAAAGTTCTTGAATACAAGAATAGCTACCTGACAATTGAATACTTTAGAGGAAAATCAAAACAACAAAATATCTTGCTTTAAGAGAGTCATCCTCGTTACTAATGGCACGCAGCTGCAGGGAACCTATATATATTCCTTATATACCTTTTAAAAAATGCACTCTTTGAATCAGGATGCCGGACGGCGTATCGGTTTCCGCAGTGGCCAGGAAAACCTAAATTTTTTGAAAAGTGTTCTTAAAAATAAAATCTTTCTTAAACATATCGAAATACCGAGATATCTAACGATATACAGTGTGATTCGCGAAAAACTACAATGTTTCAGGAGGAGGACGGGGAAGTAATTTCAAGCATTATTTTTGTCTTTTGAAAACATTGTCGAGACTCCGCAGCTAAGGAGATATGGTAACGTAAGCGATTCAAATAAAAAAAATTGCAGTTGCCATGTAAACGCCAAAAATCGGTTGGCGTGCGCTTACAATTCTGAACTAAAACTTACTTAAGTTGTATTTAAGATTAATCTATTTCCGTTCCTGTCGTAATTTATGCCTATTGCTTCTGATTTTCAAAATGGAAACAAAAATTGCCAAACATTTTGTCTCCTTAAAAAAAAAATAACTTTTTAGAATTTTTATATTTTTTATTTCCAGGGATTCGTAAAAAATTGACTACTCAAAATACTAGAAAAATTTCATTTTCTTTCTACTCTTGGCAAAATGCTTGCTAAAAATCGGTAACTAGGACTCATAGACGTCAATTTAAAGTTTTCATCGGGCAAAAAATAAACATGAATTTTTGTAAGTTTTTATGGGGTATAAAGTGCTTAAAATCAGCTCCCCTACCATCTCTTTAAGAGATTTTGTGTTGTCATGATAAGGATTCAAATCCGGGTGAAGCCTTTGGACGCGCCCGAACAAAAACAATCGAGGTGGCCCAGGGAAAGGAACTGGCCCCCCTACCCTGAATGTTTGAAATTCACACGCCTGTGGCTTAGTCCGGGGTGAGCTCTACCCTTAACTATCCAAACCAACCTTCGGGTTGAATCACTGAGTGATGATAAGGATCAGATTCGTATTACATTTTAAAATTTCGCAGATGCAATTATATCAGCTGATCAAGTTTCGTCCCTAACGCCCGCTTCTGCTAAAACATCGACGGAGTGTATAAGGATAACAATTTTTTTCATGCAAAAATTTCACTTTTTATGGCCTAAATAAAGCTTTATGAATCGTCCCTGTATGCTAAACACAATTGGATCGGCCGACGGCAGAAGGTATCGACCGGTGTGCATCGGGTCAGGCCTTGTGATGATCTTTCCTAATGACTCTCTGTTTAGAGTTTCCTAGTTTCTGAAATGGCTATCAACAAACAGCGGGAAATCCCGGTGCGAGTCGAACACTTCCTCGCAGTCCTCATTCACTTCCTTGAACTCTTGAAACGTAAAGGTGCGTGGCAGGAGAATGCCTGTCCTTTATGGAGTTGTTTCTCAATTCTACTCCGTTTTCGTTTCCGCTGAAGACTTAGCTATTGCGGGAGCCTGCGCTCCCCGCTTCCGAGAGTTGCCGCTCACCTGACACAGCAATGGTCTGTCTAGCGCTCTCAAAATGAGGAAATGCTCATTCTTTGTTATGGTGCAACATTCCGGCTGTCCAGTAAAATAGCCAGCGCTCTGGACTAATTGAGATTTCTTTGTTAATTTGAGGGCATATTCTGGTTACCGATCGCTGCCAACAGCACAAACGTTCGATAAAATGTAGAGGTAAAATAACTTGCTCAAATTAATCTTCTTAACTGCCCAGCAATCATATGTCAGTTTCAGAGTGTAATCGCTGACGATGCATTCTACATTTTAGCTTCCGCTTGGAAATAGATAGCAATTTATGCTTCCGAGATTGAATTTAATTTAAAATTGAAGCCTTAAATGCAGGTTAAATGAGAAAACAAAACAGTTGCTATTTACCTACCGATCGTCAAGGTTACCTCGCGATCATCATGTAATTCAGATTCTTTTACCAAGGTCGATTCCACGAAGCCATTCCATAACAAACAGGAAGATGATTTTTAAGGAGAAGGAAGAAAACAAATAAACACACTGTTATTATATTTGTTAATTCATTCATTTAATAAAAATAATATTACAATTTTCATGTGAGGGCTTTTGTGCATACTGTATTAAAGTGAGTTACATAGAAATCATCTTGTTTGCCCAATTAATTATTCAATAAATTACACAACAAACCAAATAGATCTATGTCGCACAAATATCTCAAAAAGAGACAGAAATATTTCTCACATCATTGACAGTTTCACAAAAATCTTCCATGCCCACAAAAGGCACATTTAAATACGAATACTGAAATCACAAGCGCTTGTTTCTCTAAAATTAAAATCACTTAGAAATTAAGAAGCGTAAGATGCATGACAATGATGACATGAAATGAGGAAATGTTTTTTCTATCTCTCAGAACTCAAATGAGAGCATCGCGACTTGTTCCCTGAAGATATTGCACTCTTTGTTATCATTACTCCTCGGCCGTTGAGAAAATAAAAAAGAAATACCATGTCGTTGCGAGTCGTTTTGAAATTGAAAAAATAATACTGACAAAATGAAATCAATCCCGTGAGCCTTTTCGGTCAAGAGGGCCACTTTATGTTAGCACACCGTAACACACCGCGTGAGGAACAATACTTGCGGTGAAACTGTGCGGCCTTCCTCCTCATCATTGCACAAGGAACTAAGGACCGCGATTTAAAGTAACAGCGCTCACATCCACTCAGCATAGTACGACATGCTTTTTGTCCAGGTAGAAAGCCAGCCTGTTGATCACATCGCACAGACTGTGCAGGAACAGGCACTCGCCGCATGAGCAAGACGGCCCACATTTCGAGGCACTACTCATCATCCTCCAGCTACAATACACGAACAGTAGGGTGACGACAGGGAACAAGACCATGTTTGGGGAAGCCTTTGAAAAACTTGAGACAAAATAAGTTGGGTGCGAGTTGTGAATCTTAAACCAAACTGTTTAAATGATAACGGGTACAATGGATGAGGCGAAATGTATGGCGCGAAAAGCGATGGAATACAACAATGAGACACACTCACACACACTCT
Organism: Pyrrhosoma nymphula; assembly: GCA_963573305.1. NCBI lineage: Eukaryota > Metazoa > Arthropoda > Insecta > Odonata > Coenagrionidae > Pyrrhosoma > Pyrrhosoma nymphula. The sequence goes on from OY754334.1 coordinate 121,425,976, forward strand.
CGAAAATGGCGGGAAAATCGAAAGGAGTCGGCGGAATTGTTGAAAAATCGAAAGTGCGAACGGCAGGCTTGAGAAAGTAAAAGCCGAGTGGGAGGGAGTAATTGAAAATCAAATTAAAACTACTCTCCACTCGCTCTTTCCAAACAAATCTCTCTCGCCTCCCTTAATTCTTCTTATGTACAGAACGTTTGAACGTTTTGCTTATGTTCAAAAATTGTAAAAAATGTCTTAAAAGCGATTATTATCAAGACAAAACCACAATCACTTCACGGGGGACAAAATTGTATTTTCTCCTCTGCGACTGATCGCGAAGTTAAGTCTCTCCTTATCACACGGTGAGGTGGGACGATCAAATGGTTTTGTTTTCAAGACCTCAACACACTCGTTAAAAACTTTTCTTTTTTTTAACACAGCTGTTGCGGAAAGCAGCAAAACCAACCACAGTCCTAGTTTTCCGTGCGGGCACTGACAAGCCGGGAAATAGTTGTTGTTGTTGCAGCTCAAGGCCCACAGGGGTTTATCGCAGTCACACACAGTCTTCCACAAAACGGGACGAAAACGGCAAAATGTCACACACACCACTGGGTGGAGTAAATCACATATCCATCTTCTTTCCCCTCCTGATGACTTTGTGCAGACCGATCCCGATGACGAACACCAAGAGGACCACTATGGCCACGATCACGGTGATCTCAACCGACTGCGGGATCGCCTGGTTCACCTCCTGCGGGTGACTGGGCACCACTTTGACCGACGGAGGGTCGTCGTGCAGCACAATGCCGCCCCGCTGATGCTCCTGAGGAGGCCTGTGATCCGCCCAGTTGACCCACGTGTTGTTCCAGTAGGCTGGGTCCGCGTTAGGATCGTCCTTCTCCGGGTTGCCGGGAGGCACGGCGGACTTCCGGTACCGCGCGAGCGACTCCTCGAGACTGAGGACGACCATGGGTCGCGAGGCGGCCAGGTTGGTTGTCTCGCACGGGTCGTCCCTCAAGTTAAAGAGACACGGGGCCTCCAGCGGTCGACACGCGTACTTTGGGTTTTCCCCGACGTCCGTCTCCTCCTCGGTGGCGCTGACGCCGCTCTCAGTCAGCGCGGCCGCTCCCCTCACCCGCTTGCACCGCACTTCCGCCTGCGACCTCAACATTCGAATCAGTCCCTCCTCGAGCGGTTGGCGGGCAAGGCCTCGACGCGCCCTGCGGGTCCTCACGGAGTACGAGGCCGTGGCGGACTTGGAGCCGAGGACGGCCTCGATGTCGTATTCCGGCTCTAGGGAACCCCGCCCCTTCTCGCCATACCAAGCGTCGTTACGGCCGCCCATCGTCGTGCCTGCGTTTATATAGAAAGGAAGAAAAAAAACAATGCGTTAATGGTGGGAGATATTAAATGAACCTCGGTCAGATCGTTCTTTTTGGTATGCCGCCGCGTGAATACATTATAGTGGACGGAGGGGAGGGCATGGTGGGGTGAAACTAGTGGCGTAACCGTCCGGTCCGCTAAGGGCGGAGCTTTTTATCGGGGTGGTTGTTTTGACATTTTAAAAAATTACAAACACTTTACTAAAATTTAAAAAAACTGAAAAAATGACTGAAAATACATATGACTTAGATTGAAAAATGTCCTCCAAGGTCCTTAATCCGATCGAACAAAATATAATTGTTAGTTGGTTTATGACATGATTGTTGTCAGGCCACTCTGGGTGGCTCAAATTGTAGCTACGCTAATGGGTAAAACGTTTCACTCCTCCTGAATATGTTACTTTAGTAAGCACGTTAAATATCAAGCGAAGAAAACAGGAAAACGTGAGCGGTAATTCCCAGATTTGTAATTTTTGCTTTCTTTATTTTCCTTGTGTAGACTGACAGTTGGGGTTTTTGTTTGCAGTCATTAAGTTGAAACGACTGTTACATATGCTAAAGTGTATCCACAAACGTTATCATACCAAGAAAATATTGCACGTGCATAATAAAACCGGGCCTTTTATACTGCATCTGTTTATCGCAGACAGTTGAATTGAAATCTTCTGATTGCCGGCTGAAAGTATTTAATGCTTTCTAAGTTGGTTATTGAAATTGTTCTTTGATTTAAAATACTATTTATGCGAAATTATCCCCGGGAATTTGATTTAAATGGACATTTGTACTTCTGTTGATCTAAATGTTAAACTCTTTTTATTCCTCCGGTCATTTTATGTGTGAATTTCAGTTTATGTTGGGAAGTACACATTCACATTTTTCATACGACTGAATGACGTGCTGAAAATAAGATTATATTCGGGGATTAATATGCCATTTGATGCGCAATCTAAATTTATATTAAATGGAGAAACTCACCATTAATTGTGTTGTAAATGCAAACGGACGGATTGAAATACGAATCAGATAAGTTGTTAAGCTTTAAAATGCATTTAAATTGAAGATTCCGCGGTGCATCTACGGCATAGTATGTCAGGCTATCGGGTTTTCCCGCGTTGGTATTATCACTGCTGGGAAGTCCGAAAGCCAGATATTATTTCCCCGCCATAAAAAGCTCGCCGCTACACATGCTGACACAGTTGACCGTCGTTGCTAAGAACACTTGCTGCCATGCGTATAAAATTTCTATTGAGCAAATATAATTTTTGCTTGGCATAATTACTATCTTTCGTAATGAACAAGGAACGTTCGCCTATTTTGATCTTCTTTCTTACCAAGAACGCAAAAAAAATCTTTGGCCAATCACATTTCACATTGCAAAAGCTCCTTCAGCTCAGGATCTCAGCTGTACCCGATTCATATTTATTGCATACCAGCCTACTAATATTTTTGCCTGGCTAATTCCCAAGAGTAATCCTTAACAGGAGTTAGGAATAAATTCTTAAACGTCGCGACCTAAGCCCGGCAATTGAGTTCCTCAGAAGATCATCGCACATGTCAATAATGACAGAAAAACAAAAAATACGCAATTCAAATATTGATAGCAAAAGAATATGTGGAGTAAGTTAAGGGGTCTTATCGATATATTTACTATACTTAGGCCCAGTTTCATTATGTGAAGTAAAACCTTTTCGCAGTTTTTATACCCGCATTGGATATGCTCTGCTATCGATGACGCTCACGTCAACGAAATAACTCTTTGGTGAGTGTTATTAATACAAAACTCTCTATTATCCCTCCACTGCAAAAATATTTTTAAATATTACAATAAACGATTCATTGCGGCCGTCTTTTTTGTATTTTTTAGGCGTAGTAAGTTCGTGCTTAAAATGTTTTCCATTTTATATTATCTCCAAACCGAGAAAGGTGTTTCATATGGGAATAGAGCCGGGAAAATATGATGTATTTGCGAACGGTAAGTAATATAAAAATATGTCCAAGTGAGCAGTAGAGATTTCAACCACTAAAGCTGTGTCATTTAACGTTTAAATCTAACCATATGCTATAAAAATAAGAGCCTCAGTTTCTTATTGTAATAAAATGATGCAAGGGGACAGTCTTTTCATCGATCCTTCCTTACAAATCAGTCGTTTGGGAGGAGATTCCATTCTTCGAGAGTTACGTACTTTTCCATCCCGAACAGCTGTGCATTTCTCATGGTCACGCGACGTGATCTGGTAAAATGCACGCTGCCTCACTCCCGACAGAAGGACGTATGCGAGCAGGCGAACAGGTACTCCCGCTGAAGCGGTTCTCATGAATTAAATGCTCCAGGATATGATTCAGCGTCTCAGAACTATCTTTCAGTGGAATTGGGTGGAGTTGAATGTTAAACGGTTTTGCTTTAGATTTTATACTAAAGCTATTTAATTCGCCGAAGAAAAAATGAAGTTCGAAGTTATTAATGAGATGAAATTCAGCCACATTTGCCCAGTTTAGAACTTAAGGAGATGAATGTACTCGTTTATGAAAATAATAAGCTCAACAACATTTCCCTAAATTTCCCATTCAATTAATGAAACCCAAGAAATATGTAAGTAACGCTAAAAAAAATATGGATGGCTATCACGTTAGTACTCAAATGTTTTTATCACGTAATGTGAGTGAAAAATAATTAATAAATCCATAAATTTTAGATATTTAACGAAAATGGAACCATAAGTTTTTGAATACCACCAGAACCAAAGAAATAATAAAATTGGCTATCTTATTTGTTTTATTAATTTCTCTGATAGTTGTCAGTTCACTTGAATTTCAATACATTTAGTTCATAGAAAAACTGACTGCCTACTCATTTCATAGGGAGAGGATAGTTAACATCCTATTCTATTGAATGGAACATTGGCGGCTAGAATTTGAATCACGAATTCACTCAGCCAGTTTGGTTCTCAATGTCACCGATAGGGGAAAGAAAAGCACGCGGCGCGCACGCTCAAAAAAAGACCTTAGTCAGTGGCGTTTCGACGGCGTTCTGTGAAACTACGAGAGTTGAACTCACCATTGATGTACTTCCAGTCTCCTCGCCTGAAGGAAGCGTATCGGTCAATGTCGTCGATATTATTCAGGACTTCAGTGCGCGGGGAAGGCAAATCTTCGGACAGAGCCTTCCATTGGTCGACTCCGTACAGGCCCTTGATTTCAGTTGGGTCAATACCTAGAAAAGGAAAAATTAGAAGTGAAAATCATTATCTAAACGTCACGTTACTATTGAGTGGGAACAGGAGTTAATACTTATAATTTTAGGGTAAAATAGACAGTGCCAGTTTGAACGAACGGTATTTGTTCCGTAGCAGTTAATTATAGGTATGTGCAGAAAATTTACGGGAAATCTGTCATTTTTCCGAAATGAGGCTTTAGGGCACCTACTGTTTGTATTTTTGCCAAAAGACTGAAATCATGACTAATAGTTAAAACCCCTTTTTTAATTAAGACTCATCGTCAGTTGTTAATCACTTTTCTTTAAGAATGATTCACATTATTCAGTGGACTCTTCATAATGCGACGCTCATATTAATGACAAACTAAGGCATATAAGTGAATTGAACTCTGAGGCAACAACATAAAATGTAAATAAATTTTAAACCTTAATTGATAATTTGCAGATGAGTCAATCAGTAAAAATTATTCAATGGGAAATTTAAAAAGATCACACATATCTGCAGTTGAAAGCAGGGCACATTGCTTATCAAAGTGACCCGGTTTTTGGAGCCCTTTCACAGATCCTTCTGTCAAGTGGGAGAATTTTCTGCCGTGCATTAAAATGTCGTGGAGTAAAAATTTAAATTGAATATTTTTTTGCTTTGTCAAAATAAATAAAATACAAAGTATACATAGCAGGAAACATATGTCAGAGAGCCCTAACATTTTCTATGGAGGTTGTGGGAAATAACGTCTAAATTTGTCTTATTCATCGGTACCTATGAACATTTGTGTGTTTATATCATTTGTAAGTATTTCTTAATTATGAAGTTTTTCTCTTTTTTGTATGTCTTGAATATATTTCTATGTAAACTCTTTAAAAATTCGTTACCAACTCGAGTATTCATAATAAATGAACATTAGTTGGTTTCCTCGCTGAAATCAGAGTATAATAAATAGGCAAACAATAAGTTAATTTATGTAGATTACTCCAATTTAGAAATTCGTTTCCGTCTCGAGTAAGATTTGATCGAAAAAGATTTCGTAAAGCTTACGGATCTTGACACTGTCTGCTGATTGCTTTACTGACTGGAAAAATTCACATTATTTTGGAAACCATGATTTAAAAAAATATCATTCTCATTATAAAATGATATCCACAAATATAACCGTTAACGTATTTAATAATTTTTAAAATATTGCCTGCCTGGAGTTTTTTCACTAGTTCCGCTGACAAATTCAGCATCGATAATGCAGTTAAATATTTAAATACGGAACTTACGCAGACAATGACTACTTTGTAATTACTTTTCTTCGTGTGCTTTTTGATAGTTTTTTTACTGATGCATATAAATTGATGAAAATGATTTCCTCATGCCTATCTCGCTAAGTTCATTTTGAATATTTCAGGGTAGTCTTTCTCATAAGTGGTTAAATATACCAATTCCGTGAAATACTGCTGGTGAGGATAGATGTTATAAACAGAGAAGATTTCGTTATCTTGATATCTGGATATTTTTTATTTTAAAAACCAGTGTTTGGGAGTATTTTTGAATTAACAGGCTTAAAGCTTACTTACGTGGATTAGCCACCTTGGGCATATATGCATAAATATTCCCTGCTCCGTAAATAATTTTGCGAAATATTATGAAAAATTATGTATGAAATGGATGCATTTGTCATGCTGAAAAATAATAGTTTTTGAATTTTTAGAGTCTGCGCATTAACTGACATTTATGGGTGCGATATTCCACAGAAGAAAAATCATTCGCCTTGATCGCCACAGAGGAAAAATCATTCGCGAATGATTTTTCCTCTGTGGAATATCGCACTTATGTGCACTTGCGGGTGACTCCGTAAAGGTTAATACCGTGGCTAGTCCCGGTATCCTCAAAGATGACATATATGAGCTTAAAATTGACAAAATCACTTCCGCCTATTTATAGGATTAATGACTGTTACCCAAGAGGTATTTCTATAATTAATCTCTATGCACTGTTTAGAATTCAGTTTTCTTACACCTATTTAATCATAGAATTATTATGTGGGATCGCATGAGTTACAAATGAAATGCAAGCAAATTTTTTCTTACCAGCAGCAGATAGGAATGTTGGAAGCCAGTCACTGGTATGCATCAGCTGGTTGGAAACCCTCTGAGTTTTATTCAGGAGTGGACTCCAAAGGGCAGCCACATTTCTGACACCACCTTCCCACGGAGACTGCTTCAACTGTTGATTGGAATCGGAAGGAAATTGAAAATAAATTATTCCCATCGTTCCTCTTATCAAATGAAAAAAATATGTTTTACCACTGGAGCGTTTATGAAATTAAAAAAAAGCAGAATATTTTGCATTGAAAATTGTTTTCTGTGTGTTAGCACAAAGGGACTATTTTTAAAATCAGGTGAAGCTCATCGTTACTTACCCCTCTGAGAGGATAGTTCGATCCCTTGTTGAAGTGGATTCCATGGGTTGGAGCGCCGTTGTCGGACATAAAGAGCACTATTGAATTTTCTAGCATCCCCTTCCTCCTTAGAGCGTCCATAACCTCTCCGACGGAGTCGTCAAGCTTGGCAACCATAGCTGGTGAGATAAGAACAAAAATGATACCGTTAGAAGGAGTTAGACTTTTCCAAATGCTTGAATTATAATCATTGTAATGCATGATTGTAGATTGTAGAAACTTTCGGAGGTTTCTTCAAAGTAATGTGTAATTTCACGCCATCGGAAATGGAATTGGAACGAAGTTACTCATTGCTCTGCAGTTCCAAAAGTTTTGATTTTGATAGAAGTGGAATATGGTATAATTTTGATTCACACATTTTTTGTCATGAGGATCGTGTTTAAATCGCCACACAGTCAAATTATTTTTTTAGAAGTGAGTTCCCATCACATCAGTGTTATGGAAAATAAATGTATCTCTTCCCTTCGTGACAGTACTGTGTAAGTTTTTCATTCCATAAGCATTCTATGATAATTTTCTCCGGTGTTAAAGCATACAATATATACCTATGGTCGTAAAATTGGCCAAGAGATCACTGCGATAAGACCATTCTAAAATAAGTCATTCTAGTCTGCTAAAAATCGTGAGATCTCAATAACAAAATTACTTGGCTAGAAATAAGTTTTATTTTTATTTCTAACGCTATAAAAGTGCGGTGCAATTGTAAACACGATCGCGATGCATCGTCATCTGAGCTTTGAAATCTCAGAATTTTTTTTCGGGTATCTCGAATTAAAGTAAATCAAAAGAAACTTGGAAACATGGTCATCTCTTGAAGAGTAGAGCAATGATCTATCCCCGAGGTGAGTATGGAATGAGGGAAGCCCGAAGGTTATTTGAGAGGGGTGGAGGGGGAGAGGGTCAGGGGAGGCAGACTTACCGGCGTAAGACATGCGGTGCTTGTCCTTGATGTAGTCGACGCGGGCGCGGGCGTCCTCGGGCGCTTGCAGCGGGTCGTCTTCGTTGCCGGAGTGCGGCGCCAGGTGCGCGATGTACATGAACAGCGGCCGCGCCTCTTCCGACGTCGTGTCGTGGTTCATGATGGTGCGGACGGCCTCCGCGGTGAACAGATCGGTCGAGTACTGACCCACGGCGTCCCAGTCGATTTCCAGGTCTCTTCGCATGTCATAGCCTCTCCAGGGACGGAACTGCGGGGAGTGAGGGGAAATGAGAATTTATTATCCATGGGAAAACTTAGAATGCATTAGTTAAATTAATGGATGAAGCGTTTTCGCGTTTAAAACCGGACCGCAAAGGTTGATTTGGGTCCTCATTGAGGAAGAATTCGTAATTGTGGGACCATGGCAATATCGAGAATGAAATAATGAAAAATAATCGATATGGTACTGTCCAATTTTATTTTAAATTGATCACGTGTTTCGACATTTTTACTTCGCCATCTTTAGGTACATCTGTACCTAAAGATGGCTAAGGGTGATGGCTAACTGTACCTGAAGATGGCCAAGTAAAAAAGCCGAAACACGTGTAGTCAATTTAAAATAAAGTGGACAATACCATATCAACTACCTACTTTTCATTTTTGATAATGCTGTTCCACCACATCTCGCCGGACACGGTTGACCTCAATATTGAGAATATTTTACCTGTCCTTCCAATCGGTCTAATTTTGCAGTCTATTTGTGTGTATATAACATTGGGACGAATATCAGTTGTTTACATTTTTTGACGAATTTAAAAATATTGTGCGGATTGCACGCTGCATCATGATGATGCGAAGACACCTATTCGTGCAAAAATTAGGCAAAGAATCACTCACGCGCTACTGTGTATGGAGTTATAGTTGACCAATATTCAGCAATATGTCCATTTCCTATATCACTGTTGCCAATGAATTTATCGACACCTGTGACTGAATTCAGTTCAAAGCAAAAATTGCTATCAGGAGATGAAGTAGTGGTGGTATTACGAAATATAAAAGGTCAATAAAATACATTAATCCGTTAATATTTCAAGGCGAAAAACCATGATGCAAGCCGGATCCGTGATATATAAGGAACAGAATTCAAATAAAATTAATAGTGGTCCCACAGTTAACTTTTGCGTTTGCCAATGCAACCTTTTACAGTGCCAACACATTGCTTAGTGAGGAAAATCGTGATTTCCCCCGTATCCGGACAGAAAGGGGCGATTTTTGTTACCCAACGGCTTCCATATGGATCGCGAGTTCAAAAGCTTTATACGTTTTCCATGGACCTGACCTTCATTCAATCGGATGTACATGCATTCCGGTATATTCCAATGATGTAATTGAATGTGTGATCTGATTTTATCTGCTCCAAGGTTTTGGTCATTGATAATGAAAAAAGAACAGAAAGAAAGAAGAAATCCCTTGGAATCATAGTTACATAGGGTGCCTTCATGTTCAAATTTAAAAAATTTTGCAATACGACGACGATGAGGGCGATGCGAGGCATTTCTATATCGTAATCACCATAAAGTAACCACATGAATGTAAGAGTACACATATTGCAGGTAAGGTATGTACATACTAATGGAAATATTTTGGGTGGACATTGAAATTACTATAAAATTATTTACCTACTGCTAAAACTAATAAAAGCGGATAAATGGCTGATTTTGTCTGCAACAAGAATAAATGGTATGTTCCTAAAATATCTAGGCGGGAATCATAATTCCATGAATAGGACTAGCTATTTTTCTTGGATTTTTCTCTTTCTCTTTTCTCTCTCTCTCTCTCTCTCTTTCTAAGGTAAACTCAAAAAGGTGACAGGCAGATTTTCTAATCAAGGACGCAGTTAAATGTTGAGAATTTTATTTCTCACAATACATCACCAAGGGAATTATTTTAATAGATGTCATCTACATCTATTTCAAGGTATTTTTGCATATACCGTAATTTTTAGAAATTCGTAAAATATTTATGAGAACAACATTCATTAACCATCCGGTAATCAATTGATGTACGTATCTGCCTTAGCGTTAACTTCCTTTTGTGCGTGTTTTACGACAGTAAGGAGAGGTATTATTATTTGGTAAAAGGTAGGGAGCTTTGAATGGTTAAGTTGGCGAATTGGGGAATGGACTGAGGTCAGAGTAGGTTTAAGAGGGGATGGGGTAATCAGGATGTGCCGGAAGTTGAAGAAGAGGGACTCTGGCGATTTGTGGCACGCGAATGACCCCCGCCCCCTTGTCCTGTTCCTTCCCCTCCCTCCCCATCGCCTGGTCACCCCCCCCACTCACCCACACCCAAGTGGCCAATCGTCTTGTATCGTGGAATTCAGTTAAAACTTGACACCATTCCAAAGACCTTGCGAGGAATATTTACGAAGACCACTGTCGTGGAACTTAAGCGTGGGTCCTCCAATTTTCGCTGCAATTGAATCCAATTTCTGTCTTTTTTCTTTCCGAGCCCAAACAAGGCACGGAGTGGAACTCAGTCAGTCTTCTGCGTCTCTGAGATACAAATATTTCGTATAGAAACGAAATGCGGATATGGCAGCGTTCACGCAAACCACCATTGCTTTGTATAATGCTGCATCTTACAAGAAATCCAGCTATGAGGTTCAATATTTGAATGTACCTAATGCCTTATTCTTCCGCACTTTCCCCGCTCATACAACACTCGTCATTCTATTATCCTATTGCCCCTAAGCATATCCTAGCATCCCTATCCCAAATTTTGTGGACTGGATAACCACCAGTTCATTAGTTTTGTCATTTGTCTTTCTATTATATCACGTTTGTGACTCTACCAGCTTGACAGGGCTAGTAAAAATGGATTGAAATCCAAACAGTAAAATTCTGGGAACACACTTCACATTTCCTTCGATGTTAATTGAATATAAGGCTCTTCTGTACTAGTATCCATTCTTGATTCAATCGAATAATTTATAGTAAGGTTACTTCATTATTATTAATATCGCGAAAATGTTTCTTTCCAATCTGGAAACTTTGCATTGACTCTTTTCGATTTTACGAATGCCAGTTACTCTAGAAGAATACGGTTTGGTATCGGAATCTTTTTCTTGATGAGCATTTCGCAATAAAAAGACAATAGTAAAATAAATAGATCCAATAGCAAGTTAAATATGCATTTGAACTGTTTATCATTTTACTCACAAGATTTGCAATCTCAACAGTTCTGGAGTACACAAAATTTGAGGCGCGATGCATATTACGTACATTTATGAACTAGGAACATATTCGAGAAAGAAACAAATAATATGGTATGGATATATAATTGCGACCGATCCCATTACTTTTGCCTAATCTTTGTCTATTTCAACCTTAAAATACCCCATGTTCAGAGCTCAAACCATACCCTCATCAAGCGAGAAATTTTATAATAACAGGATGTTGTTGGTTGGCTGAAAGGCTCATGGCTCATGTTTATAGCCCGTTAATATGGGTAGTTGGGCTCTCTAAACTACTCACAAAGTGCATGTGACATAAAACATGAGATAAAAAAATTGCAAATTGGCTATAATTACCACTGTCATTTTTTTGCCAATGCATTTAACTACTTTCGAATAGCTGAAGGAATAAGGACTGTGAAAGTTGGTTTCCGCCGCATGTATGCACCGTTATAAGCAAGTGACGCATTAGATCCAATTAATCCTGGTATTCTCATCTCCACGGAGACATTGAACCTAATAAGGTATCATTTTTGCCAGAATAAGTGCATGGCAACAGCACTACATTACTTCTCTATTCTTTGACCAGTCGGACTGTACCCATCAATAGTTTTGAATTGAAATTTATTCACCTTAGCCTCGCCAAATTCGTATGGAGACAAGTATTTCTTACATGATAGGAAGGCGTGGTAACTTCATTTGCCTAAAGTCATCACATGGTTCGTTTCAGTTTTAAATAGAATTTGGATATAAAGAATATATTTGGGGTGTGTATTCAAAAGTACTGAATAAAAGATTAGGAATTATTTTAATTGCATGAATCCAACTTCATATATTTTTAGTAACATTTATTCTGAGGACATTTTGCATATGCGGTGTGTTAAAAAAACCAGAACCTATTCTTATTTGAAGGAGTGGGAAAATATTTGATTCATTTCTAACACAGCGTGCATTACACTTTCCGGTAGCATATGATATGACACTCGAATGAGGTGTTTTAAAGTCTTCATCAAGTATTGGCAATTGGCTTACCGTGGCTTCCACGGTGTGGTCGTAGTAGTCGTGGTAACCATTCCAGTAGCCGTAGTGAGAGTCGAACCCTCTGTAAATGGGTGTGTACTCCTTCTTGAAGAATCCCAGGTGCCACTTGCCGATGGCCCTGGTGACGTATCCCGCGTCGCGGAGGTATTGAGGCATAATTCTCTCCTTGAGCGGAAGTCCCCATGCCTCAGGCTCCAGGATGACCAAGTGCTGCATTCCTGAGAGTCACGGACGAGCAAAAGAAATACGATCGGCGTTAAGAGCGAGAAAGAGAAAGTGGAGGAGTAGCAGGAGGAGCAAAAGGGGAAGACAAGAGAATCTATATACTTTAAGGGTCGAGTTGACAAAACAGAACGAATATCAAATAATTGGCCGTTTTTAAGGATGAGCATTTTAATCTTGGAGCTCATGGATGTCGGTGTAAAAAATCGACAGTAGAGTACGTATTTATTCCTGCGTAAATTTAAAACGATAGCTTATATAACAAATTATTTTCATCAAATAAATGTCATTTATAACTAAATTATGTGTAAGCAAAAAAGAGAGCTGCTTTGATCTAAGTGAAAACTCAGTTAATGGAGGGAACTCAAAATTTATTCGCTTTTCTACCTAATTTAGGGCTGAACTACACGTTTTAATGCTATAAAGTGAACTGCTGTACATGATTAAGCATTGGGTTCCGTTCCACCATTTACAGTACTCGTATTTTCCTCCGCTATTTCTCCGAGAAAACACAAATTTTACCGTATTATAGGAAAAAATATGGCAAAAAAAATCAGCGCCGAATTAAAATGAAAATTGTACACTCCATAGAATTATTTTCAGAGTGAATAATGTTGAGTAAACACCAACATCAGTAAACGTCAACAATAGGGGGGATTTTGTCAATCTACAGTATAATAGGCTACGCGTACGTATATATAATTCAGTTGCTAAGCGTAGTGATTAAGATGTGCGCCAATAGATGGCAAGCAAGCTCCCATATACGTTCTTTTCCTGACCAATGACGCGGGCGTGTGCATTTTTCAAAATACACGTATCACTTAAAAAATTAAATAAATTTTAAACGCATAGCAAAATGGCAAGGATATTTTTCGTCTTTAAATAATTATTTATTAATAATTCAACCACACATTAATTATGCATCATTATTTTATTTATTCATTACTTTTTGGCTATTCCGCCAATATTTTAGCATTTTTCAGCAGGCTTATAAACTAGTACACACATAAAGCGTGCAGTTATTGGTTAATGAGTCCCTAATAATTCTCACTAAATATCAGACGAATTGAAGTTTTACCCTGCTTTTACGACAAGATGTTTGCTCAAAACGCTAAGAAGCATTAATTGAAAAAAGTTTTCAATATTTTAAATTTTACAGTCTATTTAGAGATATAGTAGGCATATTAGTGACAAATTAAATGCTCTGTGCTGTATGGCAAATGAGCTTGGCTTATGTCAGTGCATACCTTTTTATGGTTGGGGAAATAAACTAATTTAGTTGTCCAGTTTGGCACGCTAGTGAGTGAAATTCACAGCATAAAATGTAATTTGCTTGCTTTGGGATTCAAACACAGATCACCCGCATTTGCGGTGAGCGCTGAACAATTACTTTTCGAAAAATTTAAGTTTTGAAGAGTTGAATTTTCAAATTTTACTTTTTCAACAGCGTTGAAAAGAAGGATTTTGTGTTTTATATAAAGTAGAGGATGGAATTTCCAATAATTACCCAGGATTGTAATTAAGCGACATTAAACTCAATTTACAGGTGAACCACCTTAGTCACTAGGTGCAAATTCTGGGGTTGTGAATTCTAATCCTTTTCCAATGAAATGATTTTTTTCTCCACGATTTCACACGCACATTTGCATAGTTTGGTAGGGATAATGTCCATGGGCTCACCTGTGTGGATTGGATGCTTTCCGGTCATGAGCGCCGACCTCGAGGGCGTGCACAGCGCCGGAACGTAGTGCTGGTTGAGGATTATCCCATCGTACGCCAAGGCGTCGATGTTCGGCGTCGGTATTTGACTGGAACCGTGGAATCCGACGTCATTCCAACCCTGCGAATATGGAAAAATGGGGAACCATTTTAACCTCTTCACATTTCCGAGTCATCCACCCGGACCTCCCAGCATCTCTGCCGATTTTTATAACTCAAATGCCGCAAATCAATGTGTTCTCTTGTCTGCAAAACAATGGCGTGTGCTTTTTCTTTCGGGGTCGGAGCAAATCACAGGGAAAGGTGAATTGAGAGTCAATGGCAGGGTTAAGGTCGAGCGGTTGATTTTTACTTTCGGATTTCAGCCCTCGTTTTGCTGGAATGAAAATTTTATGGGAAAGGAAAGAGAAAGTGTGACTGGCTGTCGAGTTGGCAACTTAAATGTTTTACCGCGATAACTTGCTGCCTCCTCATTAAATGCTCTGGATGGAGATTTTCTTTGTTATTTTCTCTTGTTGCCCTATTCCTCGTGCGGGAATGCTAATGACATCTGTCGTGTAGAATAGTGGGTGATAATGACTATTTTGCATGTTGTAATAAACTATTTCCTTCGGTTAATCGTTGCTTGATAGTGATTGCTTTTGTTAGAATGTCACTTGGAAGCGAATTAATCAGATACCGCGGTGGTTACAGATTCATATAGGAGGTTACAGATGCAATTTAGACACCGATGTTCTCTCTACGAGATCTTAACGCGTTATAAAACCATACTTCTAGTATCCCTTATTTATTAAGCATTAATAATTGCATATAAATTTCTAAAGTAAAGTAATCGATCTAAATTGGGAATCGAACCTTGGACCTTTGGCTTTCCGAGACAATGGGCCGGCCAATACAATACCCTGGCTCCAAAATTCTAGTGGTAATTTCAGGTTTGGATAACGTACTTGTAACGAGGATTAAGAACATTAGGCTGCGCATTGGACCGAAAAGCTTAAGGACTATGTTCTGATTCCCAGTACAGGTGAAGTTTTTTCACTTAACAATTTATACATATTTTTTCGTCCAATTTGCAGAATAAGCTAAAAACTTCAATATTTTTCAAAGTTAGAACTACTATAAGTGTTATCCAAAATCTATCAGCAATAATCATGAAAAAGTGAACAAAAACAGCTGAGATATCCATTCACTCGAACTATATGCAGATTTGGTTATTTTAAATTAAGGGGTAGCTTTAATGACTTAGAAGGACTCGTCTTTCTACTGAATTGATTTATTTTAATCAAAAAGAAAAATTATCGTCCATTGACTCTTCCTATAAGTTTTTATCAAATTTGAAAATTGACATTATTTGCATCGGAATCATAATAATTTTCTCAGGATAAAACATACTTGGGGCATTGCAATATGAATAACATAATATAAAAACATACGATGCTAAAAGCCAAAAAATAACGGCATTTAACTTTTGAAGTAGTTCACAAAACCGGATTTCAGTGGGTGCCACACTTACCATGTCATCTGCCAACATGATGATAATGTTGGGCTTTTTGTGTTGATGTTCTGTTGGGTTTCCATGGGCCACGTCTTGGCTCAGCAGTAGAGTGTACAAGAGGATGATGAAGGTAAAGCTCTGCCCCCAGCTGGTCATGGTGACTGTCTGCAACGAGATAATAGTACGTTTCTTAGTTATGATACACAATAGGTGGAATTATATGTCGCCGCGTCGCTTATTAAAATTACCAACAAATTAGAAGTACACTAAAATAAAAATGATTTAATTCATTGCTTGGTTAACTTTTGAGTGATATGCTACGGCTGACGTTTATTCAAAATGCTCGGTAAGAGAAGAAAGATTTGTTAAAAAAATATGTACATTTTGCAGAATCGTTTCTCAATGGGCATAATAACTACACTTATCTAGAGAAACCTCAATTTCAATGAAGCAATTCAACACACTTTCGCTTTTTTCACCGGCGTAAGACAGGAACTACCCGTTTTGTTATGTCACAGGGTAAATGTGAAGGTTTGTTTTCACTATATACATAATTTGACTTTTCCTCCAAATGTCATTTGATCAACCACATGCTTTATTAGATTATATGAAATATATAAGGCGAAACGCATCCATAATTAATATATTTCGGAATTGAAATAAGACAAAATGTTTTCTCATCATTAAGGTATGTGAATTTCAATTGTGAAATGAAAATACTTCTAAAATGCCTTAGGTAACCGTATAGAAAATACATTTTTGTGAAATTTTACAGCAAAAAGGTTTTTAAGACATGGCTGCTAATGAATGAGTTAGAACTAGAATGCGGCTTATGAAATTTTTATGTATCTGAAAATGATAGATACGTACACTATTTAAAAAAAAAGAGAACTTCCACTCGTCACACAATTTGTTTGCCTAAGAACGGGCCATGCAGCGTGCTTCGTCGACTTCCAAAACCCAGCTGAACGCCGGGAGTTTGTTTTTATAACTGGTATCACGGTGGATAAGAAAGCTAGCGGCAGTTGCTAATCTGAACTGGTTTCTTGGTCTTTGTGGCAACATTTGCGGGCATACATTATTGTTGACGCAAGCAGAAGTAGTTATTCATTTTTAACGAAATTTTTGATGGAAAATATTAAATTAAATTGGCTACGCCTGATGGTATAAGGTTATCATAATGTTTTATACGCAACATTTTATCAATTAAAATATTTTTTCATTTCCAACAGAGAATTATATAACTTCAAGTATGCATTTTCCCACCCCAGTGGCGGTGGGTTAAAGTCCTCGCCTTCTTCTACGAGTATTCCAGGTTAGAGTTCCGTCTGTGTTAATTTTTTCCACCCAGAATATTGGTGTTTCTGTCAAATTGTTTCATAGGCCCTTGGGAAACCTGATGACGAGCCAAGAGTGGCATATCGGGGTCGCAGGCACATACGGATTACCGGTATATTCCATAAAACAAAAAAAGTATGTCCGTACGAATTTGGGCATGAATTATTTCTGTGCGCTTGTATTTTCCGATGAAAATGGAGGTTTTTACGCTTTTTTTGATACCTAAGGTGCGTGAAACGGGTTGCATAATCCCGTAAGGGAAGGAGTGCCTGCAGCGGGGACATGCCGCAGCTGTATGGAGATTCCAACGGGCGAGGGAAAACGACTGGGCAACCTGAGTTGGGAAAGGGACTCGTATTACCTTCTCTAACAGTTTTAAGCCGGTACTTTGATAAAAATCGCATTACGATCACATGTTGAGATTTAAAGCTGATTTTCATATAACCTCTCAGCGGTTAGCATTTGAATCGTGAAGGCAGTCGACCTTACGTAATGTGAAGCTAGCTGTTAATGAGTTGCTGTATTCATAAGTTAGTGACAAGCCTCGAAATTTGACGTATGATCGCAACTATTATTCTGTGTCATGAAATTAATGAATTTAATTAACCTAAGTAGCTTTCTAGAAACCTGTATAAATTTCTTTGGTATATATATTTTTCATAGTCTTGAACAAATCGTTATCATCACCAGCAGCGAAGCCTATCGGCTATTACAAATGACTTTAAATAAGTTAAATGTTTTTTTACTGCATAGTTATCAATTTCAGGCACTTGTAAAAATAGACATTTAAAACACCATGATCCTGAGAATACCATTTTATTCCCTGTATGGGAAAATATAGGTCTCAAGATTATTTCAAAGGTGGCAACTCGTGTACATTGCATTGGTAATTAATTTAAATGTAGAACGGCCCTTTTCGTTGTGGCATCAAGTTTATATTACATTGGGTATCATGTAAGTACTACATTAATAACAATTTTTTGAATTTCCAAAGAAGCATATGCTTTCAGTGAGTTTTTGTTAACGTTCATCCCATGCATGGAAATACATGCATGCTTAATTTAAAAAAATATTTCCGCGGTTATTTTTCTTAACTTAGCTAAATAAAAACTCCTTTGAAAATTATAAGCACGTGATTATTGAGCCAAGACACTCAGTAACATGAATTTATGGAGTTAAGTCTCCAGCTCATAATATGCTACGGAGATCGTGTTATCATAATGCTTATTCAAGTAAATAGACAAAAACCTGGAATTTGCTAGCTCGTTTATTTGCCAAGTTTTTTTGCTGCCAAAACTTGGGAGTGCTTCTTTTGGGATACCAAAGGTAAGAAAATCTACGTACTTATGGAGGAGACAGCACACAAATGAAGGAACACCTCCGTTATGTACTAGGCACTGATATTTTGAACCCTTCTAGCAGACTGGGAGAATCGAAGCTATTATTTTAACTCATTATTCCATAGGATCATTACTCAATCGTAGATGAGTTACTTTTGGAGTATTTGAATGAAGCAATTGTATCCTGGTGCTGCTAAATGGTGCAATTTCAACTAGGTTGAAAGTTAGTCAAAGAAGTTTTGATAGTCAAGAAATATGATGAACCCTGATCAGAAACGATGGATAGTGCAACGCGCGGATCTGCTCAGGCGGTTTTGCTAACTTTCCACCGATAGCCTCGCAGCCTCTCGAAAGAGTGGGTAGAACAGTTGTATGTCTAAGTTGCGATATACCCACTGTATAAAATAGGGCTTGAGCTTCGTTAGAGCGGTCGTTAACCAATTTAAGTCTGCCCTGATGTTATATGAAACGATTGGGTGAAGGACGGTTACTTGCGTTGGAACCAGATGACCTTCCGCATTTTAATTCCTATATTGTCGCTTGGAGTAGCCGTCCGAGCCCATGACAGTTACCCGCCGTAGTCTTACGTATTATCTTAAGGATTGGTGATTTTGGACACCAAGTATTTGAAATTTGCATCTTTATGTGTGGGAGTACATATAATTTGTATCAGAAACTTCTCTTTTCTTAAAAAAATGTCTATTCAACTGACTTTCGCACGAGTCAATCAATCGTTTGCCGAGTGTCGCACAGCGAATGGAATTAACACAAGCCGGACTGCCCACGTGGATGCTGTCCTTGGGGAATCAAAGTCGCATCCCTTGTAGGGAACGAGAATGCGCGAATAGCCAATGACCTTATTCTTCACAAATTTCACAACCTGCTACACACGTATGTACAAGCCGAAGGCAATGGCCTCAAGTCGAGAATGATGGGCAAGAGGTTGTTGCACTGCAGAATGAAGAGACTTAAATACTGAACCGACAACCAATTTATTCCGAGTTCAGACTCATTCGTAAATACAAAATATAATAAATATTCGAGCTACAAATAAATAATATAGTTGCGGCGATTAAAATAGCTTCTTCATATTGTAAATGTGACAATTCGGTAAATAGTCGTACAAGAAGTAATTTGGCTTAAGAAATAAATTGCATAATTAAGACATCGAAATGGAAAGGGCGAAGCGAAATAAGCGCGAAAGGAAGCTTGAACGATGTAAAATGTTTTTAGGGTCATCGCAGGCGAGCCCGAAGTCTTTCACTTGAGAAATGAAAAGAAAAGGAGTAATGTCACATTTTCTTTAATTTTTCCGCCACAGGGTTTGAAAATATGATTTTTATTAAGGAAGGCCCAAACAAAAAGCTTCTGTTAAGAATTAAATAATGAAGAAAGACTGGGGAAATTAAAATATTTTTGCCTTTAATTAATTAAAAATGTGGATTATTCCTTTAAGTTCAGCGAAAAGGGTTCGTTCCAAAATTTATTGTGAAAATCTTCCCCAGAAACATTCGAAGTACCTATATCTATCACGACGAAAAGCACTCAAATTAAATCATCAATGCGTACGAGATCCTAATTTGGCTAAGTGTGTGCACCTACATTTTGAGTACAACTAAATCTGAAACACGAAGCACTGATTCATAGACGATTAATATTCATGATATCACTCCAAACGTGGCGAGGACGTTCACTGAGAGATTCGAAGATGTTTTGTCGTTGGAACCGGATCTCCTCCTTGCGACGGAGCGAAGAATTCTCTCATTATCTTCACCCCGAAGTAGAAAACACATTACTTGGGCGGGCGTACTTACGTTTCGAGTCGCTGCCTCCCGCGCTGTCCTGGTCCTTTCTTCTCCGTCTCTAAAAATCCCGAGACGTCGTCGTGGTGAAGAACTGTGGTCCTTGTGTCTATGAAAAGGGGTAACGGCTAATCTCTCCAGAGCGAACCCTTTTGCGATGATGCGTTACTCCGGGATTGCTGGAACTGCCTTTTTAAACCCAGCGCCCTGCTCGACTTCGGAGACAAGACTGTTGGTTTCCGCCGCCTCACGTGGGGGTATATGAGCTAACGAGCTGCCTCCACCTCCCTCCTCTCCGCCCCTTCTCCTTCCCAGCCCTGCCCCCTCCACCTCCCGCCTCCCCTCCCGCGTCGGGGCCGTGCGTATGTGTTGTGGACCTCACGCCGGCTCGCCCTCCTTCCCCACCCTCCCGACCGCCTTCTCCTCATCCTCTGCGGAGTCTCTTTCTCGGGGAGTAAGTGGATATTAGGGGAGAGAGAGGTGGCGGTTGTTGGATGGGAGCGTGAGGTAGGTTGGTGAAAGGAGAGGAGGTGGGTTTTTGAAGTGAGTTGGGACAGGTTTCTCATGGTGGTGGGAGGGGCAGCGGACGACCCGTGCGTACTTACGCACAGCAGTGCCTACCAATCTCTCCAACCTCCCTCAATCCCATCCCTACCTGCGCGCGGGATCACATAATCCGAGTGCGGAGTTTAATATTTTTATTTCTCATTCTTCTCTTTGCCTCGCCTCCTCCTTCCCCGGGCGTTTGCGTCTTTCTCTCCGCGCGTGCGCGCTAAATCCAGAGGGAAATTCCCGGAATCGGTTCTCCATCCTCCTCCATCTAATCCAGTTTCTAAAAATATACTCTCTCACGGCCGATGTACAGGAGGAATCACCCTCTCTGATTACGCGGGATTCTGCGGATGATCCCTCAAGAGTTTCCCCGTCGCGACGTCTGCCGGCTCGCTAAATTTATACTCGTGCTCTTTACGAGGAGGGCATGGAGCAGAGACCCCACAGGAGGTGTTTCTTCGCGCTGTCGAGTTGAGGCAGGTTTGGAGGGACACGAGACAAACTATTTCACCAAATTTATCCACAGTTAGAGACGTTTATGTACCTCAAAAGAATAAAAGGTGCGGACAGTAGTGGACACTAACGTGGACAGTAGCGGAGTCACCCGATGAGTACACACAAAAACGACTTCGCCTAACTCATTCTTTTGTACTGGGTGACAACTCAGACTCCCTGGAATCGCGTAGTGTTTCCAAACCTCAATATTTTATCCACAAATTCTCAACAAAAATGGATAACTGGGTATTTCAAAATATTCAAAGCACTAGGCGTGGACTTGCGAAGACCGAGTTCCAATCTTTTTTTAAATGGAACTTTCTATTTGTAAATTTTTCGCATGTGCGAATTCCACAAACCTCAAAAACATGCCATTGGTTCATTAGTTTGGCTCTCATTTTTCTCCATCTTCTCCGCAGACCTTAAAAGTTCTTTTTTCTATCCATACTTTCATCAAAATGGATAATCCATTATCATATTCTTCCTTCTCTTAATTCCCCCACAAAATCCTTGTCCTCTTCTTTTGTTATTTAGAGATACTTTCACATTTATTGACATATTGCCGACGTTTTCACTTAAGCAATAAAGTGCAGGCTTCAATTTATGGTGAATTTGTAATGTGCATTCAAAACCCCCCTCTAAAGACTAGAAGACAGCTATATTAATTTATTTAAGGAGTCAGATACAGCTACAAAATCTTTTCAATATAGACGATTATTCATTTTATGACCCGCATTACTTCTGGCAAAAGTGGAGGTAAGTTTGTCGTTCCATAGGTATTGCTTTCTTCAAGCTGAAGTACAAAATTTATTTTGGCAAGGAATCCTTTCATAGTTAATAATCATTTAATATAAAAATAACCAAAAAAAACTAATAGACTCATATGAAGATATTTAATGAGTTCTAATACGGATAAATAATATTGAGATATTTTAAAATCTTTCTGTTTTGAATTTCCATCACATTTATCAAACGGAGTCCGGTATGCTAGATAAGCGTAGAACTTACCTCGCAAAATACGAGCAGCGTCACAAAGAGAAACAGGTTCCGAGCGGGAGTTCCATAAAGGTCCCACTTGTGGCTATCCAAGTTAAAAATATCGTGTATATCAATAAAAACAGCAGCAAGCACCAGGTTTCTCTAGTTATATGTATTTTTTTTGCATAGTACCGGACGTTGGAAGGATATTTCATTATAATATTACGTTATTAGGAGCCAGGCATATAGTTTAACTACATGTCAGTACTGCGAAGAGATTTCGATTGAAATTAATGCTTAAATGAATATGCGTTCTGTTGCGGCGTAGGTTTCCGTGGGGCTTGAATGAAGGCTTGCCCATTTTTCGGGTTCCCACCGCGTTGCAATCGAGCAACAGTTTCGCCCGGTTTCCTCCGAGCGTCTTCCAGTCAAGGCGTGGTCGAATTCACTTTGACCTGAAGATGCTCGGAGGAAACCGGGTGAAACTGTTGTCCAGTTGCAACAACAGCACGCGGTGGGAATCCGAAAAATGAACAAGCCTTAATATGCGTTCTGTTTATAATAAAAACTTGGCAACTTACTTTTAGTGTTTGGTCGAAAAATGTAAGAGGTGAATGTGAATATCGAATTAATTATGGTGAAAAATGTGTGGAAGATTGATGATAGTATTCTTTGCGTAACTGTTTAGAAATTATTTCGGATCGTGATTGGTAATGGCGTAAATGCTCCGAGTGCGGAGCGTATGAAAGCGGTGATGGATGTGAGTGAGTGTCGGCGTGGGCTGTCTCCTAGTGACGACTTGTTAGCCCACCCCGCCTAAGGGCGAATGTTACGCTGGCTCACCCCGGAAGACTAAAAGGATCTCTGATCTCGATGGACGCCTCGCGGCGAGAAAGCGCGTTCATAGGGGCCTCTGGCCAAGTGGGCACAACTAGTCTTTCCAGAAGATTCATTCTCTAACAACCGTTAAGAAAACTTTGTACGATCGTCTCGGCTTTATAATTTAAAATAGTATAAGTCAATACTTTAATTAGTCCTTAGTATAAAAAAGGACCGATTACTTTCCTGGCGAATAGTATATGTAAACTCTTCTAGGGCTCTCCACCGGTTTATACTATTCATAATTGCCGACCTTTTGAGAGAAAACTCGTCACTCATTCTCAAGGCAAGAATGTCGCAAAATGTTTGGCGTTCAGAAAATTTTTGATATATACTATCTAAAGAAGCCGTTGAGATTTGGATGGAGGATAAAAATTTTGATCGCGATTCAAGTTATAACATGAGAAATGCTTGGAATCCGATTTTCAAAATAATTTAGAACGCAAGAACTAAGCCTCCGCTGATTAACTAACGGTCTCCGGAGTCAACAATCGGCTTCCAACCAATCGAAAAAGACCTAGTACTTAATCTGGCTGAAATGTTAGATTGGTGACATTCTTCCCTTGAGAATGAGTGACGAGTCGTCTCTCGAAACTTCGGCAATTATGAATACTTTAAACCAGTGGAGAGCCCGAGAAGAGTTTACTCATTACTTAGAATAGTTTCAATTAGTCAGCTAGTTCAAATATAATAGTAATATTAGTCATATTAAGTAAATTACATAGGCATGCGTAAATTAATACTAATTCTTTTATGTTGATGCATGTTGATTACTACTAAAAAAACGTATTTTGATAGGTGATTACATCGTAGACAGTGACTACATTTACACAGATCTCATTGTACCGTTAGAGTTTATTACGTGGTAACAACTGCCCTCCAATTTTTACATAAGATTTATTCCCTACCAATAAACCTAAATCGGATAAATTGTCTACTTCCTAAGTTAATAAATATTAATGGAATATTGACTCTATTCCTCGAACGAATATTAATATAAGGTGCCATAAAACACCGAAAGTAAATGGGAAAAATATTCCAACTCAGATGTATATATATCGATTATCTACATAGTACTTTTTAGCTAAATTAATTTGGTATCTTAAGTACCGGTTAATTCCATCTATCCATCGCGGTGATATAAATGTTTTACGTTTAAAAGTACAGACATGCATGTGACTGGCAAAGGAATTTTAAAATTCAATTTCCTATTTCAGAATGGTTCGAAAACCTATTGCACTCTACTGAATTGAAAATCACATCAAATCAAGAATTTTATGCATGCTTATAGAAGGTACGTCATCTATTTCAGGTCTTTAAGATATCTTCAAGTGATTCAGATTTTAATCACCGCGAACTCCAGGACCTATTCTGCACCGAATTCATCCGACAATATTCATCCATTTATTCTTTCAACATCCCTCCACCCCGCCCAAACCGCGCATCTTCTTTTTTCCGCAATTAAAACGTGCTCCCGTCCATCATAGCCTATCCACACCGCCAATCCGTATCTCATCCACCCACGTGTTCTACAACCATCGAACATCCGGCTCATTCATTGTCTTCATCCTTTTAAATCTCCGCTTCCCGAATTTGATCTTTTATCGTACGCAGTTACTATTCTTGACTCAGAAGACCAGCCGTGAGGACCTTGAAGCACCGCGCGTCATAACAAAAGGATCCGAGTTGTTTTCTTCACCTAAGCTCTTTTATCATCAAAATGCTTTTCTGGCAAAGAATTGACTTAATTATAAAGGAAACGGTTGTAGGCGTAATTTGGTGGATTTTATCCATTACGGAAGAATTAAAATAACTTCGAAAACGCCACTAGTATTTATTATCACGACCCGGGTTTCAACACTTGGTGTCATCATCAGGTGAAAATACGTTTTAGGTTACGAAATATATACAAAATAATGGTAGTACTATATGGTAGTACATGGTCATACTAAAAACAACCCCTCTAGCTAACGAACAAGTGCTCCCCTCCCACTATCCCATATTCTCCATTCTCCTGAAAACTCGAGTGTAGTGGAAAAACTCAAGGGCATGTGAACTGGCAAACATACATTGTGCAAGTGTATTACCCCTCCCACTCCTCCTCACCCAAAATTCCCCTGAACCTAGCCCAACCTCCCGCGGTGAAGGCAACAGCAAGAACTATGACTAAAAACCACTCCCCTCCCTTCCCCCTTCCCCCCCAGACCCTTGTCAAACTCTCACCCCACCCTTCCTCGTTCGATCCTTTCCCCTCCTCTACGATGATTTTGTACGTATACCCTAACCAAAATCATATTTTCATCTGAAGGTGACACCAAGTGTTGAAACCCGCGTCGTGATAATAAATAATAGTGGAGTTAACGAAGTTATTTTAATTCTTCCGTAAGACTTGATTATCTTCGATAAAATCAGAAAAAGTTAAGTATTTAGGAGTCACTTTCATGTCACATCTCTTCTGGGGTTCATGCAAAGAAAATATGCGTTTTAGAAACGAAAAAACTAAGTGTGATTAGGCATTTGAAGGGTAAATACAATGAAAAAGTCATGAAAAGATGTCATTTTACAATTTGTTAAATTAATTAGTTTCACTTTTGGTAAATTTAACAAGTTCGTAAGCGAAAGTTTCCGACTCAACATAGCGCAACCAATGCAGGTCACTCGATAAATTTCTACGTTGTATTTTCCGCACACTTAAAAAACTAGGAAAAATTCAGTCATTATGTATCAAGTGACGTGCAATACGTACTCAAGACCTACATGAGAAAGAATTGATAAAAGAATCAAGTAAATTGAAAGCAAATCCGACAGTTATTCCAAAACAATATATAATGAATAAAACAAATAACCAATGAGCTATTAGTTGAACGATAATGTTTGTCCTTCAGAATAAGGAGAGAGTAAGCAAGATTAAAATACTTCAAAACTAAAAGAAAAGACATCCAGAAAAGTTCAGGAAGTTTGAAGTTAAATAAATTTTGAGTTTTCAGATATTTTAAGGCCACTAGTCTTTTAAAGAAATTATAAACAAGGTATTTATATTTTTTTAGAAGTACCTTTTTTAATGAAATGCTGGAAATGGAGTTTTGTCTCGTTGTAGGCGCACTCATATAGAATGACCTAACACTAGAATGAGTGGGCGAGATAGATATTGACTTGGGGAGGTGGTAGTGCGTTTGATAACGGGCCAGGCGGAGGAGGGCGGAGTGGGTGGGTGGGCAGAGGGGGTAGGATAGTGTGGAGGAGGAGGGAAGAGAAAAAGATTCCCAGTGGGAGGGGAATCCGGGGAATAACCTGCAAACGGGTTTCCTTTTTGCTCCCACTGCGTGAAGGGAGGGGGGCGTGGGTGGGCGATGGCGTTGATCCGGCTCCGAGCATCGGCGGGCGAACAAGTGACGTCCGATGCGGCGCGGCAAAAAAAAGGCGAGTGGCAGTCGCGAATCTGGACTCTCACGCTCCGCTGGGCGTGGTGGTTGCGGTGGTGTGGGAATCGCATGCCTTCCTCCCCCCACGATTCCCGTCTAATTTCGTGTGGCCATCTCTTTCTTTGACGCAGGTGCGAGTCGGTGAATCAACCGGATGCGGGCAATTGGCTTTCGACAGTGGGACCACTGTGTGCGTAGGGGGAGGTTTGATGCGGAACTGGACCGCTAAAGGATCATTCACAAGAGATTGATTTGAGATAGCACTCATCAGGATGGATATTACTTTCCTATTGCATTCGTAAAGAAAAGTTTTCCCAATTAATTCTGACGTCTCGTTTAGTCCTTAATCTTGATGAACATATTAATACTTTCCGAAATTACGGCGATGAAATAGGTGGGAAATTGCCACGGGAAAAAATCAACCTAGACCGGGAATCAAACTACGGCCTATGAATTGTCGGGAAAATGAGCAATTTGCATTATGCAAGGCGCAATCTAGCTCCTTTGTCCTTTGTATGCGCACTGGCCCGGCAACCTTAAGGTGCGTGGATCAATTTCTAGTCCAGATCGATATTTACTCTTGGGAGTTTTTCGTATCTTAATCTTGAGTTTAGCAGTGAATAAATTTTAACTACTAGGGCATAAAAATTTCCAAAATTTTTAATAGTACTCTAGGTCATACTTTTACTGCATAAATATCTCGTGCCTAACTGTCATAAGAAATATTAATAGCATTTGGAAAGGACTAAGAGTTGAGTATTTTTACTTAAATGTGGACTGACGAACTTCAATTATCAGTATATATAAAAAAAAGAATGAGCTTGTTCAATAGAAGTTGGAAATCGGTAATTTTTTGGCATTTGATAGCTTCTTACTATTTAAGACAGTTTAAGAATGCTAAAATGCCATTAATAACGCTCGCTATTTATGAAAAACGAGTGAATATGGGCATTGTACGCACAAAAGGTCGTCATGTTACATATATTGTTTATTTTTAGTAGAGACCATTCATTTCAGCCTTGCATTTAGTATTTTGAAGGCTATTGCCATCGTTGAAGTCTCCCAGAGGGGATTGGCGTATTCGTTCTCCTTGGCTGTACGAACGGGATAAAAATATTTCATACAATAGGTCGAGAGTGCACGACATTGAGGATTTTATCACAATAAGTTTATTTTCTTTAAAATTATTCCGCTTTTCTTTGTGAAATCTTTATGTTTTCAAGAAAAAATGTTGCGCCCAAAGATTTCGCGGTCTGTGCCACGGTAGAAATAATTGTAGGTAAGTGAATATATCATTTTTAATTTTACCTTGGTGTAAAGAAGTGTAAAACGATGTAGCAAGTGGCAACACTATGGCCGTTGTATTTTAGAACCATGTGCGCTAGAATCAGAGGCAAGCTTATATCTTCCTTCCACTGGACCCACCATCATTTTATTCGGTGCAAATATCATGAGATTTTAGGCCAAATAATATATACATGCAATCCCAATCAAACCTCCCAATATTTTAAAAATAGGAGCACACAACAAAAAACATCAATTTACACTAAAGTTCAACATTGTGCGTAAGCAAATCATGCAATTACAAATAGTCACACATTTCGAAGAAGCCAAAATTTTAGACTCCGGACAAAATTTATCAAAAATATTATTCAAATAAATGTTCCGAATCTTCAGAAACCAAATAAGTTGCAATAAAAGGACTGAAATTACTTATATTTTTTATTATATAAGCAAAATATACCATAATTTAATAAATGACATAAAATTTTTCAACAAAGAAATGGATCGAAGGAACCAAATTAAAATTGTAAATAAAAACAGCAACAAACGTAAAGGTAACAATCTTAAATGTGTCCATGTATTGTTCTTTTTAATTACTTTAAATTATGTATTTTAACCATTTTGTAATAAAAAAAGGATGCAAAGCATTTTTCACTGTCATGTATCATTTATTTATAACCCTGAAAATGGATGAATAAAGGTCCAAAACGTTGGCATAAATTTGAGAAAAAAATATGTATAGTTATATATTATTTGACCTAAAATATTCTTATATTTGCACTGAATAGTATAAAAGGTCGAGAAATAAATACCATTTGCATAATTTTATTGTGATGTGGAAATGCAGTTTTCCACTTGTGTAACGCATTCCCCGGTGGAAATGTGACGGAAACTTGGGCGTATAAGGTGTCTCCATGAGATACAGTGCAGCCGCGCTTAGAATATGTTTGTATTACTCAAAGGGGACGGTTTCTCATGAGCATGAGTGGATGGAAAATTAAATGAAACATTCATTTCGCTGAATAATTAATTAGATTATGTTATAGATCGTCAACAAATTACCACTCAGCTATTAGAGGAAGAAGAATATTCTATTTTCTCACTGAACTAAATTAAGAATTAAAATTCCAAACATCATGTTACCTTAAGCTTTCCATGTAACATTTAAGCTGCTTACTGTTGAAGTTTCTCGGAGTAAAGCAATCCGAATTGTAATGAAAAATTTGATGTATTACCGGATTATTAAAGACTAACATTGACATATGGAAAGTCATTGGAATTGAGTGAAAATTTTAATTCTTTTAGTGAGTAGTTTTCAACGCTCGCCCCAAATTCATTCAAATTAATTATATCATCATTTGTACCACCTCCTGCCCACATTATCGCCAAATTGTTACTGGTGAGTTAGGATGAGTCGTTATCACCCTGTCTTAAGGCATTAGAAGCGTGAATACTGCTTATTATTTGCAGGTAGATCTAAATGTCTTTCCCTAAAATTTTACGTAACATTCTGTTGATCAGAAAAATCCCTAAGATTGGTTACAGCCAAAAGAGTCTAATGGTTCCAACCAGCTTTATGCCCGGGAAACTGGTAATAATCAACCGAAGCAGTTATATCAAAATAATTATTAATGAAATCCGTAATATCAGGAATAATTATCAACAGAAACCGTGAAAAAAATCAGGTTTGTATGGCGTAACCTATTTATTTAAAACAGCAAACGGTTGGAAAGTAAAAATGTGCTATTATTATTTAGAAAATTATCTGCGAGAATAAGTTTTTGGGAATTGGATAAAGGTATTAGTCATCTTAGTTAAATTTAATCATTCGTAGGCACTTGAGAAGGTCCAAACCGCTGATATCTCCCATGCGGTAAAGTCTGAGGAAAACATAAATTATTCCGCTCGTCTAACGTATTCCCCGCCGGAAGAGTGACGGAAACTTGGACGCATGTGTGTCGTGGAAACATAGTGCAGTCGCGCTTGGAATATTTTTGTATTACTCAAAGAGGATGCTCACTCATGAGCATGAGTGGATGGAAAACTAAATGAAACATTTATTTCGCGGAATCACTGATTAGGTCTTTTATAGATCGTCAACAAACTACCGCTTAGCTTTTAGAGAATGAAGAATAGTGTATTTCCTCACTGAACTAAATTAAGAATTTAAACTCCTAACATTAATTTACTTAAAGCTTTACGTGTAACATCTAGGCAGCTTCCCGATGAAGTTGTTCGGAGTAGAGTAATCCGATTTGTAATGAAAGATTTGAGGCATTACCGATGAATTTTCATGGAAAATTCATATCGGGCTTCCGATCTGGTTAGATTCTTTTTGACCAACTTTTCAAATTGAAACCTTCCATCATCATTCGAGCCGATGAAGCACTTTATCCGCTCTGGAGACGATGAGAGTTTCTTGTGGAATCGTCAGCCGAATCATGAATATATCGCCGTGTGAGGTCCCTGATAAGTTTAAAAATCCAAAAAGTAAACTCGATTGTTTCAGGCTGCACTTCGTGAAAGTTGTATGTATCTATAGTGAATACCTATATGAAAATTTAAAATTAAAATTGCTCAACTACTAGGCCAAAAGTATGTTTTAGCACCAGCCGCTCCCTTCGAATATTGATGATGGTAAACCCCAACACAGGTTATCCTCTGGGGTACCTATATTCCCCCTAAAATTGTATATATGTGAATTAACTGTACTTGTGTATTATTTAAGGTGGAATAAAATATTATTATTATATATTATTTAAAGGCGCGACGTATTTTTCCACCGAAAACTTACTAGCATGACATGTTTTACCGTAATACGACACCGTCAGATACCTCGGTGAAATGCGTCTTACCAATAAATTTTCTTTGGAAATGTACGATGTGCCTTTTAACGACAGGAATCAAAAATGTGGTTAACTTCTGCAGGCAAAGATAAAAACAATGTTATATAAGCCGAATGTTACGAGGACCGTTATATTCGTGAGTTTCCTACGCTGTGGACAAGTAAAAGAATGGCATAATACATAAATGATTGCAATATATTTGGCCCATGGTTAAAAAATATTATATAAAAACTTCCGGGTCATAGGAATAGGTCACGGAAAAGCTTTTGGCTTGACATGTAATGTATTTACACTCGAGGAAATTTAGAATTGTTATCGTGGATAAATTTTCGAGGCACGAACATGATGGAATGCACAGAGAGTGGCCCTTTAATCTCGCAAACATGTGTGTTCACTCCGTTTTCTCTCCAGGGGTTAAAGAGACAGTTTCGAGGAGATCGAGCGAGGCTTCTGGCACTCGAGTGCTTAACAACAAGTGCCGTGTGGAGAGTGGCCGATGGACGCGATAAGAATAGACGGATTTCGCGCGTCCCTTCGAGTGATTTTCAATGCAAAAGGAGTCCCACGTCCAGGTGAGCGACCCGCCATGGCCCTCGGGAAAGTACTATTTAAGAGCCCAGCCCTTCGGCGCCCGAGAGATC
Organism: Pyrrhosoma nymphula; assembly: GCA_963573305.1. Taxonomy (NCBI): domain Eukaryota; kingdom Metazoa; phylum Arthropoda; class Insecta; order Odonata; family Coenagrionidae; genus Pyrrhosoma; species Pyrrhosoma nymphula. Next base: position 121,457,197 of record OY754334.1, read on the forward strand.
TCAGGTGCCACTCCCCCAAATCCCCCTTCACTCACACCCACACCGCACTCTATAAATAGAAGGACAGAGTGAGATTTCCCGAGGTCCTACCGACCGACCTTTGAATAAATATTTTAACGAGCCGGGAAAGGAACGACGACGTCACGGTTTGAATGATGACGTAAAAGAGTGAGCGTGCGCGCGTAAAAATAAAGAAAGAGAAAAAAAGACTCGTCCTCGGACACACTCTCTCCGACCGCGTGAATGGAAGAGGAGAGGCTTGGAGAGGATGGGGGGAGGGGAATTGAGGGGACGTGAGGGGAGTGGAGGGGAGGTGGGATGGGCGATGTAGGGGAGGTTGGGGGAGAAAGCGTACTCCCGTGCGTCCAAGAGATGCCGGGCTGCTCCGGGCCGGCTTGAGAGGGGAATCCGCGGGAAAAGTGACCCGCCGTGAAGTGGGGGAGGAAGCCATTGGACGTCAGAGGACGAAGTTGGTGTGGTTACTTGAAAATATATATAAAAAGCCTGAATATTTACATATTCTATTACAAACTAAGGAAAAACTTCCACTGTTACTACAAGAACAGATGTAAACTTCATCTACTACCCCGCTCATCGTACAAATTTCTTTCAGAAATCATTCCAGGTTGTACGATCCAATATCTGGAATAATCTAACAGATGAAGTAAAAAAAATTCCCATGTTGAAATCTTTTAAGACAAAGATTTATAGTTTATTGCTTACGCCTCATTATAAATCATTGGTAATGTGAACAAAAATATTTATTTATTGCATTTATTTGAATGTTTGCTATTATTTTTATATAATTTCAAGCTGTTCCATTAACTTATTCTGACAATTCGTAATACTTTAAGTGTTTTATCGTAATGTAACTGATGGGCTGTAATGTTATTTGTTGTTACAATGATGGAACTTATAATAATTTTTTAGAATATTGTCTGTTATATGTTTTTCTTTTTTTAACTTTTAAAAATGGAACTCTTTTGTTGTATTGGTCTATTGCTCACGACGAATAAGTGTGTTTGATTTAACGATTCTATTTCTTACTGTAATTTGTTTTGTTCAGAGAGGGCATATGTCCCAGAGCAATAAATTCCTTTTTCTTCTTCTTCTACTTGGTGGAGGGGACCGACAACTGACTTTATTTGCTCAAATAAAGTGGTTGCGGCGATATTTGTTTCCTAGTGAAAATAGAGACGAAATTAGAATTTAATTTTAAAATGTAGGATGTTGTAATAAACATGAAGAAGATAAATATTGTATTATAAATGGAGCAAATACTTCTCATAAATAAGATAAATATTCGTATTTATGTTTTAAACTTGACTAGTTTTTTTCCCGCATCGTGCGCTGTAAATGTCTATACGATTGTGACTTTTATTTTCAATTTTTGAAAAACAAAATACTGTTTGTAACGAATTTAAGAATAAAAATGATCGAGAAAACATACAAACTACCTACAGTTTTATTTCTAGCACGACCTATACGGAATGGAAAACGATATATATTTTTTGTAAAATATCTCAAAAAAGAATGAGGTGAGTAGTCTATATATTTATATTGTAAAAAACAAGAGATCTTTTTCTATAATATGAGGCAACATTCATTGAATTCTATGCAAAATGATGTCTCACTCCAACTACCTTAAGCGGTTTTTACCTGGAGCGATTTTCTTCAGTGTACCTAAACACAATTGCGTGAACACATTCTACTTAGTGATATCTATAGATAAAAAATTAAATATAGCATTTTACCGATTTTTTTGGCAAATCAATGCTATTTTAACACATAACCTAATGTCAAACGAGATATACCTATTTCGTAATAATTCTGTTACATATGTACGGATTTTCTACTGAACGCGAAATGATTAATTTATAATTATTATAATGGCTGCTAACAAATATCAAGGTGTCACGCCGAGTCACATCCGAAAAAATATAGTTCTATATAACTTTCGCCTATAATTCGTCTAAAACTCAACCAGCCTTATGAAAGGTCAAAATTGAAAAATATAGTTATTTTATAATCAGCCATTCCTACATGAATGGTGAGTTCCTCTGCATAAACAAATGTAAATAAATGACATGTGGTCCTAGACTGTTTTTTCGATTTACTTTTAAAAAATATTAAGATGTGCACTCAATGACCCACGATTGCCGCTACAGCCAAAATATTTTGAACGATATCAATAGCTATACGCAAAAAATATCGGCCGTGACTGTTGTAAATCCACAGAATGTACCGGCAGATAACAAAACGATTCACCAGTGCACATCGCTCGATTTAACGTCACAGTGCGCTGGTGAGTTCCGATCTGCGCCAGCTTCAACGCATTGAATGGAAAGCTATCAAATTCTCCGTTTTAAATGCCGCCTCCAGGTGTTCATCCCTATGGAAATGGTTAGGCGGGAGGCTCGGGAGTGGAAGGGGGATGGAAATACCTACACGGCACGGTTGCGGTATGGAGACCACAACTCCCTATTTCGAGATGTCGAATTCTTGAAGAAAACTCAAGTGCCAAGAGTGGTTGAGTAAGGCCAAGCAAGTGAAAATGGCAGAGGGTGTCGAACTTGAAAATTCAAAGCAGATACAATAATTTATTTATACCCAGTGGCGTACGGACGGAGGGGGGGGGGGTTAGGGTTTAAAACCCCCCCCAAAAACATGTTAACCTGAATTCATTTTCGTTCGTTCACCTGAACTAGCGTTTAAAATTTTGCTTATTGGACTGAAAAATATAGTTAAACTGTCTTCAGGAAAAGAGAATGTTAATTTAGTTATTTTTTTTGTGAATAATAATCTAAATATCATTTTATAACGATGCAAATAAATATTTATGTAACCCCCCAACCCCACAAGAAGTCTAAACCCCCAACAGAAATCAATCCTGCGTACGCCACTGTTTATACCATGCTGTTTAGCTTTATTGAGACCTTAGAACTTATCATTATCTGATGTGGGATTATCCACTACGCATACTGGCGTGTTTTCCTCAGGTTAAAATATCGGACTTTACCCATGAAAAATGAGGTGGGAGACTGGAACATGCGACATCTAGGTCAGCAGCAACGGAGGATTGTAACGTCATGCCATACCCAAATAAAAAAATGATCGCGTTGATTTTGTTTCAAATCGAGACATCGTTGTTCTTTAATATGTTGATGGTTATTTTGTTTATTTTATTTATTAATAATTATTATATTTAGGTTTTAAAAGAAATGCTGTTTTATTAATTGCTGACTGTTTATTATTCGGAAAGGGTTGTTAAGATGGTTTTTTAAGAAGAAAGATTGTTGTGAGAGAGACTGAAGAGAGAGGATCGATGATGCGTCGTGATCTTGAATAAAGAAGGGTCTGGAACTTTGGAATGTGAATAATTAATTTTAAAAAAGCCACGGCATCACAGGATGTATAGTTTGAAGCAATAAAAATTGGCATATTTATTGAGGTCGTAGTACTGGATTTGGGCCAATGAATAGAGAGCACCATAGGTTTTATGTTCGAATCCCAGAGGGGCCTAAGGGCACGTCCAGCAAAATCAGAACCGTAACGTTCGGTAGCCTGTCGGTAGATAGCATTCTGCACTGTGCACACTGAACACGGCCGATAGTTTTGAAAACAGTTAGCAAATTAGTTGAAACTACATGCATAAAAATGTAAGTTTTTAACCTAAATGTGATTGAAAACGGTGCATTATCCATGTTAGACGCCTAAGATGAAAAACAAAAGACCAACAATAATCGTGTCTATCGAAGTTATTTCCTTCTTAAAGCGCACCCCAGAGCTCATCATCTCAGCTTCCGATCTGTTTTTTTAGTGGGTGAGGGTGTGGAACGGAATGGAATACAACTGCGCTGAGCGAGTAGAAAGCTTTCTTTATCTTTATCATACACCTTAAAGTTTATATGAATGCGCCATAAGTCGGAAAAATCAACTTATGGAATCACTTTCTCCGTCTATTCTTCGGGTGGTTCTTTCGTTATGAAATGAAAAGTAATAAATTTTATAATTTATCAAGAGTTTTAAGAAATGAAAAGAAATAAATTTTATAGTTTAAAAAGAATTTGAAATTAAATTTACCAAATTTAATTTAAAATTCTTAATTCCTTGGTGCATTTACGTATGAATTTTTTATTATAGATTCGTGCATCCTTAAACCTCTATGAGTGGCATTGTCTCATGGAATAACTACTTTGTCATCATCATCCTCCGATACCAGAAAATTTTATAAGCATGGACTTTTTTATTGTTCCTTAGTCAATTGTCAACGCTTTATAACCTGATACACGACCCTTTTCTCTCTGTCTATTATAAAATAAAATCTGGTGAAACCTGCTGCGGAGGAATTAGAAACTGGACTGTCCAATAGATAAGAATTGCATAATCTTTTTGTTATTTCAAAACAGTTTTTTTTAATATCTTATTTTTTCGGATTCTAAGAAAGGGAAATGGTGGATCCAAGGAGTGCTCCACCTATCTTGATAGAGAGGAGAAAAATTAACATCTCTTTTATTTTGTTGTTTGAACGCATCAGGTGTAACAATAGGAATGACTACACCTCCTGTCGGCTTCAAAATATTCCATATGCGGTTTTTGCGGCCGAATGTGGAGGCCATGAGCGAGGAAGAGGTTGCTGAGAGAGGGGGAAATTCTTGAATGAGGAGTTTCTATTTTATGTGCCTTGTTTCGGGTGACACGTGAGGCAGGGCGTCCTCTTCACACCGACCATTTGGATATCATTAGGAAGCTGCGGAGGTGGACCGCTCGGCGTTCCTAATCTACGTCCTCCAAGGAACGAGTGCTTTTGAAATCGTAATCCTAACATAATACCTAATAAGGTGCCGTCCAAAGCTAAAACAAAAACAGGCCAAATGTTGTTTCCCAACTTACGATTCGTTGTCATCATCACTTATTGCAGAATACAAAATAGAATCCACCTTAATCCTACTTTTCCTTTATGTTATGATATAATATTCCTCGAAACCCTTGATAAGTTAGGCTATGCCTTTTTCTCAAACAGACTTTTGAATGTTTTATGAGGCAAAACATTGTGCTTGTTTGGCTTATCACTGCAGTTCTTAATTATCCATTGCATAAAATGTATTTTTCATACATAATTTCATTATGTATTTCCTTTTATTTTTACATATTTATGGATTACTTACTTGACATAATTTTTTCTGTATTTTTTCTGCATTCTCGTCATAATAATACTCCGATATTAGCTTCACACAAGTAACATACTTAAAGCTTAACCAGTGCCAGCAATTTCAATTTCCATACAATAAAAAAAAAATAAAAAAGTAAACCAATAATAATAAAAATAGAAATATAAACAATTGATACATCAGCAAGGGCAAAATAAATAAAGCAAATGCAGCTGTGGAGGAGACACAGAGTGTAGACAATAGAAAAGACATTGAAAATAAGTCTGTAAGTTGTTTTATTCATGGCGAGATAAACTGATGCAGATTTTTCCATTCGAGGATAGTCCTCAGCGAGCAGTGTTAATCAGAAGCCAGTTTCCCCGGGAGGAGATGTAGGTGATAATTTAGGAACAATCACACGTGGAGTAATGAGTGTTTGGGATAATATGGAATGTATTCTGAAGTTGATTTGGTAAAGCACTCGGGAAAGCCATTGGAAATCGAGGAGCAAAACTTGTAAAAGATTTTATTCACTTTTCAAGGTGCGACTGGGGAGATAAAAAGTAAATAGATACGACAGAAATGTATCGTTTGGTGTATCGCAAAAACGTTTTATGTATTATTTTTTGAATCGGCCAAGTGTGGGAACAAAGCAAAATATGATGAATGAAAAGGATTAAATGCACTCTTGCTTTCTTGCTCCGGTATATTCTAATGGCTATCGTGTGATCCCAAACTCACTCCAACATGTTTTCATATTTTTCTAACATTTTTGTGCAATTGCCACCTGTTCTTCTTATGATTTTCTTCGAGTCTGATTACTATATGCTCTTCTTACAAGTCCGACGTTTTCGTCCCGAATACTTATTTTATTATTTCTGCGATAAAAGGATTAAAATACAACATCTATTTAAACGGTTAGCACAAAATAAAAAAGAATCTAAATTTAACTTATAGAAATTTGAACTGTGGCGCTTTATGAGCCCTTCGCACCTTCCGCTATTTTGACTTCGTCGAGAGTCAAGATTTAACGGTCGTGTTTATTCAGCAGCTGTGTTCTCCAGCTGACCTGTGGTTTGAGATTGCGAGAAAACATTTAAGTACGGCTGCAAGAACGGTGAAATGCTGCAGAGGTGTCGCTTTGTATTTGAGTTCACAAACACTGATAAATATAGAACGCCAGAAGAGTTATGGAAACCAGAAAGAGGAATTTTCCGGATTCCTCTTCTAAATTTCGTAGTATTTTTACAGTTAATTTCAATGTTTAATTTTCAAGTTTATTTTCCTATATTTATACATAAATTTTGAGGATTGCAGTGATGGTTCAGACGTGTAAAAGTTATATAAATTACAATGCGACTGTATTCTAAATATTTATTTGTTTTGAAAAGCAAATCTTCATAACATTTGTGGATGGGAAAATTTGAAAAATATGTGACAAATGATGGGCTTTCTTATTCTAATGGAGGTGAAAATTTTGTATATTAGTGGATAAATCATTAAACTACTCAAATTATTTGTAATAGAATTCACACAAACACTGATTAATGATAATACCACCATTATTAAACACTGATGAAATCACCATTATTCATGTTTTGGCTAATTATAGAAAAACTTGCCCTTCGTTCGATATGAATAACAAGAGCAAATAACTGAAAAGTATTTTTTACACTACCTGAACTCGAAATTACCTGGTGTTTAGCGTGAGAATGGCTAAAACGCGGGGAAAATATTTTTTTTCTGTGTATAATCAATGCCCTTAAATTAATTTAGAAGACCCGAACTCTCCTAGGGAATTAAGTGGTAATGAAGTGTATGCAATTGCTCATCATATATATTTTGAGTAATCAGCATATTACTGCAATAATTTAAGTCAAATGTGTTAATTCTTTGGAAATGGTGCTTCAGTCGGTTCCTCAGACTGGATACAGTTTTAATTAAAATTATATTTGTCGAACAATATGCATATTTTGTATCTTAATTTTGTGTTTTAACTTCTAACTATTCAGTGAGTAGTATATATGCAGTATTTTTTAAAGAATTCAAACAGGAAGGTGTAATGAAGTTTTACTTTTGACTCGCACACAGTGCCGCCCCAAGGCTTAGCCAAAAACAGAAGGAAACCGGTCGCAGACTGGCAGTCTGTAACTTAATGATGAATGTGAAAAGGGAACAGGAAGTATGAAGATTTGAAAAATGCTGCTAGCTTCCATCATGTATTTTTATAAAATGTGACCTTCTTTAGCATATCGTAAAAAGAGACAGACACTCATAACTGACTCTTACGAAGAACAAAACGAGACCTACTAACTAATTAGCATTGTCGTCACCAACCCATTGAAATGAACCTTGAATAAAATTGCATGACAATTCATGTCCACCCTCAAGAAGTAGGTATAATGTAAGTAATCCCGAAAAATACTTTTCCGTATAAAAATCGAAGCTTGGAGATTAATGATAAAGAAATAATTTAAAAAATCGAGTTCATAAGGGAAAAGAATACTGATATTTTAATAATTCTGAAACTTCTGTGTATCCCTCAAATATACGTGCGCTTTGATAAATAACAATCGTTGAATAAATTAATTCCTTGTTAGGGGCAGTCAAAGAACATTTAGCACGCACTTGTAGAATAGTTTGGGCCGGCACCGCTCACACAGTCGCAGTGAAACCTACTCAGTGGACTTCTTTCGACCCGATGTCATGTCTGGCTAACGTTACCTGCAAGGTTACGTAGCCGTTACGTTAACTTGAATTTAATTAAGAGTAAGGCTTTTTAAAATTACATCAGACTTTAGGTAAACTAATAAAGTTGTTTTGCATGACTGTAGGCTTACCCGGCGAATTATGTGAATGAAGAGTCTTCAGGGATCCAGGAATCATGAATCCCTGAAGATGATGGGCGTGTCTTTCGTCGAAACGTTGGAAACGTTTCGATAACCTGACCCGGTGTGAAATCCGAGAGCTCTGCATTCACATAATAAGGTCGTTATCGATGGGATAACTTGTATATATCGGATTAATGAGGAGAAAATACCTGAAACTGGGCCTTAAAGGTATATTTGTGTGAAGAAAATGAATTGCTCGCCGTGAGACCTTTTTGGGGTTCTTCTCCACTTTTCTTTTACTTTATCTGTATGCTCTTATCTGGGAGGATGCTTCACCGGGGGGAGGGGGTCTTTTGTGTGTTGTTTGGCATGCCGGATGAGACTGAGACCCGGGAAGCCTCAAACGCCTCCGATACCACTTCCTCATCAAAACACACAATCCCCTTCTCGTCTCACCCTCTGCCTCCTGCCGCGGGCGAAAAAAAAAAACAGTCACGCCCTTAAAAGTAGATTGGGGGGATGGGTGCCCCCCCCCCACCTATGGCTTCCCGCACTTACAGCACGCGTTTCGTAATTCGGGCGCTCTTCCAGTCCATCCTCTTCGTTTGCGGCGCGGCCTCGTCACCTCGTTGCGCATATAGGGACTTGATACAAGCCTCCGAATTTTCCAGGCTTCGCAATCTGGGCTGTGTGTAGTGTAGTGGTGGCACTAAATGAACACAACGGTTTCATTGCAACTGTTTCGCAACCAAAACAGCTTCAAAACGAAACAGAGGAGTTATTCTGTAATCCACTTCCGAAATAGCTCTTTCGGAAGAGCAACAACTCAAATGAACGATTCATTTGATCTATTCCGCTGCCGAAGTACTCATTTGGAAGCTCAATTCCACGACCGAAAGAACTGGAAATGAAACATTCTCGGTCAAAATGATAAGTCGATGGTCTCGCCGTCTGGCGGGCTCGGTTTACAACTCCACTTTCGGTAATATTCGCCATAAAAGGAGCGATCCGTGACGTCATGTTCCGTGAGGTGAAATTACAGAATAACCCCCCTCCGCGAAACACCCTGTTGCGGACAACAGCTAGAGGAGCATCAATAAACAGGCGATCGATCGGCCCAGTTACAACATGGCTGGTAGTTCTATATTCTATTTAATAAGAAATCTTTACTTAAATAAAGAAACAATTTCATTTGGATTCATGATAGATAGGTACTTCACAGTTTTTTATGGCTTTTATATATGAGCTGCTAATGTTTTAAGTACATACAAAATTAGAGGTATTATAAACATAAAATATTAGTAGAATTTGCCTTGTTTGTCGATGTCTGTTTTTTAAACGCCGGACGTATGTTTAGTAACGTGCACCATTTATTTAAACAATCTTTTTGATATCTAAGGTTCTGAAGGTATAAATTTTAGTGTTTTAAACTATATTGTTATGTGGTTGTTTTTATTGCGTGATCTAACAGTGCACATAGTTTGGATTTTATAGATGTTTTATTACGGGAGATTCTTTTTTAAGATATGATAAATTTGGCCTTTGTAGATACTATCATACTTTTTACAGGATAAACAACTTTCATTTTCAGTTCAAGAGCGACATAGAGCTAAAAAATTGTTGTGAATAACCGATGACACCAAGGAGAAGATGGAACGACACGTGGATTTAGCATCTAAAAAAAGTGACTAGGCAATTTACCTATCAAAGGAGAAGAAGAAGACTGCTTTCTGTGTATTATCCAGCCTTTCGGTCCAATTTATATTAAAGTGTATCTAGAATACTTGTTAACTTTAGTCATACTTGTTAGCCATACTCGAGTGACAGGGAAAGATATTTTTGTCAATAAATGTGTTTCGGAATTGTGGAGTGAAAATGGGCTTCGATGTTTATCCTTTCGTTTGCGGTACGGTTGACAACATTTCAGAACGAGACGAAGTAAATACATGTGCGATTCATTACAGCGGAGTGTAATTTTAAAAAAAATTCTTATCTTTCTCTTTTTTCCGTTCTTCCACTCCAGCATGAGGAAACAATTTATATTCAATTATTAATTTTTGTGAATAATAGGTACATTTAACGTGATTAATATATAAATAAAAATTAAATACCCTCAGCCACGGGATGAAGTGTGTTATAATTAGGATGACTGTAAGTACCTGGTAATATTATTGACCGGTAATGATTGATTAATAACATCATCGACTCTTCCATCACATGGGAGAGTGTTGACTAAGGCCTTCAGAGCAAGCAGAGCATGTCAGTAAACATTTATGAAGAAGAACGTTTGTGTTATTTTCTTGGAGCGATAAGACGCTATATCTGACAAGAGGAGTTACTTTGAGGCTATGGACAAGACTTTGTTTACCATCCGTGGTACTATCATTGCGTCATCATTTTCCGAGTAAGTGACTTGAAAGTTCGGTGCTTCCCGAGCGTGTATGTATCTCAATGATTAAACACAGGTGAAGGGCTTGCGCTCCAGATTATGGCAGACACGTTTTATCGACTTTGAGAATATGGTCAACTTTATGGCCAAACTAATAATGTAGAAGTTTTTACAGCATTGCGAAGACATTTGAGCGTTTTTTAATACTCTAGGCATCAACATCTTCAATTATTTACTTCAATCTCTTGTAAATTAAATTTAGTACGCAAATCTCAAATATTGCAAATATTCGTGCAAACTTGAGTATTTGCGTGGATAATAAATACGTAAATTAAACCAGTTTCTTTTCAGACAGATAATTGGTAGTTATTCATTATTATTCAATATTAGAGGTTTTGAATATTTCCTTAACTTCAATTTACAATTAGTTTTGCCAAATATCTCTTGTATAGTTAATTTTAGGGCTAATGACAAACGGAAATTAACTGGGTGTCTTGCAACAAACCGTGTGGCATCTTTTGTTTTGAAATCTTTTTATCCGTAGTAAGTATAGAATCTCCGAAACTCGAAGAGGAAACTAGTAATGGATACAATTTACATTGGGAGACTGAGTCCATATAATCTTTCTTAGATCTAATCGTATGCATATCCTGTTTGTATTTATTATTTTATGCATTATTTCATGACATTATCAGTATATGGAATGTTCTGGTTGTTTTAATTATCCATAGAATTGAAATGCTTTTCAGGGGAAATGCAATGACTACAGCCATCAAATCCTAATAAAATAGTTTGATTTTTATAATTGAAAATTTAAAGTATAAAATTCATTTTCATTTTAAGAGAAGCAAAATAGGAATACAAACTTGAGCAATTGAAATTTTTTTAACGGAAACGTGGCTGAGGTGCTGCGTTAGAAATGAAAACCAAATTAATCAATTAAGTATTTAGAAATTAGAGCACGAATCTCAATCCTTAGATCTAATAAATTCCTAATTTAAATTATTATAAATTGACATTGTTCGTTTCCCATAAGTTTTCTGCAGCTTGGGCTGCACATCACTTCATACAGGCTCACCCGTTGTTTTAATAACCGCCTAAACTTAGAATTAGAATTGGTTGCGTGCTATTATTCCCGTTTGTGAAAGAGTTTCTCCTTCTCTGTATAATTACCGTTCTTTTTTCTTTTAAATATGCCTTATTCACCTTTCATTATTGCGTACCTGACCTCGTTGCACCATGTGTTCTCGATTCTCTTGTTTCTTAGATACCATGCTCAATATGCGATTCTTGTCTTGCCCTCACATCCTTTGAATTTTTAATCCTTGGTGATTCGATATATTTTGCCATCACCATTAGTGGTCATTCATCCGAAGATTGGTTTGCTGCAGCTCTCCACTTCACTCTCCTCTTTCCAGCCAACCGCTTTATTCCGTCACAACTCTTTTCTTTGACGTCCTTCATAACTTACCTGGTTAACTCCATTCTTGGTCTTCGTATGTTATTATTCCAATGCCTTTCTCCTATCATTTTTGTTTTCAAAATACTATATTATTGCAAAATGTATCCAATATGTATGTCTCTTATTCTTCCTAGAGCTATCGCTATGATTCTTATCCGACGTGAACCTTTGAAAAAACGTCATTAAAAGTGTCAGTATTTAGCCTAATTACGATTGACATAAATTTAAAACTTTAAACGTGAAATGGAGTCGCGTTCACGTTGATATTCGGCTGCTGATCCTCATGTAAGCATCCACCGCTTTGGAGCTAAGCATAAAGAAGATATCCCTACTTATATTGATTACGAAATATGTGCATGCGGCTTATTGCTTGTGAACAGGAATGGTTACGTTTATTTGATCAATATTGTACAAGTTTGTCACATAATAGCGGCCCGCATGGCATTGGACTGCTATAAACATAAAAAATAATGGTGAAAAATGCACAACGATATTCAAGGTGGATTCTGCTCATGCTCTGGCATCAACTCGGAACCGCGAACAATAAAATTGGGTCTGGTTGAACTTTGAAGTTGACGGATAACTCATCCATGCAATCGAGAACGCCTATTTAAACATATATGCATTTACCTCCCTGTTATGGTTGAAATACACGTTGACGCCAATCGTTAACCCGACTTTACCATGCTCTGTATTTCCTAGTATCCCCAGATTTGTTTGCTGCGATTATAAATTTACATTTATAAGCCTATATCACACACATTACAAAACTGAATTCAACGTTCTCATTCAATGCCTTTATCAAATGAAAAAAGGGCGCTCGTGCCCAAACAAAACAGGCGGAAATATGTCGATATTGGGAAAGATTTTGATGTTTTTACATTTCATCGAAAGGGTAGAATTAAACAATGGATATCAGAATATAAACTAACAGATAATGACCGTGAGACACAGCAGTTTGTGTTAATTGTGTGAAACGTTTTGTGAGTCGGGGGAATTTATGCACATTGAACATGTTTCTGTCGCTCCCGAAATTTTCTGAATCGTTGCATGGATGGCATTCTCGGCCTCTTACGTTTTTAGAATGCGATTCCTTTTCATTTTATAGCCTCTTTATGAAGAAATATTGTACTCTTACTTTGGAGATAACTAGACAATTAGAGATTTAAATATATTATTTTTTTTTAAAACATTAATGGATTCATCTTGTTACATGATTTCGTCCCTTGGGACGGGCTTTGTAATTAATTCACTCAAGACATCCCTACATCCTGAAGTTAAACTACATTTACGAAATATTGTAAAATCACCTCCAGGGTGTGTGGCACGGGGTGATTCCACCCTAGGCATGCAGTGCTTGTCCCAGTTTAAGGTAGAACCTTGTACGGCCAATAGGCGTGGACCAAAAAGTCAGGAGAACAGTGTAATGGTCAAAACAGAAACGAAGAGAGTGCTACGTTGACAAACATGCTAACATGCAATACTCGTGTGAACATACTGATTAGCATTATTAAAATGTCTAATTCATGGATACTAGAAGCTATTAGTTCGTGCAGAAAATAAAATCATTCGTGGCTTTTCAAGCGACAGCAAGTAACAGCGGTAAGTTAATAAACAGAAGTATAAATCCAATCCAAAAAGCTACGTTCAGTCTCGTCTTCATACCTCGCCAGTCATGCTGACCCGCAAAAGTTGTCAAAAAAATTACAGAAAAATTAAATTTTCTTGCGTTCCATGCAAGTACTAAATACTGAAAAAATAAATATAAAATCTAAAGAGGGAAATTAAGCTACCTATCCTTACTACTACTATTATTGAAGGCTTCGACCATAGATTGTGGTCGAAAGCAGTTGTTGCAATTATTGTGGTCCTTAATTTTGCTCGAAAAAGAAGACATTCTGAACCTGTCGTTCCCGCAGCATGTGATCAAGCCAACCAGGGTTTTTAATATCCACTTTACATCTTCTGAGAATAAGTGGTCTTGGATTTACTCAGCTATTATTGTTAAACCTACGCTGTGAGAGCGATTTTTCATTGCCGGGCTACGCCGATTTTATGCTGTCATGACTGATACGATGACTCGTACATAGAGGACATATTATTTTGCATGATGTCATGATCAATTCCAAGATGGCCGGATTTTTACTCTTCAAGCCTTCCTTTTTCAAATGACACATGTTCCGTTCAGCTATCTCTCATACTTTCCGAGTAATCATGAAATGCTTGCTATGAAAGATTTCGCCGCATCGCCGCCAGCCATTACTACGAACCACACATCGGTACCAATCTGTAAGACATCTCACGTCTGAAATACCGCACATGCATTCCAATCAGATCAGTGGATATAATGTGTGAATGTGAAAGTCATTAATTTAAATTGTGATCAAGACCTTGCCATCAGCTTTTTATCAATTTATCCCACTCCACCTACTTTATCCGATAATACTGATACCCTTTTTATGCAATATTCTCGATCATTCAATTGTAATAGTTATCTTGTGCTTTCCATATAATAAACTCAACGAATAAAGATTTGACTTATATTCTATTCTTCCTGAAGTGGTCAGGGAGACTTCCAGGCAGTTGAGTGATATTAGGCAAATTCTTACGTACAATTTTTTGTGGCTGGAGCCCTAGCATCCCCTTCCAAGGCCTTTATTGACAGCTCTTAGGAAAATAAAAAGATGCAGATCATTTCCCATTTAAATTTCTACTCTCAGCCTGACACTCAAGCTGTAAGGTAACTTGGAGGGTATGGAAGCTGACGTAAGCCAGAGGCTGTGCTATAGTGATACGGACGGCAGTCGAAGATGGTTTCCTGGAGGTTCATTGAGTCCACTCTTGAGTCATTATCGCGACACACTGGAGCCGAGCGTGGCGTCGGTTTAAGTGGTTCTTGATTAAGTTGACCATGCACATGACCCTAGAGAGATCGTTGCGTGGTCTGACTGACAATGAGGAGCGGTCTGCCGCCCTATGATTCCAGTCCCTCCGAGTCAGTCTAGATTCTCGGAAAACTTCTCATCCTTTATTAAAACTACGCCTGTCGACATTTCATGGGACTCTCTTCCTCTTTCTGATGTATTTTAGACGGTGAGAGAATGAGTGACCATGCAAGATGGTTACGACGACGGTTACATCGTAGTCGTAGTTGTTACCTCAGCCACTTCAAATCATGTTTTATTTCCATAATTTCACCCCATCTGTGTCTTTTATGATTTTGTTAACGCTTTTTTGTTTTATATATTTTTCTCAAATTGCCTTTGAAAAAACTTTATTTTATATGGCATAACTTACCTTTATTACCTGTAGGTTTTGCAGGTTTTTCTCTTCCGTTGTCTTGAGTGGATGTTTTCCTGTAGTGTATGTTTTAATTAAGGACTGAACAAAATACTTATTTTTTCCGCAAAGGTTTTTATTATTTTGATTTTTGTTAATAATGTATTTACTCCATGCTAAATTTATAGCGCATCATATTTGTGACTTTTACGTTTATTAGTAAATTCATGCCTTTCCTGGTTGTAAATATGCCCACTGACTAAGTTTAAACTACTTATTTCAACTCCTCATTCTGTAAACTTGGTATTATTCTTTTCGTTTTCCTTGACATTTTAATTGTGTATAATATGAGGTTCACACTAAAAGCTTGGTACCGTTTTCTCCTATGCGACTAGTGGTTAGGTGAAAGAGGGGACTCTTCTAGTCTCAATTAGGCCTTATGAAATAGTCCTAATAATCTAACTAGTTTGGTGTTCGTTGGGCGTGCGGGGCACTTTAAACGATCCGACTGCAAATTAAAATGCGTCAAAGTGAGCGTGCAGGCACCCAATTGGTGGATTAGGTGCCTAAATTTTAACCTCGAGAGTAAAAAAGACGTTTGGGACGGTGTCCGAATACATTACGCATCATTTTAGCCGTCGATTTTAGTCATCTCTGTTCTCCGCAACCACCTATGCCGTGAGTGTTTTATTTAGAGAGGCCGTCTTGAAATTTGTTATCACGAATAGACACTACTTCTCTTTCTGTGCATTTTTCCAGGCGCCTGAGATCAAATTTCCAGTTTTTGAGTTCGTTCTAGGAGAAACTAACGTCAGTTGACTATAACCGAGTTTCCCCGCACAGGGATTGAGGTATATGTGAACTTGTAAGAAAGCGAATCGGTTTAATAAATTTATTTATTTATTTATTTATTTATTTATTTATTTATTTATTTATTTATTTATTTATTTATTTATTTATTTATTTATTTATTTATTTATTTATTTATTTATTTATTTATTTATTTATTTATTTATTTATTTATTTATTTATTTATTTATTTATTTATTTATTTATTTATTTATTTATTTATTTATTTATTTTCAAGAACCACCGAAAACAGCTCTTATTGGCCTTTGCATCGGGGTATTAACAATTAACAATGGACGAGCACAAACAACCATGCCCTGGGAAGAGAAAAATCCTCCCCAGGCGGGATTCGAACCCGCGACCTTTGGGTTAGCAGGCGAGGACGTTACCCCGCCGCCACCGAGGCCGACAAATGGGACAAAATGGGACAAATGGGACAAAAAGTATCAGAGTGGCCTGCATTCGTTGATAACCTTCTTGAGTTTTCAACTGTATCAGCTCTACTTCGCGTTTAGCCACGTAGACTACACTAACAGCAATTTTTTGCGCATTAAATCAGTCTGGAAAATCATTGGTTGGTCCAGAGAAGAAATTTCCTACTTTGAATTAGCAAACTTTCGGCACGTTATTCCGGGGTGGGGTCACCTTCCAAAACTCTGTTATATCTCGTAACGTGCGAGGAAAAAGGTCGTTTGGGGCTGACGACCAACAACTGAGCCCATTTGCATTATGGATAAATGGGTAGGTTGGTGAGGGCAAGATTTCTTCATGGAGAAGGAAGAAGGGTTGAGAAAATCCCGACTTTTACATTACCCCTGCTCTCAACGAAAGGCACCAAGAGAAACGCGGCATAATGTCCCATCCGACCGTGTTTTGCCTCATGGATCCTGATGACATTTCTTCGAAGCACATTTCTCTCACATTCAAATATGGTAATATTATCACTGGAGAAAAATCTCGCTCAAACTACCTTGAGGTTATGTGAGCATTTCATATTAAATTCAAAGAATTTGGCCTCATTATAAAGAAACATATTTCACCTTTCCAGAGATACTAAAATGTTTGCCACTTACTGTACTGCTTTTCGAGATATTTGCCAAAACATACCAGAACTTTTTTGTGAGAAATGGTACTAGTTTACACTCAAGAGGGTATTTAAA
Organism: Pyrrhosoma nymphula; assembly: GCA_963573305.1. NCBI lineage: Eukaryota > Metazoa > Arthropoda > Insecta > Odonata > Coenagrionidae > Pyrrhosoma > Pyrrhosoma nymphula. The sequence goes on from OY754334.1 coordinate 121,474,317, forward strand.
AAGGAGAAAGCTCTGATGCATAAATTGAATAAGAAATTAAATGGTGTATGGTGTATAATTATTTAACTATTTAGAAATAAATTTATTACCTACCATAATTCTTTTAACAAAATCACAAAAAAACCTGCTGTGAAGGCCCTTTCACCATACGACGTGAAAAAATAGTCATATAAAAGACTTAAGTACCCCTTTTTGTTAATTACTGAGTATTTATGTCATATAAAAATATTTTTACGCCAATAATATCATAACGTATGCTTCGTCCTTCTTGCAGTCGCTTAAATTTGAAAATGAAACTTAAATATGGTCTCTATTATGACTAGGAAAAATTCTTGCTCAAACCACCTTAAGAAAAAGATAACACGAGCCATAGGCACATTAGGCGATCTTTAACTATTTCCGGAAACGAGACGGCGAATTCCGGCCACGTTGCCTGAATTCCAACGGCGGGGGAGAGGTGGGTGTTGGGAACAGATAAAAGTGTCTTTAAAAAAAATGATGCTTGGAGAAGGAGGAGGAGTAAGCATTCCTCATCAAACAGGTACTGGGATAAATAGCTAGGGGATTCACCGAACGATTGGGGGATTTGTTACGGAGGCAGGGAGATGTGGAGGAGAAAATGTTGAAGTGGGTAGTGATGTTTGTGGGGGGGGGGAAGTCGTTCTTCCATTTCGAAAGGTACTCAGGGGAGAAGGGGTCGGAGTTGGGAGAGAACCGGATCGAAGTGGATATAATGGGTGGGAGGGGGAGGAGGAAGGGGCTAGAAAGGGAAGGAAAGGGTCAGAGGGAGGGAGTGGATATGTCGTGGAAGGGTCTAGAAGTCCAGGGTTGCCTCTTCCTCGCTTCAGGAAACCATTCGAACATTCACTTGACACCCCGTTTCCACTCCCATTGCACGTGCCAGCGTGACCCAGCGAAAGGCATTCCAACCTCAATACAGAGTTATCATCGTAACTCTACGCTTTCCTCTCCAGCAACTGCAAGGAACAAGTGAAATTAGGAAGCTACCGCCCTATCTCCGGCTTATAATAGACTCACGAACATACAAAACGCACCCTAATTTTGGCTGGAGAATTTGAAAAAAAACTTTCTATTACCCTTCGACATTATCTTTGGTGAAACATAGTAGCGATATTTTATCTAATATAGAAACAAATATGGCTAAGTATATGGTGTCATCCGGTACGTCATCGTGCGTATTTTTACTTATGCCTCATCATAAGATTTGTATCACGCAGATTTCAGCACAACTTATACGAAAATTAGATTAATGCTTCGCATTGCTGCCGTAGATTGTGATAAGGTACTCATAAAAGATATATTTCAAAAATCGAAAGTGAACTTGGCACCTACTTCAACAATGATTTTTTGGAATTCAGCTAACCGGAACCGCGTCGTCGAAAGCCTTTTGTCGGAGATCTTTAGGTAAGATCTGACCTCGACATTGACCATGTGAGACGCAGGGTGGTTTTTTGTTGGTTTCCCTGAGAAAAAAGCGCGTTTTAAAAGCTGGAAAATTCGGCAGTTCATATGAAGCCCCTTGAAATGTTCGGAATGGTCCCAGGAACGAATGCGTTCCTGAGGCAAGGTTAACAGGACGACGTGCACTAGTCGGTACGTTGATAGTGGTTACGGGGCGTGAATAGTCCGCTCCCACGACTGACGCGACGTGGTACTTTATGAATCCCAGCGGCAACTTCCTCAATTCGACTATTTTTGGACGCTTAAAAAGTTGCTTTATTTCCTTAACCTGGAAATTTATATGCAGGTAGTCGAAATGCGCGATCAGTAGGAGTGTTTTCATGCGTGATTGATATCAAATCAGGAAAAAACCAATCCAGCTAATTGAATCAAGCTTTTCAATAGCTTGAATTAAAATAACGACGCTGTTTTTTTAATATTGAGAAGTATTAAAAAAAATTAAGTTAGCTTAACTTTTTTTTGCTTTTCTGACTACGCTGCCTTAGCAGCTATTTTGAAAAAATTAGAAAGCGTGCAGTACGAAAGTTATGTATGATAATATTGCAAATACTAGAATATCGTCAACCAATACCAGCAGTAGGATGAAATATTATATACATGCGGATTTAAATTCTAAGTCTCGCAAGTATATTGTGGATTAGGATGAATATGGTTATGCCAAGCACAATAATATCATTATAAAAAATACATATTTCACAACAAATTGACGGCACTTCCTAAGAGGCATTTCAATACATCCTTGAAATTTTTATTCTTTGATTTCCTCTGTTAATAGACAGAAAAGCCTGGTACGTGAGATATAATTTCATGACAAACCTTCAGAATTGTTCTGGTGATAAATAAGATAAGGAAAACACGAAGAGCATTTTTCTGCACTGTTTCATATTTCAGGATTGCGTGACGGATTAATACTTAATTATTTCGCTCTTTTACAGGTTCCAAAAGAAAATCTCAACAAAGAATTTTGAAATTCTGGTGGTGATGTCCCACTAGTACTCATTACAGTTGATGGATAATAATTCTAATTAGGTGCTTTCCAAAATGACTTCCAGAATTTAAGTCCTGGGAAATTACTCCAGGGTATGAATTAGTTGTTGCTATTTGTTGAAGAGAAATTAGGGCTTAAAAAAGTGGAAAATAAATTTCGACCACTTGCCTCCATTTGCGTTATTAACTATAGCACTATTCCTTTTTTTAAAGGGTTCATTTCTGTGATTCATAAAATTATATCAGTCTTAACCTATGAACTGCTTAGTACAGCGGAATTTAACAAGTGGAGATAGCATAGGGAGGTGACTGAGAGGGGAATAATTTGGAAGATCCTGGCCACATTCAAAGGTCGATCAGTACAGTAACTCAAATGCAATCAAGCTATTCGGTTTTTCTCCTTTGTAATGCTATTCAAATGACAATGTTGGAAATTTGAAATCTGTCTGTTTTTAATAAATTATGATCTCTGCCCTACGAATCCAGAACATTACGCAATCAGGAAATTAATATTGACATTAATTTACCATGTTGAATAGACAGACATGCCCTATATTTATACACCGTTTGACTTTATGGTTCCATTCATTTCATTTCAGGGGAATTCCTAATATTCCTTACATGCGTGAAAAATATTTTACCACGCGATAAATCTTAGTTATCACCTTGATTTCTGCTCTACTACAAGGTCCAATTCATCAGTTAGACTTTTCATTTTCAATGGAAACCTGAGGGAACTATTAGCGAGTGAGTACGCATTAAAATTGTTCGGTTCCCTTTTTCTGTTTTGGAAGGTATTCTGAGATGAATTGAACTGATTAAGGTGATGGTGCGAGTTCAGGAGTTTTTATTGCAATAAAAGCAACGATACGCTTAAAAAGTACGCATTTCTGCATAATGGAGGGCGTGGGTGGTGATATTATCCCTTAGTCACCGTTTTACCTCGATATCCTGAGGCCAATCTGGATGCAGAAAAAATAGTACGACCTTGGTTAGACTGAAAGTATCCTGGAAACAGCTCCTGCGCCTTCTGGCCTCACATTGCTTCCTCACGTGGGCACGCGTTGAACAGCTTCTTTTTTCTCCAGGGGTAATGATTTGCTTTCACGAATGAGTTAACCACTGTTCTACATAATATACCCTTTAATAGTTGTTACTAACGAGCATAAGCGTTTAGCTATACGTATCGCAAGTTCTATAACTTTTTTTCTGGAGGAATTATACTCACCAGAATAACTGTGTTTGGGGTAATTTAAAGCTATAAACTCTGATTGTTACCGGATTTAATTTGCATACACGCTGGCATAATTCTTGCATATAAAAATATTCGTTCGCTAAAATTGTTTTAGCTCTCTACTGACTCGTTCTGACTCGTGGATACATGTTTTTATGATATCCGTGGAGATAATGTAAATGGACATTGCTTATACATTATAGTAATTAATAAGTTTATCCACTGAAGAATTAAATGCTGAAAATATTGATGAAATAGTTCTGAAACCTCTCTGAATATATCCAGATTATATCTTAAGCTTTTGACCATTGCGCTCCTGGATTTTTTTCTAAATATATGTTTTTTTAAAATCATTTATTTAGCGTTCGTATTAAAAGTAACGGAGAATCTCTTTCATTTTTTTTCGATAAAACTCACTGCAACAAATATACACCAATATCTACGAGATAGATATGAGATTGACATGTGTCGCATCTCGTAATGGACAACATCCCTGCCTGAGGCAAGCTTTGCAAAATTTGGGTTGCCAGGCCTGCGTATTACTGGCCTGGCTACTTCAGTCGGCACCCAAAATTGGCTTCGCTTCTGGGTTAGACTTCCTCGTGTGGCCTTATTTATATCTACTTTTTTTGCACGTACGGTAATGTACTCAGTAAAGTTTATTCACAACAAAATATTTCTGAAAAAAATTAAGAAACCGCCTCAATTCACGCTAAAATGCTTGTTTATATTTTCATCTAATATCGTATCGACATGGAGACAACGCAGATTGCCCTAAGGGGGTGTAGGTATCTTAATTGTACTATAAAGCAGCTTGCGGAAATGTTTTGTTCGATATCAAACATGTATACAACCCAATTTTTTAATGAGAGAGGTATAATATCGCCCGAGCTCAATTTAGAAAAATATTAAGGGTCAAACAAATCAAACAATAAAACATTTTACGGATGATTTTTCTCATGTGAATCTGGCATCGCTTCCATGGTAACCTGTTTTACTCTCGTGGCTGGGCGAATGGGGGAGAAGGAGGGGTTTAGAGTTTTCAGGGAGGGTGGGTGGAGAGAGAGAGCAAGAGAGAAGGAGGGGGGGGAGGGGTTGGGGTTGGAGAAGTGGGAGGGGGTGTTGGAAGACCGCTCCGTTCTGGGAATCCCCGATGATGAGGCGTCAGGCGCGGGCAACGCCAGAGTGTTTCACAACCATTTACCTCTCCCGGCTCCCCTCTGGCCGCCTTCTGTGTCGCTAACTCATCAAATCAGAGCACTGGAAAGTACAGTACCCTTTCTCGTTGGAACGACACTCTCCCACGCAGTAAGGCTGTCGAAAAACTGAATATTAAAAAAAAGCTATGTTCCGGTTCAGTCATAAATGATTTTTTTAAATCACCAATTGGAAAGCAAAAATAAAGTGAATGCAATCAATAAAGCTAAATATCTGGTTTGATATTGAGTGGAATTAATTTGGATTATTTTGCAAATAATTCAGCTTTAAATCAATGAACTCAACTAAAATGCATTAAACATAATGGATGATTTGTATTCAATTGCATGAATTACTTTGCTTGGGATAGGGATCGTCCATTCATTTATTGTTTTTTGTCTTCACTTCTTCCCCTCGTCCTTCCCTACGAGTGTGCGCAAGTTTCTCGCAAACGGCTTGCACCGCATATATGGGTATTTTACTTCTTGCAGCTGTTGGAATACTGAGATAAGAAGTTTTAAAACCATATAACTATATGGAGTACCTAACACCACTCCAAACCTAATTAGTGGAACAACTGGGATCGTCGAACCAATGAGATGCCAAATTATCATGTGAGTATTCATTTTACTCTCCTTTCTATGCGTTTATTTTTTCATTAAAATACGTATTTTTAGTTAGACTGCAGTGGAAATTTTTTCAAAAATTGTCGTAGGTGTAGAATTGGTGTCAATGTCATATATTTTGGAATGAATGGAGGGTTGAGAGACACCAGACGTCGCGTCGTCATAAACTTAGCGAGAGGCGCATTATCCAAAGGAACCAAGGAACTCACAGCTCAACGAGCCATATTCAATACTCCGTGCTACCATAGTAGGCTCGATCACATGCATACATGAGAGGTACATTGCAGAATGGACTGGTTTAAAATTTAATTTTTTCCACTTACGATTAGGGACCAAAATAGCTATCGATGATCGATGTCACCAATAATGCAAAAATGGTTAGGATTGATCAAAGTTGCTTTAACACTCTATCTTATTTTTTCAATTTCTGCCCTGGCGATTTTCTCAACGCTTTTCAAGGTGTCTAAATGACGTTTGAAGGTGCTCATAAGGCGTTTCTAGCCGTTGTCACAGCGCTGGCAAGGTGCTCCGTTACGCTGTCCAGCGGACGGCGTTCCCTAGCACCTCTGAAGCACCTTGTAAACACCCTTGGCCAGACACGCATGGGATACTAATTAATTTTGTGCTTTGTGCGTGTCTAATTTTGTAAATTTGTTCTTTTTTGCATCTCAGCGTGAATTAACTCTAGCAAATGGTCACCGTGATGTATAAGTGCAGCGCAAAAACTGTTATCGGATTTCCCACCAGTTTAATGACTTCATACTGGCCAACGTTTCAACACCTGACTCGACCAAATCTTCTTGGCAATTGAGTGTTAGAGGATTAGAGGATTAGAAGATTAATAAGAGGATTTCTCGGTGGAACTTCGAAGTCAGATGCCAAAGTCATTCATCTTCCCTGAAGATGATGTCGGAGTCAGATGCTAAAATGTTGGCCAGCATGGAGCCTTTAGATCAATGGGAAACCCGAGAACAGTTCCTGCACTTAATTCGCCGGAAAATACTGAAACTAATAATAAGTGCATTGTCCATCCCGTATGAGTAGATTGAAGTTTAGCTACCGTATTACTAGTGAAGTCCCTTCCAAGTGCATTACTTAATTTTCACATTATAGTATATTTTTGGTAAAATAGCTAAAAGTAACGAAACAGGGTATTCCATGGTAATTGCATGCTTGGTGTAGAATCAACCCCTGCCACACACCCTTGAGGTGGCTTCAGGGTAATACGTAGACGTAGACCATCCGATCTACGAAGTACTGAACTTAAAGCGCTCTCCACGTGATATCCAAGTAAGAATGATACACAAAACTCGGCCATTGTAGGGATTCCAACCTGTTCCCACTGTATGTGAAGCTGGTACTATTGCCTCCTTAGTAACATGATCCCCATTGGATCCAGCAAAGCTCACCACGCCCCTCGTTATCGTTTTGTTTCTGTTCGACCGCAACGCCGGAACTGCCCGGGGCAGCTCCGGAAAGGTCGCAATTTTTATTTCATCCCCACCCCTATCTAAATTCTTCTTCTTCCAGTCAATCCGTGCCCGAGGCCATGACACGAGAATCATGGGAAATTGATGAATGGATTGTTGTCGTGAGTCAACGCTTTCAATCGATCTTGGAGGGATAGTGTATCCGTAAAAAAAAAATTATCCCCGTCGAGAGATCGGTAGAGTCGATTGATGGTCACCATGTCGGATTTGCTCAATTACGTGGCTAAAATTACTTTCTGCGCTGCGAATAAAAAGCAAAGAGATCATTTATTGCAAAATTGTAGCTTTACTACCCACTCTGACAGGGTGTAACTGAAAGGTGCCATGATTAAGCGTTTAAATATTCACGGTCAAAATGGCACAGGCGCCAAAGTCTGTAGGTGCTTAAGAAAGTGTGACACTCATTAAAACTTCTTCGCAATCTTTTCACGTGAACTTGGCAGTAATCCACAACGATCAGCGGCCTTAATTCCTGGCATGACAAGCCACGATTTGCAGAAAACAGGTTAAGTATTTCACTTCGACTGGATTCAATTTGAATAGACTGGATTTTATTTCGGTGGGTAAATCTCTTATGAAGGAATCGTGTACTCCGTTATTTACTAATACTAACTTATTCAGTGCTTAATCGCTAAACGCCTTTAACGTCAAGTCACTTTTGCGACGCAATTATTGTGCTATTGAAAATTTCCCCCTCCACTTTGCGTAGTAATGATATGAATTGTCACATTATGACCCTTGAATTTACAAACGCGATTAACTATTGGTACCTAAAACGTTCCCTACCCCAACAAACTGTCCAATTGCCACTACTTATGAATGACTAACAGGTAGTACAATTACGCAAATTAGCGATAAGACTTCATGTATTTAAAGTTTTAAGAAACATTTTTTCGGTCCACGTTTAACCTTGTCTGAATTGTAAAGGTCTGTAAACTCTGAATCCTGGGTAACAATTAATGCGATTCATAAACCTTTTCCTACTTACTTCCTCTTTACCTGTAAAATATCCAAAAACTACAGATGAAACAGTCTGTAAGTATAGAAATGTGGCCATTTTCGTTAAGGCCACACCCTTTGTATCAGATATCTGTTTCTAGAAAAAAACTTAATCAATTATTTGCGTTTTAAGTCGACTCTAAGTGCAGAAATTTATGAATAAAGGATTTTCATAAAAACATGAATTAAAATTATAATATTCCTGTTTAGCATATTGTAAATATACTGTTATGTTGACAGATATATTATGTAATTTTTACCTAACAAAAGAGCACGTGTTTTTACATTATTATATAATTTCTCCTGAAATGGGTTTCCGGAAGAATCATTCCTATTTTTGAAAGTGGCCTTTTAATAGTGCACTTGAAGGTGGGCATAGTGATTATGTAATTATGTTTTGATGCTTTGATAAAGCGTTTAAATATTCACGGTCTTCAGATTTTGAGTTATTGTTTTAGAATTATATACTCACGGAAATAAGTTAGACGTAAAAATTGTTTTTCTCCCTATCAGTTTTTATAAACAAACCCTAAATTTCGTGTAGAATGTAAACATGTGAAAATAAGTGATGAAAACTTGATAAAAAAGAATTTTGCGTATTTTAATGCATTTGTTGTTTTTAATGACGCGAACTTAATTTTTATTAGGACTCTTATAGTCACAACATATCGATTGAATAAAAATCATCACTTCATTACAACAATTTGTAATTTATCAGTATGGTTAGTGAAACGTTAGTGATGTTTCCAGTTGAATTTTATTGATAGGGTTCCGTTGAAGAAGAGTAGGATAATGGTTACTAGGTTATCCTTCGCTTAACAAGCCTGCCCAACAACCCACCTGCCATCAATTGTGCAAATGGTCTCATCTGTCTGATACCTCCTGTCGAATAACCAGCCAAACTACCGTCACGGGAGAAATCAACAGAGGCATTTGATATGGCTATACTGAACTAAGTAATAGGACTTGACTTTTTTATATTCTGAATTTATATTCTGAGGCTGGAAAATATGCTAAGGAGTGCCTATAATGCGGTACAACAAATTTTCACCATATTTTGAGTTATTGTTTTAGAGTTATATACTCACGGAAATAATTATTTCTATGTGAAATCATAAAATATCCTCAAGAGTTGAAGCTAAAGATTAAAAAATATAATGAAGTTTTATATCCACGACGATTTAAAAATTCTCGGAAAAAGAAAGTTTGAAAATTAGCTTTGGCGCGTTTGGCATGCAGAAAGCATTATTTTTGAACGCTGTAATTGGTTGGTTTTGATTTTTGGTTTGTTGGTTTTGAACGCTAGAATTGGCCTCGGTAAGGAATAAAGATTTCCAGAATTTATATTCGTAACCAGAATCTGGCAAAATATGAATAATGAGCGAGCATCACGTTATGGGCGAAAAATATAATTTGCATGAAATCTGAGATAATTGTCATACTGTTACAGTCATGCAATGTTTGGCGTGTGGCGTGATATAATTATGAAGTACATCAGAAAAAACCTCGTGGAATATCCAATGAAATGAAGTAAATTTTTTCATGTAAGGGAGATGTTGATTTAACCGGGCAAGTTTTGATAGTTATTGGAAATCACCACCAAGATTTCGATGGTTGGTAATTTGCTACTTAGGGACATTCAAACTGACTTTGTAAATTTTTGCATGTTATAATGAAAGGCCTGCATGATGACATAGCTAGCCGAAACTATTATTATTTCCAAATAAGTACGCTTAAATATTCATAAAGTGAGGCTCTCCAACGTGAATATGAGCCATGCTTTGTAGATTTACGACCAATACGTACCTAATTAAGGCAATGGCAGTACTGAAATTGCGTGCGAGCAGGCCATGTTTAATCAACCAAGCTTCTTGGTATCTGAGTTCATTCCATTGCATTGGCCGTTATTATTTCACGGCGTCCTAAACATATTGAACATAGCATGTGGACTTACCTAAGCTTCCGCGGAGTCTGTGGATGTAGCCTTATCATTCATCGCCGTCTTTATAACTACGGCGCACAAAAGCTATAAATGGAGGGACGTGACCATAACCGGAGCAAACAATGTCTATATATCTTGCATCAAGATGGGAGGCTCCAGAAAAGAAGCATTCTCTCACGTATTTTTCATCTCGCAACTTAAACTGTTCTTTCCGCTTAAAATCCCACCGCTTCAAATGCTCGCTCACATTCATCATGGTTATCTCGGAGTTGAAACCGAGAGAACGCGATCTTCGATGCACTGTCGGTCTCTTAAATCACGAAGGACGTTCATACCAACCACCTTAGTTGCGTCAAAAACAGCAGAAATATTTTTAAGGAGTACAGCATCCATGGAGAATTCATTCTGTCAACGTTCAGAACGTTATGAGTGAAGAAGGTGTTGGGTAAGATCTCTTCCGGGAGAAGAGGGGGCCGAATTGTGGCCTCACTCGGCCCAGGTAAAATAAAAAGCAAAGTCAAGTCAAGTCTTTCCTTGACCTAGGGAAAATCTTTACGAGGTATCAATGAGTAACGACCCATATGTTGATACTGCACAAGCCTGAAAGATTTTATTATTATATTTTTTAAGTAGAAAATTATACAAGTGAGTTATATAATTGCTTGTCTATATGTATGTCTTATGATTGCTTGTAATTATATCACTTTAGACTCTTTTCCTGCAAAAAGGCTCATGTCAAAGTTTTTATGTCTTTGTTAATTGCAGTGATTCTAAACAGATTCTGCTGTGTCTCCCGGCGTTAACTATGTATTTTTTCCATTTTAATTTACTTATTGTTTATATTTCTTGTATCCTCTATTAATTTTTGTAAAGTGATTTGTAATTGGCGGCACAGTAACTGATTTTGTTGTTTTCTACATTGATGTAAATTTTGTTAGACTAAGACTAAATAGTCGGTTAACCCCAAACAGGATGTTATCCTAAGGGGGACCTATGTCTCTCGTAGTGAAATTTTTGTAATTTATACCGTTATGTGTATAACCTTATACAAGGACAAATAAATAATAATAATATGATAAGTGGTAACATGCAAACAAATTTTCAGCAATGTTCAACTTACATTCATCAAACTTCCACGTCGCAAAGGTGAAGTGAGAACAAATTTACCAATAAACAAAGTATTTTGTAAAATCAATCCTCTTAAGATATTTTTTGCACCTTTTCTTAAAAATATAAACCTTTCTTGGAAAGGGCTAAATTGTCCTGCTGGCCGACTGTTCCAATTCTCAATTGTTCTATTAATTAACGATGTTTTTACATTTTTCCCCTGTGACGGGAATTTAACCTTGTGTTGATGATCATTCTTTCCTTTGCAATTCGAATTATCACAGCTCAAGAATTGTGGGATTGGTGCTCAGGTCAAGGGCAGAATTGTTGAGTAGGGATAAAATTAGAGGGAGGATGGTAAATTGTGAGTAATATCCCAGCAAGAGTAGCACTAATTGTGGTTCGAAACTGCAAGTGAAAATACTCTTGATTCACAGGAAATTAGTGAAAAAATGCGGAAATAGTTTTTAAGAATAAAAAAATGTAAACGGATACACCCACACACTCAGCGCTGCTATCCTTGATGTCTGATGCCTTTAACTGTCTCCTCATACGATACCGCGGTGAAATATTTTGTATTGTCAAAATCCTTGAAAACAGATTGTGAATAATATGCCATGCACCCATACTCAGGCCGCCGGTTGAGCCGAGAGAAGTGACCGAAGGACAGTTTCCCAAGAGGTTGAAGGTTTTTATGAGCCAAGGGCGGAAGAGAGGATAGGCCGAGACTAAGGGGATTGGCATTTCCGTTCTGGACGTTTGCGTCAAATAATAATTTCTCTCGCTATCAGCGATTTCCCCCGAAAGAAACGTAAACATAACGCTCTCAAGAGTTTTCTCATTGGAAGCAGACTATTACGATGAAGATGTTCCAATGCAATTAACAATACTTGACACAGTGAGAAATTGTGTTGTCGAAAATGTTAGCTAGACAATACATACTCACGAAAGAGATTAAATTAATGGATGTGATAGTGTCTTCAATGGGTATTTGACGCTTTGAGTCCAAACATGGGGATTTATTTATCAAGGAATTTGTATTCCATACGATGAGACGTTAGAATTATCCTATTAGCAGCGCATTATGTGAGGAAGGTGTTGGTTCTAAGCTCGTTTTCCAAAATAGAGTGCCTCAGACATAGTCATCCTTCTTGTCCACACTACTCAGAGGAGTTTTTTAAACCAATATTCCGGTTATATTAGTGCAAGAAAACTGAGTTGGAATGAGAACTGGTGATCTGTGAGTTAGGAGCCATCTATTTAACGAATTACAGCCAAATACTTTTCGTCTCTTTTTTCGAACTACGAAGAGTTATAATTTTACCATACTATTGGTGAACCTTTGTTTCAAGTATCTTAATTTTCCAAAGCACCCTTCACTGTTACATTAGTGAGCTGTAGATACATTCCCTTGACACAATCTAGCAGACTTCTTTTTTGGGAAAAAGCCTGATAGCGTAAATCATTGCGAAAAGAAAATACGTTTTAACGCACAACAAACTTTTTAAAAACTATTTTTGTTCTAAGTTTCTATCACATTTCGAAGCAGGCAAATTATTATTATTTCAAAAAGATCGAACGAGTTTGCATTATTATTGCAACCAAGTATGAAATTTAAGGCTGGAGTCAAATGAGAATTATGTCTTACTGAATGCAACCTATGCCCATATGTGGGGAGCAATGGAGTGTATCGAATCTACAAATAGAATCAAAGCATGCAGCCAGCCCTGATCTATTTCCTGCCTTGCCAAGGTGTTGACTTATGAGTTGTAGTTCCACGTCAAGATGGCCATCTCCAGCACGAATATGAGATAAGTGTTTCAGAAGTGGAAAGTTGTGTGGTAGCACATTTCTTTGATCGCTCCCTTCTAAAGCCGGGACGCAATTAACGTTCACCTAAGACGGGAAGTTATCTCTTGAACATGGAACTGAAATAAGCTTCGATGGAGCAGAATGATGAGAAGCAGTCAGAGCCAATTGGAATTTGACATAGACTCATGTGATATCTTGTGTTTTTTTAGCTCATTTTATTTTATACTTCGTCTGCCATTTGCTACGAATACGTTTTAGGTTTCATAGTTGGATATAAGGTATCATCTCTCAAGATTAACTTACTGTTTGAAAGGTGGAGAAGTTCCAGCTCTCCTACGTTGCTTCGATTACTTTACTACGTAAGTTTACACGTTTTTACATGGTGAATACACCAAAACAAGCTCATTAATTGGTATTCCACATATAGAGCGAGTGGATAGTGCAGAAGGCATTAAAAGTCAAGAGGCACTATATTAAATACGTTTTAAATGAAACTAATGCGGAATATTTTGAATCGACTGGCCATTCGATAGAAGTATACAATTTTCTAATGGCGCTTTCTTACTAAATGCCAAAGGGTATCGACACATGCCAGCGTTCGAGGTTGACCCAGCTTCAAGAGATCAAACTCTTTGTTTCCCAGGGCAGCTATATTTTGAAATGTTGAATTGTTTTCAGCTAAACTCTTAGCTAGAGAAACCATTATGCGTGGGTGTCATTGACTGCTGTTCTTTAAGGCACTCAATCTTAAATAATTTCTGTTGCATGTTATTTTGCAAGGGCAGTGAACATATCGAGGTGAATTAGCTGTAGAAATATACAGGGCATCGCTAAAGTTAGATCAAAATATCAAAATGTATATTACCTCTTAATGTATTTTAAAATGTTAATTTATACACATTTGAAATTATTATTACTCATATAAATCATTATTACTTATATAGATGGTTCCTCTTCATGACCTTTTTTTTATAACATAAATCTTTTCTTCTTTTTGGAGATATAGTTCTATTAATTTGAAAAATATTTATTCTCTTTACTGACGTTTCGCACTTGTATACATGCTTCTTCAGGTCTACATTGAAAATTATTGGGCGTAGTGTACATCAATTGAATATGGTTCACAATTTAGGAACATAGTTATTTTAAAAAGTATATATACATATGATTTTTCAAGTAACCTCAGAGAGAGTTCCTTCTGAAATAATAAATATTTTTCAAATTAGACTTATATCTCCTGAAAGAAGAAAAAATTACATTATTACTTAACAAATTATTAATGAAATTGCTAATTATATATATATATATATATATATATAATTAGCAATATATATAACCATTCATTCATTCACTCAAACCGCTCACAGGCGTAAATAATAAATATTTCGTTCAAACAGGTGGTGAAAGAAAGAGGATAGGAAACATATAAAATTAAACAACACAATGGTGATGTGAAGATGGAATGATGGCCGATTCCAAATGAAAAAAATTCGTCTAGACCGGGAATTGAACCACGGACCTTCCGATTTCGCGCCGGCTGCTCTGACCACTAAGCTATCTAGACTACTAAAGAAACACTGGAATCGGCGGGGGGTTTATAGGAATCAAACACCCCCAAGATTAGCCCGTAAAAGTCGCCCAGAGGTGGCGCTGGGCATTTTCACTCACCGGCAGAGAAGAAATTACGTACACAGAAGAGGAAAGCAAAGTTTGAATCAGGCACACAGACAGTGGTAAAGATACAGTACAGGCGTTTCGGGGCACGCAGAGCCCAAGAAGTAGAAATGAGCCATTCCGGCCACACAACCATTCATTCATTCACTCAAACCGCTCACAGGCGTAAATAATAAATATTTCGTTCAAACAGGTGGTGAAAGAAAGAGGATAGGAAACATATAAAATTAAACAACACAATGGTGATGTGAAGATGGAATGATGGCCGATTCCAAATGAAAAAAATTCGTCCGTGGATCCGTGGATTCCTATAAACCCCCCGCCGATTCCAGTGTTTCTTTAGTAGTTTAGATAGCTTAGTGGTCAGAGCAGCCGGCGCGAAATCGGAAGGTCCGTGGTTCAATTCCCGGTCTAGACGAATTTTTTTCATTTGGAATCGGCCATCATTCCATCTTCACATCACCATTGTGTTGTTTAATTTTATATGTTTCCTATCCTCTTTCTTTCACCACCTGTTTGAACGAAATATTTATTATTTACGCCTGTGAGCGGTTTGAGTGAATGAATGAATGGTTGTATGGCCGGAATGGCTCATTTCTACTTCTTGGGCTCTGCGTGCCCCGAAACGCCTGTACTGTATCTTTACCACTGTCTGTGTGCCTGATTCAAACTTTGCTTTCCTCTTCTGTGTACGTAATTTCTTCTCTGCCGGTGAGTGAAAATGCCCAGCGCCACCTCTGGGCGACTTTTACGGGCTAATCTTGGGGGTGTTTGATTCCTATAAACCCCCCGCCGATTCCAGTGTTTCTTTAGTAGTCTAGATAGCTTAGTGGTCAGAGCAGCCGGCGCGAAATCGGAAGGTTCGTGGTTCAATTCCCGGTCTAGACGAATTTTTTTCATTTGGAATCGGCCATCATTCCATCTTCACATCACCATTGTGTTGTTTAATTTTATATGTTTCCTATCCTCTTTCTTTCACCACCTGTTTGAACGAAATATTTATTATTTACGCCTGTGAGCGGTTTGAGTGAATGATATATATATATATATATATATATATATATATATATATATATATATATATATATATATATATATGCATAATATATATATATATATATATATATATATATATATATATATATATATATATATATATATATATATATATATATATATATATATGCATAAATAAAACAGTGATACACTAAACAAACACAGAAACACGCAAAAAGGACACTCACAAAAGAAAACTTTTACGTTTCGACGTCAGGACGCCATCGTCAGCGGTAGAGGAATGATGAGTCCGCTCTGTTCCCTTGGGAAGGAAAGGGCAGAGAGGAAGGAGGGGGGGTAAGTGCGAATGGATAGTGGTGGGGAGAGAGAGGTGGCTATTGGGCTTTTAATTCAATGGGCTAGGTTTAGCCCGGGCTTTTCGAATGCCCTTGTCACCCAAATATGGGCGTATTCACGAATTTTCACGTCAACATTACCGGTGGATTCAGGAAGGGCTTCTATGATCTCTAGGGAGAAACAATCGTCAAAATTTTGAGAGTGTGAGGCGGTATGTTTAGGAATATATATATATATATATATATATATATATATATATATATATATATATATATATATATATATATATATATCTTTATATATATAAAAGTCAATGTATGTATGTATGTATGTATGTATGTATGTTCCACATCTCCTCCTAAACCACAGGACCGATTTTGATGAAATTTGGAACACGAGTTTGTCACTGATAGACAACAAACACTGTAGGGTTCAATTAACCGAATCCCTATTTTTTCAGGGTTAAGGGTGTGATCCTTACTAATATGTATAAAAATGTAATGGTCCCTGTCTGTCTGTTGCTCCATCACGCAAAAACTACTGGACCGATTGAGCTAAAATTTGGCATGCAGTTTGAAGACATATCTGGTTGTAACATATGCTATATCAAAAAGCCCTCAGGGCCCCCAAAGACCCCCTGAAGGTCCCCCCTGGTGGTCAATGGCAAGCATTGGGTTCGGTGCAGTGGTTTAATGTTTTACTTTTTAAAAGTACTTTCACTCAAGATATAGGGCTGGAATTTTTTTATCGAATGGCTGAATAAATATAATTTCTAATTTTATCAATCGATTTTCTTCTACGCTCCGTATTTTTCTGCTATTCATGTTTTTAGTTGAAAAATATCACATGTTTATCTGAAATCAACAATAACATATTTCCTTGACAACCATAGATTTGTTTTTCAAAGGATATACACGCCTCTTAACTATTAAATATCACGTTTTCCTACAGGCCCATGATAGCATGTAGAAAACAAATCTGAATAAAGAGGGCCCAGAGTCCCAAGGACCCCATGATAGATTGATTCGGGAGGTAATCGATACGATTCAATACGTATTTACAACAAGTATACTCTTCAACGTCTGTTCTCAAAGTGGCTCTCATAGGACACCTGCATGTATATGAGAGAGCACTTATGTAGTAAACGTTACACAAAGGAATTAATAGGATACACACTTAATTAAATGTGCAAGAATATTTACGTGCAGCGAATATCAATGGTAATAATGCCTCCGTTGCTACAACAAACACGGCGTTGTTTATTATCGTTTAATACTCAGATGTATTAAACGTAGTGAAACCGTCTGCCTCCCATTACGATTTCGAACAGTTTTTAGACCAATTCCCACATCAATAACGTCACGAGTTATTTATATGTTTAAAAGTGTTAAAGTGCAGTTAACTTAGGTACATTCCCTCAATCATCGAGTTGCCTATTCTAGACTCTCACTTGCCGCTGTGTTTCCGTTCCTTGGACTTAAAAATATATCCATCAACATGCCTAATAGAAAAGAGTAACCTTTCGAAAAAATCTTCTAATGCAAAATGAATGTCTTATTTGCGAGAAAATGAGCCCTTGAAATAAAAACGACAAAGGTTAGACTTGGATGGTCAAAGGCATGCCCACCAGCGATCTCATGAGAATCTCCCCGTGGTGTTTCTCGGGTTACGCTAATATCCGCACAAATTTCATCCTCACCCAACGTACGGACGGGTAACCAGCTATAAACCTGGTTCAAATACAGACCCATCTGTTTCAAACCTTCAATCTGTTTTAAGATGGCGGGAATTATAATATAATTAATAAATCTCAAGTAAATTAATAACTAAACGCACATATCAGCGTTGAATAGTGCAACTGAAATAATTCATTGAATGCAAATATATGTATGTACACAAGGGAATCGATTAAGCTGTTAATCACTCAGAAGACTGCTCAAGAGAACTGTAGGGACGAGGTGACCATCTATCAACCTTTGCTATTTAAGTAGTAATGAGTCTGAATGGCCGATTTTTGGGTTTCCTTTGCATGAAAGTGGACCAATAGTCACACATCTCTCCGTGCACCTGGAAAACGGTCAGCGTGTCTACTACAACGAACACAACATACAAGATAGGTTACGAACTCCTCAAATGTCCACGCATACAGTTTTTCTTCAGGGTTTGCAGTTTTCTTATAAAATAAGTTTAACGTTTTTCACACCCGTTGAATTTCAACGGGTACCTTCCGCTCGTATATATATATATATAGGTTAGTCTCTTGTCGTTGACGATGGGGGCTTGCCCGTCGAAACGTCTACAAATTATTCTGTGAGTGTCCTTTTAATTTTCGTGTGCCTGTGATTTAAAAGTATATTTATATTTGTATATATATATCTTTTTTATATATAATTAAATAATAATATATTATATAGGTTTTATAAAATATAGTTTATGAGATTTCCTATGTGTCAAACCTTGTACCACGGATTAATATACCGTACTAAGGATTTTTTTACCGTACCGTTTTCTCGTTAGAATATCCTTCGATGGAAGCGACCCGCTTCGCAGATAATTTCTCCTGGTAAAAATAAAATTTGATGAAAGCTTGAAGATATTCTAGGAAGGATTAACGGGCGCTGTACATTGCGCGACGTAATGGTGAAAGGAGAGATTCATGTTTACCTTGCGGGATAAAGCGGAAGAGAGAGAGAGAGCGGGTCATTTTTCACGCTTACTCCAAAGCAGGTTCAACGAGCAACAATTTGAGTTTATGCTCGGGCCGCAGATTAACTCCTGAGAAAGAGGATTTTAGCGATTCGCCTCGCCAAGGCACGCGCCGCAACCAATTAGAAATTAAGTGACGATGGCGCGGTGGAGTGATTATTCAGCGGTTCTAGACCCTTAGGGAAGGCGTCTCCGGATGTAGCACGAGATATCCCGTGGATAGTAGTTACTCGCTTCAGGCGTTAAACTAAATACTGTATGTGTGACTGTGAGGCCACGTGATTTCCCGGTTATCTTCAGAGGTGACGCATCGCGACAGCTCATTAAACTTCTGCAAGAGTACCCAGAGTTGCATTCACCGTGGAAAATGTCCGTTTGGCAATTTCCCTTGATGAAGTGTGTGTTTAGTCAATCTGCAGATTCCGTAGAATTTATACTAGTGTCTTGGATTTAACTATTAAATTGGCCCGAGGGGCTGTTCTAAGGGTTCAATATCTCTTCCTTTCTCTGTTGCTAATACCACCCCGAGCCATTCTTAACACGGCGGAGTATTCGGGTTGGGAAAACTGGATAAGATGAGTCGTAAAGTGGCGACTTTTTCCGACCCATGGGAACGGAAAAGGAAACAACTATCAGTATCTACATCGATCACTATAATTTCTAGGCAATCAAAAACAATCTAAAACAAAACATAACTACGCTAAGGTACATTTGAAATCTTCTCGGTAGTCATCAAAGAAAATCAATGCTAAATTAAAGGAATAAGCATGGGAAATTCACCAAGACATGACCTTGATTTTGCATTGTATTTTTAAGAAATTTATCGGTTAATACATCGAAAAGTGGATTATTTATGTTCAACCAATCGATACTCATTAATCACCATGTTACGATTAGCTGATTATTTTCTTATATCCGTGCACTTTTAGTGTGTGTGTGCGTGGAGAAGATATGGATCATTTACTGTGAGCGATTCTTACCCTGGAGCTTTGAATCGTCAGGCGTTCTCGACCGTTCCCAGTTTCTAACCTCATGGCAAGGTGATCCGGGTCCATGATCCACTCGTCCAAGTGCTGCCCACTCCTCCTTGCAGTGCCGAGGCGAGCCATCGTTAATGGCTGTGTAGCGAGTGGCAAGGCCAAGGGCAGGCGGGCAGTTCTTGTCCTCGGGAAGGGGACCGCAAGGGACAATTCAGATGCCGGACTGAAGGTATCTCAAGCGATTACGGCATGGCCGGGGACGGGAGCAAACGACCTCGTTGCCATCGTCACCTTCAAGGGTATTATGAAGCTGAGATTGCGATAAGCGTTGGAGAAAATCACCGATGACTGGTATATAAAAAGCTACAACTCATAGGTTGCCAATTTTATGCCTAGGAAAATAGTCGTTTCAATCTTTCATAGACATGGGTCCTTCTACATCCGACTTACAATGCCACCAAAATGCTTTCAGTCCTTTTTAAACATTTTGGAATGCATCTAATATTCAGTCAAATATATTAATTTATGTGTCATTATGCATGTATATTCCAAAGTTTTCTGCAGTTCCAGCAACTTATTGCCATTTTCAATGGTAAAAATCTCAGGAAATAGTTATTACTTTTGTTTAATTCTATTTATATTTAACCTTAGAATTGGGCACAGCTGAAACTTCAGTTGAATCTTGTCAGTCTTTAGTCAATCTCGAATATTTTATATAATTATTTAGTAGGTGGTTCCTTTTTAACGCTCAGTTTCTCGCCAAGGCTTTGTCGTTCATGTTTCAATTTTTTTAATCTCGTGACTTAAAATGTAGCATGAGCACTCGAAGTACCTTAAATCTTAAAGACGAAAGAGGCTTAAATTGGAAAGACGAAAAAAATAATTTTACTTACAGAGCACCTGCTCACCTCAATGGTTTATGTTTGCTCAAGTCAGCGAAAACTTGGCAAGCTGATCTCATTTACATATTAGCCCGCGAGTAACCTCGTCAACGCCTGGCGGTGGATCTTTCAATTCCTGAATGCATGTTCCTATATTTTATATTATAGTATTATTTAAAATTGATAGCAAACGACTTTATATTGCTTCCTGTAAAGGAAATATGTCTATTTAACCATTATTTTTCGAGAATAGATGGAATAGTTTGGAGTACAGATTCCAAATTTTCACTCAGTAATCGATTGTAATTGGAAGTTCATTAAACGATTAGGCCGATTAATCGGAGGCTAAATAATCGATTATTAACTAGAGCTACTTACGTCGTGTGTTTGTGCGAGTTTTCTGACTCACTGTCAAAATTTAATTTTAAACACTCATGAAGGTCATCAGGATTATTTTCATGGTAACTTTTTATCCTCTTCATGTTGACCGTTGACAATGCATCGTCATATGAGTCAGATAACTAAGTATAAATTGAAAAATTTCGACTGTACAGCGTCTCTGTACGTCAACTCCAACAATAAAATTTTCTTTCTTAAATATAAATCGAAATTGCTAACACATCTATTGTTATAATATTTTGTGTACCTGACTTCTGGAATTAGTTCAGAAATGGAATAAAGTGTTTATCAACTACCCGCGTTTATACTACGATCGTAACAAATTACCCACGCAACAAGCTAGTGATGTGAACTAGATATAATATATAGTTTATATAGTCAATCAAATAGAAGTCTCAAGAAGAAATATCAATTAAATAGTATCATGATTTTTATTTAAAAATTAACTCCTTATGATCAGGAATTCAATCACTTATAAAATCGCTTTTTTTTATTTCTATTAAGTTGGCAACCCGCGAAAAGTTGGTAATTAACAGTACCAATTAATTGATTATCGGCTATAATTGGGCCTTCCATAATCTATTGAAGTTTGTTAAATAATCGATTAATATACTCAATTGCTTATATTCCTAGTTTGAAGGTGCAATCAGAAATATTTTTTCCCTAGGTTTATTTTCCCATATTTATGTTAGTTTATTAATTTACTTAAAATAAAGTAGGATCCATGAGGCGTATCGAAAAGAAAGTTTGTCGCATTCTCAAAATAAGTGGGTTCAAATAGGAGGGAAAGTAGCCATTGAGTAGTTATTGGCATTCTAGCAGCTGCACCTACAATGATTAGATGATATTCATTTGATATTACATAGTTAAAATATGAGATCTTACAAAAAAGACTGTTCATTGTTCATAAGTCCTCACTCGTTACCTTTCTCTGGCAACTCTTTTCTTATGAAGCCCGCGTTAGCGTTTTGAATCGCCTGTGTTTTTTTATGTATACTTATTTCATTTACAATGGAACTAAAATAAAAGATTTCCATCGACGTTAATGTTAACGAAGAGGGGAAGATTTTCTGCGAGAGATCCCGCCACCAGGGAGTCCGTCAGGGGACGCGGGAGAGTTCAAGGATGCTGCGCCGATTACGTAACCGCTCCGTGGCTGGCAATAAAAAATCTTGCATTCAGCGGAAGGAGAATTTTCTGAGCCGAAGGAGAAGAAGTATATATGCATTTTTATTTTTTTTTAGCTCAGGTCCCCGCTTTCTCTCCGAGAGAATAAAAGCAAAAATCAGGATAGGGCATCAGCGCGGGACGCGAACCGATTGAAACTGGTTTGAGGCAGTGCAGAAAGCACCTTGGGAAGTGAGGAGAAACTTTTAACCTGGCGGGTGGGATTCATCTCTAACATTTACCGCCTCCTGTAGATGCAAAGTGGCACACTTACGGTGGTTTTTACCGTAAAGTAGCTTGAATGTCAATTCCTTCATACTCTGGTTATACTTAAAGAAAATCGTGCCCTCTGTTTGGTTTGTACGACAGAGGGAGCTTTATGTTCGCTCTAGTTCACTGCTCACGGCGCGATATAACGGCGCCCTTACTTTCCATTCGTTGCAGACCCTACGCACAAGGTAGAGCACTTCAGAACATATCGGGAGTTGTTTTGATATGCGTGAGACAATAAAAGAACTTCGATAATCGCATCCGATATTGTTGTTAATGTGCCAATTTACAGTAAATGTGTCAAACATGAAAAAAAAACGTTTTTACCAACTCTGTGGCAAAAAAGTACGTATTTAAATAAGTATTTGGAACAAATTTGAAGAATATATTGAAAATATACGGCAGTGACTATTGTTAACCTAAATAATGCCACCTACGAGCAAGTTACCAAACGTTTCGCCAGAAAAAATTGTTACATTCTCCATCATTTTTGTGCGCAGAAGTGCGCTGATATTTTTCCAATCCGGGCTAACTCAATTACCTTGTTTAGAAAGTTTTCTTTATCCTACCTTTCAACGCTATTAATTTCGCAAATTGAAGTTGAATACGGCAATGGATGAAACATGGAGAATTATACTATTTTTGACCTATAATTGAAGCCATTTTTTTAAACACTGTGCATAGTGAGCAAATTCTCATTGGAAATTACATGGCGATAAAAATATTTGCCGGTCTATCTTAGTTTTTGAGTTGTCAGCAAATTACTTCAGAAAGAGAAGTCAAAAAGTGTTCGTTCTACAAATATGGCGCTTCAGTTGGCTCTTACATAAGAAATTGATTTAAAAATATATTCGTTCAATAATCTGCATATTTTGCATTTTAATTTTGATTTCTAAAAGTTGAGGGATATTACCAGTAAATGAGGTATTTTTTAAACAATAAAAAGGTGGAATTCAGTATTTGCTTTGAGTCACACCGTCGCAGTGGAACTCCGTTAAAGGAATAGGGTGGGAACCCCCCGCCACTACATGAGTCAAAGGAAATGATACATTCAACTTTTTAATTTGTGTCGCATTATATAAAATACAGTTTTTAATGATGGCATGCCTAAGCTACTGGTAGATGTAAATATGATAAACATAGAAGGAAAAAAGCAAGTTACCAGACATGCAGATTAGTGTATATCATTTGGTATTTTAATTGGCTGGTGATATTAAAATTCCCAGCTTCCGATTGAAGACAAAAGGAAATAAACTCCGATGCCAGCATTTCGGTCATCAAGGTGGCCCAGTACGGGAAGGAGGGGTTTGGTATGTCGTTGGTGGATGTGAAAACAGGTGCGCATGTGTGCGAAGACCGAGGGCTGGACTCCAAATGTGATTGTCGAGACTTTTACTTGTGCTGGCAAAGGAGTCTGATTCCTTTTGCATTCGATTGACTATTTAGATTTATCTGCTATTAAAAATTCACATTAATGAACAAATAAATTTAAATAAATACTTTCCTTATCTTAAGAAGTCTACTTTGGTGCCATTTATATTGAATTAGCACATTTTTACTTCAGTGAATGCAATTAATTGCTGAAATTTGAAACAAATTCAGATGGCTTAACGCCTTCATTTTCTATCCATTTGGTTTCCTGACAGAATGTGCTTCTTATACCAGTTTTTACGAGCCAAATATTTTGTATTAGACGAAAAAATAATGTCTCCTATGTTTTACCCTACAGCATATGCTACCTACTTCAAGTTTAGAGTGAGGAAGAAATGATGTGGAAAAGTTGGATTCTGTTGGCATAAAAGGAAAAAAAACATGCTTATCTGTGAACGGCAAAACAAGGTTAAACTTTTTTTTTACTTTATTCATTCAAAGAAAGAGCTTCCTTCAAGGACCCATCGCAGTTGTTTTTAAATTGCTTAAATTAAAACGTGACTCCGCTTTCACTCTTTTCGTTTATTCTTCTTGGAAATTTAAACGTGCAAATCACTGCGACGATACAACACTGTTTGAATGTTCTTGGATGAATCCACATGAAACTACCTGCCTAGA
Organism: Pyrrhosoma nymphula; assembly: GCA_963573305.1. Classification (NCBI taxonomy): domain Eukaryota; kingdom Metazoa; phylum Arthropoda; class Insecta; order Odonata; family Coenagrionidae; genus Pyrrhosoma; species Pyrrhosoma nymphula. The sequence continues at coordinate 121,498,672 of OY754334.1, forward strand.
AAATAGGCTAATTTCACGCCATGGAAATTAAGTCCATATGCATTGACCTAAGTTCAATCCGATTAAGAGTTGCTGATGAGACAGGATGTGATTGAGTAAAAAAATATGTTAAATGTTTCTTTTTCAGTTAGTGACTGGAAGGGAATCAAATCGATCTCATGGAGCTGGCCCCACCTCTGATTAACTGCTCCTGCCGATGCTGCACTGCAGGGTTTTAGATACAGTGAAAGGAAGGTCTTCCTTCACTGCAATAAATTAGATCGTCATATTTCTCGGATCTCATTAGATCGACCCCCTTTCGTGAGGTAAGTAATGGACCAGTAAAAATTTTGATCTTCTGAATCGACATACTATATCTTCTATTCATGACTCCTCTGCGCGATTTCAATAATAAAATCAGCAGGGGTTTAAGAATAGTAAGTATAAGATTGATAAAATATCATGACCTTTTCTGAAATGACTTCATGCATAAAAAGTGAATACGCTTTTGAATAGGTGAAACTATTTTTGAAAATGTTTACCTCGCGTTATTTTATCAAGGACATGCTCATGTCTTAAGCGTAAATATACTCATTTAAAATGCCTCTTAAAATTATTTTCGTTTTTATTGAGGTGCACGCTGTGATTCATTTCATACATATAAATGCTTACTTTCATTCTTAACAGCATGGTGAGTTGTAGAGAATATTTCTGTTTTCAATCTATATACTCTCTTACCCTTTCCTATGTCTTTATTCGCCAAACCAACCATAAACCGAAAGAATTAATTGGGATTTTCTTTGCATAATCGTATAAACAATTGCCAATCAACACTTCTTAAATTGTAAGTCCAGTTTTTTGTATGCTCGTGGGCATAAAAATAGTAAAAAACAAAGATGAGAAAGATCCGGATTCAATATCATGTCAAGGCCTCTGTGAAACGATTTTCATTCATGACTTGCCTAAATAAATTGGACTGCTTTCCAAGTATATATATATTGAGGCACTTTGCAGATCCGCAATGGACTTGGAATAATGGACATTTGACGTTCTCCGGTGGGGTATCTTGAGCACGATCTTCCCTGTGCGCAATCGCTATTCATAGCGTGAAGTTCTCCAGCAACGTAATGTATTAAACAACCTTAGCTACAAATTGCTCAAAAACGCGAAAATAGCTAACTATAGCGACCAAAATGAAATTGAAAGAACGGCAAACCTTTTTTCACCAGTATTTGGGCGTAAGAAAGATACCAAAAGCACGAACTGACACCAAATAAATGTTTGTGGTAGTTCCCTCTGATCATGCCCATTTTGTAAGAGCGGCACGTGCCCTGTAACGGAAAATAATGAATACCTCACAATATGGCCCTTGATCCTGTAAAAATTCTGTAGTTACCTATATATGAAGATATTATGGCAGCTAGGAAACTCTCAACTTTAGCATGCAAAAAAGAACTTGCTTTGTAACCGTGGCTAATTGTGTTATGCTTATGATTTAATTTTACCTTTGATGATAGCAATGAGCTGCAGTAAACAGTCGGGCTCAATTAGTTAAAGCGTGGAAAATTATCGCTTGATTATTTTTTCAAGGAACCATTTTATAAATAGTGCCCCTAGGAGTTGAAATAACTAAAATGATCGCGTACGATCGCTGGTATGCTTGCTTGGATCCTTTAGTTCATTATTGCTAAGGTCCAAGATTGGCAAATACTAATTGCGTTATATCAGTAATATCAGTGTGAAGTGTATTATTCTGCTCAACTCTCTCTCAAACCACGTTTTTTATACTTATATTCATATTGATGACATCAAAGATGCCTATTATTCTGCATATTCTCTTCCTCTTCCCCAATTCCCTTCTGCTTATAGCCTTCAACCTCCAATACATCTCCACATATCCTGAATCCACATTTTTCCGTCTCTCTACGAATATCTTAAGCTCTTTTAAAGCACAAAGCTCACTTTTTCTTTTGTACGCTCTTTACACTAATCTTCTCAGTACTTCACCATAACTTACCCTTAAAAAGTTTTCAATTAACGATCATTCTGTTTATTAGGAGACAGAATTTTGGGGAAAAAAACACAATACGTTTTCACTGAGTGAGTATAACTAATCAGAACAAATCAGCTAGCAGAAACTCATGATCAGAAAATATTTTGGTGGAGGAAATAAATAATGGAAATGGAGTGTAAGAAATGGACAAACCAGTTTTGAGAATAATTATCTGGAGCTGGAAGGAAAATGCCGATTGAAAACAAGTGAGGATTTTCATTCAACTGCTCTTCAAAGCATAACCTTCAGAAAAGAGTAAACCCAAGGTGTCACCAAGGACATGACAAGCTTCAGACGCATTGTGGAATGTTGTAAAACGATGTGTTTCGGACAACCACGCTTCTCCACTTTTTAGAGAAAACCTATGTTATAAGAAATACTGAAAAATCTTTGAATCAATATGTGGTCAATACGATTTTCGTAAGTTTACAGGTGATTCTTATTGGGGAGGGGGTGAATAGAAAATATAAAAGAACTAGCAACAGTTAAATTTAAGTTAACGCAAAGTAGAAGTTCCTGAAAAAGAACATTTATGGCGAAACTCATGACAGTCCATTTCAAGGTGAAGGAAATCATTACCTTGGAAAACATTTCTTTCCAATATAATCATCTAAAATAGAAATTTTTGTCCATTATATCAGAGTCATCACAACGGAAGATGAAAAATGAGTGTATTTCTTGATTCTCTGGTCGGGTATCCTCGCTTTCTTCCTTTATTATTGTTAAAAAAAAGCCTCTTTACAACTCTAGAATTTTAACACTTTGTTAACATAATCTAAAGGAGAATAAAATTACCCAATGCAAGATGCGGTTCACTGTATTCATGGGATGTTTAATGAAGAAAGGGTAAAATGGTTTATTAAGTGTTCTAGCTATGGATGTAGCACAAATCAATCTTGTGTACCTTTTTGGTGAAAACACTACCCGTGTTGGGAAAATATGGCGGCCATTTTAGAAACAAATTAATTCACCTTTAAACTCAAATTTCACCCCGCATTTCTATTCCAAATTTAAAAATTTTAATCTATATAGCAATGTGTCCCGTCAATAAAGAGCATCTAAATTTGGAGCAATGTTTTTTGAACATCTCATTTCTTTACTTTGTTTCCGCTAAGTTAATAGCTCAATCACTCTCAATTTCTAACTCTTTGCAGATTAAATGTTAGGAAGAATATACGGTGAGTGAGTAATATTAAGATATGCGATTCATTTTAAATTCGACCGTCATGTTTTCAACAAAGATAAAGTGTCAAAATCGAGCGTATGTACTTTCTGCGCCGAAAATTGTCTTTTCATCGTGCTTGTGCGAAAACTCCCAGTCATCAAGTCCTTGATGTGTGCATTAGACCGAAAGAAAAACGGTTTGAATCAAGCGTTTACAGAGCTGGCGGATCAGGACAGAATTGTAGCAATGCTTTATTTTCATGGAAGTTATATTTTTAGTAATTTCACGATTTTGTATGAGGAAATAATGAAAGAGATCATTTAAGTAACTAAAAATTGAAGCAACAAAAAAAAAGAAAATATATGTGTAAGAGCTGCATATTCGGTGTATAAAAATATTGAAAATATATTATTTATCAACGTGTAACTTATTTGACTCTCCGTAGGCCCATCACGAACTAACATTTTTTATACTGTGGCAATGTCATGTGATCAAAAGCAGAACGATAATGGAGTGCGTTATAACCTATCGTCAGATCCTCCAACTTACTTCCTCAGTAATTAGTAAAGTTTTTTCTCAACTATTCCGATATTGCAACCCTTTGCAATTTCAACTATAGGTGGTGCATAGGGTGAGTAGAACATGATCATAGGATATGCGATTGATTTTAAAATCCACTGGTGAATAATTTTTTGGATAAAAAACTTAAAGCTGGATTGAGTGCACTATTCCTGAACCAAAAATTATATTTTCTTCGCAGCTGTGCAAAAAGTAATTATCATCAGTCACCTGAAATTACACCTTAGGCTTAAGAGAGATGATAGTGGAGGAATAATCAAACATCTTTCCAGGTTGGGCCCAACAGTCGCTCTTCTTCATTTTAAAGAGAATTATCCGTTAAAAAGTGAAAAATCCCAGAAGGAATCGTGATGGAAAATGCATGACAATGCTTCGGGATAGGCCTCACTTAAAAATCAATAGTGGTGTTTCTATCCGATTTAAATTGCGCAGAAACATACCTTGCCCTCGTGTGATGAGACATTAACACAGGAGGCTTTAAGCTGTATAGTTGAGAGAACACAAAGTCTTCGCTGAATATAATATTTCCTTCGCACTTGCGCGGATAACCCCTACCTGCTAAGAAAAAGCCGAAAAAACTGTTTTACAGGTACATGCTACCTTGCTAGCCGCAGCAGAGGCGTGTGGTATGGAGTGTTAGGACACCGTCCATTAATAGGGGAGGGAATAAGGAAAAGGAGGGAGGAAAGAATAGAGGTGAATTATATTTTAGTGATGTGTCTTATGTTAGTGTCACGCTGTTTTTGTCATAATCACTAATGGTGCTTGGAGAGAAGGAATGTTTGTACCTATCAGTTCGGCAGTGTATCTCTCTTAGCTATTTTGTCACTTCAAACATTTCTGTAGATATAGCGTGGGGTAAAAATAATATCCACCATGTCGTACTCAAACTCACCTGATCTTAAATTTTCAAGTAATCTAAGCCTTTAACACTTTCTATTCCATAGTAACAATTTTTAACGAAGCGTACATATGAAGACTTATGCGGAAACCGTCGTGCTTTCCGTGGGAGCAGAACATAGGCGTAGCTCATCCACAGTATTTTCTTTTCAGCCATACAAATATTATTTTGGGCAAAAAATCAATCTTTCAATATTGACATAGTTAATCACGTTAATTCCTTTGCACAGAAAAGCAGCACCTGAAGTGGCAACCTCAATTTAGATGTTTATATTTAATTTTCCCAGGGCATGCCCTAAAACAGATAATTAAACAATCATATGCTTTTTTCAGTGCTGTACATCGCATGTAAAAATATAAACTTAAGATGTACTTTTTAAATATTAACAGCTATGCTAGCGTTTGAACGTATTATAAAAGACGCAGTATTTTATTTTATAACAGCTTTTAACAAAAAGTATAGCAGAATCACATCTCGACCCACTCTGTGTTCACCTAGCTAAATTCAGATTTGCGTGCAACACTTTTATGGTTGCCCGTAGTCTTATTCTGTCACTCATGAGGCATGTTGCCGACATTTGATGGGAAGATTGTTGAACGAAAGTACTACTTTACATTTAGCATTTAAATTTTAAAAAGAAACGAATTTAATCTTTATTTCTCAAGCGCATTGAGGAGTTAATAATCCTTTCTTATATTTATCGTCGGTTAAATCGTCTCTGGAAAGCGACTACTTCGTTACCGAAACTTGGAAGCGAAGTAATTACATACTGCGGAGGTCATGGATACATATTAGATGCCCATGTTCTCACGCCTAGATCTCAAAGATTTGTAGAACTGCAATGCAGTAGGTTAAATCAAAGGGAGTGGCAAGAACCAATATGGCCGACAGCGGGTACATGCTTTCGACGTTTATCCCTGTCCATGTGCCGCATTTGTCGGAATCACGGTGAATAAAGAACGAATGTCGCGCGTTGAAGTCTCCGGCCACAGGCTTCCCCTGCGGCGCGGCGTCGCTCTCCGAGGGGAGTTCAGTCCATATGCCGGAGGCGGAATCTGCAAAAACCACGTTTCCCCTTCTCTGCAGGGAGTCGCCCCCAAACCACACGCAAACCACACGTGCGCGCTGTGTCCTCACTCGGAGGGGAATCCCCGGTTGCCTCCGGGCGACTCTGCGCTATGCAGTCGGGCAGGCTCGCCTTGAACTTGGGGAGGCTGATGGATGGAGTGGAAGAGAGGAGAGCGTGTATTTTGGTTGCCATGCCGATGCGTTTGCATACCTTGGACACCAGCGAGCGGAAGGATGGGAAAGGGGAGTAGGGAGGAGAGATGACCTTAACCGTGAGATTAGCGATGTAATAAAACCGAATAGTGGAAGCGGCGAAAAAACGTTTTTCGAGCGTTCAAGGGAGGCAATTAAGGCGTGACATGGGATGGGGAAAAAGGGTATTCGGGTATAAAGGACGCTGTCGTTCCAAAGAAGAAGAAGAAGAGATTGGAAGCAGCGGACTGGTATTCGGAGATTACACGTCCTGTCCGTTTCTCCACGCTTGGAGGATCCAATTCTCGACTCGTGATCTTGGAGTGCTGCTAAGTTATCTTTCTATTTTGATGAAGATAGCGAAAATATGGACTAAAATTTAGAAAAAAAGTGAAGATCACCTTTTTGTGAGCATCTGCGCCGAGAAAGAGAAAGAGCGCACTGAGGCGTAGGAAGTGAATAGGCGTAAAAAAAGGCCGGTCTGATTCAGCGGAACTCATCGTTCGTGGGTAAATAGGTAGCGGTTAATGAGAGAAGGGACAAAAAATTGTTCCGGGTGGGATTCCGCCCATTCTCTCGATTTCTCGGATGCCGCCACAAGATACGAATCTTCCACACATACGAAATGATTTTCTTTTCACCATCACCTCCTTTTTTAAACCACTCCTGCTCGCGATAAAGGTGGCAGTATCAGGATTAACTTGGTGGAGCTCTTTCATGGTAATGTTAAACACAGTGAAAGTGACAGAAATGACACACTGCAGTTCAATACTTATGTTTATTCTCACCCTACAATGTTATCGATGCTACGCATCATCATTATATAGCAGTGCGTTTTGAAAACATCCTGGTCCACTCGTCTACCCATGTGTATAAGGACATTCCCAGAATGTATTGTTACCTGAATATGATGTGCAACATCGCGACCAGGGTGAAATTTGAATTAATATTCGAAAGGTATTGCAATGTTTCCTTTTCCCTCATTATTATAGCATGCCTATCCTTGTGTTTGCTATGAAAATAAAAAAAATTATATAAGTCTATTGCATCATATTCACACGTATTCATTATAAATCCTCAAAAACATGACTATTTACGGAGAATTCACCACAAGAAAAAAACTGCATTGACCTAAAATCAAACTACGAACTCTTTTCCTCAGAGCCCTGAATACATATTCACACGGTGACATTTCTAGCACCAAAGCTGGAGCGGGAAGTGGCCAGTGATAAAGTTCTCCCTGTGAACAGCCAAATCCAGTATGCCATCTGCTAACGTGCGATAGAATCGCTTGCTATTACCTTGATCTGGCAATCATTAACGCGTTCGATTTTTCTAGCGATCTGGCGGCGTATTTGTGCGAATTTCCGCCTCTAGTTCCGATGGTGATAACAGTTAATAATGCCGGCATTTCTGAAACACACTGTGTAAACACATTGTTATAAAAAATATGAATACTCTTATTTTGCAATATTTGTTTTATAAAAAATACATTAATTTCATCTTCATTTACCTATATTGATTACGCCCGTATTCAACGTTTGATACAAGAGTTGTATGTGTATGCTGTGTGAATCAGTGAATGTCATAACTATATTATAGACAGGTTTTTAAAACGGTAATGAGGTATCATACTTATTTTAATGATGACTCTTTGCGATCTTTGATGCTGAGGGTTATACTGTCACCGTAAATGATATTACATGGCCTTTTATGCATTTTTATGGATTTATCAACTTTGAGTACAAATTTATTAAATATTTATAAATGAATCTGCCTTCTATCTACTTAGTGGTTGAATACTTGTGTTCAATTTTTGGGACTGGATAACCGCCTGTTTCTTGCATCGCCCAAAGTAGTAATTTCAGCTGCGCTTACACAGAGGACCCCAAGCATTAAATAGTATAAATCTCTGAACAAAGTTATAATTTAAGGTTACCTATTGATTTTTTCTGACCCTAGAAGCTTGTATATTAGCGCCCAAGGTCAAATTATAGATGTCTTTATTTATTTTTGGGAATTTCTGCGAAAACCTTGAAAACAAAATATATAAATTGAAACTACTTTTCTGTAGAGTGATTGATTTAAAGACGGCAACTTAATGTTGCTGTTCAGCTAACCATATCCTACGGGCATTTTTCCCTTCGAATGCCCGAATTAATTCTGCCTATCGTCTCAGAAGAGTGACTTTAAATGTTCCCACGTAGCTGACAGTGAAATTTAAAGATTATTATTAGAAAGTGTCGATATCCGATTAATTTTTTTTTATATCCTGAAATAGGAGTTGAAGAATAATTAAGCATGACTATAGTGCTCCTCACGCTAATTATCAACATGCAATGCCAATTTAAGGTTGAAGAACAATTTTAAAGAGCCATTCCAACATCTAACGTCACTCTTATAAATACTGAATTTCTGCAAGAATGATAGCCCTAGGTAATCAGATTCTGTGTCATTATAATATGTGTGAATATTATATTTTGACATTAATTTTTCCGAAAAATAAGTTAAAAATGATAATTTAGAATTACCTATCACATACAAATATTTTCCCCATGTTATTGTGGCTGAATGTGGGTTTGGGGGATATTTTAAATAAGAGAGTAGATGGTGTTTTGATGCCAGTGAAAGTGAAACCTGATTTTTTAGCGACAAATGATCGACATGACATGGTTATTGCGCGCAAGTTGTACACAACTTTTATTAGTAATATGGTGCTTTTTTGTAAAGTTTCTCCACGTTGCAGGTTATTAGATAAATCATTGCAATTATGGACGCATTTTACAACTAATACCGTATTAAGTGACAATTGATGCATCCAATACGGCTGATGGTGCATATTAGTAGCTTTTAATCAGTCCGTAAAAAAAATAAGGTAAAATTTGAAAGAAAAGTAATTCGATTTGAGTATATAAATTGTATTATTTATTGAGTTGGAAATTAAAAATATAATAGTTCATCCTTTTATTGCTGTCCTAATGCATAAATTTGACTTTATATTTTATAGTTTCGCCCGGTGGTTGGGGGGATAAGGAAAAAAGAGGACGGCTCAAGCTCAGGTGGAAGAATAATGTCTAGCTCAGAAGAACTCATGAGAACTTCTTATTCTTGATTCATGAAATGTTCTGCTCATGAAATTAGAGGTTAGATTCTCTAACGTAGTAAATCAAGGTAACCTAAAACTTTAAACTTTCGTGTTTATAATTAAGTAACATATTTAGTACTTCTCTACAAGCTTTTAAAGAACGACGCGTATCGCCGGTTCACGGCCTCGTCAGGTACAGAATGTTTTTTGTCGTTTTTTTGTTGTAGTTAGGAGTTGTAGGAAGGAGGAGAAAAAGAACAATACAACAATACAAAAGAACAACAGCAACAATAAAGATAAAATAAACAGGCATTATGTACGTGACGTTAATTGACGAAAAGCGTCGTACTCTAAAAAGATTGTAGAAAAGTACTTAAGTATTTTACTTACTACTTATTACTTTTGCTTACTAGTAATTATGAAAACGAGCGTTCAGAACTCCTACGAAATGAAGCTGCAACAGTAAAGTTTATTAGACTTCTAACTATGGCTAGAAATGTATGGCTCTATTATTCCCCTATGCTATCGTACCGTTTGGGTGAATATAATCTCTTTTTTAACCTATGTTTAGGGGATTTCATGAGAATGAAATCATTGGGCGGATGAATCATTAAAGAAAATAAATGTTTTACGGGTTGATTGGTTGGTTGGCTATTAGAGGAGACTAAGGAGACAATTGAAGTAATTTAAGAAATAGAGGGTGTATTGGGAAGGAAAGCATTATCTGTGTAATGGAGTGTAACCCGGCGTCGATATCGGCCAGCTCTCGAAACGAAACGCCCCAAGGGGACTACGGTCAAATGCCCCATCCGACAGTCGACATTATACGCTTGAAATGCAATTCGCTTCGTACCCAAGTTGGGATCGGGAGTTCAATGTAAAATATTCCGATAAATTGGGAGTCAAACCAGAGTCCTACGTGATGGGAAGCCAATACTCAAGTCCGCACACAATGGATCCCAAAATGCTTCCCAAAATGTGTTGAAGCGAATCCAATTTTTGTATTTGCACTTCGTAGTTATGCATGGATCCTTCGGGGATCGAAAGAAATAAGTAAGCTCATATAGAAGAAAGTGTTAGAAATAATTGTATAGGCCTAATTCTATAAAATATTCCGTGCTATAAATGAATTTATAGACGTAAGCTTCGTTGGTAATTGTCCTCAAACATTGAAGCGTAAAACCACAAGGTGAACGAGTTGATCGTAAGTTCTTGAGTAAAGAAACCATTAATACGCCCAGAGACGTGGAGATAACGAGATAAAGAGCTTTTGAATATTTCAAAAGCAAATAACTTAACCTAAGTTTGTTAAAATATCAGCCTTCATTTCTCGATTAATTGAACCGTAAACGATAAGCGTTTGCTGTCGCTCAAAGCTTTAGAGCGGGAATCGTAATAGAGTCGTGATTAACGAATTAAAAGTGACATAAACGTTAATACAATCACCTGTGGCATTTATCACCATCTTTGATGTGAATCCAGTACTTCTACTTGCTATGGAAATTACAGGTTTCAACCCATTTAGTAAGCATTACGCTAATTTCGATTATGACATAAGAGCCATTAATCGGACAGAGTTGTGAGACTGGTTTTCACACATAATTATGTGAAAAATCTCAGTTCATGATGAAGCTTGGTGGTATCTGAATGAAAAACCTCCGTATAGCCCTTGCTTTTCAGACGGAATGGCATCTAACTTCACCCTCCAAGGAAACACCGCGGCATTTTTATGGCTATTGTTCACTTTATTTTCTCTTTGGAAGTCAATTAAGTATCCATTAACTCGAAAAATTAAATGTACAGCATGTTTATGGAAGCAAAAATGGCGATACACAAAAGTTTCTTCCCCTCCAGTAAGTACATTGTATGGCAGTGAAACTTGGGTATGCCAGGATGAGCACAAGTGTAAGTGGTCTAAATGCAGTGAGTATGAGGCATCTGATTTGCTATAAAAGTAGAAGTGATAGGGTTAGGAATGAGTGGACGATGAAAGAATCTGGTATGGATGCTCTGGTAATGGACATGCATGACAGGAGCGCGCTTCGTTGTTTTTTTTTCATGGCAAATTTTATCTCTTTGGTGTTACCCGCATCCTTCCTATTTAAACGGTACAAATAACCTCACCTACTCCATTTTACTCCATTTCACAACGAAAACAGCAGGCCTCGCTAAAAATTCCCGCTTTCTCCAATTTTTTCATGGAGAGGAAGAAAACGCTAGCCAGTCACAGTCGCTGCGTTGTTAACACCAATTTTGATACCCAGAGGCTGTGGGTTTGCACCCCGCTAAAGCAGATTATATTTCTCTGAGGATTAAGGTCTTGAGTAGGGCGGCGTGATATCAACTGAGAACTTGGAGCTCCTAAAATCTACTTCGCCTTGTCTACTTCGTCTACATCAACACGTAATATACTCGGACAGGCAAACTTATATTCACGGAATCAGTGAGCGTATTCGAGGTGATAGTTGTTCGAGACATTGGCCTTGAAAATTTTTGTGCTGTCGCCGCACGCATTTGCTTTCAAATACATTTCACTCTCTGCTCTAATTGATGGCTTGGATGGATTTTTTTCTCATATGCCAGTCTCTTCTCCACGCCTGACTGAATCCCTCGCATATTACGTAAAGATATGAGTGAGCAGACCGTAAGCACCTTGTTGCCAAGGGCGAGGTTTTGGCGTGGGGTGCCCCTAGCAGGCTTGAAATATATAATCGCTAAGCCCTTAATGCCCTTCGAAATCGTCAACCGATTTCATGGTTTACGAGCTCACTTGCCTCCTTCACCTTGAAAGGTGATTCTTCAACTTACCTATGAGTGGCTATGAAGAGATTATGAGCACATTTAGTATCTTCTTTCCTGGAAGCAATAAAATTATACCCTCATTTGCGACTCCATCCCCCCTGAAAGTTCCATTATTCAGCCTAGCCTTTCTTTTATGTGCATATTTGCTGTTATTGTATTGGAAATGCCTAAGTTTTGTCCGTTTTACTTGGAGATAATTTGGAAAGGGTACTCAATTAGGTGTTTCCAGGAAAAATAAATAGCCATCCTTGTTAAAAATGCATAAAATGCTTGTCAAACAGATCACACATCCCATCTAGAAGATTAGTCTCCATTGCAAATACTTTCCTTAGGAATAATTATCCTCTTTTGATCCTATTTTACCAGGCGCACCAAATGTAACTTAGTATCTATCGAATCTATCTATCTATCTAGTATCTTAGTATGTATCGAATTCCAGGTTTTTTAACGGAAACAATGCGATAAGTAGGGATTTTGTATTCCGTAATTACTTCATAGCATAAATTTCAGTATAATTATTTATATAATGCAGACGAATACTACTTGTCAAGGACTGAATGTATGAGGATTTTGTAAATTGGAAGAGCCAATTAAATTTATTCAGTAATCAAATTACTTTAATATCAGTTTTGTGCATGTACATCTCAGAAAGACAGAAAATAGAAAGATTATAGGAAACTCGAGCTCGCAAACGTTAAAGAATGCTTCTTGACGCCAATGACCAGCCAAACATTGTTACTATTTTAACTGGCAAATGCCTTGAAGGAATTAATAAAATCATTACGCATTATAATGAATTATTGAGTAAATTCATTCCTAAAACATTGAGAAAAACATCCAATTTTTCGAAAATAAACACTGGTACAATTTCCATACATTTTATTCTCCGCCACCGTGTTTATTTTCAAATTATAGAGTTCTATAGTTTCCACAAAGTTAGTGCCAATATGCTTGATTATGATTGTAAAGTGCGTTGGCATTACCTAATAATCACCACATAATATAAATATAAAGCATATATAACATCACAGTGTAATATCTTTATTACAATCAGCATCATTTGCAATGAAAACAGGAGTGCTGTAGCTCAGTTCTTTACAGGTTTTATCTCTATGGAGTCTTAATGCGTATTTGCAGGCATATTAGCAAACGAATTCAATACTTGAGTACATTTCTTACACCAATAATTTCTTCATAATCCTTTCCGTTTACTCAATTGTACAAATGAAACACCGCACCAAGATATGATAAGATGATAAACATTTACATTAGAATTAAGCCGAAAAAATCCTCGATAAAGGCTTATACAGTTTGGTGTGTACTTTTGAAAGGGTGACGGACCTGCAATTAGTCTGATAGGATCAGGTGCTTCGAAGCCGTCGTGAGTCTGTTGCTCCCAGCCAGTCTCGGAATGTAGGCCTTTTTAATTCCTTAATTATTTCTATAATGATATCTTACGAAGAGCATACCGTTTTTGCATTAATGCTAGCAAATATTATCTAAGCTCTGGTAGTTATTTTTTACTTTTTTTGATAATCGGAGTGAGAAAAAAAGCCTTTTATTTCAGTGTGAGTCCAGTATGGGAGGCATTGGTGTTTGACTATTGAATGAGAGTCACCCCTTCTGACAGACCTTTTGCCCATCAGATAGCTCCGTGCCAAAATGTTTTTCACAGCTCAAAATCATTATTTACTGTTTTCGTTAACTTAAGTTCCGATCACCGTCTTGATCCTCAAAATCATAATATTAAATGTTGCTATACAGATTTCACAGCAATTATTTAGGTGGGATTGATTCCTTCGATTTATTTGAGAGACCTTATAGAGAGCAAACATAATATACTGTAAACTTTATTTTGTTTGGACCACTGATCAACAGCATTTAATTGCTAGTTACTTTTAATAAACACAGGAGGGACATAGACAGAAACGTACACATTCAGTGGTGAAAATGTGACAGAATAGTATGGATGAAAAGAGGAGGTTTTAAATGTTCCCACGTAGCTGACAGTGAAATTTAAAGATTTTTATTAGAAAGTGTCGTAAACCGATTAATTTATTTTTTATATCCTGAAATAGGAGTTGAAGAATAATTTAGCGTGACTATAGTGCTCCTCATTCTAATCATCAACATGCAATGCCAATTTAAGGTTGCAGAACAATTTTAAAGAGCATAAAAGAGCCATTCCAACATCTAACGTCACTCTTATAAATGCTGAATCTCTGCTAGAATGATAGCCCTAGGTAATCAAATTCTGTGTCATTATAATATGTGCGAATATTATATTTTGACATTTATTTTTCTGAACGATAAGTTAAAAATGATAATTTAGAATTAACTATCACGTACAAAAATTTTCCCTCGTGTTCTTGTGGCTGAATGTGGGTTTGGGGAACATTTTAAATAAGAGGGTAGGTGGTATTTTGATGCCAGTGAAAGTGAAACCTACTTTTTTTTAACCTGTTTAGAGTTTTAGGGAAAGGAGAGAGGAGGAAACTTTGATTAACCCAGGAGGAACGGTTAGACTACCACTTATCCAATTAAATCTCAAACTAAGTTATTCAATAAAGAACTTTTTGAATTTAATTTTTTATTTCCTTATTTATTATATTTCGTGAACCGAAGATGTACTATCTTCTGGCTTCCTCGGCTGTTTCTGTAGACAGCAGTTTCCTTGTGTCCCAAAGGGCGTCTTTAGATATAAAACAACTATTGTCTTCAGACATAACAAGCTCGATAGAGAAAAACGAGATAGAGATTGTTCTTTGCTCTGTGGTTTTAAAGTATACGGTGAATTCATTATAATTGAGATAGAACATCTAAAACAAAAGTATAGTTCAGGAAAAAAATAAATGCTTTGTACAATTCCACTGGAGACATTTTATTCATCGACTATTTATTGGACTCGATAAATAAAATTTCTCCAGTGTAATTGTGCAAAGCATATATGTATTCTTTTTTCTACAATGGAATTCCACAAAGTATCGGCCGCCACCAATACCTTCATCAAAAGTCTAGTCTTTTGAATTTTAAATTTCCTCCTCACATACTAATGGTATATTGATGGATAAAGGTAGCTCAGCGATCAGAGTTTGTAAAGAGATAACTTCATATTTTTTTATTTATTAACACAACAATAATTAATTTCTGAGCTATGCCGTTAGTGTGATCCATATGTGGCCATGTAAAAAAAGTATTTGAAATGCATATAGAAAGAATATATCATTGTTAACGAGAATAAAAAAACAACCAGGACCGGGAATCGAACCACAAACCCTGGGCCTGCAAGCCAATATATAGACCACCACGATACCAAATTTTCTGAGATCTCGCAGCAATTTTTTGAAGATTTTAAGGGAACTAGATTTTCTGCCCTTGTGGTCCAACAAGAGTGGTAACACAAGGGAATATAGGGCTACGAAGAATTCAATACACTTAAGGTAAATCCTATTACATAAATTAAGTCGTGATAGGTTAGGTATGACGAAACAGAAATGCGACAGAAACGAGTAAAGAAAAGAATGAGCTTCAGACACTTTCCGCCTCTCGAAACACTTTCCAAAACGGCACAAGTTTCCTCCACTGCCAGTTGTCTTTCAGATATCATACGTAATATGCGTGTAAAAAATTTATCCTCGGACGAAGACCTTTTCGAACCAGACGTCATTGAAAGATTTGACCTGGTTCTTTCTCGTTTTCCTCCTGCCTGCGCCGAACTAGCTGCGTCACAGTTGTGAGGTGTTCCGACGACCCGACGACCCCCGTGACGATTAATATGCTGAGCCTATTACGGAGTGTGCCACTTAATGGCTTGCCTATTACACAATAGTTTCATACTGACGCAAAGGGTATACTTTCAGAACCATATGCAGGAGCTATTCAAGGCTTAGATTACTTGAAATATCCAGATAGGGCGAGTTCCAGGTGGATACAGAGGTTATTATTAATTTAATTTCGCCCCACATATCTATAGCTGATGGAAGCTAAAAAATATGGGAGGTAAAAAATATGTGATATACCAAACTCATAGGTTTAAAGTTCCATCTTTCCAAACTCCAATAGTGACTGCAACCAAAATAGACCGGGAAAATTGAGAAACTCCGTTAATATGTACATAATTTCATTTTCGTCCCCTCCCTCTTTCTGTTTCTCTTCCCTCTGCCCTCCCCTTTCATAGCTGGTGCTCAAAAACCCACTGCCACACGCTATAGCAACTCGATGAGTAGTGTGTTCAGTAGAGCCTCAGTTACGCGAATCCAGATTCGCCGATTTCCGTAATATCCGAGTACAGAGCCTAATGTTATGTTTTTATCAAGCCAGTTTAGCTCATGCAATTAAACATCAGAACTTGGTAATGAGTTCTTCCTCCAAATAAAAATCGATTCATATCCATATTTGATCCCAATATTCTCAAAAATGTAAGTACGGCAAAGTTTAGCAACATCTTATTCTTGTCCCCATTTTTTCCCCGTACAGCAGCTTTCCGCATTATCGGAGTTTTTGATTATCCAGGGTGGCATCAGTCCACATTACCTCGAATAATGGAGGGTTCGTTGTAGATGCATTACCTATAGGAGATGATCGACACAAGAGATTATTTTTTCACCATTAAAGATAGGTGGGTAGGTTGGTAGGGGTATGATTGTATTCGATAGCGTCAGGCTCAACTTTGTGATATCTCATCGTTGCACAAAAATATAAACTATGTAAAATGTCACCGGCTTTTAAATAAACGGCCGGTTTAATCCAACAAGGGACATCATCAGGATAATATGTTAATGTCCACTGTTGCGTAAAACCGATCATTTACGAAAATTTTTGTGAAGTTATATGAAGTTTTAAATAAAAAACTTTCGGACAAAGGTTTCAAAAAATGCTACGAAGTTTTTTAAAAAGGATAACATGATGATGTCCAATGTTGGATGAAACCATTCGACTATTGAAAAGTGTGTGAAAATTTACAATTTACCCGGCTTTATCATAAACTTTCTCTCGACAACCTCGAGTTCCACAGTGTAACTTCCCTTTGGCGGGAAGGAGTACATCTCTTACAGTGCTTTCCGAATGGAACCCTAGCAGGGATTGGGATTCCACTGCAAGTATCGACCATTGCCAGGATCAGAACTCGAACCCTCGGGATGGGAAGCCAGTATTCTGTCATCCTTGTTCGCTGGATCCCTTACATATGATTGCTAGACTTGAACGGTAAAGAAAGTGATAGACCGTCAAGCATTTTGGTTCAGGAGTTAGTTTACCCAAAGTAACATTTAATGCCAACATCAAAGCAGCATTCAATCCTATAGGAGTAGTATACTCTCGATTTTAATCCATTACCTTTCCTGATTCCTTCTTACTTGTCTCTTCTATTTCATGACCTGATGATCTTTCCCCATTCCTCCTCGTCATGCACATCATTGTGGAGTACTAAATATATGTGCATGACAATGGTTCTCAAATTAAATTAAAATTAGCGACTATCCACAATGTTAATTTGATAATTTCATACACATATTACACGAAAGGAAATAACTGTCCGCAAACATTAGTAGTGGCAGTAAATCCGTGATAACATTAGCGAACAATGATTTCTCACAAAGCTCAAAATATTTACTTAATATTAGCACCACATCCTCATTGTTCTAGATATCTTGAACATTACAAATTCCTTGAAAACATCGTATTCGTTTGTTTGATTTGATATATATCATATTTCATATATATTACCAAGTCGTAGAACATATTATATTATCCATAGTAAGCAAGGGCATTTAATTTTCACTATGCCAATAATATTTGCCAAGTTTTGAGTGCATTGTTATCACTATATAATAGGAGAAAATGAGACATATACATTTATTAAAACATCATACAAATGGTAACGCTTTGTCTGTCACAACTGTATTTGCTCGTATCAACGATTATATTGATTAGCCGTAAGGATTACAAGAATGCCTACATATAAACAGTTTGTAGCAGCGGACCAAGTGCTGTAGATAAAAAAAAGTTCCGTGAAAAATGTATTATTCATTCAATGTATTATGTACATTCAGTGCAATATTTCCATTTTAAAATAAAAAAAACATGAAATTGTATCTATCAAATATCTTACCCAGATTTTTCGTGGATTTTGGATATGCACACTTACCTACTAACACCCAAGAAATGTGTAGTACATTTTTAAAAATTATTGATAGATGTTTCTAATATACAAACGGAAGATATAGTAGAGATTCTGTTGGTATTTTGCAAGAATTTTTCAGCCATTATTATAGAACTTGCTCCGTTCTAGTATGGCTGACGTAAGACTCAGGAAGGTCAGAAAAATTTAAATCCCCAACGATGGCAATAGTTTTGACGTCAAAATCTCGTGAAATGTCGACTATACCATTCAAAATTTGTAATTTACTGGTCGCCGTGGCGTCAATACCTTTTCCTTTGGGATTTCCGTTTACACAATTTCGAGTCCTTTCCAAACGTGCCTTCGTGGTGGATTTGCATTCAGTCATTGTCAATAATTAGCAATTCTCTTGACGTAACGGATATACAAGTAATTTCACCGAACGGTCGCGACGGCCATTTTAAAAACAGTGATTTGTTGCTCAGCACAGGTACCGCGCTATTTCTTCGTCACAGACTCGAAATATCCCACTCATTTTATTCATATGTTAAGATCCGATGTAACTGTAGAACTAACGCACCTTATTAGTGTTCCCACAATTTTGCGGCCCTTATGAGCAAGCAACTACGAGCTATTTCGCTTTTGGTCGATTTCTACTCACAAGTCAGTGAAGTGATTCTACCGTAATGAGGTGATTTACATATCACTGCGTATTCATATTTGAACTACTTTTAGATAATAAATGTGCTCTGTTTGATATAAACAACAAAAACCGTACCTTTATAAATTGATATTTTGGAAACAAACTTTAAATGACACGATGTTAATTACGAGAGTAGGTGAAGTGTAGAGGGTAATAATCGCATTTCCCATTCTAATAAATTTCGCGCAAAACTGTGTAACAAGTGTATCCTGGCAGAGAATCGAATGGTTATGACATTTAGGCATCCTACTATCTTATTTTTTTGAGTTATTATCAAAATACTGCCGTACTAGAAGTAAAAATACGTTAAGCAAACGAAAATGGTGGCTCCTAGAGATGGAAAATATGCTCATTAAGTATTTATTCTTGGAATAATCTTTGTGTTTTGTATCTGAAATCTGATTTCTAATAATTAAGGCACGTCATCAGTAAAAGCAGTATCTTTAAAGCAGTATAAACTTAAAGGTGGATCTGGTATTTACTTTGATTATTAAAGTGGCGACGAAACCTTATCCGGACTTTCTCCAGACGTCATGTCACGGACATGTCTCGACGTAGTTTCATCCAACGGTGTAGACCTGGGGTCTGCAAACCTTTGAGAGGGAAGTGCAAATCCTTCTCTCGTAACAATGTAAAAAATAATTTGAAGGCTATGAATGTATTGTTACCATTTGAAAAAAAATTCAAGTTATATTATAAGAACTAATAATATTAATTGTATCTTATTTAGTTTAGTTTGAGTTATCTTCGGATAACCTGTCATTATCAATTCCTTCATCAATTTTTTCCTCCAATTTTCCTTCTACGTTCTATTTTACGAGTCTCTTTTTATCTTTCTTTGGGCCACTTTGAGGCTGGGTTTATCTCTCTTCTACATTGGAATACCTTCTTTCTTAAAATCTCTCTTTTTGTTGCTACTTTATCTTTAATATTGATTTTCTCTTGGTCTTTTTTAACTAATTTTAAGACTAACTAGCTGTTGACTACTTTTCCCAAAGGCAGTTAAAGATCTACTTTGTTAGCATTTTGTCATCCATCCTGTATTAATATCCAAAAAGGCTAATTCTTAAAAAGATTTCTCCTATCTTCTATATATTTTGATACATTTCAACATTACGTTTTAATTTCCCGACCTATGCAGTTTTTAATGAAAATAGTATTTTTCTAATGATTCCTCGTTTAACTATTTCTAACTTTTGTAAATCAATGCTCTACATTCGCTTGCATCTGTTGTAGGCATTCTGGTTTCTTTACTTTATAATTGGGCCTTATTTTTGCGTTCGTTTAGTTTGTTTTAACTTTATCAATCTTCATTTAATTTAATACATTTCTATATCATGATTTATTATATCGATCTTTATTAAATTACTCATTACCTAATAATGATCAAACAAATAATAAATGATGATGAGTTCTTCTCGGGTTTCCCACCGGGTTAGGCTCTTCATGATCGCCGAAGTTTCGGCAGAAGACTTTCCTGCCATTATCAAGGCTCATCCACAGCTTTGATAATGGCAGAAAAGTATTTTCCCGAAACGTAGGTGATCATGGAGAGCCTAACCCGGTGGGAAACCTGAGAAGAACTCATAAGTATCATTCGCCAAGAAAGCCTGAATCATAAATAATAAATGAATGGTTAACGTAACCAAAAATACCTTCATTTGGCTCATGAGCCGCAGTTTTTGGATTCCGGAACTTGGTGACCCATAGATTGAAGAAGAGAATGGATGAAATCAAACGATGGGATAGCACAGGGTAATATTGAAGTTATGAAAAACGAAATCGCTCATAATGAATATATCGACTGTGAAGTTAATACGCCGAAAATATGGGTAGGAATTAATAGTGGAACCTTCACGGTACCGTAATAATTTAACAGGAAAAATGCAAAATGGAATTAGTTATCTTAACAAATGCTAAATTGTTCATAAAATTTATGAACAAAATGCGCGCGATAGCCATTGATTGGTGGATCACTTTTTATCAGAAAAAGGGCTTAAATTTCGTGCGTCTAGACGCCATTCTCTTCTTTCTCTCACCTTTACTCTTATGTGTCGCACGCAAACGCGTAGGAGAAAGCGAATTCAGCTTTCCAGGTCGGCCCTGTCAAGTTAAGTTGCGAATTCATATGCCGTCATTAATCCGTGACGCAGGTGAGACCGAATGAATCTCTCGTCGACCTCCCCATCGGGGCACATAGCCTTCCCCAACCCGCAGACAGTTCGACTTATTGGCGGTGGTCTATTTCATTTTTACGAGGCGGGGCTCGCGGTCAACGGCTTTTGCATCTCGAGAAAGGGGGACGAGGTCCGGCCGCCGCGCCGGCGACAACCGGTCCTCCGCGGTTATTCAAGACGCCTCTCTCCCTATACTTCGTTCAACTACGGCGGAGTTATGACGTCATATGGCAGGTCTCTCTCTCTCTCTCTCTCTCTCTCTCACTCTTCCTCTCTCCTTGGCAACCGACAGACGACGGCCGTCCAATTCAAAAGCCCGCCCTCCTTTCTCCACCCGCAATCGACGTCACGGATACGTTTACCCCCTCCCCACCCCAGCTTTCCCCTCTTCCTCCCCTCCTCTTCTGCCTCTCATGACCTCCCTCGCGAAAGTTCTCCGTGTCGATGACGTCACGGGCGTTTTCCCCCGGCCGGCCGGCAGAGGACGACCTTTTTCAAGTTTCGCGTGTTGCGAAAATTGCCTCTGGGATACACCATAGAGGCGTAGATGTAAGAAGGCGATACTGTTACCTAATTGGCTCGCGTAACAGAACCACACAACCGAATATCTATGCGCGTGTGCGTCTGAAGTTGGTGAAAATGGGAAGACGGATCTTTCTTCTCATACTTATCTTTTCCCGCTAACAAGACAAGATATGGCATCGCTTAGGAGATGCCTCGATCGCGAAACTAAGCCTCTCGTATCGGGTGATATCGCTGATACTCAAGTATCTTATATTCAGATATGAATTCAGACAAACGAGCCTGGCTCGCATTGTTGGCGCAAAAACCATAGAATCAATACAATGAATAATTTGTAAATGAACTTACTTTGACTCACTACATGAATCAATGAGAATACAAAATGTTGCATACATATATCAGAGTGAATGTCAGCTCTAAGGGAAACCAACTGACGCATTGATAGCCCAGTGGGAATAGCGCTAGCCTTATCTAATTAAAAATAAAAACTATAAGATGCCTTAGTTGTATCTTTTAAATGGGGAATACGTTTACCTGAAATTATTTTGAAAATTCACTGCCTTGAGGGCTCTGTCGCGAGAATATCACATCTGGTAAATTTTTGTTTCATCCAGCCGCTATGAATCATTGTTTTGTTAATATTTTTGGCTCCTTTTTCATTTAAGAAATTGTTTTTAGCGAGTATCATTTTCGTGGAGAATTTTCGAGCGACAGCGGTTACGTTCCCGTTACAGTGAAGAACATCATGTCAATTGTGTTTCCAGAGTCGTGGCCGTTATTTTCGTTGTGTCCTGCATCTTTACTCCGATTGGTTGGAACGTAACGGAACTAGGCGCGTTCTGATTGGGTAAAGCGTCCAATGGTGTCCACGGCCTCGGTTCAAACGTATTTTTCTACTTGGTGGATAGATTATAGCCATCTTTCAGATTGAAAATACTATGATTTGGATTTGTTCTTTCAAAGATTTCTTGAAGTGGAATCGGAAAACATTGTGAAAATTGCTCATTTAACTGCAGCTAGTGATGGCATAGAGTTGTAATCAAAGAGTAAAAATAATCGTTATTTTAACAAATGTTATGGTTTATTAATTTATATTTTTTGGCATCCTCCACGGTTACCTACTTGAGTAAGTAAGACACTGAGTCCGGGCAAAGTCTTTGGCCCGAAACTGAGCTGAGTTTTTTCATTTAGTGGATGATCCTAAAACTACATAAGCAACCAATTTTACTCATTTATACACCAACAGCATGTACCGCATGTATGTACCTATTCATTAACGCACTGCCTATTAGAGCTTAGTTGTGGTTTGCATTCTATTTAATTTTTTACGATTCCATATTATTTTTCGAGGCATTGAAGTGCTCGACCGATTTCGTAATAATTACGGCATAAGTTGCTTTTTTTCAGTCAAGTCATCAATCTACGGCGGCCATCAAAATGAAACGAATTCCTGATGACTCGCTGAGATGTGAACATGATTATGGAACATCGCGTGGAGAAGAAATCCAGGAGGCCTCGACGAAGTGGTCCAACCCTTTACTCAAAAAGCCTTGGTCCATCGGGGTGAATATAAAAGTCACTGCTCGCACTTGAGGTGGCTCATCGAAAATGTAATTCAAGGTCCAGAGGCACTTTAGATCATTCAAGTGAAAAATTCGCCATGTAATTTTAATTTTATTCACTTAATCCTTTATTTCTACCTATACCATGGACAGGTTAAGGGGACCTTGGGATCGGATTGGTAGTGGTCGCTTGAATATCCATCCATCCATGGCATCCTGATGGCTTGAATTAGAATCCCGGCAGTTTTTAAGATCTTTCAGTGGAATCTAATACGTACTCGAAAATGACTGCGGAAGTACTCCGTCCGTCGGATAAGGAAATAAGCTGTGGTCCTTTGGGGATTTTCATTAAATTTATGCTAATTCCGGCGCCGGGTTTTCTCTATACTTCCTCTATTCCTCAGTAATCCTTCACTTTAAAACCCACCCACCTGCCCTCAATCGGGCAATTGGCCTAAATTTTCAGTTACCACCACAATAATCAATGTACCCAAAGTGGACCTTCAACAAATCTTCATGAATATAAAAATATTGAAATTCAAGAAGAGAGTAATTGACAAGTAGTTTTAAAAATTGTTGATGAAAGCAAAGTAAATTTGACTCCTATGCATGCATTTCATTCATCCAGGTTACCATCGATAGGTAGAGCTTAAATATCGCAAACAACACGAACGTGTTTACGTCTCCCTGTCAATGGTCACCAAGGTGAATGAGATGAATGTATAGGACTCTAGTTACCTTTGCTTTCATTGTCAATTAGGATTAATTTTTATTCTAAATCAAAAGGTTTTATTTTAGTCAAAAGCTTAGTCTTCAAACCTTCATTTAGGAATCAGTAGCCGAACAAAACCGTGCTTAAACAAGTAAAAATGTCAGACGACACGCTGTTTTTCCTCAACATGTAATCTGGAATGAGTGCTCAGATCCATTCTTTCGTTAGAAAACAGTGACTGCTAAAAGTGTGGTACCACCAAAGTGTTCCCACTATAAGGGAAGGAGATATTTTATTTTTTATTATTTCCTCAATCCCGAAAATAGTTCTACTGGCCTTTTACATCGGGTGTTTCTATAAGCGGATGAACACAAATACCAATATCCGGAGCGTGGAAAATCCACTCAGGTGGGACTCGAACCCTCGACCCTCGGATTTGTTGGCGAGGACTTCACCCTGTCGCCACCGGAGCCGGCATTATGGTCTGCAACGATGCATTATGGCCTGCAGCTTCGCTTTGGCAAGCACAACGATAACGTTAGGGATATCAGCTGCCCTTGTTGGAACCCTATTGGAATACGATGACAATATTTGGGATCCTTATGTAGTAGGCAAAAAAATCGAAATAGAACGCATGCAGCGAAGATTGGCAAGATACCTTAAAGGCAGTTAATATAATCTCATTAGTGTACTGACATTAGTAACTGATATATTTCAACAACTAGGATGGGGATCGCTCTCAGACCGTATTTTACAATTTAGACTTAATTTATAATGTATGTTCCAAAGCGATTAATTTCCTGACAACTTTAATAAAATTTTACAAAATCCTACATTCTATGGGTGATGAGATTATGAGAATAAAATTAGAAAAGTAGACTGCACGATGGACAGATTTAAAATGTCATTTTTTCCACGAACGATAAGAGACTTTTAACTAGGTCACAGCTGCCAATGTGACTTTTAACTAGGTTTTTCGATAGTTAGTGTAGCTGGTTAGTTGTGTTACTCTGTAGTACTTGTGTCCTTACCTGCTATCTGGTATTAACAGCATGCCGTGCATGTTTTCATTTTAATTCTTGTATCTCTGTCCATTTATGTAGTTGCAAAATGCATTAATGCAAACGGTCCCCTTTAACATTGGTGTCATTCATATAGTGTATTGTATGCTTGTGAGGTTTTTCCTCCTGACAAGCATTAGCGATTTATGGTAATGCATCAATAGTCGTAGTAACTTTAATTCTAACAGGGCATAGTGCTATGCATATTAGTAACAGCTCACTCCCTGCCACAAAACCTTGAGGTGGCTTGCAGGGTATCATGTAGATGTAAATGTTTAAGCCAAGGTATGGAGGAACCTTAAAAGAGAACCACGAAGGACAAAAAAGAGGACTTAGAAACAGAAATACAAAGGGAATGGACACACGTATCAATGCTCTTTTTGGTGTAAAAACGCTCCATATGGGCCTTGAGGCGTGTGATGAGTGGATGTTGAGGCAGTTTCTACGAGTGGTTGTTTAAACAGTGATATGCATTCAAGTAGCTGGAATGATTGCGCAGATGTTACTTAGTTTTAGTGAGATCACGAATCGTTTGTCCAAGAATATCGTAAAAGCGTTCCTTGGCCTATTTAAATAATTTCCCCGGCGCGGAGTTTGGGCCCGAGGCGGATGGCGAACTAATAATCAATATATTTCCTTAAGAGCTGGAAACCTTTAGCTGAGATGAAGAAGGAGAATGAATCGAGTGTGGATTGGGCGATGGATTGGATCCACCACAAGTTTGTAGTCTATATACGTAGGACGTAAGGATATCAGAGGAAAAAATGAAAGTATAGATGCAAGAAAAAGAAAAAATAATAGGATTTTACAATTATAGTGATGTCCTTATTTTTATGTTAATATGGATTTCAGTATCGTGTGAAGCATCTGGTAATATCATCCTTCATCAAATAGCCATGTGGTGCACTAAAATAAAGTAAATAATATGTGGAACCATACAGTTCGATAGCAGAGAGGATTATTGAAGCCATTAAGATGCGCATTCGGCCATATTGAATGGACTTTATTATGCAGGAAGTACGTCAAAAACATAGGCAAAACAAACCGAAAAGTCATGGTATCGTAATGATTAACCAAAACAATTCACACTTGAAATAATACCCAAAAAAGCACTGCATTAGTCTAAAAACTAAACGAAAAATTGCGCGTTGTATCCAGGTTATGTGGATAATTTTTCACAAAAAGACTGACTACACTTTCGTTCGTCAGGATGCCATCAACTCTTTTCTTTGATTTGTGATGATTTATCATGCGCAATAACTCTGCATATCATTTCGTCTTCATTTACGCTTTGGCTCTAATCCAAAAGTTCTTTCAGCACGTCTCGATGAATGGCTTCGTCCACTTTGGCGATAATTTGATCAAACTAAGTGGACGCCGTATACATTTCCATCGCATGACGAAGCAACTATTTTTTTCCATTTTTTTGAAGCGCGATAGAGACTCATAATCTAATCCACATTTCCATTTGCCAAGAATGCGCACGAGCGGGGTTCAATTGTTGTTGGGGGACGGGGGGGGAGACCATTTTCCGAATGGTTGATTCGCACTGCGTGACGTAATCGTCCTGAGTTATGGAATTATTGAGTTGCACAAAGTTGCACCGTGTGTGTGCGCGGGAGTTTGTTGTGTAACGCTCGCCTGGACGTGAAGGCGTAATGGATGAGGGATTTCCAAAGTGGACGGTCCGGTTGCCGCGAAGATCTCTACTCAATGGGTGCCTCATCGTCAGCCGATGTTCAATTACATGTCTTCTTCTTCTTCGAAGGCATTTATGCCAATTCTTTATGATTATTCCTTTATTAATTGGTTTTTCGGACCATCTCTTGCAAGTCAACTGGTCAACCTATGCTCCTCTTTCCTAATGGTATTAGGTCCGTTGCTATCTTGACGATTCTGGAGTCGTACATTCTTTATATATGTTCGTTCTACCCTGCTAAAAATTTCCTTACAAAATGTTCTGCAGAACGTAAGGAATTCTACGGAAATCGTCGTTCTTTCCGTAGAAAGAGATCCTTTTCTAAGGAATTGTAAGGAACAAGGCCTCATGTTCCATAGAAAAAATTATGGTAGAATAAAATGCACACCGCTGCAAACTACATCTATATATACATATATACATATACATATACATACTACCCCGCAAGCCGCCTCAATAGGCGTGTGGCGGGGGGGTGTTAGGATACCAGCCGTTTACATACAAAAAGGATACGCTCTAATGAAATTACGCCTAGCATTTATTGAAGTCCCTTATTGTTCGGGGGAAAAACGAATTCCCATACCTATCCGTTCGGCAAAATATCTCTCTTAATTTATCGTTTCTGTCGGACCTGGAAATATAGTGGGGTTCTAATATGATGTTCTCCGTGTCGCTCTGAAAGATATCTATTCTTAATTGCTCAAGTAATCTAAGCCTAGCGCGCAGCCTCCGAGTCTCTAGCGGCTCCCAGCCTAATTCGTTTAACATGTGTAACGCTGTCTGTACGCCCGTAGCAGTTTTTGACGAATCGCGCAGCTTTCCTTTGTATTTTATTAAGTTCCCGGTTTAAGTCTTTCTACACCGGATCCCATATACTCGCTGCATATTCAAGGTGTGGCCGGACGAGTGCGAAATAGCACCTCTCTTTTACTTTTTCATCTGAAAATCTTCCCACAATACGCTTGACGAATCCTAGCTTCTTCAGAGCTCTGCCACAAATATTTCTTATATGTGTTCCCCACGATAGGTTCGAGGTTATCATAACTCCCAGATACTTCACTTCATATGTCGCCTTTATGTTAACACCATCCACAGCGTATACATGGGGATAGTTGGACGACCTCCGCAAGAAATGTACCGCCGTGCATTTGCTCAGATTAAGTTCGAGTCCCCGTAGTTCCGTAGAATCTTTTTTGTAGAACGTATGGAATTCTACGGTAATCGTCGTTCACTCCGTAGAAAGAGTTCCTTTTCTAAGGAATTGTAAGGAATACTTATGTGCCGTAGAAATAATTTCGGTAGAATAACTAATTCCGCACAATCTGTTCTTTAGAACGTAAGGAATTCTACGGATATCGTCGTGCTTTCCGATGAATGAGCTCCTTTTCTAAGGATTTATACGGAGCATGAGTTCACATATGTTTCGTACATAGTTTCAGTAGAATTAATCAACGGAAACTCTACGGCATTCTCAGCAACTGTTTTCATATTGAATTCACTTCGCTAAAGCAAACTCATAATATCATTTAATGAAGGAAAGTAAAGCCATATCAATGTATTTGGAAATAAATATCTCTGTAGGGAGGATGCAATGCACAAGCTTTCGTAGACGTAGAATGGTCATTTGGTTAAACTATCTTGAAGGTTTTGAAATATGAAAACATCGAAATCTAATATATTAACCTAAATAAATCTGACCAGACCTTGAATTGTTTATTCAGGGCAGCAGTACAACGAGTACAACAAATCTGGCCGTATTTTGACTTCAGGATCTGGACGGTGGACAAATGTTCGTAATGATATCAACGATATCTTCACTACAGCTTTCATCAAAGTTTTAGGCTCAAGACAATGGGAGACACTGCCAAATACAGAAACACTGAATAGACCTTAGTTCAATGATCTCTCTTTGGACCTGTTTATTGAAATAATCATCCTTGTATTCACAATATCTCATTCATTCCCGACTGCCGACTGGATATATCAGGTATATCTTTGTAAAAATTCTCAATTTATTATACAGACATCGGTAGACCAGTGAGTAGCGCACCCGTCTCCCATTGAGAACATTGAATGCTGATGACCGCATTGAATCCCCCAAGTGGAGAATATTTTTGGATCGTTTTCCTACGTTCATTTGCAAACATTTTTTAACATTGCGTTATAAATTCCTAATCCACAGAACTGCGTTTTTTTTCAAAACATTTAAAATCAAAATTTAAAACATTTTGTTCGGATCGTAATCCAGGGAGTTTTACAGAAAGTTCTAGGGAATTCTACAGAAATTGTTATAAGGAATTCTACAGAAATTCCTTAAAAAAGTGTTTCAATATTTTGAGGAATCTCTACAGAACTGCCTAGGGAATTCTGTGGAATATTTTTTAAGAAAATTGTACAGAATTTTCTAACATGGCATTCTTTTTTCTTTTTTGGTGTCCATTCTGTTATTGCAGGTATCCTACGTGGATCTCTGATATGTTCGTTTGAAATCCTATCTAATCTGGTCTTGTCCACTATTTTTCTCAGTACAGTCATTTCTGCAGTCTGTATTCTCTGTTTTGTTTTACTCGCTGGTGTTGTAGTTTCCATGGAATATGTCATTAAAGGTCTGATAACTGCTTTTAATATTCTTGTTTATGCTTCTTTTTGTAAGTATTTATTTCTCCATACTGTTTGATTCAGGCCGCCCCCAATCCTTTCTGCTTTTGTTATTTGTTCGTTTATTTCTTTATTTAAGTTCCCATAATTAGTTATAACTGCTCCTAAATATTAGTCTTTCATTACCTGCTCTATGATGTCCTTGTTTAGTTGTAGTTTAACCCGGATTGGTTCCTTTGATGTTACCATTGGATTTGCTTTTCCGGCTGCTATTACCATATTATATTTATTTCCTATCTCCATGAATATCATCAAAGTCTTTTGTAAATCATCTTTTTTTCTGCAATTAGATCTGAATCGTGTACGTAGCATATAATGTTTATATTATAGTTGCATATATATTTATACTAGATGTGTCACCTCGAACTCGCTCAAGATCGCAGCCAGCACTAATCTTCTGCCCGTAATTTCTCGCAGAATAATCTTATACACTATCTACCCATCCCCTCTGGAGTAGGGCTTCTGGTAGTTTTCCTGTGGAAATGAGGACATTATCATCACCATTACCATCAATACGTATTGAACTATCAAGCCCTTTTGAAAAACTTAAGAGAAATAATTCCGATGGCATCGAAAAGCAACTCTGGGAGTGTTTCAAGAACTCGAATCTGGCACGTACAGTATTGGCATGCCCGATTGTTGGCAGCGCAATCTTGGGGAATCACCGCAAAAATCCTCCTTGTTCGTACCGAAATTCATGGAAACCGAAGTTTCGAAAGGAACTAATTTGTATTCCTACCCTAAAATTCCAACATTTTTTGGTACAAGGAAAATCATTTTATGAGCTACTGTACAAGTCTCTCATCGGAACATCGTATGATTGGATTAAAATATTTTTCCCATTTAATGGTATCCATACGCTTTATAAAATGAATAATTTTCTTGAAATATTACTCGCATACGATATAAATTCACCGCTTCCTTTGATACATCTCGAGGAAAAAACACAAGTAATTTAGCTTTTTAAAAGCTTGGTTATCTGAGTCTACCTAATTACTTTGATGACCATTCACTTTATTATTTAGAGGTAAAAACAAACTACTTCGATTTATATTTGGTGATTTGGTTTAATTTAGTACGGGAGAAAAATAAGGGATCATTTTTGTATCCACAATATTCTCAAGATATTGTAAAGGCCAACAGAGTTTGTTCAGCTGGAATTCATTTGATCGATGCTTCCTAGGCTTCGTTAAAACGTAGTTCTTGTTTTAACCAGGAAATGATTCTTTGAATCTTTCTCAAATTATCGTCAGCATTGTATGCTCTTCAACACACATGCCGACGCAGGGTTATCATCACCATTGGCATTATCATCACCATTATTATTATAAAATTATTCATCAGCATTGGGTGTTCTACTAGATGAATAGTAGGTTTTTGGATATTCCCTCACTTCCTCATTTCTGGGACATCTTCTCACATTATTTGATCGCCATCGGGTCTTTCCTTAAGCCAACAGTCAACGTTCAGCTTCTTTCCTCATTGACCACGTTCCCAACCCATGCATCACTACGCTGCAGATTAATCTTTCGCGAATCCTTTCTTTACTTTTCTCCACAGAGCACCTCTCACCAATGTTAGTTCTACATCAGGACGTTTGGCTACGAAAAATACGGAATTTTGAAGACGCCTATCCCTAATACCCAATGAATCATTATTATGATGCCTTGTAATGTTCAATGCTTGCGGTTTAAGCCTCAAAATTGGTATATTTTAAAAATTAGGTTCCTTGATTATCTCAATTGTCTCAGGCTCAACTTTGTGGAAGTTCATTTTATAAATGAAAAGGAAAACTTAGTCTTATTCCACCAATTTATTTTCCGGTACTACTAGTTTCGAAGCAGCGGCGTCCGTACCTGAAGATGACGCCGCTGCGTCGAAACTAGTAGTACCGGAAAATAAATTGGTGGAATAAGACAAAGTTTTCCTTTTCATTGATTAGGTTCCTTGATGACCGATGCTACATGGCACCAGCAGACCGAACACCTTAATCCTAAGAAGAAAGAAAAAGAATTTCCCGAGGTGGGACTCAAAGCTGCGACCTCCGAAATACCAGGCCAATCATGATTACTACAATTACCAATTCCATTACCACTGTCACACAGATGAAGCAAGGATGATGATGTATCAAATTTTGTAAGCCTGAACATCAATTCCAGAATCCTTTGTGGACAATTCATGTTGAATTCGGGATTATCCGGGAAAACCAGGACGGTTGGGTAGCATTTACTCCTGAGTGCATAAAGCCGACGCTCCAGTGAGTTTATAATAGTGTTGAATTCGTTGGCTGGTTGGTCATTGTTTTGTTGAATAAGGGAGGCGACTGACAACTGAGGTCATTTGCACAGTTAAGAATGAGTGGTGTGTGTTGATGAAACTAGTAGGAATGCTTGCGGGCTGGAGGGAGAGTGGAGCTAAACCCTGCGTCGGCATTAGCCTACTCCTAGCAAAAGTCACCAAGGGGACCCCAGTTCAAATTTACTTCTGACAGACGGCGCACTACCCTTGGAAGGCTCTCCACATGGCGCCTCGTAAGTAGCGATAGGGATTCCAGTGAAAAATCCACGCCGTTTTCAGGATTCAAACCTGGATTATCTGGATGGGAAGCCAGAATTCTCTCCCTCCATCAGATCCCTCCATTTGAGAGGCACGTCCAATATGAGAGAAGAGCACAGGGCATGAGGAATCCTCGATGTTTGACTTAACACCTGGACTTATATTTTAGAACTTGGAAGTTATCGAATTAAATTTGAATTTTTTGTAATGGCCCAATGTTGTGGCAATGATATCTAATGCAGTGCATAGAGAATTGGAGCTCATATCTCTTGTTCCGATGCAGATTAAAAAATGAGTGTTGCAATACATTGGCAACAAAAAGGACCTTGCATTGGCCAGCTTATCACATTCCGTGATAGGTTATAGGATCTATCTCCTTTGAAGTGTGATTCTGCTTTGCAAAAGGAAGCGTATACGGACCGGACTTCTTCATTGGTGATTCCCTCCGTCCATATGATCTTCATCATCCTTTGGTAGCACTGCATCTCGATTGCTTCCATTCTGTTTTGCTATGAAGCGTGTACTGTCCAGGTTTCACTGCCATAGAAGAGCATGCTCCAAATATGTTTCGGCGAAGTGCTTTCTTAATTCTAAGTTCGTGTTATTTGCTGTCAGTAGAATCCTCATATGTGAGAGTGCCATCTTATTCAAATATACTAGATACTAGTAGTTTACGTTATGTAAATAATTGAGACCTGATGAACTTTATCTTCAGGATGATTCTCAAACTAGCGCCATTTCGTGACTCGTTTTTCCCCGAAAACTCTGAAGGATACTCGAATGTACAACTTAAAAGAAAATCGCCCAAAATTTTGCGACTTTCGAGCAGCTATCTACACAGGAATTTAAATGGAATGCCGCAGGCAATGAGAGTTATTGGAGAATAATGGCTATAAAATAAATATTAATTAAGCCATTTTGATTATCATCTGTTGCTAATCTTTATAAAAAATTATGAATTATGTAGGAACTGTGATGACCATAGTATAAATGATAACTAGTACATGGATAGATAACGTTGAAATATACCTTTGGTTTGTGAGGCCAAAATCTGTATCATCAGTCATCATGTAACTTCAAGATCATGAAAATATCATTATTTTTTTTAATTTAAGCATTAGTTCCATACTTATAGGAGTTAATGTGGGCCTGCACCGCATCTTTTCCGATAACTTAGGTAATTTAAATGGCTCAATTTTTATCATTTTTGTAATATTATGGGGTAATATTTTTCAACCTGTCTAACCTGTAACTCATCTTTAGCAAAAACCGTGACATTAGAAGAATGGCCACGAGAGTAAGGCTATTTGGTTGAGCAAAATTTACACATTCTGGTGTATATCATTTAATATCGATTGAATGTTGATTTAATTGCCACTAGATTTGGCAAGTATTCAAGAACTATATTCAAGGGTAAATGCTAATTGGATGGGGATACCTCAGTGACGCTAATTCCAATTTGCTTTCACCGGAAGAATTGAGTGAGACGCTTAGTTTCGAAATCAGGCATTGAAATATTTCAAGAGCAAGTAAATGTGATGTCGTAAGACAAATTTTCCCTCTAAAGGTCAAGTATATTTGCCATGAACTGGAAGGCCTTGAAATGGATAATAATGACGATATTTTCGAAATGTAGTTAAATTATAAAAGCAAATATTTGCACAGCACGGTGGTGAGTTTTTCCAGGATTTTCAATACGCCGAATCACGGAATTAGTCTTCAATCTCTAGCAGGACTGATCTAAAATCAAAACATGATTCGATATAAAATATTTGGTTAAGGTTGATCAAGTTTCTCAAGCTGCAGCACATTTTTTCAATCTGGAGATGTTCTTTAATGCCATTAAATGGATAAACTCTTTTATTTATCCATCACTGACTTTGCACTCCTGTTAAAAAAATGAATTATTAAAAAATGAATTTATGAACTATACATTTTTAAATATAAAATTATAAATTCCCCGCATAGCTCTGAGATTTCAATTGTATCATCTGAGAATCAAAAATAGAGACAGTATGACACCGTCCATGATTCAGGGGATATATAGTATGAATCAACCAAGGACATACGGATAAACTAGTCATGGACGGTGGCATTACTGAAGCATAATGTGGATAGAGGTCAAGATTTTCCCGTTTCAAGTGAATGTCAGTGACTCATATCTCCTTGGGAAATTATTATTTAAATGTATCACGACGCAAATGATAAAAGGTAACTTAACTATGCCGAGTATCAACACCCTTGGGAGTAGGGGTCATCAAGGTTTTGTACTCTACAAAAGGGTGATGGATAGAGAAGGATAGATCTTGTGCCCAGTATTACGATTCAGGAGACGATTTGTTGCTGTAATTGGTATTTTAGAAAGTTCATAACATAGTGGAGCTGAGAGAGGGCAGAGTTGAATTGCATATTAACGACGTGTCATCTGTTTGTGTCATGCTGGTTTTGTTATAATCACTAATGGTGTGTGGATAGGAGGAATTTTTGTACCTGTTATTTTGACATTGCATATCTCTTATTGAGCCATTTATATCAGTTCTAGAGATATAGCGCGGGGTCAAAATGATATCCTCCGTGTCGAATTGAAACTCGCCTGATCTGAATCTAAAGGCAATCAATCTAAGCCTAGCGTGCGGCCTCATCCATGCTTCGTCTAAACTACAGGTGTACTTAAGTAGGGTGTACTTAGGTAGTACATTTAAATACAGGCGAGCGTCTACACACATATATTATATCTACCTCAGCCGTACCTAGTGTTAATGGAAAGAAATTTGCATCTCGCATAAATTGTGCCCGAGAAGTAACTTTAGACATTTGTAGACTCGTATAACCACATAAACAAATATAAAAGAAGAATAACGCTTGCACAATTACTTAACTCCTCGTATAAATGATGTAAACACACGCATGATGTGTATGATTATCGAAAATCATCGACCTATCGATGACGAACCTTCGACCACCTCGACGGTACACTATCGTTATCATGAATATACGTATGGATCTAAATCTTCGGCGCCACTGTACGGGCGAAGGTGTTGCCTAGCTTTCCGCAAAAGATAGGTCGCGCTGCAGTCGGCATGGTTCCGCTTCAGTGTGACAAAAATGCCCGGTTCAATTGGGAGGCCAATTCCGGTACCTTTATTTCCAGTATCTCCATTTGAATCACGGCCTTTCCCTCGGAATGGTTTGCTTGTGTGTGTCAAAAATGGCCGGTGTTAATAAGGAGACCAATTCCGGTACCTTTATTTCCAGCATCTCCATTTGAATAAGGACCTTTCCTTATTAGAACCACCTTCTCTGGAGTGGTGGCGCTGCAATCTGCTTGGTCCTGATTTTTCGGTGCATGCGGAATGTTTGGCAACACCCACTGGGGGCAAGTTTAGGTCCCATATGTATATTCATGATCGTTATCACCCAAGTCCACTTAAATTGGGGTCCCCGGGTCCAATCAAGTGGAGACGTTACTTAAGTGGTGAGAGGGCGTCTACACGGTGTACTTAAGTGAAAACTGCATTTAGGTGTACATCCACTTAAGTGGTCAGTGTAGACGCGGATAACGTCCCTTCATTCGCCCCCACTCCCACCCTCCATCCCTCTCCCAACCCCCCACTTTCCCTAAGACCGCGTCCTTGTCTCTGATCTTCGCAAAAATTCATCACGGGGTCAAGTTTGAGTCCAGAAAATATTTCCAGGACAAAAAATATAAATCATGGAAAGCAATGGGGACTCAAGTTTAAAAGTGGCTGCAGGGTAATGGCCTCTACTGCCAACCCGAAGGTCGTGGGTGCCAATTCCACCGGGGTGGTTTTTCACCATCCGGATGGCGTTAGCGTGTTTTCTTTCATGTTCATTTAAATGGTTTCTGCAATCGTAAGGACGAAAAAGGTTAATTTTACGTGCGCTAGATGCATACTTGTATGATTGAAAGATAATACGGGCAATGGTACGAGAACCAGGAACCGCACACTCTTATCCACTGTTTATAAGGATGAACATCCTACCTTTTAGACATCTTTTTATTTTTAAGGTCTTAAGAATTTTTTATAATCGAGGAGGTGAAAGAGAAAAACCGAGAGGTTATGACTTAAGAGGAAACCCTGGTGTACCAAGACCTAAAAATGAACTGTTTAGACAGAGTTATCTATATTTTGGGCCTAAAATTTTTCATCTCTGCCTGAAGAAATAGTTAAAATTAAAAATGAAAAGGGTTTGCACTACGCTTAAGGAAATGGTTATTTGGAATTAAAGATGTAAAGCACTTATTTGCAAAAGTTATCTAAGAATTATTATTTTAAATGTTTATGTGCAAAATTAAAAAATATTTCTACTTTTCTGTCGATTAAAATTTATTCTATTTGTACAATTAGTTAACAAACATAAAAATTATAAGAAACTGGTGCAGAATACGTTCCTAGATGTTTTTATAAAACGATCATATAATTTTTCTTGTATGTAATTCAAAATGAGTGTATGTCAATAACAACAAAAGCAAATGTCTTATACATTTTTTGTTGTACCTTTTTATAACGACTATGTAAATAACAATTTAATTGTTGTTAGTGTTGCAAAGTACTTATATTTGAAGAATGTTTAATAATTAAATTCAAAAAGCTATAATTATTAATACATGTTTTCACTGTTCCTTTTATATAATTGTATTCTGTTCGCAGTGTTAACTAACATAGAAGTGTAAAAAAATAACTACTGCAGATTACGGACAAAGGTGTTTATGTTATAAAAAGCTCCAAATTCTCTGTTAGCGCAAACAAGCCTTTAAACGAATGTATCTTAATGCTTAGTTTTTACTTCACATTTCAAACCATGGGTTATTTACTAAATTATCCAGCACCAATGATAGCATCTATGTGATTGTAGTTGCAACACACTTATTCTATGTTCTTGTATTTTTATTTCATCTGTGATGGTCGAGTCGGTGACCCCAAAATGGAGATACTGTCCAATGGGGCACCTATATTCCAGACAAATCATTGTATAAATAATAATTGTATTTATCTAATCTGGAATAAAAACCATTATTATTATTATTATTTTACAACAACATAAATAAAATATTTGAACGAAATTTCAGTGCATGAGGTAGATCAAGCATTAAATCTGTGAATGGCATTTTCGTGTACGCGCATATAATCACGCAGAACTGCAATAAACCAATGCTCTTGATGTATTTTTTCTCCAATCTCCAGAAACGCAAATAGGAGCATCAATAACACATAGAACAACTAGGCCGTAACTTGACCTGGGACGAGTGTCTGGTGTGGAATCACAACGCGTTTCACTCGTTTCGCGTTTTTCACATTTAATTGGTTGAAGGCATGTACCTTCAACCAATGAAATGTGAAAAATAGCGTTGCCCTGCTATTGTTGTAATATGCAAACGTAGGTTTGTGTTGTAATGGCATCCTCAATAGTTAAAAATATACTTTCCTTCACATAATCGCATTTATTTGGCAAATGACGACACTATCGCATATGCTAAACGACAGTATCACATTACCATCTCTCCATCCTTAATGGTGTAAATGACCTCAGCTGTGAGTCGCCCCACCGAATAACCAGCCAACAAACTTAAAAGATTAACGCGGTGTCAGTGACCGCCAGATGGGTCTTTACAATACCCTCCGGAAACATATGTTCAGTTCAAACAAGATAAACATTTATTATGCAT
This sequence comes from Pyrrhosoma nymphula, assembly GCA_963573305.1. NCBI lineage: Eukaryota > Metazoa > Arthropoda > Insecta > Odonata > Coenagrionidae > Pyrrhosoma > Pyrrhosoma nymphula. The sequence continues at coordinate 121,535,953 of OY754334.1, forward strand.
CTCGAAAAATGATTTTGAGAATTACTTGTGATGGTTTGTGTCTCTCGTATCCGCACGCACCTACTGCCGTCTTCGATAAGCTTCCGTACGCAACATACGGAGACTTAAAAGTTCTGTAAAAGGAAGTACATCTGTTTATGCGTTGAAACTCACCATACATGCAGTAATGGAAATGGTACAAGAAATATGTTTAAAATATTTTTCCATAATTAAAGCATGTTATGATTTGAGTTTTAGGTGTGGTACTCGAAATTTAGATGAAATTACATTGAAATGTGTTTTTTTTGCGAATATTGGACTTGGAGTCACACCTTGATATTTGCTAGCAACAATTAAAAAAAATAAGAAATGTATTATTTCGCGTTTAGAAGAAAATCCATGCATATATAATTGAATTATTACGAAGTATATGCCATGTGCCATGAGGCTACGCGTTAAAATAGCACTAAGATCCCAATAAACCAAATAAGTATGATGCAATTTTTTCACTTTTATCTATTTGGATATGTTACTTATGCGAACACGTATGCTGAGTTTCACACAAATCTGTGTATTAAACAAATCCCTCAAACCAATTCAAGGGATCAGTTCCTAAGTAGAACTCATTGCTCTCCGTAGATTACTATAGTGATGTGCCACTGACAATTATTGTATCCGAACATTCTTATCCCGAAATTGCTCGCGAGAAACAGATCAGTAGCCAAGTATGTCATCTACCTCTCCAAAGTAAAATATGTATTCTAATAAGCACAAACAACCGAAATTCGACGAAAAATTAATTAAAAGAAAAGATGCAGATAAAGTAATTGCTTAAATATCGCTAACGTGCGGTTCAAATATTAATATAATCACATCATAATCATATATCTATACATTAGATGGAATTTGTTAATCACGAGTCAGTTATTATAATAATCAGCACTCATCAATCTTTAGATTGGTTTAATGCAGCTCTCCACTTCATTTTACGATTTATTTCTTCAAGAATTCCTTCTTTTTATATCCCTCACTACTTGCATCGTTCAATCCTTTCTTTATCTTCTCCGTTAAATGTCCTATTCGTTTTGTCTTTCATTATTGTTCCCAAGAGCCAGGTTTCCCTTAAATTGTGTCCAATAAGTTTGCACATTATGCTTCACAGTTTTCACCGAAAATATTTTTCATACCTCTTTTCGCTGTGTTGGTTTATTTCTGAATCTCACCGTCCACATTGTTTACCCCGTTTTTCCATCATACCTCATTTTTATCATTTCAAATCTTCACTGCTAGCGTCCAAGTTTAACTGCCATACATCATATTACGTTAATGAAATAACTCCTTGTATACATGTCTGTACTGCAAACGATATAATAGAATTCTGACTTTTCCCGGCATAATTAGCTCAGGGAATTTTTCATACTTTAATAACCCTGTAATTTATACCTCACACATGTACTATATATTCTGCCAGTCGAAAGACAGTCAAAGCAACTTCTAAATAAAAAAAAAATATTTCTTGCGATATCAGTATTTGAGCGTGTTCCAGTAGGAAAAGCTTCTGCTTGCAATTTATAGACGACCAATTTTTGGTGCATATTATTGATCTTCACTTCCCAGCAGACGTATGCCCTCAACTGTGGACGTAATCAGTCCCGTTATTTTTGCCAGCAACCTTTCTGTGCATAAATACGTTACCTTGACTTTTTAATACATCCCGCCATGAAACGACATTTTAAGTGGGTTTCGACAAAAAAAAAACGAAATAAATTCGTGTTGAAGAGTATATAATGCTGACGATAATTTGAGAAAGAATCCCATCAAAGAATCATTTCCAGGTAAAAACAAGAACTACGTTTTAACAAAGCCTATAAAGCATCGATAAAATGAATTCCAGCGGAGAAAACGTTGTTGGCCTTTACAATATTTTGATAATATTGAAGATATAAAAATAATCCCTTATTTTTCTCCCGTACTAAATTAAACCAAATCACCAAATATAAATTGAAGTAGTTTGTTTTTACCTCTAAATAATAAAGTGAATGGTCATCAAAGTAATTAGGTAGACTCAGATAACCAAGCTTTTAAAAAAGCTAAATTACTTGTGTTTTTTCCTCGAGATGTATCAAAGGAAGCGGTGAATTTATATCGTATGCGAGTAATATTTCAAGAAAATTATTCATTTTATAAAGCGTATGGATACCATTAAATGGGAAAAATATTTTAATCCAATCTTACGATGTTCCGATGATAGACTTGTACAGTAGCTCATAAAATGATTTTCCTTGTACCAAAAAATGTTGGAATTTTAGGGTAGGAATACAAATTAGTTCCTTTCGAAACTTCGGTTTCCATGAATTTCGGTACGAACAAGGAGGATTTTTGCGGTGATTCCCCAAGATTGCGCTGCCAACAATCGGGCATGCCAATACTGTACGTGCCAGATTCGAGTTCTTGAAACACTCCCAGAGTTGCTTTTCTATGCCATCGGAATTATTTTCTTAAGGTTTTCAAAAGGGCTTGATAGTTCAATACGTATTGAGGTATTAGTCAGATCAATAAACCGGATTTAGTGCAACTGCGAGTACATATGTGTTCACAAATCTTTTCCACGCCGGAAACCAAGCAGCTTCTTTTGAAGATATCTTTCGAGTAGAAGTGACAATTATCGGCAGTGGAGTGGTTCCTTTCCAAATACCCAGCGGATGAACATGTCGTGTTAGTGCAATCTAATGTGAATTATTTTATTTAATATATTTTTCGGCCAGCCTTTAATATTTATTCCAAATCATACCGGACCATGACGCAGGTATGTTACTTGTACATCACGAAAAATCCGGTCTACCGCCAAGCAACACGTTTTAAATTTCAACATTCATCAAAGGTAAGTATTAAGAATCAGTTCAAATTAATAACAAATAGTAATATAAAATGTTTCTCGATTCCCTGTTGCAACGCATTGGTTTTAAAATGTGGCACATTATGTAGGTGGTTATAGAGTATGTTATACATACTATGATAGTGAAGTACGTAAACACTGAAATATACGTATGCTGAGCGCAATTACTAAAACTAGCATAGATCATAGTGAAATAGTAAACTGATCTAATACTTGGGTTTTCAAAATAATATTTATTTACTAAATAAAGCGTATAACTGTAGTCCTTCATGCTAGGTAGTTGATAATTAATAATAAAAAATTGTATAATTGTATTGCTCATTATGATTACCAGAAGCATCTAGACGAAGCAATTTATCCTAAATTTTGAAACTTTTTGAACGATTACGTAAAATTTAAATTCTTTTTTAAATTATATTATGATGCATTGCACGGAGTGCTAAAGACCTACCTCCACTTCATTTAGCGAGCCATAAAAATATTCCACTTGACGGCGGAGCAGTTCCATAAGCAGACTGACTAGCATATTCAATGAAACGCAAGATGTTCTCTTTTCTGAGAACCATCCCATGGAAGGGAAATCTGAGTGGACGAGTAAATTGACTTCCTTTTCCTTTTGTGAAATAGTGAAATTCACCAGCCTTAATCTTTAGCTCTAGGCAAATTCTACCCCCGGTTTGTTAATGAACTTCCTAACTGAATTCTATATCAATTACAAGGGACGCAAATATCTGCCCAATTCATAGATGCATATGTTTTAATTATAAATATAATACTATTAACGCGTTTAGTATTCAAACATCCGCTTAATGCATCAAACAGCCTTCTTATGTATATATTAAAGATAAAATCACAATGTGGGGTACGATTGCGTAGTGTTTTGAGTATTTTCATTGAAAATAAATTCACGCTATTATTCTCAGTTCTAGATTTGTAAAAATATCAGGTATACCAACTCATTTAATTCGAAGTTTGTCAACTAGATAACAAATATCCTGATCTAATAAATAATGAAATGAACATTCAATGGATCGCTGCTAATATCATAGTTATCTACTATGAGCTAATCAATACAAACTTTTAAGAAAAAAATATGCAAAAAACCTAATGCAGTTTTGTTGCTTCTCAATGAGGATAAAAATTGGTAAAATTAGGCGATGGTATGCTAAGGGAGAACCTGTGAATAGGAAATAATTGTTGAAAAAATAAATATTTAAAATTAGAAAATGAAAATGTGTAGGAAGTTTTCACAATTAATTAATCAGTCAGTTTTTTAGTTATCCAGGAAACTAATTAGTTTGAAACACAGAAACCTCCAGAACGATAGGAAGTATTTGTGAAGATTAGATATCTCAGAGACTCCTAAGATAAATACAGTGGAGAGTCAGTAGCGATATTTTAAAATGTGGTTTTGCCATCCTTTTCCATCAAAATATGAGTGGATATTTTCTGTTTGTTACTGTTTTAAGCGTAATCAAAGACAAGTTCAATGGTAATGACTCACTTTCATCAACAGGCATCCGCTGAGTAAATATCAGCAGTGCAAAGTTTACCAACAGTCTGTGAGATGAGAGTCATTATGTCATAGCATAAAAAGTGATGTCATGTATTTTTATAACGTCCATTGGCAATCGTGATGGTTCAGTTAAGTTGTTGGTATCATCAGCTAACAACCTAATTGGTGATTATTTTTCATTTCGTAATGCAGTGATACTGCTTTTCAAGCTATTGCGTACCTGTTGCTTAGAGTACGATAACGCTATGACATAATAACTTTTTATTACGCAAGTTGGGTCTCTACAAATGCACAACCGGATGTTTTATCCATTCTAACCACCAGATAATATGTTGATTAGCAGGTGAAAATGTGTCTTTAAAACTAAGTGGCTAGTGAGTATGACATTGGGAGGACAACGACGTGTAATAATGTACCGGCCGTAATAGTGCCGGCTAGCAGGTTTTTATGAGAAATTTTCTGCTTTATGAGCCATCGTAAAGATGGGAAAATTCAATCGGAGTGTCATATAAACAGTTACCTCAGCAATGGAAAACATAAATACAAATATTTTTGACTAGTATTGATGCATATACTCGGTAAAGCGAATGCAGTCACAACTTCAGTGCGGCAGTCGCACCTTCAATGAATGGTTCATGCGTGGTAATCAATGTCTTCCTTCCGAAACCTACTTCCACCACCCATCAAATTCTCTGCCTCGCGGAATACGTCACCAACGGATTTAATAGAAAATGGACTACCCACACCGTCTACCTGGATCTTGAAGCGGCGTTTGATCGAGTTCGGACCCTGGGACTCATCCTCAAACTATTCCTTCTCCCGCTACCCACCCAACTCCTAAAATTATTTTTAAAAATCCTCTTCAATATAACGTTCCTTCTACATTCAAGTCAACTCTTCTTCCTACAATACCCTTCCTATATCCTCCGGTGTTCTACAAGGCGCTATTCTTTCCTCGCCCTGTTCTATTTCTTCGTGAACGACATCCCACCCTCCCCTTCAATTGAACCCCTTCTCTATGCGGACGATACCACACTCCTTTCCCAGAACCTCAACCCCGAAATGGCAACAGCATAACTAGTGTGGCCTGGACACCTATGGAGACCGGGTGAACAGGTGGAAGCTTAAGTCTGAAGGCAAACTCACATCACCTACCAAAATCAAGTAATTCCCAAACAACAGTCAGTGAAATACCTTGACGTCCGTCAGGACAGGGTTTCGCCCAGGGTAACCTGGGCGAAACATATACCAGGGAAGTCATTGCCAAGACGCTAGCCGCTGCATCATCCCTTCAACCGCTCCTTAAACCAAATTGCTTCCCTTGCTCTCCACACCATACTGTTGCTATACCAGTTGATGATTCGCCCACTACGGTCCAATGACTCACCTGCGTGGCTATGCATGGCGAAAACTCACCTAAACCGTATTCAGGCAACAGAATAAATTTCTTCGAAAACATTTCGGAGCCTCATGGTTTGTCAGTAATAAGAGCCTCAGGCACGACCTCAAATTAAACGTGATTCTCAACATCCTCAAAGCCCAATTACACACTACCACCAAATCCCTTCCGAAAACAGATAATCCGATAATTGAACCCCTTTGGTCATACGACCACTCCCTCCCCGGAAATTATCGGACGAATAGTTCTCAATAAGAAATAAATATCTGAAAAAGCATATAATTGATTACAGCTAAATAAATGCAAGCACTAAATGTAATGGTTCCTGAGTTTTACCTTGTATGAGGTCGTTTTACATTGTACCACTTCAATAACATGAGGCTGGGTACACACGAGAATCTTAGTATTTTATCACCAAAATAATGCAAGTGAGGAATATGATTCCGCATATGATTAGAAATTGAATCTTACGTCTGATATTTGTATTCTCTAGCGTATTACCAAGTTCAATACTGAGGCCTAAGTGTCTGACTTCGTCCATTATCGCGTTCAGACTCGTACAGGTCGTGGCTCTGTCACATCTTTTACTTATTTTTAATGAAGAAATATTTCCACCCCTGTACAAGATGTGGCGCATACCCTAATTGCGCTTTTGATACGCGCTGTAGCAATAACAAGCCTCTACAGTACGGTTATACGGTACTGACAAAATTTCTACGTTGATACAAGTTCAATATTTGTGAGAAAAATCTCTATTTAATACCTATGCCGAATAAAGCAGTGACGGTAAACTATATAACAGGTAATATTGCCTCCATGAAAGTGTTTATCATTTCCCGACAATATGGTTTAGCGCAATTAAACCAAGTGAATTAATAACTTTAAAGTACTTTGCATAAGATTGTATCTTCTTGGGTTTATCACCAAGAAAGTAATTATGTTATTTTAGAAGTTGTGACTGAAGTAAAAAAACGAAATTTACATAATAGGGTTGTGAAACAGAGAGAGATTTGCTATAAATGTAGGCTGATAGTCAATATTTAGCGTCTAATCATTCATTGATGCGTCATTCCAAGTTGCATAAAACATTTTGTATGCCAGAAAAAAGGGAAAGCTTTCGGAAAAGTTTACGTATAAGAAGAAAACAAGTTTCCATGTTTGGTGACATCAGTGGGTTTAAAAATATTAATTAACAACGGAGCTGTCGAGACTTGGATGCAATCGCGCAAACGGGAAATAATTTCTGAAGACAGGCAATGGAGTAAAAAATGATGGGCTGTGGTTGCGGAAAGACCATTTCTAACAAAATTCCAAAATGAGATTCAAATTGTGACGGAGATCCTCAAACAAGAAGAAATATTCAGCATTATCGAGATTGTAGGAATGAATTTAAACTCGTAAGCAATAAAATACACCCATTTTTTATGTCCATGGACGTCTTAAGTACGAGTTTTCAAGATTACTCGCTAAAGAAATGCTCTTTCCCGTGATATTCTCCGCGGTGAAGCAAGATCAGGAAGCATACACTACGATATTTGCAGCAAAAAGTCACGTCGAAATCAAAGGCAACATGGCCGCGTGTGATTTTCAGGGCAGCGTCAACCTTTTTAATAGATAACTTAAGAATTTAAATATACATGCAAATGTATCTTTGCATCTCTCTTTCGCTTTTCTTTCACTCATGCATTTATTTATATCGGCAATAAAAATTACATTTCGTAATGGTCCACTAAATAGATTTATTTCTTATGACCCGGGTTTCATCACATCTTCAGGTAGCAATGATCATTTTACATCCGTATATATACACAGTCCAGGTGCGTGGGGGCAAGAGGGGAAAAGAGGGGGGAGGGGGGGTAGGAAAGCGGGCATTGGAGTGTGTTGTTGTAGGTAGGAGGAGAAGGGGAAGGGGTAGAGAGAAAAAGGCAGCATTGCATTGTAGGCTGGGTAGGGATTTTCCGGCGTTGATGAGCCTCCGGGCAGCATGGGGTGTAGCGAGTGAGGAAAAAGGGAAAGATTAGTAAGAACACATTGTCACAATATATTTGGGAACTTCTATGCACAATGGTCAATGGTGATTAGCGAGTCCAGGCTATTGATGAGGGTGCAGGTCGTTGGGAGGGAATTTTTTCGAGTCCATCTGAGTAAGAGGAATTTCACTTGGGAAAACCATTTCTAGGAATCTGTTAATGGCTCACTGATAGTTCAGCTACTGGTAATATCGGTGTAGAGGGGGGGGAGGTTGGAAGAAGGAGTAGGCATATGAAACTAGGCCTGTGCGATTATTCAATTAATTTCATCGTCGATTCCATAATTTTTCAATTGATCGATTATTTCAGCACATCGATGTTGATTGCGGAAATTGACTCGATTGTCAATTTTTTCAATTGTCAATTGCTGTTAAATTGTCAATTGTTATTCAATTAACAATTATTGTCCGGTAATCGCTTAACTGACGGTTGTTGATTCGCTATAGATTGCAAAATGTACGTTTAAACTTGTTCGCTTTTGCTCGACGCCGGCCGATGGCCGGCGCTGCTATCCCGGCAACTAGTACTGCGTCCGAGAGGTTGTTAAGTCTCGGCGGGAACATTGGCGTTGACACACGGCAGTTTCTGTCGGATGAACACGCTGAGGATCTCATCTGACTGTGTTCAAATAGCGATATATTCCTTTAATTAATTAATAAAAGCTCACTTGATGGAATTGTTTTGTTGCTTTTCAAATTAGTTCTTTCATTCTTCTCATTGCTGAAGCAAAGCCTTTGAAAAGCACGATCCAATTGAGACATGTCAATTAATTGGTTGATGTCAATTAATTGAGCAGTGACAATTAATTGACACTCATTTCGATGTCAATTAATTGGGTTTTGTCGATTGGGTTGAGAATGACTTCAATTAATTGTCATTTCTTCAATTTCCGACAGTTGAATCTACCACATTTCCAATTATTCTTATAATTGATTGATATTGATTTTTTTCGATAATCACACTTACTTACTTACATGAAACAGTTCGTTGAGTGGAATGGAGAATAAGGGGGATTAAAAGGGAAGCACTTGCTCGTTCGCCAGGGGCACGTTGTTTTTGAAGTGCTGTATTATTTCCAACATCTCTAAGGTGTCGAGTCTCCTCCTTTTCCTTCTGAATGTAGTTATCCGGCTGAAAGTTACTCGCATGATTATGCTCAAGGCGGTGTTTGGCGAAATTAGACTGCACTTTCTTATTATCGTAACAATTTTTGTGCTCACTCTGATTTTTACACTTATATCTGCTCTACCTATATACATCACATCTCATTGTCTGCACTTCAAAGAAGTTATTACTAACATTTATTTATACTTGCTCTCTTGTGTTTTAGGCTTCTAAAATTCCTCCTCTCTTCCTCTTGCTCCATTATAAATCTCTTTCACTATTCGACTCTCATCCATTCTCTTGACGTGGCCAAATCAACAAAGGACACTCATTTCATACATGCATATCCCCTACCGGAGTATTCAGCTCACAATCATTCATGACCCACTCATTCCTTACCCTATTACTCACCCTTTTACCTTAAGCACTTCACAGGTACCCAATTCCCGCTGCATTTTTTCATTCTAAAATGTCAAAGAATGAACTTACGACAAAAAAATCATAAATTTTGGCACAAAAAATAATTGTCGATGAAATTAAGTAATCGGTGGTTCCAATGTTGCTAAGAGTCTTCATTGGCATATTTGAGACTCAATCAATATTTCTAGTTCAACATTAAATTTAAAAAATAACACAATTAGAACACAGAATAACTTAGTATGAAAGCACGTAATCGGGGGCTCTAATATTTCTTCCAATATTTAAGTTTCCATCAAATTTAGAATCCGTGGGCCAATTTTTATTGATAATAACATTTTCCATTCTCCCTCGTGAGTCCTGGTCACACGATACATGAACCCGCGTTGGTTCATGCTTGATCGAACGGAATCAGAAGAATGGCTGCTTCCAATTTTTGATGGGACATGCATTCATGAATGAACTCGCTCGGGTTCATGCATCGCTAGGCCTTTAGATGCTTATTCCAAGCTTGCTTTCCCCTAGCAATCTGTGTGTTTCTAAGATTTTTTCAGAGACTGTATTCAACCCAAATGCGTGAACCCACGGTTTTCCAAAGAACGGAGAACACGAGGCAATTAAATATGACAGAATTCTGACCGTGAGTGGACAGAATTCTGTCCGTTCTGCGGCGTAAAGATTTAAAATTGTTAAACGGCTTTGAAGGGAAACCCCGGCGCTTTCGATTTTGTTTTTAGCTCTCATTTCAAAGCTCTTCAGGCGACAGCGTGTGTGACGTTAATTTGTTTCCGCTCCTCTCTGCCAAGAGCATCAAAGAACCAAGCAGACGAAGGATGTCGTAACTTCACGTGAAAACAAAGAAAAAGAAGTATAGAAATGAAAACACAATTTGTATTTTTTTCATATTGCACTTTCTACCTTTCTGGACAACATTTCCCTCAAATAACACCAATAGAATGATCACTTGAAAACTTATGGTCACGCTAGTTTCAGGATGGCACAGAGGACATTACTTTTCCCCGGACTATATCTCTAGAGCTGACAGAAGAGTGATAAGGGTAAAGGAAACACTGCAATCCCACGATAGTATATACGGCGGTATCGTAATCGTTAACCAGCAAGCCTTTATCCACCCCTACCCAGTGTTCCCTTGGATTGTGCGTCCTAAGGTCGAAGTTAAGGGGACTCCTGGGTAGAGGATGGTTGGACGTTAAAATTGGTAATTAAGGACTATAGAATACCGGAAATAAAATTCGTAGATGAAGTTTTTGGTTATTTTATGAGTCAAATCCATGCTTACTGGTAAATAAATGATCGAAATGATCATAATCACAAACAACTATGGTTTCAAACGCTATCAGGTGACAATAAACCATTATAATACCACCCTAGTAACAAGGAACTTTTCTAAAAGTTCCTCGTATATCTAAGGTGACAAGGGAAGGGGAGAGGTTGGAAGGTTGGTGGAGGAGGGGAGGTATTCTTACGGAGAATTTTGGGTCTCGCTGTCACCTCCCGCGCGTTTGGGTTGCGTGGGAAGAGAGTAGGCAGTGGATGGTGGGAGGCAAGTGCTACTTCATACACGATGCTTGATTTCATCGGATAATCAATCACCTGGAAAAACTTAACAAATTCAAATTGAGGCTCACAAACTTCGTAAAAGTTTTTTATATTAAATTATCCTTTTCGGTAAACACTGCTGGAATTTACTTAAATCGCGAGCTTTTGCCAACCCTTCTGATAGCTTCGTCAGACAATATCAAATTGAAACGTATTAAAAACTTGAAATCAAAACCTATTTGGTGAAATATTTGTTAACTAACCGGAGGTTCGTGCCCCGGATTGAATGGGCATTAATGAAAGCGATTAAAAATCAAGTGATCACGTAATTTTCCTGAAAGTATTGCAATTGTGACTGATAGTTAAATTTATCCGAGATTACTTACTTGAATGACTATGAAAAATAACTTAGTGAACTCCACTTGATGAATTTTACTGACACGGCCTAGGTTTCAACACTTATGTCGTGTTATGGTGACCTGAAGATGACATGAACTGCCGAAACCTGGGTTGCCAAGCAGTTGCCTGTAGCAGAGTTGACGAAGTCATTTTTCATTTTCTCTGTGAGGGATAGCTGCTACAAAGTGAAGACTGGAGCCGTATCCTATATTCAATGAGTAGTTTTGCAAAAGAAATTAGCCGCAAAGGAAATCGGTATCTAATAATCCGGATTCTCTCCTTAAATGAAATTTACTCTCAGATGTTGACTGAAACATAAATAGCTTAAATTAATCTTGGGGAGAAACTTCAGTTTATATTCTAATATTTAATTATGTCTGCCAACCAATTGGACTTGGTTGGTTGTTTGGTGAGGGGACAGACAACGGAAGGCATATGTGCCATTCAGGATGGGTGGATGGTCACTTGGTCAGGCAACGAAATTATTATTTCGGGGTATGTTAGAATGGTGGAGATACCCGGTGTGGGCATTAACCTTCTCTTAAGACATCCGTGTGTGACCGTTATGTGTCCGATAAGCCAGGGCAGACTGGCCAGCAATGGTATTTTCACGAACCATTCATAGCAAAAATATAATTTATAGCGGTGCAGTTTTAATTTGTCTAAAGAAATTTTCTTTTAACTTCTAGGCTGTAGATTGTTGGCAAGGGACCCCATATCTATGTCCTATCCGACAGAGAGAAGACTCCAAGACGAACTCCATAAAAGAAGGACTCGGGAATCACTGTAAAATCTCCGCAGCTCTCGGGATCCGAACCCGGACCCTCGTGATGGAAAGCTAGTAAGTACTACGCTTGTTACCACACCATCCCGACTCCCATAGAATTGGGAAAAATATAAAAAATAAAACGGAAAGAACGAAATCGATGGTGAGAAGTAAGTTCCCAGCCCAATTGAAATCCACGGCATGTCTAGAATAGTAATACAGAGTAAGAATCCTTTTGGATGCAGACGAGGGTTCAAGAATTCCGCGAACGATCAGAAAAGCGCACGCTTCCTTAGACGTGCAGTGTTTGTTTGTCAATTTTGGCTCTGGTCATACTTTTTTCCGGTTTAGTAAATTCCGAAAGTGAGAGGTCAACAGCCTTATAAGCATTCTTTCAAAAATCTATGCTGATGTGTCCGACAATTTCCCTTAGGTATTTACTATTCCGGCAATTTAATGTTACTATGAAGTAACATTTGTCTTTAGGGTCATCGCCACAAAATATTATGGTGGCCATCGAAACATATTAGTTATTTTATTTTGCATTTCGTTTGTGCATTGATTCATAACTGAGAGCAACGATGAAACCTTTGATAAATGAGCCACCAGCGGTTTTTAACAGCGGAAAAATTAAACAACGCCATAGCTGAATATTCATATTTAAAGTACAGTTTAGTATTGATTTTCATATTGATGTTTTATTTTCTCATAAAAGTTAGTTTGAAACCCCTATGAATTCGTCAACTAGTGCTTGAAAGCTGTTAAAAATAACTAATATTCTGATGCTACACTACTAAAACATCTCTGCGTAGAAAAAATAGTCAGTGCAGGAAAAGTAAATTTATTGAACATATTTTAAATTTATCAACTAGGCAAGTAGAGTTAGGTATTTTTTTCGTTAATAATTTATGCAAATTTAAGAACAACTGTTCATTTAAGAGAGAAGCGTCATTTTCTCAAACAAAATTATACTCTCTATTTCTCCCGGAAAAGTTTATTTCTTTTTATTTCGAGTCCTGGAAAATTGTTTTACCTGCTATGTCTTTGACATACATTCTTCGAAAACCTAATTTCACTTATTCTGCTGCCACGATGACAACAAATATGCATTGCCGGGGAAAACTTTATATATGCATTCGTAAAATATCTCTCTAATAATAGTCCTAATAAAAGGTAAATGCCCTGTATTTGTTGGAGAAATATTATTACTTATTATTGCGTGAAACTATTTGACGAAAATCTTATTTCATATACTTAATCTTTTTTTCGGTCAGAAAAATACCGTTTTTCTGTTTTTAATGCGTACTTTTGAATAAATTTGATATGCATTTCCGTGCGTGACTCCATCTTTTACCTTCATGCCTATTTTGCGTAGTGCTTTTATCAATTGATCTCCTCATTTCCGCTTCACATGCCATGCCTGTCGATTTGAAAAGGTCTTAAATTTCAATTTCATTTTAAAAGTTCGAGTAACTGATCGTCTTCGTTTGTGTTATGGATACGATATTGATAGTGAATGTTTAGTGATAAACGGTGCACGTGACCCTGTATGTAAATATTAAAATGTAAACTTAAATTCGAAAAATCAACGGTGACTTTATGAATAAATACTCTACAAGAAGCGGGGTCATAGAAAAATTATATATTTAGGGTGCTAGTTTGATATTATTTGTCGGTTAATAGGTATTTTGAATTATTAGTGATATTTATAAAACAAATGTAAAATCTCGTTCAACGAACGATTATTATAACATTGCAATATTAGTAAAATGTCCTGAGGCCGGTTTAAAAAAAGTCGTCTTCATTTGTTATATATTTACAAAATTGAAAATGAATGCTTGTTGTCAAACGCTGCATCCCACCCTATTTTATATTCAAATATTCACTTCAATTATAAAAACCGTTAGTTTGCTAATGAAAAAATTCTATAGTAGCATACTCGTGAAGAAATAAATTATTTGCGTTGCTAGTTTGCTATTGTTTACCATTAAATAAGCACAGAATCTTGAATTATTTACTGATATTTATTGAAAACTCTTGTCATATCAACGTGTTAATTGTTTGTCATAGCTTTGTGATATTTGTCGGGTGAATACCTGAGGCCCGGTTGTATAATTCCTGATTAATTATTTCATCGGTAACGCTTACGTCAACTTATCGCAAGTCTGATGTAATATACGAAACCCAAACTCTCAGTTATCTTTGAGTTAACGTAAAGGCTACGCCATCTAGCGGTTAACGTTATCCAGGCATTTTAAAATCATGCCCAAATCTTATTTTCATCTAGAAGTAGAGGTTCGCTCAAAATATTTCGTTGGGTAAAACATTATTTTGGAGATCGTGAACGTTCGAAGTTAATTCAGCGGACGATTTTAAAATTCGATTGGTTCAAGACAAGGAGTGCAATTTATTTCAATGAAAAAGTGTTTTTATTTCAATACTTTATCCAAGAGAGTCGTTTCGTAACAAAGGCTATAAAGCACCTTGCAAAAGCAAGAGCAAGGGTGTCCAGTGGGAGGAGGTGGGCTTTTCTTTATGACCATAAAACGGCTGCCGTTTGGGGGCATCAGAAAGATTTCCTCGTTGCATAACGCCATCACGCAGCCTCTTCCATTGCCTTAAATGTAACCGAACGTCGAGAATTTGTAAAAATACGACCGAAACACGAGAAAATATACTGCGTATTTCGACGTTCCGATTCGAACTCACAGTTAATGAGTCCCTCCCCCCAGGTGGGAAGCGCTGCGTGGTCGAAAGGGGATATCCAACCCACATGCGTGACAGGGCTCCTTGCGACATGGATGTCAATCTTTCCGGAGGAAGGCGGCGTGGGTTGGGTGAGTGGTGCGATGACCGCGTCTGTCTGAAGGCGCGGTTTTTTGACGTATAATATCTTATTAAGGTTGCTGGAGCGGTAATCGAGGGTCATTGAGTACGTATTTTAATAATTATTGAGGAAGTGGAAATAGTTTCTTTGGACAATTTTCATTCAAGTGCATCTTCTTTTGCGTTGGAACTCTCCCAACAGGCAGTAATGGAAATGCTGCCAGAATTATAATATCTTTTCATTAATTAAATTATGCTATGACTAGTTTTCGGGGCGGTATTCGAAACTTAGACCAATTCATATTGAAATATATTGCTTTAGAATATTGGACTCGGCGACACATCTTCGCGGAAAAAATTATAGATTTCACCGAATAAATCCAATTAGCTGCCTAATTTTTTGAATCAACTGCGTTAAGTAAGGACTTATTATTGACAATTTTCTCGTTTTCCAAGTTACTAAGCCTAATTCTGGTATTCACAATTGATGAGTGCAAGTTAATACGCATAATTTACGCTTTGATATATACATATATTTAACTTAATCTATTGAATTATCGTTACATTATTCATACCTCTGCCTTTTTAATTTTCTGGAATGAAGAACGGTTTTTTTGGCTCCTGTAAAAGTAGACAAAAAATTGACAATGTAATATTTTGGCATTGTAATTAGATAAAATTTGGATATTTCTTTATAATGTGGCAACATTTATTGACTCTTATGAGTGGTGCTATCACACCGAAACTACGTAATTTCGACATGAGTGATCAAATATAAAATAAAAGTACCATGGTTAAAATTTTCAGGGAAGAATTAAAATTTTATGTGTATTTTTGATAGGTTCATATAAAGGCTCTTGGATCGTTCTAAATAATGAAATCACGAAGCAAATTGAATTCATAGAGGTTAACAAATGGAGAGGTTTAACTTGCGTAATATTCGAACATTGGAGTATTTCAAGAAACACCTTTGAATATTACAAAACTAAAAATGTGAATGCCAGCAACAAGAGATTGAGAGCGTCGGTTCTGAATTTAAGAACCACAGAATTTCGGGAGGGACGTAAAATGAAAGTGACAAACGTTTCACGCAATAAACACCATTGATGTCGTCGCGGACACTTGCGTGTTAGTTTTTCTAAATCCGCACCAGGCACCACATGGACGTGTTGCAGGAATAGTTAAGACACCAACGGGTATCGAGTATGTACACAATAGAGGGCTCGCGCGCTACTCGTGAAATGAATTTATTGTGAGGTAAGAAAAAGCCAAAAGTGTGGACATAAGATACTGCCATAATTTTCGGCGTTTACGCGATGGAGCCTGGTTATCTCAATAAATCTTATCATATCCTCTTCTGCTAACACTTCGATTTGATAGCATGCTTATTAGTTTCCTCACGAAGAGAAAACCGGTGAACCAATTATCTTCACAATTAGCGCATAAATATAACACTGGAAAGGAAATAGGGCCCTCAAGTGGTCTCAGAACCTTACTCAATTAGTATTATATGCACTAAAATTTTGAAGAGGTATGAAGGTCCTCCGTTTAGATATGTGTTGGGCCCTGATCGGCCTTGGCACCCATTCCCAGAGCTGAAGTAAACGTAGAGCTGCCATGACTTTCACGGGGTTCAAGATCCAAGTCTTCAAAGTTAATTATTTTGCCAAAAAAATGTAAAATAATCCAATATAAAAATCCAATAAAAAGGTATAAGTAACATAAATTTTCCGCGCGGAGCAAGGTACTTCAGCTAGTATCCGAATGAAACCACTCACAGGGTTTAGAAATTATGGCGGTAAAGGCATTTAAAAGGCACTTTGTTGTACAGCAATTAAATGATAGCAGAAGAGAAGAATAGTTAAAAGTTTCATTGCCATATAGTAATAAGGCGTGTAAATGAAGATTGAACTTGCTTTTTTTCTTTTGGGGGACGCGTTCTCAGTTTGATAAAAATCCGTGGCATAAATCATTTTAATGAAATTATGTCACACTTTCGTAGACTTTTCGAGCTCAATCGGCAGACTTTCCGCTTTGCGTCACGTGCTTGGGTGCTGCTTCGGAGGCAGCTTTCTCCGCTGAGTCTGTTGCCAGACTTCTATGATCTAAGATACCAGCCATAATAATGCTTTTCAGGATGAATTGTTAAATGCATGTGTTATGATGCTGTATTAAATTAATGCTTTCCATACCGTGGTTCTCAGAACGTCTCCTTCATGGCGTCAATTTCAATGTAGTATTCTTGGATTACATTGTTGATTCTTGGCATTTTTGGCAAAGAAACCTATTTTCCGATCAAAACTATCGACTAAAAAACGTATGCACTTTAGGTTTGAATGGCTTGTAACCGTATCAATAAGCTTCCTAGATCCAGTTTGCTTCACAAAGGAATTGATCTTAATTCAAACTAACTCCTTGAGGTACAGTTAAAAAAAAAATCTACCTTATATTGATAAGTTGAATTACTTTTCTTGGTACTTGACTTTAACAGCTGATCAGGGTTCAACATTGATTGCTTTTCCTGTTGGCAATTAATCATTAATTTATCTATCGCAGAAGGATATGGTGTGATGAGACTAGCATAACACTGGTGTCTTTCCACCGTGGACGCAGAACTACGATACAAACTATTTTACGTTGAGCCATCATTGATTAACAACATTTCCGGTCAAGACTGTGCAATTTTATGCATTGGTGAATGTAAGGATTGCATGCACGTGGATTTATTCTTACTGGAGTCGTAAAAGTTTGAATTTATACATTTTTCATGCAGTAACCTTTATAAAAAAATTGGTAGTTTCCGGTCAGTCAATGATTCGTGAACTCTTATGGTTTAATTAATATGCATTGATTAATCAATGTGCATTTAATGGAACCAAAATTTTGTGATATGGGGGATGAACCAGTTTTTTAATGCACCATTGTATATTAAGAGAGTTCGAGTGAAATTTTTCTTTCGTTATAATAAAGACCATATCCGAATTTCATGTAAAAACTTAAGCAGCTGTAAGAAGCATGAAGAAACCATGTAGATATTTATGACCAAATACTTTGTTCTAAACCTTAAAATCTATGTAAATAACTAACTAACTAGACATAAATTACTGAGGCTTTTAATTGGCTCATTAGCTTCAAATCGTACGCTAAAAACGTCTTCTCAATCAAAGTTGATTTTCCAACATTATAAAATAAAGTTTGGTGAGTATTATTTTTATTTTTTAAATAATGGAGAAAACATCCAAACTACTCAGTGTTACGTTGCGTCCGCTATGTATCAGAAATGTATGTATCTATGTGTCAGAAATGTATGTGTCAGAAATGTATGTATTTTATGTGAATAAGATCTCCCTGAATCACACAACCTTGCCAAATCCAATGGAGAATGGCATTTTTTGGCAAATATCTCGAAAAGTAGTGCTTTAAGTGGCTAATGTTTTGGTACAATTAGAAAATGAAATCCTTTTCTTTAAATGGCTAAGTGCATTGTAATTTATGAGTAGTGATATTTCGCGAAAATCATACGTACATACATATTTGAATTCGAAGTACACAAGTCATCATCATCATCATATTGTAAAGGCACTGCCTTGTCGCGATAGCCACGTGTCCCTGTCCATCGCTGCTTCTTTCAGCTGGGCGTATGATGTCAGTCCCATCTCATGCTCCATGTTCTTAAAGTATGCCGCCCTGGGTGTCGACCTCTTGCCTTCTTTCCCACCACTTTACCTTCGAATGTGTTCGTCAGGAAAGGGTTATGCCTCGTCGCATGCCCAATAAATTTAGCTCGTCTTTTTCCTATTGATTATAAAAGTGATCTGCTTTCACCGACTTCCTCTAGCATTTTCTGATTACTCTTTCTATCTTCCCAGTTTGTTCTTGTCATTTTCCGCCCGATCCACATTTCCATCGCCTCCAGATTGAGTCTTTCCGCTTTCCTGATTGTCCATGTCTCGCATCCATATAACAGTACACTCCAAATCAATGTTTTGATGAAATATTTCCGCGTTCCAATGCTGATGTGATTGCTGACACGTAAGTTCCTCTTGTTCTGAAATGATTGTTTTGCCAAGCCTATTCTTCTCTTAATCTCGGTGTCGCATGTATTATCATTTTTAATAGCACTCCCTGCATAGCAACATGTTTCAACCTGTTCCAAGATGGTATTACTTATTTTAATTTCAGGTATGGTATTTTCTTGAAATATTAAAAATAATTACTATGATTGAAAATTTCAGCGGAGAAAAAGACAGTTACCTACGCCCTTTTTTTGGGCAACGATTCAAAATGGACTTACAGTTGGAAATTAACTCCATTTCACTTCATCAGACGTCACTGTCTTGACGTGGATGTTAAAGTGCGCGCTTTCACCCTCAGTTGCCCCCGGGGATAGAAGGCACACCCTTTCATTTCGTCGTCGCCGCACTGCAGCGGATTCATCCGGATATATTCGAATATTCCTACCTTCCGGCAGAAGCAGTCCTCAATTAATTTTCGTCTGATAACAGAGTATCATTTTAGAGGATGTCTAAATTATTATAGGAAGATTATGTCATAATACATGGAGAGAGAACAATCTGTCGGATGATTATGGCATGATACATGGAGAGAGAACAATCTGTCGGAAGATTTTGGCTTAGTAAAGAACAATAAATTAGTTCTTTAAAGAATAACAGTGACGCCAAGCACAATAAGAATGCCTTAATTTATTAAATTAAAATTTTATATGCAAATGATTTTTTCTGAGATTTCCCTGGTATAAAATAAAAAATGACGTTTATCATGTCGCATGATTTAAATCAAGTTTATCCCAAGTTATTCTTACGAGCATGGTATATTGTCATACTTATAAAAACATTCTCTAACAACAAGATGGGGGAAACCTGTTTTTAATTTATGCCTACAGGCAAATGGTAAAGCTTTGGTATTTTCTCTTTTTCTTATTATTTGACCAATTATTATTTCACGACGACGAATTATTATACGACTTTCATAGTCACTTTGGTATTATCTCTTTTTCTTATTATTTGGCCAATTATTATTTCATGACGACGAATTATTATACGACTTTCATAGTCACGTATAAAATACTAATTGTTTACTTTAGAAAACAACTTCAGCGGAATTGAATATTCCATGTGACTACATATGAGGTGGAAAATTCGTAATGCAATCATCATTGCATATATCCGTAAGTTAATCTCCTTAAATACCTATAGAAAAACACTGAAAAATTCTCCATCGTGTTCTTAAATGGCCCAAAAGCTTGAACTAACATAAGCGCCAACATCTTCCTTCATGGCCATTAAATAATCTTCCGACGCATTATATTATCTCAGATAATCATAATTTAATAATTTGATACAGTCTTCTTGAAGCTTGAAAATTCATATCAAACCTTAAAAGCTATTTATTTGGCCAGATACAAGTACGAAGGGACTAAGAATCAAAGAACTATTCAGAGTATCTCAAGTAAATTGCGCCAGGGAGTGAGTTTTTGTCACAAACGTCAGAAATTGAATAATTAAAAAATGCAATCTACTTTTTAACTCTGCATTTACCTGTTGCATTACTAACGCACTTTTAGTTGGATATTTTTGTTTGAAGAATAATAGTACTAATCACTTAAACTCTTGAACCAGATGAACCGCTTGGAGAGCGATTGCCTCACATACACCAGAAACAGTTCTCTTGCCTCATATACTTCTCCGGAATATCTAACTACTGCGTGTTGAAAAAAGTGAAAACACAGATACGGTTGCTAAACATTTTAAGTGCAGGATATCTTTATCGATACCTCCCATTTTTTTGTACATTCTACCGAGCTTGTTCCGTAAGGGATGCACAGTGATAGAGATGCTTGCCGGAAGAAAGTATTCACTTAATTGGAATGGTATACAATATATGATTCAAACATTTTCCTCATTTACTAATTTCTGAAAATATTTCTTGCCTGCCATTCAAGCTCTTTATTTCCTCTAGATGCTGAGGAAGTAGATCATCTTTACTTCACAGCTCTTTGTAGGACGTCTTCATTGGTTACCCTTTCATTGCATTTGTTCACATTTCTTCAAAAAATACATTTCCATGGCTTTCAAATTCTGTGTTTTGGTACTGTTGTCATCCCAGCATGCCACGTAAGAGGCTGTTCCACACGTATTTAATGAATTCCTCCCCATTCAAAGCTTGCATTATGGTATGTAGTCCATTTCTGAGTGAAAAACATCAAAGAATTTAGATAAAGACCATGGAAAAACACCCGTTTAGCATTAGTTCTAAAAATATATATCAGTATGCCGCGAAGTCATATCAAATGCTATCTCCTGAAATGGATTGTGTCAGATAAATAATTATACTCATTTTATTTCAATTAGAACAAGTACGTAGGAATTTCGTTGTTAGTAATATCTTCAGATATAAATAATATTGCATTTGGTCAGCAAGAGCTAATCGCCTGGAGGTAACTCTAATAGCTTTAGGAAAAAACGGATGTTATTTCTGGCTAGGGTGTTTTTCCTGTGATGGGAATCAGTGTAAAAAAAATGCACAAATGGATGCCAATATTTAGTAAGAGGAGTTATTATTTATATCTTTTTTTGGTGAAACACTACGGAAAATACGTTATATATTCCTAGAAGGAGCTATATCATCATTATTAAAGGGAGCTGTATCGTTTATATTCATTATATTATTTATAAATGAAATAGTATCTAGTGAGTACAAAATTGAAATTTCTGAAAATTTTTAAAAGGAGATACCTTATATTGCCTTCAATATAGCACGCGCGTATAATGTTAAATTTTACTCTAAGTATTATGTTAAAGTTTTATCGATGCATGCTTTATTGAATGATAGATGCTACTCTTGTAGTTAGCATTAAAATTCTACAAAAAAGTGGTTTGCTTCCATTGCCACATAAGCTAGAAGTACTTCCCGCAGCTGTATATTTAATTGAATTTCATTTAATGACTCGTGTAAATAAGAATTTGGTTTCTCTGGTTTCGCTGAATTAGATAAAAATGCTAGCAAAATCAACGTCTTGGTATAAACAATGGCTAATTCCATGCGACTTTTGTCATCATACCTTGGCAACCTTAGGCCACGTGACCCATGTTTACACGTGTATCGTGCGCATTTGCCACGCCCCTTCCAGCCTCGTTAGATCGCAAGCGCCCCATCTAACTCCCCGTCCACCCACGCGTGTCGCCACTGCCCTGTCCCAAGTCCTCCTTCCTTCTCCCTGACGCGTCCCCGCCCCTTTTATCAAATCCTAATTAATCTCCGCTTTTCGTCGTCTTCGAGACGCAATGGTTGCCAAATAATCCGTCGAAAAACTTCCTCCGAATGAATACGTGATAATATGTGGGCCACGGACGCTGAAATGAGCGCTCATTAGAACACCACGGTTGGGATACTTTTGTTTCAACCGACTTCATTCTCATAATTAAGATTAAAACATTAGAATGAATTTCTCTCACCCATTCGAATGCGGCTCCCTACCACACTGTTATTGGCTAATTATTGCGTCATTTTTTTGCCTAAATTTCCACTCGTTACCTGTATTTTTTGTCGCACCGGGAGTGATAATATGAACTGTCTAAGTCTCATCTTGAAGATATGGAAATCGTTTTTGGACCATATACCACAGCTCAGCTCAATGCAGTGTGTCCTATCGGCCCGAAGAGAAAGGAATCATTATTGCTAATAGTATGAATAACTACTTTAAAATAATGTTTCTTTGATTAATTGAAGCGTAAGGATTTTACGCGAGTATGCCGCTTTAAACCAATTCGGCCGATTTTTTAGTCAATGTGAACCATGGAAACTCAAACCGACAAGAAAACTTTGAAATACTTTTGATATCCCTTTTAGTTTTGGATTTATAAATTCAATTTACTTTTAAAAATAATATTTTCATAGTACATTGTGTATAATATAATTTAATCATATTATTTTTAACTTGACTAGTATTGATGGATGCTGGTAATGCTAAAATATTCGGTAGTGATAAACATAAGCTTTTTCCTATTTTGTCTTTATAAAATACTCGTCGTATTTCTTATAACTCACTACGTTCTATCGCTTGAGCGTAACAAAAAAGTAGGATTTTATGGTAAAGTCAAAGAGGCTATAACAATAGAAAAATCAGCAAATAGTAAGGGGATAATATTCGTCCCTTAAAAAAACGTTGAATTGATACCATGAACACATGCAGTTTAAATAACGTCATTTTTATGTACGTGACAGATCTATCCAAGATTTCTGACAGATATACCGTAAAATTAATCACCAGTGGATGTCCGAATGCGAGAATTAAACATGATTCAGTTGATGATAAAAGATTTTACTTAGTAAATTAATTTAGTTTCGTGACTAAAGGATCATTTACACTTACAGCTGAAAAGGCTGAATTTTCATTTTATTATTTTCAGAGAAATGGGCCGATATTTTTAACCATCAGGAAGTTTTCCGCGCTCTGAAAACATTGTTTCAACCTATTTATACCCAAATAGTACTTTAGGTACAAGTAGTCAGCCGTATTTCTGTCTACTTCTTCATGCTTTCTTTTGTAATAAACTAAGGAAAATGCAATATGAATACTTCCTTGGTGTATCATTAACTAAGGACAAAAGGGCATAATTTTTTTGAAGTACAAGTATGCTCAAAAGTTTCAAAATTTAACTTCAATCACAATATGGATAATTCACACTGGCGAAAAACGGAATACCGCAGTGGCTATTGCTAAGCCAAGCGGACAGAGATATATTACGGCAAAAAACAGCCTATCGCTGGGAGGTTTTTAGGTGATTCATATCCAAGTTGTTTTTTGCTCAGTCATTCAATTAGTACTAATGACTTTGTGGGAAATTTTATGACAAAAGTCATATATCAGAAATATTTATAGGAGACAGGTGAACAATTAGACGAACATCATTAGTGTTTTAAGACAACCATTATGTGAGGACTTAGGTACTTACATTGGGAATAATTTTTCAATAATGCTACATCCTCGTAAACAAAAACCTGATAAATTTTGGCTGGACCTCATTAATATGATGGATATTTCTGCCAAACTGCTGCTAATCAAACTACGAAATGATTAGGTTCCGTTTGCTTTTTGGGTAAAATGATTTAGGCATATTCAGTGGTTGGTAATTTTGGAAGCATTAGTCATGGTTTGATTACTCAAAGAGCTGGTGTAATGTACAGAATTATTTGTGTAGAAACACTAGACAAATGGGTCATTAAAATTTATTCACTGTTATGTTTATGTACTGAGCTATCGAGTAGTGATTAAATTATAAAAAATGTAGACATTTAATGAATTTAATATTTATTGATTATCTTCCAGACGAGAAATGTTTTAAAATTATGATTTAATTCATTACTACGACATCGAAAAGGGGAGGAGAGGTGTGGCTATAGGGCGGACCATTGGGTAAGGACTCCTGGTTTACTACCTGATCGTTGGGATGTTATGGATAATATTCTATTTCCTTCTGTAAAACATTCTTGCATAGGCTGTACCTTACATGAGCAGACAAAAAGAAGCAAAGAGGCTCGCTGATACGAATTACTAGGCCATAGGTCTAGGTCTTTAACAGCATCCACCGGCTCAGATTCTGTAAAAACAAGAGAAGGGTCACGGAAAGACAATCGTGCTATGAAGTTATCAATTTAAAAAATTAAGTTGGTTCCGCAAATTTTTGTTCAGTAATTCCAATAAATGAATCGACCTGCTTCACTTTGAAAATATCGGGAGATCACATCATATCATCGGATCCAGCCTAAGTCCGCGCACGGGAAAGTACCCGTTAAAGTGACCCTGCGGGGACAAATTCCAGCCCACGTTAGTGGACTTTGTAAATATTTTCTGCAAAAATTGTGCCAATGCATATAACACAGTTAAATTTCCTGAGTGAAGCTTAAATTAGTTCATAAAATGTTTGAAGTGAAAAAGAGTTTGTAAGTGCGAAATTCCACAGGAAAAAATCATTCAACTTGACCGGAACTCAAACCCGGATACCTCCATATGCGGAAGTCCTGAAAAGCTAGTTCCTTAAAGGCAATAAAAAATTCACAGGGAAGAAGCTACAGCTCCCGGTGTGAAATCGAGGGGTCTGGTTTCGAGTCCCGGTCAAGGCGAATGAGTTTTTCTGTTGTTATACCGTGGCTAGTCTCAGTATCCTCAAAGTTCATAAAAAAGAGTTGTTAACCCATTTATTCACCTGTCTTGCGATCCACTCTGGACGAGTTCAGGAGCCATTTGGCGAAGGTAAATATGACTTCCTACCGCCGTATCGAGAGAGTATGTGCGGTGAACCCCTCGGCCACATGAGCCAACGTCCCTACTTCGGGAGAAGGATATCTGACGGCTTCCCACCCTAGCTAGCGAGTCACGTTGTGAAACCGCAAGGGGCCGTCCACCTGAACTCCCTCCATTTACCTGCTCGTCTTCCGTATCTCGGTCAAATATCGAGAAAATCTGTCCCGGGGATTCCCCGGCGATCCATCCACCCCATTGCGCCACGGGCTGAGATTTCTTTCCCTTGGGCGCGAGCTAGCCCGCCCGACGGCTGCCTGAATCATCCATGCTTCAAAGTCTCCTTCTCCCACCTGGTTTTCACTTTTCCTCATTAAGGTTAGGGCATAATCGACACTAAAGGAAGGAAAGCGAGATTTTCTATAGCCATTCTCGAATTTAATTTTAAAATTTAAGCAATGAGAGAAGCATTATGTAAGAGAAGAGAAGCATTATATAAGTGCTGTATTATTCAAGATGTAAAAACAGTGTATTGCATGACTGAAATCCTTAGTAAATGACTATATATATATAAATCTGGCTCTAACTAAAATTATTAGTCTTGCGTCTTGCATTATATTAGAAACGTCTTTAAAACTGGAGGGATTTTTTGCGAATTAACTTAAAATTATTATGGTGAATAATGTATTTATTTTTATGAATGGTTGAGTAAACATGTAACTACACATCGCTACATTTCTGACGCGATCTGTCCCTCAGAACTAGCTCATGTGTTTAATTAAGTCTCTCTGGAGCACACAGCTGCAGCATATCCTTAGGAAACGGGCCATTTTTGTTGCAAATATCTCGGAAATAAGTTCGGTAAGCATATTGTTAAGTGTATATACTCTTGTAACATTGGGCAGATGTGATCATTTTTTTATGCTGGTGCCAAAATCTTTGAAATTTATAGGTAGAGTCATCTCGCTCAAAATTCCATATATTTATTGAATCGTTTAAGTAAACATGTTACTCTGGCATATTGTCAACAAATAATGGGTATGCGTTATTTCGTAGGTCACGATGTCCATGTTCATAGCTTGCAATTGAAGCCAGAATTAGAATTTAGCAAATGTATATGGAAACAAATTGACCAAAAGTATAATGGCATGATTTGAAGCTTCGACTGAGCATTCATTCAGAAATTAGCGTATCTAACTTTTCCCCGTCATCATCATCTTATAAATTCTACTAAATAACTAGTGAGCCCATAGGCACTCGTGGCTACAATTTCTCCGACGGCAATGAGTCTTATCTATTGTTTTATTTCTATAACAATATCTATTTTTCCAGTGTTAATTTCCTTTTCCTCTCCTTCAAGAGTTTGAATCACATGGTAATTTTTCACGTACACTTTTAGAGATAGCGACAATAACAGCTCAAATAATGGCTTTGCAGAGCCATCGTTTTCAGGGATAGGGGTAATCATAGGGATCCCTATCCCTTTTCCGATGATTTTAGATCGTCCAGTTTTCCTTCCCTGAACGCATACGTGGATATGAACAGCAGCCATTAAGACCACAAGGGAGTACAAAGGGAATGTGGCACCTCACTGAAGTTTTGATGAAATGAGTAGGATGAGGACTTTAAATATTACGGATATAATGCTCGTAGTTACAACAAAAATTGCCATGTGACAGAAAAATGATGGCTTATATTATCATTTTTCCCTATCATTGGGAAGCTATGGCTAAAATGATACTTGGGAGTTGCACGTGAAAAATGACTGTGTGAATCATGTGACCGTGTGATAGAAAAATTACGGCTTTTGTTATCTTTTTTCTATACCATAGAGAAGCTATGGCTCAAATAATACGTGGACTCGCGTCTGAAAAATGACGGTGTGATTCATACAATGACCAAGAGATAGAAAAATGACGGCGTAAGTTTTCATTTTTCCCTATCACTGAGAAGCTAATGCTCAAATGATACATGGAGGGTTGTTATGTAATTGCGCTAGTCAAATGATTCTTGGAGGAATGGCGGAAGACCCGTTAATTTCACTTTATGATAGACTCGCGAATCGTTTCGCGACAAATACGATACCTGTGCCTATCGTAACACATGTCCAGACCTCCAGATGCTAAAAGAAAACAAGCGAGTAACGATAACTGTCAGCGCAGACCGCCACCTTTGAAATGATGGCATCAGTAGAGGTTTAGCGAAAAATTAAAAGCATATTTTCAAGAAACAATGATACATCATGCTAATATAATGATTCTCGAATAACAAAATTGGCCTTTAGTGCATAGTAAACGAAATTTTTGCCACAGTAAGCCGTGCACAAAGGCTAAGAAAAAAGACTTTGCTGTTCCACAAATTAAGTAATCTTATTTTATGGAACAGCAAAGTCTTTTTTCTTACCCTTTGTGCATCATGAAGGAGTTCCACCATGTTACGCCACCCACCATCGCATTTTACAGTAAGCCGTTGTACTTTCATATTTTTATCCGTTTAGCCGTTTAATATCTTTATCGTTTTCTATGGTCAAAAGTTTTACACGAAAAAAGTCAAAATTCTAACATACGAACGTTGAGAAATCATGCAAAACTGTATAAAATTTGTGCATCACACATTTATTGCATGACCTATACCTGATTTTCTCGCAAATTTCCTGAAGTCTGCCTTTCCTGAAATAAACTCAGGAAGAGAAGAATACAGTACAGCTAAATAGGTTTTTGTTATAATTTGTCCATGGATCTGCTGAAAATTTAGTTTCTTCTGTTCATGTGCTATGAATTGTATCTTATGGCTAGTTATATATATTTTATTATTCATAACTTATTATTTTTATTTAAATTCTGAAACCTGTATATACACTCACTTCTTAAATTTACCTGCATTGTATTATATAAGCTGTAATTTGTGTTTATAGATTATGTTAATTTTAACAAAATCTTGAAATTGTAACTAGGCGATGCCCGTAATAAAGTCATTATCATTTTTATTATTATCATCAGTAAGCATTACACAATGTCCTACTAATGAAGCTAACACCATTGATGCATTAGTAAAAATCTTCAAATACCTTTCAGTATGTGAAATATCACCAACATGCACTGTGTAATATGTAATCAATGTGAAAGAACTATGAGTATTAATGCATTTTGCAGCAAATATAAATGCGCTGAGAAAAAAGAGTTATATTTTACGTTGAAGGCCAGCGTGGAGGACCTTATGTTTACTGCGCGAAATTTTCATTTTCCCTCTGGCAAAGCGTCAAGTTCTAATGATATAAATTGACTGCACTAGCACCATTCTCACGAGCACGTGATTTACATGAATATTTTCAAGTTAACCTAAATAGTGTCTCTTTAGCAATTCCTTTAGCCTTGAGGGGAAAACCGGCGTTCTTCCACAACCCGCTAAAATAATCTATTTTTCTCGACGACTGCTTCAAAAAATGGAATTCAGTTACACTTCGTAATGGAGCATAACCTTTTTATAATTTAGAGTGTATTTCATCTACGTTATTTTTATTAATCTTCATTATTACTAATTTCTCAATAGTTAAAACGTTGAATTTTTACTTCACTCCGAATGAGTGCATGAAGGTGTTTAAAGTGAGAGCCCTATTTAGCAAGCAAAGTAATAATTTCAAAAAACCAAAATAAAAATTGACTTTTTAGTATATTTTTATATATGGTGAAAATGTCATGAGTTTAGGTCAAATAATATTCTAATAATTATAATGTTCTTGTTTAAACATCGCCAAATTAATGTATGAATCAAATATTGCCATGGCCCAAAGGGGTCACTTGGGGTTAGTAGCTCAGAATGGATCGTACACCGGCTGCGGTAAGAGAATTTATACTTTTGTCTTAAATAATTAGGTATTAGTTATCTATAAAACAATTGACACTGGCTTACATTGAATCAGTGATGACTGGGTGATACCTAGTAGGTCAGCAGATCCATGCAAGAGAGACTAATGGGATAGTAGCCTACGTCAATGGGAAGTGACTCAAAGATGGAAAAATACAGGCGTTAGCCTGCCCTGTTAGCAAATAAAATGCGTTTAGCCATGCCCATGAGCCAAAGGTGGCGAGGGACATAACGATACAAATCAAATAAATTTTTGCTTATGATTCCGTCTACCTCGGAACTGATTTAAGTGACATAGCTTGTCTGGCTCTAGCTCGAAGGAAAACTGGAAGTCTGATTATATTAACTTTTCCACTAGCGTTGCATTCCTTATGGCCTAATCTGAAAAAAAACATCGTGTGTCTAGATATCTAGTTCAGGTTATGCTAGTATAAAGATATTGCTTGGGTCAAACATGAGCTTAAAAAGCGTCATACAAGGGAAGGTTTTGTTCTTCCACTAAGACAATGTCTCCACGTGATAATCCATCTTTTTCAAATCCATATGTCCCCATTAAGTGACCAATAACATAGCATTATTTTCAAACCATTCGTTTAGAAAACTTATTGACTGTAATATTCATATTTTAAGCATAGTGTAGGTTATCAAGCATGCCTAAAATGAAGGTTCTTCCTCAAAAAAGCCACTCGGCAGAAAATAAGTTATGCTTGCGTGGGAGCGGGTGACAAAGGTCCTTCTTTAGGGTGCATGAGGACCTTGGTAAGCCCAAGGGCGAGGTTAATCATCGCCCTAGAACAGAGGTGAGGGAGCCAACCCTTTGGAACGGGGAGGAGGGGGACAGGCGCTTGTATGAGCGTGTTTGGGGAAGTCCCCAAGGGCCTTCGACGTCACCCGGGGCGAGGGTCTTCGCGTCTGGCTGGCTGATGGCCTTTTGACTCCGTCTACACGGTCTACACCCCCTCAACCGTCGTCTCATCCTCCCCCACTCTCCCTTCCCCTTTAAATCGCTTAACGTGTCACTATTCGACCTTCTCGCCACCGAAAACAGCCCAAGACGATGAAAGGAACTCCCTGTTTTCGGGTCCTCCTTGTCACTTCCAGGTGGTGAACTTGAGGACTGTTAGTGCTTCCGCGCTAAATAACCTTTAATTTACAAGCTCTCTAAAAAAAAGTCGGTTCATTTGTCCGAGCCTCTTCATACTAGAGCACGCCGAGAGACTAAATCAGGTGACAATTGACTTCAGGTAAGGGCATTTTATTTTACTTGAATAATTTACAAATATTAGGGAATTAGTCATATTTCAGAGTTGCGAAACCGCGAACCTTCCGCGCGTTCGAGAACAATGAACTTCTACTTCCGTCCTGACGGATGTGGTTTTCCACATATTTTCCTCCTCGAAGTTACACTTGTAAATGGATGCTGATATTTTGTAACCATACGCTCATGTGCTGTTAAATAATCCGAATTAGCGAAAGTAAAAAACGTAGGTTTTTGCGCATTTCGGCTACTCATTTGCCGCAATTCCAACTTAAGCCCTTGGCAAATAAATAAATTTGACAATTAATATTGTGGGTATTGTGGGTTAATGTGATATCACAAGTGCTAATAAGGTCTACCATGTTCGAAAAACTTAGTCTCTTCCTCTCTCCTTCAAAATATGGAAATTATCTTCCGACTTCATTCACACTCTCATCCTTCCGGAAGTAAGAGGTGAATTACTTTCTTGTTTTGTCATGCTCTTCCAAGTTATTGTGCTTTCAAATGTACCGATTTTATTAAAAGCTTGAGTATCTAAGCCTGACGCATTAATACAAATGTTAAGGATGATTTACGTTTTTTAGTCTCTTAATTCTGAACTCCTGCGAGTGACCAATCGGGCATAAGAAAAGTGGTGGAAGGGATAATGCGAGGAAATGGAAAAGCTGCAGGAGGAGGGGGAAGAGGGCGCTTTGTACGCCAAGGTGAAAATGTTATTGGGCGGTAAGAGAGGGAAAATGATACCAAAGGTTAAGGACAAAACAGGGAATATATTAATCGAACAGGAATATATCCAGGGAAGGTGGAAAGAATGCGTAGAGGAGCTATATGACAGCGAGAATATACCCCTTAGCCTAGATCTAGAGGATGAAGGAACAATAGATAAGGATAACCTCGGTCCAGAGTTACTTGACAGCGAAATAGAGAGGACATTAAGAGAGATGAAGGGTAGAAAAGCCGTGGGAACCGATGTCCTACCTTCGGAGCTACTGAAGAATCTAGGTAGTAAGGGGAGAAAATCGTTTTTCGAACTTACTCGCAGGATCTACGAGGAAGGAGTATAGCCAAAGGATTTCGTGAAAACAGTACATATTATTACCTATCCCGAAGAAGAAAGCGTGAGAATGCGAGGAGTATAGAACAATCAGTTTAATTTCGCACGCGGAAAAAGTTGTACTCAGAATATTAAATTGAAGGTTGGAGAGCAGAGCAAACTAATATTTAGACGATGACCAATTTGGGTTCAGGAAGGGGAGGGCCACCACAGACACGATTGCGGTAATGAGGACACTTATAGAAAGAAACATAGAGCATAATCAGGATGTTTTCGCTTTCTTTGTGGATTTCGAAAAGGCGTTTGACAGAGTAAAGTGGGAGAAACTAATGCAGATATTGGGGAAAATAGGGATAGATTGGCGTGATAGAAGTCTCATCCGAAACATACATGGGGCTGAGGGCTCAGGTGAGGGTTGCCGAGGGTGAATCAGGGTGGGCAGTTGTAGGTCGCGGGGTGCGGCAAAGGTGCCCGTTGTCGCCTTTGCTTTTTAACATCTATACTGAGGAAATGGTAAGAGAGGCATGGGATGAGCTAGATGTGGGAATGAAAGTAGGAGGCCAGCGGATAAAGTCGGTTGCATTCGTAGACGACCAGGCGTTGGTCAGTCGGTCATCGAAAGGATTGCAAACTTTAGTAGATGCATTGGAAATGCAGTGCGAGAAATACGGGATGAAGATTAATAAAAAGAAAAAAAAGGTAGTGAGATTCTCTAAGACAAAGAAAGCGAGGCTGGTGATGAGAGTAGGAAGTCACAAACTGGAGCAAGTAGAACAATTTTACTACTTGGGCAGTGCACTAGAAGAAACAGGACATAGTAGCAAAGACATCAGGAGGAGAATAGCGCTAGCGGAGGAAGTGTTCAATAATAGAAGGTAGTTGATGACGGGGACCTTAAGTAAGGATGTAAAAAAGAGGCAGGTAAAAAGCTTGATATGGAGTGTGGCGTTGTATGGGCCAGAAACGTGAACCTTGAGAAAGGAAGACGAAAATAGTCTGAAGGCTTTCGAGATGTGGGTGTGGAGGAGGATGGAGAAGGTGCGTTGGACGGAAAGGAAGACAAATGAGGAAGTGCTTGACATGGTGGGCGAGAAGAGGAAACTTATAGATGAGATTAGGGGAAGGCAGGGTAGGTGGCTGGAAGCGGTAATGAGGAGCGATGGTTTGCTGAAGGCCGTGATAGAGGGAAGAATGTTGGGCAAGCGGGGAAAGGGAAGAAAGAGATTAGGTTTTATGGACGGGATGAAGAAAGGTAGGACTTATGCTGGGATGAAGAAAGAAATACTAGAGGTAGATAGGGCACGGCACGTGTAAGAGTCCGTTGGATATTCTCTGACTTTCATCATAACCTACCTCTAACCGGTAGATTACACTAATGAATTAATTAATTCAAATGTATAAGTCTGTAATAAAAAGTATATTTCGCTTGAATATTGCCATCAAATGAATTTTTTACTCGTGTTGTGAGGTCTAACAACTTCGTAGGTAAGCAAAATTTTTTCTGTGTCTATGGGATGCTTAGGGCGGAATAATGTTCGTATTATGAGTATGAAAGAGTTACGATATACCATATGAATTTGTCAATTTTTTAGGCAAAAAGGAAAGAAAATTATCAGAGGAAAAACGTTTTCATACAAAGGACATCACCATCGTGGCCATCGTAGATAATCATTGTAAAAATGGAATATGGCTGAACAACTTAAATATAAATAACAATTTGATTGGTATTATTTTTCAGTATCTTGGTGCAGCTGATAAGTAGCCATCTGAGATCTAAAAGATCACCTTTGTAAATTTCCCTAACGGTATAATTAGGCACTTTCGAACTTTTACTTTTTAGTTATTCAATTTAAGAGTTCAAACAACGGTTTCATGCGTAACACGTGTTCTAAAAAGAACATAATACTTTTTAAAAATTACGTTATATTAATTTTATTGTGGATATAAAGATACTGCTGCATCCTTTTTCTATTATGTCATTATAATTATTTCAACGCAAGTGTATGATTTAAAAAGAAAAAATGATGAAAAGTAAAGAAAATCTTTATCACGCTAATGTGTTTTCATCACTTTCTCTGAAGTATTCCCCGAAATTCCGTCATTGCGTTTGGTGTTTAACAAAAAGCATGTCTGCAGTTATTTTAGTTTTAACAAAAAGCATGTGTTAATCCTTCAATTAGTAATGTCTTTTTGACATATAACTTTTTGCGACTACAAAAGAAAGCGTTGGCTACAGTCAGTATTTGAGCGCCGAATCTCAACAGTGCTCTGAACGAAAAGTGTAACCATTGTGATTAGTGGGAGTGTCATACGTACCCTTTGTCCGAGGAGTCTTCCTCGAGACGGGAACCAAGGTTTGATCATATTATTATGAAAAATGATATTTAATTAATATTTGAATGGAAATTCATGCTTATTAACTAATTTTATAGAAAATTCTCAAGACTTGTGGCTTGTAAGATGAAATAGGGGGCATTGAAAAGCAGAGAGGGGGAACTTGTCTGCGTGATATCAGATCACTGAAAACTAGTAAGTGATAATAGCTGACTTCGACATGCTGATTTCAGAACTGTTCTTAGTTTTCTTCTACCACGTACTGTTTTTTTCAGAATGAACCCAATTTGACTTCTAAGATTTATTGATAAGTGCATTATATGTGCCAGTGGGTAATTATTGTGCGAGGGATATTTCTCAATACAAGCTAATGAGCCTAAGGTTGGCCCAAGCTAAAGAGTCTTAGTTTGTTCCAACTACTGCTATTGTTGTGTGACCTTCATTCATTTTTGTTTTAAAAATTGTCAATTGCGTGAAGTAATGTTAATGTAATTGTGCTTGCAGTATTTAAAATTTTGAAACTATAATTCTTATTTTGTGTAAACACCTGACGTGATAGAAAAAAATGGAAGTTATTTTTAGAATAAGCAGAAAAAATTGATTCAAGAACACCTGTTTTTAACCTTTTCACTACGAACGATGTTTTAAAACGGCGTAAATTTTTCTACGCAAACGAACGAACGGCATTGTCGCTAAGCTAGCCTTTATCAGGCCTAAAAGGTTCTGTGTGTAATGAAAGACTTCTTCTCGGGTCGTCGTACCCTTTTTCGTTTCGCGGGAGAGGATTATCTCGGCCCTTCGTCGCAATGCGAGCCCCACTCACAGCAGGTGTTCACGGTCAGTTGCTTGTTTCTGTTTCTTAAATCGTCTGACAAAAAGTTTCAAAATGTATACTGGTGTTATTATCTCTAATTTATTTACCTAGCTACTCTATTCCAGTTTATGAGACACTTGGTCGGATATTTGTTTTTAAGACGAGGCTTTTGCGGGTGCACTTATAATGGTGGTGTGATAAAATCCCGTCTGTAAACCTAATTAGGGCCTGTTTTCAATAATTTTTTTTATTGTCGCAATACTTTAACACGATGAAATGGGCTATACAGTATACAATGATAAGAGATGGTGATAAACGGCCTCTTTGTCGTGCTTGCGGTTGATGTGGTGGCTCCACGTCTTATCACAAAACCGCTCAGCTCGTGAGAGGCATCTCATATCCGGCTTCAGACACAAGGACGACGCATCACCGCGACATCTCACGAATATAGTTAACGCGAATGCCTTTTGCGTAAGTGTGAATTCCATAACCACTACAAGTCATAATTAAACATCTGAGTTGAGTTCTTTTACGTTGACGCGCAACACATAATTAAAGGCTAATTCATTAACACGCTCATTATGGATACGCGAATTTATCTGACGCAGAAGCTGATTAGATCTAATTGGACGGACTCAGACATGCAATCCACAGTTTAATTCATATCCGATGAAGGAAAAGCTCGGAGATAACGCATTCCCGCACCCTATTCGTAACTTTTTGGTTGATACTTCTCAATTAGTATTTTGCCGTCTTTTTTGCTGAGTATCTCCTTCCCAGAGAATCATGGGTAGGTCGCTGGTGTGCCAGTGACTTAGAAAGTTGGAGGCCCGTGGTTTTATGCTCAGTCCAGTAAATCCCCTGTCCTATAATAGGAATTTTTATCACAACATTTGCCGCAAATATGCGATCTACAATTAAATTCGTGCCAAAGTTTGTAAACTCGCACGCATGTAACGATTTTCCTCACTGGTATGCAACTATGCAACAACTTATTAGGTGACCCACAGTATTTGGCTCGGATTTTACACGCCTATTCGCTGGCTGGATACTCAGAAGTGATATCGACATACTTTGAAATCTGTTTTGTCGTGAAATTACCGTTCACTTCCCAGTCAGCAAACTGTCGTACTGGCATATGCTAGCACATGTACTAAGTTTGTGCCTAGAATATGCTAGGAGAACATTCTCAGGATATCCTCAGCACATGCTCCTGAGATGTGAGGAGGCGGAAACTTTTTTAAAGTCCAAAATTGTTTTAGCAATGGACCAAAAATATCTTCCACTAAGAAGAATTTATCACTTCCAAAGTACATGAATCGCATACAAAATTAAAGGGAGTTTCCAATAACCGTAAACAATTATTTACGGCTATTGGAGACTCCCTATAATTTTGTATTTGTCTAGCCGTAAGAGCTCACCCCATTATTGTTACACGAATCGCGTTTTAAACCACATGTTTGGTAGTATTTTCATACTCACCATCCCACGTGACTTAGAATTTTGATGCGGGTAATATAAGATAGCTTAATTGTAATAAAACTCATTCCCAATGAAATTTCCATCCTAGTTTCAAAGATTTTCATTTGACCGCACGGGAAACTTACAACAATATCTCCAAGTCAGAATTTATGAAAATAAAAAAGGATATAACCCATGTGAACTCTCCTCCGAGGCTGCGGTAGACCAGTGGTAAGGTGGTGGATTGTCGAGTGAAAGGTCAGCAGTTCGATGTTCTGGTTCGGTGTTTGTTTCGTTTATATATTTAGAAATTGGGTTTTCATCATCGTAAATCTCATAAAAACTATTTTCACGCAATTTCTTACTTGTTTAAGTGTTAAACTTTCATTAATTCCACCCAAAATATATGCTAAGCACCTGTTCCTAGCATATGCTTAACACCTGTCCCCAGCACATGCTTAGCATTTGTCCCCAGCATGTACTCAGCAGTGCCATTTTTTAATCTCCAGCATGTTCTTAGAGGATATTCCCAGCATATACCTTTGTCTCGAAAGCATGTTCTGAGCATGTTCTCGGCACTTGCTTTAGCTGACTGGGTTAATTGTGCCCCCGAGTAAAACATTTTTCTTAATATGTATTCTATTGAGAAGTTACTGTGGTACTAAATATGAAAGAATTGTGGGTAACTGTGATGCAGCGATGGTCTTTCTAATGACGCCTACGAAATATCGACTTTGAAACGTGACCAGGCAAAATTGGGATGGGCAGCCGATGTACGTTAAAGAAATTGGTATGATTAATTGAGCGACCATTTGAATAAATTAATAGGCCTAGGATTAGTAGTATTTGGTTTTTCGTAAGCTGAGAGCCAAATATATCTTAATTCAATGTGTTCAACACGTTATTGAACACATTGAATAAAGTTGGTTGGTTTGAGTGAGGCAATATGAATGAAACCTTAATGGCACTGGATTATGAATTTATTCTTCAACGTAACTGGTGTAAGTACATTTCAAACACCAATTCTATTATGTGTTTCGAAAAAGGTTCCCATAAAAAAAGAATTATTCATTGTTTAGTTGATTTTTTCAACTGGAATTACCTGGGAGAAATATCAGTTTCTCCTCTCTCCTGTCCGTCAGTTTGATCCAAAATTTTAAAATTGACTCTAAATTTCGACCTATCGTGGAGAAAACACGTTGGAATTATTGGTAAAAGTGAATAAAAGAGATAGAGTTATCATGCATATCGGTAATGGACGAATACGAAACGGCTGCGAATAAAAAGAAACAGAGAAATAACAGAGCTGTATAACAGGCCAGACATTTTAGCAGTAGTCAAAAGCAAGGGACTAAGATGGCTGGGCCATGTGCTGCGGAGGGATGAAAACTCGATGATAAAGTGAGCATGGGAAGGAAGACTACAAGGAAGGAGACCAGCAGGGAGAACAAGATTGAGGTGGGAGGGACAAGTAGAGAAAGATTTGAGAAAGATGGGAGCAGAACTGGAGATGGCAGAGGACATGAGGGCTTGGAGACGGCTTGTTGGCGAGGCCAAAGACCTACTTGGTTTTCAATGGCCCCAGGAGTTCGAGAGTGAGAGTTAGTAATGGACTCTATAACCAAAAAGTAAAGGAAATGCTAATAAATGTATAGTATAGCATTATATAATAGGGTTGTAGTAAGACCTCAGGTTTAAGTGCTCAGCGAGCGTTGAAACCTTTTATTTCCGGTGTTCATTTCCTTATTTTATCCAACCTATGTTTTTTTCCGTAAACGCAATTAGTGTAAAAGACAGTGGATTAAAAACCTATGGATGATGAGGTAGGCATATGTGGCAAAAGGTCCCTATTTTGTTATTTATGCAGTTCAGACGCTCGGTCGGTCGGAAGCATATAGGCATAGTGACGGTTAGAGTCAGGAAGTTTATTATTAACCTTTTATTCATGCCTGGTTTTAGCAAGTTGCGTTTAAGTAACCATCACGGCTTGTCGCGATGTCGTTTGACTCTTCGGTCGGCATTAATCAATTTCAAAGCGTCAGCGACTGTTAATAGCAATAAAAAAGTACGTGATTGTATAATTTTCTTTTGCGGATAACTTTATTATACTTTTCCTACTTCTTCCACAAATATGAAAAAAAGCAAATGACTTTCATTCCATGCTCAGAGTTTAAAAATGAAAAGTAATAGAACATAATATAGTAAGCGCAAAACATCCGCAAACGACTGGACGCCTGCATTACTTGTCTCAGGATGATGAATATTCCGCAAGAATGTTGACGATTAAGTTGCCCATTTTATAAAGACAGCGCAATCGGCAGATTCATGCGAGGGTGACAATACAGGTATGTGCTTTCTTGTTCATGCGGCTGAGACACCATGCCATGCCGTGACTTGGAAAGCGGGATCACGATATTTAAAACCCGAATACTTATTAACCTTTCGCAGATCGTTGAGTTTATCAGGTTGAATTAATTTTTTATTATAGTAATCGTCAAAACTATTGCACATGACATTTGGCACATTTTTCGACATTGATCAACGCCAAGTCATGTTGATGGTTAATAGTGGAAAACATTGTGTTCTAATGTTGAATTTTTATGACGCAAAAATACCTTTTAATCACTTAACTCGTGCGTCATTAATCTTTTGACGCAGAATATATTGTCCAATTGTTTGGGTTTGAGTTAATTATTTAAAAAATCCAGGCTTATACATGGTGAGTTGGCAATGTGATATCAACTTACCTACGTAATGTTTTGCTTTTATGAACCTCAGACGCCTTGCTAGACTGTGACGTCTCGTTTGGAATGCAGGTTTATGGTATTTAGGATCATAACTCTAATTAACCTTGAATGGGTTACTGGGTCTTGCAAACTTCATTAATGTTTTGATCAAGTAGTCCACAAAACCTGTCGCATATATGCCTTTTGGCACATTGAATGACGTACCCATAGAATTAGTGACGTTAATCACTGGCATGCCAATATCGCCGGCGACACGGGAGGGCATTACTGTATTTCCTGCCTGTTTCGCGCAGTTTCGATTCTCCAAAGGGAAACAGCGAGCTTTTTTTCACCGGCGGTTGCTAATTTGACGGTCTCGAATAAAGCGAAAGAAGGAGAGGACAGGGTCGTTATCACGTATCCAGAGAGTGGTTTCCTGAGTCGGTGAGTCGCTCTTCAAAACAAAACCAGCGGCGGCTTCCTTCTCCCGCCGTCACCTGAGGTTACGCGTCCGGTGAACCCAGTTTCCCCTACCGCTCCCCAAAGAAGAAGACGCCGTCTTCAGATCTCACCTTTAATCTTAATGGAAATATGTGAGGCTTTTTAAGATGGTTGGAGATATTTTTTTAATGTACAGATTTGTGTGAAACTTTGCGTATGTGTTCCCATTAGTGATATCTATAGATGAAAGTGAAAAAATTGCATAGGTATTAACGATTTTCTTTTTGGAAGTTCAGTGGTATTTGAACACGTTACTTTATGACTTATAACATATATCTCGTCATAATTCAATGACGTATATAAATATTTACTTCCAATCGCGAAATAACACATTTATTATTTTTATAATTGTTGCTAGCAAATATATCTATTATAACAAATATGATGCCGAGTCCAATATTAAAAGGAAACATATATCAATATTATTCCGCATAAATGTCGAATAGAGGGCCAAAAACTCTAGCCATAAACGGTTCCATTAAGGAAAAAAAAACTCTTGCATTATTTACTTTACTGCATGTCCGGTGAGTTCCACCGCACAAAAGGATGCACTTAAATGAAATGTAATCCAAAAATGTTTTTTCGAATTCCTTAAAAATTATTTAAAAGGTACACTCAATGACTCACGACTACCTCTCTAGCCACCTTAACGAGGTTCCTTCCTAACAGGAGAAATCCAGGTGACACATTCGCCACGTAAGACTGAGTTGATTATGTAATTTTCCTCTTCAATTTCTATGGAATACTATGGAAAAACAGAGAGATTGCTCCTCACTTAAATGGTGACCAATGAATTAGGCCCTATTATAAATAAAATAATCTCATATTTCTAATGATAGCAAAATATCATACACTTTACTCGGACTACTATTCGAGATATCCGTACCTAAGTACCCAAGCCGTTTTCCATATGTGGCTATGCACTCCAGAGAGACGATATTACAAAAAAATGGGGGAATTCTGACTACCAGATCACATTAGAAATTAAATGGTGCATAGTTTATATGTTTTTCCGATTATCACTACAAATTAATAAATTTATGAGTGTTAAACTTTTAATTAAAAAAATCTGTTGTGTAGGCGTTTTAGCGCGAAGTGTGAAATAAATAAGCCAAGTTAAAATCTTGAATTACATGTATATTAAATGAATAACCAAAAATTTAAGTTATATAAAACAAGGTTCTTTCGTCATTAGGTACTATTGCCATATTTCGTAAATGCTTATAAACACTTCAAAATACAGTTTGAATATGTTCTCAGTTAATATGACTACGTAGTTAATAATCTTGCTCACATTACCTTATGACATTTTAAACAAAGAATTTGTTTTAATTACACAGAATCAGCTTTTAGCTTTCGTTTTAAATTCTTTGGAAGCAACTTTTTATTTTTACTTTGTTAGAGTAAACAAATTATATCTATTATTTCGTAAGCGAAAGGCAATAAAATAATTCTTTTGGTTTAGCAAATACCTTTCTTTAATCTGTCACTTTTTAATGCTATGAAGATGGAAGGGAGAAAGCTAGGTCTAATTTGGCAACACTCCGTTGTTTGTTTACAAAAACTGAATGATTAAGACGGTTGCTGTCACTCCAAAGAGCGTTTTCATGTCTTCCGCGGTGTGAAGACATCGAGTGCCTAAAGTGAACATGACTTCTTTTTCTAAACCTGCTGAACCATGTGAAATCAACGATTAGGTTTTCTGTATAATGTGTAGCGTTTTCCAATATTTTCTGAGTATTATTTTAGTTTTTGGATATCAGTAGTCGGAATTTTTTTACAGATACTAAATAATTGAAAATATCATTACAAATATCCTGCGTAAGGACAGTGCAGGTATTTAGATAATAACTCAAAAGAAAAAAAACAGATTTTAGGCTTTCTTTATTTATTAATCTTGAAATTTTCAGATAAAAATGCGGATTTAATATCAGTATTTTTGGCAAAA
Source organism: Pyrrhosoma nymphula (assembly GCA_963573305.1). Taxonomy (NCBI): domain Eukaryota; kingdom Metazoa; phylum Arthropoda; class Insecta; order Odonata; family Coenagrionidae; genus Pyrrhosoma; species Pyrrhosoma nymphula. The sequence continues at coordinate 121,577,066 of OY754334.1, forward strand.
TTACTTGAATTATTTGGATTTAAAATTTTTTTCATGCCAAACTCCATATCCCACCATTATATCAATGAAGCATGATTGCAATTAGGTATAAAATTTACGCAAGGATAGAACCTTATCTGAAAAAAGGTACAATCATTTCTCACTTTGGTTCCATAAAGGCGAAGAGATCACATGGGTTTAGTTTTATAGTCGAAACTTAAAAATTGAATGAGAGAGGGAAATAGTCAATATAGCTGCAGGAACACGAACGACCGACTGTGCCCCTGCGTTAATATTCGGTTGTTTTATCAATGCCTACATTTTTGCGCAATATTTTGCCTCTGCATAAACTACTGGTATGCGTATGGTTGATAGGCGAATTTGGGGGTTTGTAGGAGCGTCGACAGCTGTGGTCATTTGCACCATGTAAAGTATAATTTAAAGCCTAAGTGTTGCAAATGACTCATCCCTAATTAAATCTCGTCCATATAAGGTTTGAAAACTAGCAAATTGATATCTCAGTAACATTTTTAATCTCTGACACTCAGTTAACATGCAATTCACTTTCGTCCTCTCCCTCTGCCTATTACTTTGCCCTATCCCGAGCGATGGCTCGGAGGATCATATGTAGATGTAGATACGTTTATTTACGCGGTTACGCCTTTTATACGATACGCGGGGATAATTTATTAAAGTTCAGTCATGCTAGCATATATAACGAGAAAAAAAGACAAAGATATTGCCACATACAAGTACAATTTTTAAGACACAAATAGTTTATTATTCTCTCCGTTTTCCGGACATTTATTCATATTTTTGGTGGGTTCGTTCACAATCATTGTGGTTCCTTATTGTGTGCAGAAAAAGTACATTTTAAACCGGTCGAACTTGCAATCTATCTCTCTAACTGTATGGGTGTAATCTTATCTATCGTCATTTGACGGTTTTTTATATTTGTTCTCATCGTTTTTGGAGAAGTATTTCCCCTCAGACTGTATCAGGATATAAAGCCTATAACTCGGGAGTTATTTGATAAGGAGATTAAAGTTCAATGGGTATAAACGACTGATTAATAGGATTGCACATATTGAGTTAGTACATATTAATGTAGAGGAAGCTGTATACTTGAGGGCTCTCCTGATGGTGCAGATGGAACATAGCTAAGCTGTGTACACATCACACAGCGGGTAGGTCTTTGCGTTTACACCTTCGACCTTTCATGCACTGGAAAAAGAAACTTAATCCTGATTTACGTCTTTCGTTTGGTTAGCGTAAAGCACTGGTGTCAAAATATGTAAGCGTGATGATTTATGAGTATCCGTGCCTATTTTTATAACATGAGAAAATTGACAGTAGAAAATAAAAACTCCATTTTTCATTGACAAAACTTTTCAAGGTTTTCACATTTTGTGTTTACAACACGGTATCTTTAATGGGTAAGAAGCTTTGTATGTACATTATCATTTCTGTAGGTTGCTACTTCAGGTTTTTCAATAAACAGACCAAGTTTCTCGAAGTCCACGTACGAGTAGTAATAAGATTTCCAATGCGTCATGCCTTCAAAATGTGCATAATTTTGATGAGAGAACTTTCAGCTACCTTTGAGTTTTTGACAAAGAGTTCCATGAAAAACTATCACATTTATTAAGCCTAGTCTCATCAATCTTTTTGCTCTCGCCTATACCTTTTAGTTCTTGCATAAGCGTATTAACCTTTACATCTGGAAGACGCGACTTCCTCAAGAGGCCACGGGCATGAAACATCATAGATGTTATTCGCTTGGTTTAATTTTATTTGGTCAACGTCCTGGTTATGACTCGACGATTTTATTATCGATTATTTTATTATTTATCGACGTCCTTCACCTTTCTCTCTAACGAGATCAAGGGTTTTCCGATGGAAAAATATCATTGAGCTATTAATTCGAGATTAACTTTAAAATCAGCATGATGATGTAGATATTTAGCTGATAAGTTAAATATTTTTCCAATGGTGTTGTTTGACATAATTTCATGTTTTTTCCGTTTATAATCAAGGCTCATAATTATCAACTCTTAAATTCTTTCTTATGCAAGCGTATACAGGTTGACAGCCATTACCGGCATCCTGAGGAAAATTTGTTCGCATGTTGATCGTGATTGAAACGAGAGGAGAGTCGGACTTAAAATTTTCTCATTTATATTTTCAATCAATCGTTCTCTTAACTCTGATCATGCATGATGAGTGACTCCGACAATAGTCCCTCAGGAGTTAATCGAGATTCATAGTACGATATAATTTCTTGATTTTTGGGTATATTTGATGGTAAATTATTAACATAAAAATCACTTTACATTTTCAGGATCATTCTTAACGCCGAATCATCCTGAAAATTTTTATCAATAAAAATGCTGAAGAGGTAACCTCTTTAGTACGCCCAGTGTATAAGCTAGCACATATGTTATAGTATTGTTTTTTTATATGAAGTAAGCCACAATGAACGTGTGTGATGTCGTGTCTAGTATTTGCTGCGTCATCAAATAAAAGTATTTGTTGCTTGTAGTCATTCGATGGAGAGTTGCCGCTATCATGCAAATGCAATGCTAATCATGCAAATATACATTTTTTCGTTTTAAAATGACTCAGGAAGTGATAGAATTAATAAAATTGGATGTTCGGAATACTTTCCGTCGAGGATGTCCATTATTGGGGACATTATGTGACATATTTCACATCGAAAACGGTTATTAGAAGCGATCTAATACCCAGTTTATTTGGTTCGCACCATAAATAGAGCCAAATAAATTTGTTTGTTTCCCACTATCGTCTTCTTGTTTACTTTCTTTCTTGGTATCATATTGGATTAAACGTGCGATACGTTTCATTCTAAGAATCATGTATTCCTCTGTGAAATAGCTGCCTAGTATTTACCTTAGATATAGGTTTTCCCTACCTTGGTAGGGAGAGAGAATTAAATGATAACAATCGATCCTGAAATGAGTTCTTATTTTTATTTATTCATTTATATAAAAGTAGATCGTGAAAAAGATAAGGTAAATTGTTTTTTTTAATCCAAACTCAAAGACTATGTAATAAGAAACGTTTGATCGCTGGAATAATAGGAACATTATTTCATCAAAAGTTTCCAATTTTTTAGCATGGTTGCGATGGAAAATGTCTCTCACCGAGTAACGAGTATTAAATAAATAAATGTAATCATTATGCAGATATCTACTGGCAGGAGGCAGTGATTTATGAAACAGTTATCATGACATCATGGAATGCGATTTTTTACTTTAGCAATGAACTTCGAAGCTGACCACCAACTGTGTAAAATTTGTCAAGCATTCGTAATTGAAATAAAATTACTTGTAGTTTTCTTTGACTATATTTTACGACGCGTTTCGCCGGTGTACAAAAATAATCAGTGAATGTTTGTTCATTTCATGTTATACAAGAAAAAATCAACAAAAAACTGAAAATCTATGAAAAATTTGTTCCTGATGATGCCGTAAGTCGCTAAAACGCGTAAAAAAATAAAATAAAAGTTAAATTCTAAGAACTTCAACGAATTGACGTCTGATAAAATAATGTTTAATCAGACGCATGTATGACGATATGAATGGCAGTCCATAGAATGGCGCAACAAAAACTTGTAACATAAAATGTTGTCGTAAATTTAGGCAAAAAAGGGCCAACATTCTGTTCGAAATAGAAAGTTTTATCATGTAATGGTGGAGTTGGTTCAACAATGACGCCTTACTGTAGGGAATACGAGCATGCACCTCATTTTGCGCTCTAAGGGGAATGCGGCTCTTTAGCGATTATTCCTGAGCGGTGTTTATTAAATGACCAATTTCAAAATAACGCTGTCACACGAACTGACGGCAACTGTGGTGATAATATATTTTTGCTGCAGCAGGCAAAATAGAACACGATTCTTAAGCTTCCTTCAGTATGAGGCGACCCAACAACAATGGGCTTCTTTTAAGAGATCTTATAGGACGGAGAGAAATTCTCGAAAATTCTTCCGCACGCTAAGAAAACGATCATCCCTTCCGGTGTAGGTTTTCCTGCAAAGGACGTTTGGAGTGGATCGTATTTCATATAGTTCAGGCACCCGTCCTTGACACTCTCAATGCCTTTCCGTGCTTTCGGCAAAAATTGAAAAATCCAACCGCATGTTAAGAAAGCATAGAGCGTTTTTATTTTACGGGAAGGCGGAAGAAGTCCTGCGGAAGAATCTCAGGCTGAACGTAATTTTTAAAAAGAGGAAAGTGCTCCGTAAATACGATGGAAAAAAACTCAATCGAATCTTCCACTTGCCAATTAAAGCGTTCTGAAAGTGAAGCAATGTCGTCTCCGTTTAACTATTCGCACACCCAAAGTTGGCATTTCTTCGAGGCAGTCGGTCGTGCCTAGCCGCAACGCTGGGGATTGCGTCGCCTCGGGCAGCTGCCGCTGTGTTGCGCCACCGCCGCGCCGTCGCGTCGTCTGGGCCAAGGTCGGAACTATTGAAGATCGCACGGCGGACCTCGGAAGAACGTCGAGCGTCCGAAGGCTCATTATAGGTACTCATCTCGTGTTAAAGAAGAGCTCACGGTGTTCAAAAGAGGGACGTGCGTTCAGACGGTGCAGGCTGAAAAGACAAGACTAGTTTGTGGTTCTGTCCTCTTGGTCTTCGCTATGCTCGGACGCGTTTGCCCTCGAAGAAGAAAGTGAAAACATCCTGAAATATTTTTCATTCATGGAGCTGAAGGCAGGAAGAATCAGTTCTTTCCACGTCGTTTTACTATTTAAAAAAATAAACCGATCAAAATTTCGAAACAGGGTGCGTGGCTTTTCCGTGACATAACGGTTTGGGAAGTACTAAGCTATTTCCTCGTTACCCATCTAGCGTTTCAACAAAATGGAGCTTTCATCACTGCAATAAGAGAGTATTCAATAAGATTATTTTTGGATCGTCTGAGATTTTTAAAAAATCAGTCCTTGAAGATAGATATAATATGGAAGTACAAAGTGAAAAACTTGGTGATATGAAAGAGAGCCAAGGAACACACACATCTCTAGTACAACATTCTCATTAGTATGCAGTGAACTAACCACACCCTGATAAACAAAGGATTCGTTAAAAACATGACAGAGGATCGCGGAACCCGATAAAAAGACCAAGAAAAAAATAACTTCATCTACATCTACATACTACCCCGCAAGCCGCCTCAATAGGCGTGTGGTGAGGGGTGTTAGGACACCAGCCGTTTACATATAAAAAGGAACGCTCTAATGAAATTACGCCTAGCATTTATTATAGTCACTTATTGTTCGGGGGAAAAACGAATTCCCATACCTATCCGTTCGGCAAAATATCTCTCTTAATTTATCGTTTCTGTCTGACCTGGACCTGGAACTTGGACATACGAAGATAGGTCTGGGGAAGAGGAACTGCAGGAAAGCAAAGGAGTTAGCATGGGTTAGCAATGAAAGGTGTGCTACTAGTTTACAAAATGAAACTTTTTTTCTGTCACACGAAGCAAAAATACTTGATCCTAATAAAACCTTTTACGGTGAATTCAAATGTGCAAGTGGTTTTCTCCCAACAGCCATAGTCTCGGATATCACTTGTTTGTAATAATACATGAACTGCTCCCATTCTAATTATCGTAGAACAACGAATCAAAAATAAAGATACTGACTTAATCTTTAAAAAATGAAATTTTCCCTACATTCAGGTCGGAGGTCTGGGGTGCAAAAATTTTAAAAACCAATTTTTTCATAAAATTCGAGTTAGTGTCTGCGTCACCGCCACAGACTACACATGTGTTGGCCTTAAAATGCTATTTATAGGAAACAAATTACATATATAGGAAAGTTTCCCCATTAAGTTCTGTGAGAATAAGACAATGAACATCCTAATGTTTAAGTTAATTTTATGTCGATTTATCTGGAAGGAAAGGCGATAATTCCAAGCATAAAAAGTTTAAAAAATCTAACTATGGGAAATAATAAAAGAATTAAGAAACATAAAAATACCTTCAAGTTAATAAAACATGCCTAAGCATATTTCCTATATTATAATCAATCTGAGGATTGAATGGCCGAAGATGACGCTTCATTTTCGCATCCATGTGAATTACCTACTTTGCTGCGAGTGGCGGCAATGTTATCTCGCGAGATTCATTAATCTTGGATCTCTTCAATGGCTTCCGGATTGCCTTTTACTTGAATAAATCGTTTGTCGTTCATTTGATGAATATGATATGAACAGCGTCACCTAAATGGATAGCGTGAGTAGTTGATTGGGGAATATTTTTTTTTTACTTTTCCCGTTTAGGTAAATAAAATGGATGGCTTTGTTCATATGTTATAAAACTAATTAGAAGACGACGAAGCGCCCAGGCCCTATCATTTTCCGTAGCAACAAACCAAGGTGGATTAGGAAGGTAAAGAGTGGAGCTCACCTACTGGAGCGAATGTCATGGGACAAAAACTGATTAAGGCATTAAGAGATGCTAGGAATTTAATTTTTGCGTCATGTTTACTAATAGAAACCTATCTACCGCGATATGGTTGGATCATTATTACATTTCATGACATAAATACAAGCTCGAATAAAAAATCCGTTCGGAATATCAGCCAATATGCAGCCGCGCTTCTCTGCTGAATCACATTCTGACACTAACTTAAATAATCGAAAATGGCATATCAGCCCTTAAATTGCATTCGTCAGACGACTACTTCACGGCTTTCTTCCGAGAACTTACTTCGATAAGAGAAGACGCGTCAATTTGCCTAGCTATTCCGGGTATTTCGACGACGACAGGCTGACGAATGCGATAGTTTACTTTCCGCGCACCACCCTCTCCTGCAAACAAACCCGGTTGGACGTGATGGAATGGGCAGCCAAGGTGCCTCATGTGTCGTTGACAGAAAAAAATTGTTTGCAGATTTGAGCCCGTATTTCCAACTGTATGTATCACACGGAAAAGGAACCATCGATGAACCACAATCGTAGCTCATGCCATGCAGTCTGATCAAACCATGATGCCGATCGAACCACGAACGAGAGGACAGGGAAGTATGAAGCAGCCAATCCAACAGATGTTACATTTTTTCACTTTTAAATGTATTTTTTCTTTCACAAAGAGTAGTCTAATATTTTAAGTAAAAACTAATATAAAGAAAGAGGTAGCTTTTTTATGTCCACTGAATGTTGTATGTTTATTAATAACTTTAAATATGCTATACATAATCATTCTATAGATTCAGGCTCAACTTCGTGAAATCTCATATTTGTACAAAATATAAAATAAAAAGTCTGTGTACTTTGTAAAAGTACACAGACTTTTTAATAAGCGACGAGTTTCATCCAACAGTGGACATTACCGGGTTTGACACCCTGTGATGTCCACTTTTACGTGAATTTTTATTTAGGTTTAGGAAATAGTTTATAAAAAAATGTGTAGATTTTTCAAGTTTTTTATCTTTTGTAGGTATTCTATGAATAATGTTCTTTTTAACGGGTATCTCACAATTCTGAACATACGCTAGTAGTTGCCACAAAATCTGCAAAAACCCTGTTCCCCTAATTCAATTTTAGTAGCTAAAAATATATTAGCGATTGATACTACATTTTGTCACCGTAAATGTAGAAATTACAATTTAAATTCTCAAAGCAAATCCGCAAATACTGATTTCGGCCAGAAATGGAAGTTACAAAAACTTCATTTATGCTATTTTAACAATAGTAATAGTTTTTATGGCAAATAATTTATAACATAATATGTTTAAGTAACTATCTAATCATTAGAAGTATAAAATTATTGAAATTTTAAATACATTTACAGATTTATAATTGAGAAATGAGTTTACCAAATATTCTCATACATTATTTACTGGTAAATGTAACAGTAAACCGAAAGTAACTGTAAAATTAAGCAAAAACATTAGTAATAAATAGATTTTTTCTCGAGCGTATTCATTTTATATTTTATATCTTACAGCTTTAGGTTTTATTTACCTATTCCATAATTTTTTCTCCAATAAAACAATTACAAATTTTGATCACTTCAACATGTTGTCGTTATGTTGAATGGATCAGTTTTGCACTTAATACGCCGAAACATAAGTATTATAAACGGCATTTTCGTAGCACCGTAATCTTGCAAAATGTGAAATGGAAATAATTCCCATAAAAGGACTGCATTTTTCCTTTAAAATATATCAACAAATTACGTTCAATAAGCCGTAATGGGTGGATAATTTTTTGACAAAAATAAAAAATTTCAATCCACTTTCAATCATGTACAGTATAATGTTAGCTTTTGCATGATTGCTGTAACGAATGTAACAATGAAGCTCTCAATAGTGGGAATAAAAAAAAGGTACCTAGAAAACTTCCTCGATCATTCGTTATCATGTTACATCTGGAACCTTACTGTTACTTTCAATGAAGGGCACGTGATCAATAAATTAATAATGATAAACTATTAAGAGTACTACCTACCTAACCTATAATTTGAAGAAATTATATAATGTGCTTGAAGTCTAATTTATGCATAAAGAACAACAAGAAAAGGCTTTGTTAATTTTAATTTTAAACTCAATAAATATAACCATTTATCTGCTCAAAGGATTGATTACCTTCCAAAATTTAGTTTGTGTTTAAAATAAAAACTCTCTTTTAAACGGATTGGCTCAAAGCCTTTAAATGCGCGATCGGTCATTTTAAATGGATCAGTTGTGCTCTTCATACGCCGAAACAAAGGTATTATAAACGGAATTGTTATCTAGCAAAATGTGAAATGGAAATAACTTCCATAAAACCACTGCATTATCCATTTAACATATATCAACAAATTACAAGTTATAAGCCGTAATAGCTGGATCATTTTTCGACATGAAAACAAGCTTCTCTTTCATGCGTCAAGGCGCCATCGACTGTCTTTTTCAATCTATTGTTGGAACCATAAAGCGAAAAATAACTTTGTTCTTTGGACGAAACCAAATGACAAGCTTGAGAGCAGACCAAAAAGAATGGAGGTCTTCAAAATAAAGATGAGAGAAAGTACAGCAGTTCCGCGAGTTAGTTTACCACCGCCTTAGGCACGCCAGCTTCTTCCGTAAACAATCTTTTCGGACATGATCGAATGCACATGCGCACGTCTCCTGGGGTTGTGTCGTCATGGGAGCGATAATATTGGTGGCTTTGAGTTTGCTTTATCATTCTGAAAAACACGTGGAAGAAATGTGCCTTTCGTAAATGACAAAGGAGAGCAATATCATAAGAATAAAGGTTTGAGTAGGTATGAATAATTCACGGAAATAATTTCAAATCATCGGCGCAATGTGATAACATTATTCCTTAAATTATTTCGCTTTTGTTCGTCTCAGCTCGATGTAAAAATACGGTTTTACAACTAGATCCCTCCCCAACAACAGCGAGGGATCCGATCTGCTGGTGCTGTGATATACTTGCCTGCTCTTAATGAAATCTCAATCCAAGAGAAGGGGATTCTCTAATAGCATCCTAGTTACACGTGCATCTCAGGAAGTTTTAAATGTGAATGACTGACTGGATTCTTTACGTTTGGTAGGGTGAAAATGAGAATCAATCGATATGGTACTGTCCACTTTAATTAAAATTGACTATATATGCTTCGGCCTTTTTACTTATTGTTCGTCATCTTCAGATACAGTGATCGACTTTTTTTACTTAGCCTTAAAGATAAAATACCTGAAGTGAAGTAAAAAATAGGAACACATGTAGTCAATTTTAAATAAAGTGAACAGTACCGATTGCATTTAATATTTGATAATGGTGTTCCATCATATCTCGCTGGTCATGGTTGACTTTGCTAGTTGGGTGATTCTTCCTAGGTCGACAATGGATAAGCGGTCTTCCGCGCAGGGTCCAACCTCCCCACCGGGTCTGCAGGCTCGCGCCTATTCCCCAGCTCAGAGAAGGCTGCGAGAATAGGGAGGAAAAAGGAGAGGGGTGAAGGGTTTGGGAAAGGGCAGCTTCCGGCTCCAGAGCCATGTATAAACTAAGGAGCATAAATCGGAACGCGAAACAAGCATTTGCTTTCTAGCGTTGGCTACGATGAATTCTATTGAGGAGAAAACATCAGAGTGGCAACCTGTCGTCCAGCCGGGTCCGCTAGATTCCTAGGTCGAAAGTTCATCTACATACTGCCCTGCGAGTAACCACAGAGGCGTGTGGTAGGGGGTGTTAGGATACCAACCATGGAAGGTGGAACAGCCTTGGAACAGCCATGGAAGTAGTGGTGGAGTGAATAAAGGAGAGTCTCATGTTAGCTGTGTGGTGTATGCTAATGTCTGGCTCTGTTTTTGTTATAATCAGTAATGGTGCTTGGAAAGAAGAACTATTTTTGTACCTATTAAATCGGCAGTGCATCTCTCTTATTTTGTAGCTTCTATCAGTTCTAGGAATATAGCAAAGAGTCGAAATAATATCCTCCTTGTCTTACTAGAACGCGATTGATTCAAATATTTCGGGTAGTGTCGATTTCAGGGGGACTGCATGGCGGATGGACCCAGATAGTCTCCACAACACCCTCATTAGGAAGGCCCTCGCTCGCTTTCGAGCTAATCCGGATCCTCTCTCGAGGTTGGGGACGGACGAGGGTCGCTCTTCCCGGCAGGTAGAAAGTGACCCCGTGCAGTACAATTATAAAGTTTATAAATTTTGGGTTTGGTTGGGTTGGGTTGGGTTTGGTTTGGTTTGGTTGGGTTGGGTTTGGTTGGGTTGGGTTTCGTTGGGTTTGGTTTGGTTTGGTTTGGTTGGGTTGGGTTTGGTTTGGTTTGGTTGGGTTGGGTTTGGTTTGGTTTGGTTGGGTTGGGTTTGGTTTGGTTTGGTTTGGTTGGGTTGGGTTTGGTTTGGTTTGGTTGGGTTTGGTTTGGTTTGGTTTGGTTGGGTTTGGTTTGGTTTGGTTTGGTTTGGTTTGGTTTGGTTTGGTTGGGTTGGGTTTGGTTTGGTTGGGTTGGGTTGGGTTTGTTTGGGTTTGGTTGGGTTGGGTTTGGTTTGGTTTGGTTTGGTTGGGTCTGGTTGGGTTGGGTTTGGTTTGGTTGGGTTGGGTTTGGTTTGGTTGGGTTGGGTTTGGTTTGGTTGGGTTGGGTTGCCAGGTCTCATAGGCGCATTTTCTATGCTGACACTAAAATCCTTAATTTTCATCCCAGAGAGTCAATCAAAAGACGCTCGTGAACGTTTTGAGACAAGGGATTCGATGGCGATGCGAAAAAGTTACAAAATTGCAATATTTATAAACTTTATAATTGTACTGCACGGGGTCACTTTCTACCTGCCGGGAAGAGCGACCCTCGTCCGTCCCCAACCTCGAGAGAGGATCTGGATTAGCTCGAAAGCGAGCGAGGGCCTTCCTAATGAGGTTGTTGTGGAGACTACCTGGGTCCATCCGCCATGCAGTCCCCCTGAAATCGACATCACCCATTTCAATTTCAATTAATCCAAGCCTAGCGCTCAAAGTGTTTGGTGGCTCCCAACCTAGTCCTTCCGTCACCAGTGTAGCACTGTCTGATCGCTCGTAGCAGGTTTTGAGGAGGCGTGATGTTATCCGTTATTTTATTAACTTCGCGAATTAAACCTTTCTGTGCAGGGCCCCATATGCTCGCGGGGCATTATATTTGTTCCCTAGATGCACTGGTATACCCTCAGTATTATGACATCAGTGTTGTTAAAAATAATAATGAGAACACTTTAATTCGTAAACCAAACTCTGAAGCATTTAAACATTCATTCACATTACTAAGAGCCTAAAATGTATGTTCGATCACCCAACGAAATCTTTTCTAGTAAACATGAAATTAAAATTATAAATGATCTCAAAATTTGTTTAGCTTCACAAAGTAATGTTAGGATATTTTTTCACTCTTTTTTCATTTTAATTCATCCCAACATGAGTTTTATTGCCTTTATGTTTCTATTGGTAAGAAATTGATAGCTAAAATGTGTTTTATTTATTGGATTTCTCGATTTACTTTCCCTCTACCTGTTCCTTGTACTATATTAGTTCTTAGTGTATTTCATGTAAGGATACACTTTCTCTTTTTGTAAACTTAGTCAATAATTTATTTATTATATTGTAGTCCAAAACTTTCTTCATTCATCAAGGAAAGACTTGAATAATTTTTCTTTTCGGGTACCGAATTTCACTCGTCTTTTTTTGTAAATCTTTATGTATTCAAGAGAGTGGAATAAATGCCACTATCATTATCTTCTTCATCTAATAAATATAAAATTAGTTTTTAAATTTTAAAACAATAGTTTATATTTTTCGTATTTGTAAAACTGTTGACAGACAGGTTCCATCCCAAAACTGAACCAACCCCTGCATTAGGTAAACACCCTTCTAATCGTTGCATTTAGCTCATTCGTTTTCTATAATCTTTCACGGGAGATGTCTATCCAAAAAGATACATATGGCATATTACTGGATTCCCAAGCTTTGAACGACCACAATAATGACTATCGAGGCCTAAAAATCCCTTCCGCCTTGGAGTGTATTCTAAGAAACCACTAAGCTTTTGCGTAACGTGAGCTTGTCCGCTATTGAAGTTAGCGGACTTCCTAAATGAGGGCGCTGGCTCCGCCCCATCTCGCGGAATGAATGCGTGGGCAAGTGCGGACATAAGAACGGCAACATGCGTTATATTCGCATATTTCACCGCGATTAACGGCCAATTGCCCGCATTGCGGCTCTGGGAATTATGGGCACGTGGCTTCATCAACTCCACCCATGCCCACCACTTTATCAATCTGATTTCGCAGAATTTTTTTTCACACCTTTTCATGACAGGGTGTTTTCCTGCTGTGGATGTTTTTGTCAATGATCTACGCCTAATAGTCCTTAATTTAATTTTACGAATGTTTTAACACCAGTTTGGACCGGTTTGATTTCTAATTAACGTTAAACTCAAGATGATGTAGTTTTTTCGTTAACTTTGTGCTTAATGAGAGTTGACTTTTGTTTATGGCATTATGGTATCGTTTATCTGTTGGGCGTTATCAGTTATTATGGGCGTTATCTGTTGGGGACGCATAAACTTCGGTTTTCATGTAGCGAAAATATTTAATAAGGGATTATAAAACCGGGCCTTAGTTACGTTGCTTCAACTGTGTAATAGAATGCTCTGTAGTGATTTTTTACCAACCGATTGTGTACGCACATGTTACCGTTATTCCTATTAAGTCTAATTATTGCCCAACGACTTCTTTTTATGATCTATTATTCTTGCCCAGCCATCCCCGTTTGCCAAAACTAGGACGAAATTTTAAAAAAATATCGAAAGGTGACAGTTAGCAGTCTCCATTGCTGTTACCGTTGAATATATCTATTTATACTTATATGAAGAGAAAGCAGTAGTCGAAGAAACTATTCATTATTGCGTGGAGAAGACGGTAGAAAGGTTGGAAAAAGATTATGCCATTAAATATACGACATCAGAGCTATCCGAAAGCATCATGGTGAAATATCCTAACCTTAGCATAAGTATGAAGATAGACGGGATTGCACAGTATTGTATGTGCTTTAGCGGTCATTATCATTATTATTACACTAATGCGTCAAATAACCTAGCCTCACAGAGTTATTGCGTAGTTATCATTGTGATAGATATTTTATCCACATCTCCTCATCCTTTTCTCCACATCTTCTTCATTGGTGGTTATCTGCAACAATTTGATCAACATCATTCTTCGATAACACTATATACGTAAGTTACATCCAATCTTCTTTGTTCCGCAGTTTTTATCGTCCAAAATTATTTTCATATCTGCATCATACGTATGTTTTAATAGAGTACTGCCTTTGCAGAGCCTAAAGATATTCCCTTCAATGCATCAGTTTTTGCTATATTATAACTGTTGATTTTACTCCTCCATATTGGGTGATAAGCCAGGCAACTAACACGCTGTGAACAGTGGTATTACTTTCTGTAGGAATAGTTGTGAAATCTTGAGGATTTAAACCATTTTAACTGTAGCCACTGATTTCAATCCAATTGCTGGTCTGATAGGGGTGGGTATAACTAAATCAGTACAACCTGTAAACCCAACATCATGTGAAATTCACACGCCAGTGAATGGGGGGGGCTATTCCCTTTGTCTTTGTCAACAGTGGTTTCCCAGAAAGATATGGAACCCAGCAACCCACAGAACATGCTTCAATGTAAGTTCATATTGGCCTCTCCTGGATGTGCACCCACGACCTCTGATTCAGTGCATCCCAGCAAAGCACTGCACTCACTGGATTACCATGATGTTAAATGAAATTGCGGAATAAATTAATAAAATCAGCAGTAAATGTGAATTTCCTATTGGCAATATTGAACGATGTGCCACGCAGCATGTACAAAATTAGTTGTGATATTTCCCTCTGAAAGAATTATCACAAATTTATGATGATATTTAATGTAAAAATCTATTGTCAGTCTCGGTGGCGGCGGGGGTAACGTCCTCGCCTTCCAACCCAAAGGTCGCAGGTTCGAGTACCGCCTGGGAAGGATTTTATCTCCTCCCAGGACATGGTTGTGTGTGTGTTGTCCTTTGTTACTATTGCAACGCCTGATGTAAAATGGTCCTCGAGGCTGTATTCAGGTGGACTAAATAAATAAGTAAAATAAAATAAAATAAAATAAAAATATTTCACACCCACTAAAATTAACGAGCAGAGCACTTTTATTTGACGTCACTTTATTTGGTAGTATATGAGTAACGTCAATTTCACCATTCATAAATTTAAAAAAATTGGAAATTTAAGGAAACTAACCTTACAGGAAAAAATAAGGGCTTAAAAATTGTGTGCCTTGACGCCATGTTTGGTCCCAGCGGAAATTTTCCGACATTCATTATCCGCTCCGAAGAGACAAGACTCCTCGCTCCCTGGGAGTTTAAGTTGCACGCTATATTCTTTATTATTTCTGCTGCAATTCTATTTCTTGGTCCTTATTTATCCTCGCCCGCCCCAAGCAAAGGGGTCGGCCCTGGCCCCTATTCATTGTTGTGCGGGTGACTCAATGGCTTCGGTGAGCGGGAGTTTAAATTGCCGAGTCGTGCTTGGCGTCTGTTCCACAGTGGCTGCGGGCATTCCATTATGTAATGGATCGCACAATTCACTTCTACTGGACTACTTTCAAGATCATCCTGGGTCACAGAAGGGCAGGGCAAACGTTTTATCCAACGATACGAGGGAAGAGAAGGACCTCGTTTAAAATTATGCGGGAATAAGTTTGACGAATATAATCTGCTATTGATTTCAGAGCGCACTGCAGCAAATAGGGAACGTGTCGCAATATGTGAGTTAAAAAAGTTATTATCATTAATATTACATAAACAATGCTCGTAGTTAACAATAGTAATGGCCGTGTAGCTTACGTCATCGTGGTCCCATTTATTGAAAATCTGTGGTTCAAATGGACGTGTACGTGACCAATGACCATGTGAATGAGCTTTAATCGAAAATTAACGTCATCAGTTGCCATAACTACCCTTGAATTAACATGCGTTTGTCAAATATTTCACAAAAACGGCCACCGCTCTGATAATAACCTGTGAAATCCTTTACGTGCCTTGGACTAACTTCGGGAGGCTTCATTAAGTTAAGTCCAAAGCTATCAAATTGCTCTCAACGTTGTTTAGGATTAGTTAGTTGGGATTTGACTGGTTCGAGACAAGATCTTTGAGAAGGCAATATTAAAATACGCTTGCGAATTGGTGGATAGCTGCTATATCTGAGATTAAGTTCATCACGGAACCTAAGGGACTGTCTGTCATAATAACTGATAACATCTAACCGTTACGCTTGTACTCTATTTCTCACTGAGGGTCCGTATTTAGATGTTATCACTACTTTTGCTCAACTCTTCCATGAGTAAGAGAAATTTCTCTTTTTGGAGAAGCCGAATCATAGTGACTCAGGTTTTCAATCCATTATTTCCTTATTCATAAAATGATCTCTCTAACAAAACCCATTTTTTTATGCATTGAAGTCACATACATTTTGTTTACGCAAAGACAATCTAAGCTTTCATCATCGACGGAATCATTTGCGATAATTTTCCAATTTCCCAAAGAGAAGTTATGTTCTCGTGCTTACAGAAGGAACTTAAGTTATGATTACAATACGTTGATATCTGTGGTAGTAAAAATACGGCTAACTCAGTACTACCAATGTTATGAATACACACTCTCATATCGATTGCTATACTTATCACTAATCGATATCTCTAGTAGTTTTACTTGTAATGGCACATGTAGATGCTCATTTCTCTATAGCTAACATAAATGTCCAATGAACTGGCGGCTAAATAAATAGTCTACAGGAAAACTATTATGCGGCATTAATTTAAAAGGACTTGGGAAACATTTTTCTTCATATATTTGACATTTTGAGACTTTTTGGAAGTGTTTTACTTTTAAATTTGAACATATTCCTCAGATGGCAGAGCATATTCAGTACGTTTGGGAAGAATGTTAAGGAAAGTAAAGGACTGTTTATATTTTATATTGACTTAAGGATAAAATGAATGCTTATAGAGTTATGATGAAGAAAAGAAACTTTTTATGCCCGAGTCATTAATTCTTCAAAGTAATAGACAGTCAAGGTGTCTAAAAATAAGCACCATTTTATTCCATTTTATGACAGAGTGCCATTTTCCAAAGAGACTGGAATTTCCTGTTTACTTAGTGCGGCCGCTGGAACCGGGGAAATTGCAGGCGGGAGCGCTTCCCATGATTATGCAACCGTCGCCACGAGTAACAGGGCTAAATTTGGGTGGTTTCGTGTTTGAACAAAATAATTTGCATAACTAAATGCTTTTACACATGTTATTGGATATTGATTAAAGATAATTACGCAGTAAGCGCCCTGAGATAATAAATTGCAGGTTTATAATCCTTTTAAGATGAAAGCGTTTCCGAGTTTGTGGGAGGTAATTGTCCTTTGACGATTTTTTTTCTCTTTTTCACTCAGAAAATTCGTTTTTCTTATCTGACCACAATTACGTCATTATTTTGTCTTTATTTCAAGGCTTATCTGCGTATATGCAACCATGTTCATAAGGATAAATAAAATGTTGAGCCAAGTTTTGAATGAACAATGGCATTTTTTTAATTAGATAAGAAATGCATTATTGTATTTGTCATGTCGTGGTTTTCTTCACGAAAGGATACCACATTATGACTAAAGATCATGCCTACCTGTTTTTTATTCTTAGTGACAGAACATGTATATAGCAAAGAAATTTTCAGCTCTGCAATAACAAACCCTCATTTTACCCTCTAGTGGGGATGACCGTGTAAAATAAGATTAATTCTTTAAATAATGGTTATTATATTTAAGCATTCTCAATAATTATTGGTTAAATTTTAAGCAAGCGTAAAAAATGCACATATAATTTTCTTCAAGGCTCCATTTAAAGTTGATTTTTTTTCTTTTCCTTTATTTTTAATACACAAATATTCGTGAGTACTAGCATTATATATGAGTAATAAGGATTAGTAACGAGCAGATTGAAGTATTGCTGATGAGCCAATTGTATAATGATGGATACATGTTTCAATATAGAGAAGCCTTAAAATGAAGCTTCTAATTATCGTTATTCAATGAATATATTTCTCCAGAATAGGCAAAAATCTTCTCACTAAAACAAAAAATAGATTTGTTGATAAACGACATCATTATTTCTTTTTCATCTATAGATATTCATATTTTCCACCAATCAGCCCGGATTCCAACGGTTTTATAATGATCGCTGCCTATTAATTACAAATACCTAGCAATTCAATAGTGATGGCTATTTTTTATTGATGAAATCAATCAGATATAGAATCTTTTTAGTCTTTTTTCGTCATTAATTATTGAGGCTGCATCATGAAATTTAACTATGTAATTAAAGTATATAAGGTGACTGCCTTGGTATCTTAGGAAGTATAGGAAAAACTTGCATTACGTTAATCTTGTTTTAGTAAAAACTGGCTTTTTAATGTTTCTGGAAATCTGCTAACTTTGATGAATGTATACAATTTACTAAAAAATCGTTACATCATTACATCCACCTTCAGTATTTAAAAAGACATTGGAACTTTCTCATGCAGGGAGGGCAAAAAAATACACTTTCACATTCCTAATCGATGCAAATATAATATTTGATATGCTGATGTATCAATTTAGTGAGATAAATGCGATGGATGTTTTCTATAACACTGTAAATAATTCCTTATAGATAAGGTAGACCCTCCGGTTCCGTGAATAAATGATTTGAACTCAGTCGGCAAAAAGCCGTTATTGTCATCCAAAAAAACTCTATGACCGCAAAACAGTTACCATGGCTTTGACAAAGCGCGGCGATTGCCGGGAGAACAATTTTTTCCAACGGAACAATGCAATCGGATTTTTTTCTCTGTCTAGGACATTGCTCCAAGGAGACAGGTCCGCCAGAAACCTTGCTCCTTAGAGTGTGATTTTTTTCAGACCCCCCAAGGCTTTGCCCAATCGCCGTGGCATGCGGATACGAACGTTATTTGACATGAAGCAAATAAAGAAATCAGACATGACCGCGTCATTGTGAATCGGGAAATGAAAGGTTTCAGTTAAAATATTTTCCTTGAAAATGAAAGAGCGCACACAGTGTAACTCCACGTGTAAGAAAAATGAAGCTCTTTTATCCTACGTAATGGAAAGGAATTTTGTCCTCATGCACTAGCCACTGTGAGGCCCGGTTTTCTAATGTCTGACTAATTTTAACCGCAAGTTGACGTAGCCTTTTTGCTAGCTTCATGTTAACTAAGGGTTCAAGATTTTTAAAGTAAATCAGACTGATGGTTGATGTCCTTAAGCGCTATCGAAATAGGAGGGCATTAACAATAGTTTTCACACCGAGAAAATATTGAACCTGGAATTATTCAACCGGATATTTTTTCTGCAGAACACGAAAAAATGATCACGTTTTGAAGGTGTCATCATTTTTTAGGTAGGCAAATCATTGTTTTCATTTGGGAAAACTACATGCCCTAAAACTCATAATTTAATGACATTCTACGGCAGAGTTTGTTATTACCTACTTGAAGTGCAAAACTGTATATATACATGTGACCATGTACTGACTATAGTCAGTCACATGGTATACTTTTCACACCTTTCATTTATATCGCCTTATTTTCGTTGATCATGTGTTACATATAAGTCGATAAGAATTATTTCCGGTAAATGATTAATCCATGTATTCATAGGGGTGTTTGTGTCATCTTTGGAGCCAATTAAGACTGATTATTCTAAATTTGAGTTGAATGTATCTGGAAAATGCTGTTGAAATCCTCAAATTAGAAATAAAGTGATTTTTTTATCACACCATCGATGCAGTTTTGATGAGCTATAAATAATTCTTTGCCGTGCAAAAACACGTCTAAGCACTGTACAGCATGTGTGATAATTCAAATGTAATATCAAACGTTAAGCGTGTCGCGAGATATTTCAAACACCAAACAGGACCTAGTGCATGCCCTAAAAGATCGCGGATTTTTTCATTCTCTACACGTGAAACAATTTCCTTCCTGGTTTCCTTCATGTCCGCAGACATATTTAACGCTATGGTTCTGGGTATGTAAAATTTCTTTGGCATTTCCTCATACAAAAGTATGTGCACCCGAAAGATTATGAACACAGCAATAATCAATCGAATATATTAAATGCTTTCCTTTATCTGGGTTATATTACTAAATTCGAGTATAAGAGTGGGACCATTTCAACAATACTTAGGCACTTGTCTTGCAAGCGAAAGAATTATCCATAAGTATGATATTGATTTTTAAAAATCCTAGGAAGACACCAAACTAAATGTCCTGATACTTTGAAACCGCCAAGCATCCATTAAAAAAAATCAAGAAATATTTCTTATACGATTTGTATACATCAGTTGTAAAAATTCAATTTGAATACTTCTTTTTTATTACTTTCGTTCATATTATTTTTACACATATTTTATATCATAAAGATATATGAAATTTTACTGTAGATAGAAATCGTTTTTAAATAATTAGTGCAATTCTTCAACAAGTGTGAAAAAATAATTATTTTGAGCCAAAATATTAAATAGTGTTAAAAAAAAACTTTTATCCAATTGAGTAATTAAACTTGAAAATCACAAAATTCTTTCCTTGATATAGACCTACCGTCTCTTTTTCAGATTTTCTGCTAATCAAAATAATATTCAAGTCACTGCATGATTCATTAATGAATGAATGGATCATTGTTTTCACCCTTTGCTAACTAAGGGCATATTTTCAAGAGTACACTGTAATATCTATCTCGTCTTCATTTGCATGGAATATTTATATAAAGAATGTCTCATTTAATTTGATTTCAAACCTAATATTTAATCACTCAACGCTACAGTAATAGAAAGAAACTAGCAAAAGATGATAAACAACATATTCCCAGAATGTACCATGCGTTTCTATCCAACATTTGGAATTGCCAACGTCCACTGTAATGAGCTCTTCCTGTAATTAACTGTAATAAATGAAGCCGTATTAAATAATTAGTTGATTTAGTAGGCTTGAATTTCAGCGGTGAAGATATTTTTCTCACCTATGCATATGGGACACGTTTATCAAGTCCTCATGTTAGCGGCAAAAAATGGATTATCCCTCTTCAACAAACTTGATCTCTGTAGAGACGAACGAAATTGTGGGGTGTCTGTGTTCCTTTATTACTTAGCTTGGCCTGGGAATATTATTTGTATACAACGGTAAACCAAGTTCTACTCTTCCATTTTATGTTTCTGAGTTGAAATGCCATGCCAACTTGAATTATTGAGCAAGTAAAGAAATCACAGGATTGATCTTCAATTCCCCCTAGTGATAGGGCATTCAGTGGGCACGCCTACACTCACGACAGAAACAGAACAGCCTCGAACTTTTATTGTCTGCTGAGCTATTACCGTAGTGAGGAGAGCTAAGAAGACTTATTCTCTCACGAAGCCTTTATTGGTCGTATGTTAATGGTTTGGAAATGAACAGCTATTATCTCTCAATAGCAATGAATATATTTGTTACGAGGTCGATACAGGTAGTGGGAGACTAGGAATAATTTTCTTTTTCACCTTTCTGCATTTGTTAAGGTCAATTCTGTGCCATTACGAATTTACTAAGCTCTCGGCACATTTAGAGAGCTTGTGATTTGATAACATCCTATTGAGAGTTAGGTTTTTTCCATTCCGATACTGAGTGTCTAGTACTTATGTTATTGCTTACGTGTAGGTCCACTGATTCTACTCAATTTTTCTTCACAACCAAATCTCAAACGCCTGCAGCCTTCCTCACTCCTATGCTGCCTTTTGTAAACGCCCTTACTTGGAGTAATTGTAATTATCCTCGCCTGAATCAAATTCACCTCTCGCTTTTATTTTTCCCAGCCTTTTATCCTTTCATTACGTCCATTTTCACTCAGAATTCTCCCCAGAAAGCAAATATTTTATGTATAACAAAATAGCCCTTCACCTCTTTCTTTACTTTGACCTTTTTGCTGAAAAAATTCATTAATATTCCTTTCTTGATATATGGTCTCATTAATATTGTTTTCTTAGTAAATTGTCTATATTGTAAATATATGCGGAATCAATTTCAAGCTAAAATAAAATATTCAAAATTTTTCCTTTTAGTAAATAAAGACTACGTGATATAAATGGGATTTTTAGAATTGAGTTCTCATCCCTTCCACTTAACTTAAAGATGCTAGAGGATGAAATCTCATGAACTACTTCGTATTTTAGTGATTTTCCCACGCTCCACGATGATTTTTTCCAAGCAGTCAAACTTGATCGGGAATAACCCGGTTATTACTGGTTCGGAGGGTGTCGTATTATCGGGAGAGTGCTGTGGTATTTCTGTATAGGTACATCCAATTAAAAAAAAATCAATTGTCTACTTTAAATATAATTCATAGTGTGAGGAGGAATGTAAAACAAGGAGACCGCAAGCTACAATGGTAGCGATCGATACATGGTGGCAGTCTCCTGCGCAAATCGTAAATCGATGGAGACTCAACGATGACACGCAAGGGTTAAACTAGAAGAAAAATGCTGATCAGACGAATTTAATATTGAAACGGGAGATGTTATTTATCCCAAAAATCACAACAGCGAAATAGAAAATAAGCGTATAAAAAAGACAGGTACATCATCGTGTAAATTGACATTAGAACTCCTGTCACACTTAACCCTGACGACGATGGCCAAGTTATAGTGGCAACGAAATTTGGTGGCAGTAACCTGCGCGAAGCGTGGAGCCAAGGAGGGGTAGGTTCGTGTTGAAGGGGTAGGAGTGGATGGGAGAGGAGAGCAGATGACAGGCAACGCTGCCAACATAATTGCACTGAACCAGAGAGGGCAGGGAAGTGTCAGCAGCGCATTACTCGGAAATTAAGGTGGTAGTTGGTGAATTCGTTGAGACGTAATTAAATTTAAAGAATTGCACTTCGTATATTCCACATTTTGTTTGATTGCGTCTTCCGTTTTGACACAAAAGAGGGTGAAATTTGGCATGAAGCCTTGGTGGTGGCTTCGTGGTAGAACTGGCTAACACCTGACCGGAAATTGGGAGGACCTCGTTCGAATCCCGGTCAATTAAAATGATTCTTTCATGTCGAATTTGCCCTATTTGGAGTAGGTACATTATATCCCTGTACCTGTGCGTGTGACTGCGTACCACATCATTCGTGCAGTACGCAGTGATTGGAAAAAAATATACGGGTTTCGACGCTGTTGGCGTGTCACTTTCTAGAATCCTCTTGATAATAACGCGGACAGTGTGTTGAAACCGGTCGATGTACTCGAAAACTTTGCCAAATATACTGTTTTAATAATTTTAATTTAGTACGGAATTATTTAAAATCCAAGCAAGCAGCAACAAAATACACATATAGTGTTCGAAACCCATATCTGAAGGTCATTTAAGAAGTATGATTTAGAGAACTCTCTAATTGATGTGAATAGCATATTTAGGATGTTCAAAATTGCGACAAAGATTAGCTATCCAGGGAACCCTGGTATTCCAAAGGCATGGACTGCCTTACTTCCCATGCAGACGAAGTTTGTAGGCAATGAACCCTTTCTCTGAAAAGGGTCTCCTGCGTAACTTATATCATGTTCTGCTGCCACTATACCTACCAAAGCTTTCGCTACTAAGAATAACAGATTGTGTTCAATGAAGCGTCGTTATGCGCCATTAATTTTAGAGATATGTATCAGTGAGTTTTTTTTAAACTTTGCTTTTCAAATGATGAATCTTATCCTTGGTCTTTCCTACCCATTACGGAACCTTACGGAGCGTGAAATGAAGATAAACTTCTCCAAGTGAATGTAATGCAGGCGATACAAGTTCACTGATGGCTCGTTATCACCCCAGGTAATAGGATTATTTTTATTACAATCGGCGAGGGGAGAGTGTTAGAAATCCGAATGTAATCTGAAAATTGTTTTAAAAGAGAGCATGTGTTTTTATTTTTTTCCCCGATACCCACTCTCTTGGGAAATTCAAAGGTCATCACCTGAAAAATCGTCGAGCATGACCAATTTGAGTGTACAGGCTCCCAACAAGCCTCACGGAACATTTGCTTTCTGTTTGGAATATCTAAAAGGAGGAATAAAAATAGCTAAGAACAGCCCTGATGTCATTCGTGTGGCCTTCGTCACGAACGGAATCATTTGAGCCGGGGAGATAGGAGCGGACATTGGAGAGAATGGGAATGGAAACAGCAGATGACTGGCAGTCATCTTGCGTCCGTTAAGTAAATAACAGGAATAAAATACCGTATTGTGCTGTTCACGGAATACGGAAGTCGATATAAATACATAAACTTTTCATAGATTTTTGAATGGATGGGAGGAAAGAGAAATTCAAAACTAAAGACCAACCTACCACCAAAAAAGATTTCCGAAAGACCACCCTTAGTATGCGCTTTGACAATTAGGAGTCAAAATCAAGTTTTATATTTTCTCGCATTGAATTAAAGTGAATGAACAGTCTTCTGTGGTCCAGAATGTTGCTGAATATACTGACTGTGATTTATTTTGGACCATACGTTGCACAATTTCTAAGGTGGCTCACCACAGAAAAATAAAATATAATTATAATGAAAAAATTAACAGCAGCGGCTGACACGCAAAATCATGGAAATTTTAGATTTCTGGGCACGCGTTTCCTCTGCACATACAAATGATTGGAAACAATCCACTAACATGAATTTTCCATGAAAGTGCCTCTAATAGATAGTAAATAATGTCACTTCTGGATTTATTTAATTTCCTGTTTTGCAGTTATACTTCATAGATGTGAGGTCAATTCTCGCGGAAAGTTTTACATATCCATGTGCATTACGTAGTTTTGTAATTATTTGATCACTCATTTTTGTAATATTTAGGAGAGCCTAAGGTTAGGTGGCTGCTTAGTGCTTAAAGTGCTTGCTGTTCTATCAGAGCAACCTTAGGTCTCCGAGGGTCTGAGTCATAGACCTCTACGCAAACTAAAAATTAAGTTATGCAAATTTCTAAATATTGCATAATATATTTTAGAAGAGATTTATTTTGGATGGCACTATGTATACGTAAAGAGGGCACAGGGGAATATTGAAACCAATTAAAAAGCGCGATCGCCCATGCTAAAAGGAACTGTTGTGCCATTAATACTGTGGGTGATTTACCTATCAAAATATAAAAGGGAAAAATAAAATGATTGAATTTTTCATAAAACTCATGGAAAAACTGCGCGCGAGAGCCATGTTAGGCATATTATTTTCACAAAAAAAAACGGATTTCGTTCGTCAAGACACCATCTACCCTGTTCTTGGTCTATGCATAACACAAACTGTCAAGCCATGGGTGGCGAGTGAGAGGAAACTAGCTTGTCTATTTCGCTCTGAAATCTTTCTGTTTGCACTCCTTGAATTCCTGGCAGGTGATTTTGTCTCCCGGCAATGAAAAACAACCCTTTTGTGAAACAAGGGAACTTAAATTATGCGTTCCATAGAAAGAGATGCAAAGTTTTATATTTTATCTGTTTTTTTCTAGGCTTAATGATGCCTCAGGTGTTCTTTCCATTTAAAATTATGACCGAATACTTTTATATTAGTCATCTAGGTTGTAAGATGTTAGGTTATAAGCTCTTTACTGGCTTACTCGAATGGGATAAGCAAGTTTCCCCAGGGTTATAATGCTTTAGCTTTAAAACACGAATATAGCTTCTGGAGCAGCCTGATGATTCATTCCTTTTACGAAGGAAATAAAGGATTGCGTTTACTCTTTTTACGATTAAAAAATCCCATTTCCTAATATTACCGAGTTTTGAATTGAATGAATCTTTTTTTTTAGTGTACGAGAATTGTGAGGTATCATAAAGGTAGTTTCAAAGGATTATGATCACATCGACATGCATGTTTACAAAATTCAACGTATATGAGAACACCAGGAGGATTTTCTTCGCAGATAATATGGCAATAAAAATTGTCTGCACTCTAATTTACGGTTTGTAATGAACCTTGAGTTGGTATGAAGGCTAAAGACGGTGAAGTAAAATAAGATCACATTCCTTGCCCACAGTTTTTATGAAAGCGAGATCTTTTTTGCAATGTCTAATCGCCAGTTGAATTATAGAATGCCAGAGTAGTGTATGGGCTTTAGTACTTACGATGAAGTGAGGAAACATGTGAGGAGCATGGAAGTAACGTAGGAGGTGAGAGCAAATTATTTATTTTAGAATGTCTTTTCGTGAATGTATACCACGTTTACCACCTAGACGCATCTAGTGAAATCCAAGAAGCCGAATCATTTGGACAGGAAAAATAAATTTTTCCTTTAAAATTATGCATGACGTGATCTGAAGGTTGATAATTAAGTTATCGCGGAATAATATATGCATAATTGAATTTCTAATTCGCCAATTTCTACTTCCGCAGGAGAGTTTGGAAGGGAAGCATTGAAGAGCACTGCGATTTGCGAAATTTCAACTATATAGAAAGGCCTTAAAAGCGTCTCATAGTCACTTGAAAGTCTGTAAAGCATGCCGCATGGTACAAGGAGGCTAAGTTCTGGGTGATTGCATGGATTTCAAATGCATGGATTTGCTTAGGGAATGAGTGATATATAATTGGCCCCAGACGGCATTGACATATGAAAAAATGGCAACCAATTTACAGAGACTAGATTCCAAACATAGGCCCCGAATATAACTATGATTTTTAATTCCCTTCCTCCTTGCCAAATTCACGAACTTGACATAAAAAGCGAAAGACCGATGTTTAAAACCTCCTCTTATAACATTATAAAATCACCCTTTAAAAGCCTTAGTTTATCGAACAACGATCATGTACGTAATATCCTAGCGGTTACAATGTCCCTCCCTATTTAGAACAACCATATGCAAAACCATTCGTTTGTTTTTTTCAAGTGGTTTATCGCTTTGTTTCCGGTGCATTGAATAGTCATCGGTTAGCTGTTAAAAACCACTTAAGTATCATCATCGTATGGTTGAAATCTTTTTATGAAATATCAATCTTCAGCTTGTCTTTAGATTTTTATATCGTTTCGTTATAGCATTAATATAATATTCAAGAGCCAATATATCGGCCCTCGGTAGTAATTGATCGAGAAGCTGAAACCGAAATATCCGCTCGCGGCACTTAGAGGATTAAATTCGCTCGGAAACGAAGAATACGAGGAATATTAAATAGATAAGTAAATAAGAGTACCATTATTGCTACATTTATTTCTAATGGCCAACTGCCACGCGTCCCCGTGGCAAGTTGTAGTGAAACCTGAATACGTAGGAACGCATTTGTCTGGAAGGTCTGTTTTTTATGGTAGTTTGAGCAAAAAATCTATTCACCTAGAATTTGATGAATTTTAATTCATTTTAAAGAAAAGATCTCATTTAGATTGATATCAAAATATAAACCCTTTGCCGAACTACTTTCCGAGCAATTTACCTAAAAACATACGCTATTTTACATGGGATAGATTGCGGTCGTGCAAACCAGAGGGAGAATATTGAAAAAATTAGGAATTTATGAAAACTAAACTTCGTCAAAAAACAAACGGTTTGTAGGTTGTATGTTTTCTCAACTATTTATAAAAATTAATTTATTATTCACCGTAGTAATTTTTTACAGAATCGCAAAAAACCTGCTTTTTAAAGGGTTTTTAGCTGTATGGTGTGAAAAAAATGAGTCAAGTTTGAGACTTATGTTGATATATTTATTTAATTACTGAGAATTGTGGTAATATATACCTAACTATATTTTTGCATCATTAATACTACAGTATTTACTTCACACTTCTTACAAATGCTGAAATTAAAATAAAAAATTTGAATATGGTCTCCGTTATGACTAGGGATTTATCTCGCTCAAACTACCTGAAAGCATTTATTCAAAAGTATTGTTCGTGAAATAACGTGCAACGATTATCTGCAAAGGGGGAATGCGGGGAGAAATCCCTGGATAAGCAGGTGGTTCGTGACCGATCGCCCATGAAGAGGGCACAGAAGAGCGAAAGGGAAGGGTTGTATGCTAACTAATGTCGAAGGGTGCCGAGCCTCCGGAGAAAGCGACTGTGGAATGGTGAGGGGAGGAAGGGGGGGCGTGAAGGTCGCGGAGGGGAGGCGGAGGGGGTGGAGACGGGACAGGTGTACGCGGCCACGCCCCCCTCAGTCCTCCACGCGGGGGAGGAAGCCAGCTAGAGCTCCTCGCCGTGACTTTGGCTCTCTACCGCGGGGTGACCTTGCCCCTATCCGCGCTCAGGGGTCACCCCTTGACGCGAAGGTGGTGACTCCACGGAGGTCGATCTGCTGGGAACGCTCTTGACGACTCCGCGACGAAGAGAACAGGGAAAGAAATAATCCTTTCCTCTCGTGTCCAAGGGAAGGACAAAAATGTGGGACACTTTTTCTCTTCTCAGCTCCAGGAATGTCGAGCGGATTATTGGCAGAGATGGAGCCACGTTGATCCCTGATGGCCTTTTTTTATAAACCCTGGCGCGTCGTGGGTGGAAAAACTGGCGCGGTCAAAGCAGAATAATGGGCATGGTGAGGGGGGGGACTTGGCGGGAGTCACAGAAGAACTAGGGCACTATCGTGGCCTCGCAGTCGTTTTTCTTGTTGCTGCTCGATTGTTTTTCGTTATTTAGCGGTCGTTTCTCTAGATCTTGGTTCTTGTAGGATCCGGATACCTCCAGACTTGTCATTAGACTTCCCAGAGGTCACGCAAACAAGGTTTTCAACGATAAATTTCATAAAATGGCTAATGCACGCTAGGTACAATTTCCGCAAAAAAAACAAATAAAAAATCAGTTTGAAGCCACAATTTTGTCAACCTTGAATTTGTCACCATTGAACATTTACGTAAAACTGACCAAAGGCTACTAATTGTAAGACGTACTAGCTAAAGTTATAAAATAATTGCTTGAAAAAAACTAATTCTAATTGCATGCCTAATTGAAAATGCCTGATTCCATTTCGATATATGAAGTTCTCTATCCATTTCCAAGAGATTCTATGTCCATTAAATCTCTGTCTATAACTTCTCAACAAAGTTTACTATTCCTGCTCTTTTCCGGAAATTTTTGCCAATGGGGGGCTTTTCGTAACTCGATAGCGTGCACTGTTGGCGTTGCTATGTCAGTAGCTTAAGGAAAGATGTATCAATTGATAATCAACTTTCTCTGCTATTTTTGGTAAGACATGACGATAGAGCAATGAAATATTTCGATAAGTGGCCTGGGCAACAGCACTCCCCGTCCCCGTCTAGCTTATCGGAGCCCGAAATAGTGGATTGCTTGTTGTAGCAATGTATTTGCTTTCGAATACAAGGCTTCAACCATTCATTATTGAAATTCGGGCATTTTTATCTTAATTATAGCGGCATGATATCGGTATCTTGTTCAGACCTATTTATTTCATAATTATACCGCCATGTAGCACAAGCAATGTTGAAAGCCCTTGGCCTACCTCCCCAATTTTGAAGGTGCGGTAAAGGCTTATGCCGATATACCATAATTTAGGTATGAGATTAATGCCGCTTATTTTGCTTCAATCTTGGTTGATATATAGCTCTCTGTTCTCTATATGTGCATACTTATCGAAAAATTCAAAGCTTCGTGTCAGTGTGAGTTAGAATGGTAAATACATAAGGCATAAATACCCTGTTACATACAGCTCCGACATCGGGACAATACAAAGTAATAAATAAATATAATATTTTGACATCCTTCATTCCGTAAATTTCATAAAAACGACTCAACTTCCGAGAAAGTAAAATGATTGGTAGATAATAACTAAGAGCAATTAATATTAGTGATATTTTGATCAAGCCACGTCATTAATATCATTGCATTCAGGGACGTCCCTGGGGTAGTGCCGCATGTGCAGCTGCACTGGACCCCGCGCCTATGGGGGCCCCACCCGGGCTTGTTTTCAGACGGCGCGGCGCGGGGAAACCCGCCAATTACCCTAAGTTACCAACAACTTATTACATATGTAACTTTCTTGAATCCATTATCCAATTTGTTGGTTTATTTCTCACTTTCCATGAAATATATGCTTAAAAGATTGTACTATATAAATAAGGGAATGCAAAGTTAGGGGACCCTCGAATTTCGTTTGCACAGGGCCCCTCAATTCCTAGGGATGGCCCTGAATTCATTCAGAGAAATACGCAATCTCTGATATGTTACACCGTCATAATAATTTGACTGTTACATAGGGCAGCCTTGTGTTATCTAATTTATGCCTTCAAGAGCTTTCTCTTGTAGTTTTTCAGTATTTCAGCATTTGCTGAGTCTCACAGACTTCGACTATTTTTTTTATTGTTAGAAGGATGGACAGACGAGGAAGGAAAAATCTGTTTTATAATTGGCTGAAAATTCTAGATTTTCACTCAAGGTTTCATTTGCAACTATAACCAGCAAAACAAATTTTGCAATGACAATTAGTCGATAGGGTGAATAACGAAAACACACCCTCGATAAGTGGACATCGATAAAAGAGGCGGCTCTATTCAACGGCACACTATCAACAATAAGCTATCATGATCATGATTCCTTGTTTCACGTTGTCGTTATCGCTATCCAAAACGAACACCGCTGAAGAAGGGCAATGTTCACAGTTAATGTCCCAAGAACGCAATACATCAACTAAAACTTGTGATATAAAGCACCCTAAACAGTTTGAAGAATGATTATCGTGTATTTTCTCTCATGGGCGCCATTGAAAAATAATGGTAACGCGAACGCGCGCGTAATTAATTATCTACTCCCTGATACTTTTATTTTTATCTACTACCTAGTAGTAACAGTAGATCTTGCATGTTTCCTGTATAATATATACATAACTCTTGCATCTCTGTGCATTAATATACTTGCAAAATACATTAATGCGAATTGTTTCTCTAAAATTGGTATCATACTTATAGTGTAGTGCATGTTGGTGAAATATCACCTGCTGACAACTATTTTCAGGTTTTTGCTGATGCATCAACAGTCGTAGTTTCATTAACTTTATTAGGGTACAATGTAGCGCATGCTAGTAGCAAACTCACCCCTGCCACACACCCTTGAAGT
This sequence comes from Pyrrhosoma nymphula, assembly GCA_963573305.1. Taxonomy (NCBI): domain Eukaryota; kingdom Metazoa; phylum Arthropoda; class Insecta; order Odonata; family Coenagrionidae; genus Pyrrhosoma; species Pyrrhosoma nymphula. Next base: position 121,607,663 of record OY754334.1, read on the forward strand.
GGCTTGCAGGATATTATGTAGATGTTGATGTTATGGAGAACCGTGATCGCGCCCGTGGAGTCATACGTTTGAGGCCTTTAACCCACAGGATCCTTTCTTGAGAAGAATTTTCCGGGGATTTCTTAATACAACCTGCAGTGTGATGATGAGATATAAAATAATGATTTAACGTTTCGTTTAATTAGAAACAAAGATAGCTTCAGAATCTATAACTGGGTAGATACGGTATTTCTATATTTAATGTGATGTTTTATTATACACCAAGAGCAGAGGCGAAAAGAGCAGATTCTATTCCAAAGCGAAATGGCACGCACAACCTAGAGAGATATTTGAATTCACGGCCTCCATTTAATAGCTCAGATGTTACTGGGTACAATATGCCAGTGCGATTATCCAACAGCTAAGGAGGATCTGACATTTTATGATATAAAATTGTCCATCTACATAAAACCAAGGTGATCAAGATACAATAGAGACGTTATTATAGTTGAATAGTACAAAGATTTTATACAGTGCTATGCAATATAGTTGAACGATTATCTTAAGAATTTCGCTTTCAATGCCAATAAAACCAAACCGCTTCGTTTTTTTTGCTCTGGTATCTGACGTTCTGGACTTATATAAAATACGGAACTGAAAGCTTCTTGGCGGCTTTCCAACGCGCGACCTGTAATCTTATTGACAGCTAAATGATCACTTAAACTTAGGTTTGATACCCGCGTTCTCGCTACAGGTTAATTTCATGAATATACCATAACTCATTATTATGCTACACAAACCCGTCATGGTCACCCAATGGGAGACTAGAACTGTTAATCTCTCCGGGAACTATCCGCAGGAAGCAGGTAATATCTTTCCGGTGAAACAATGGAGCCAATGGTAGAATCAAATATTACCGCAGTTATTTATAATTGATCCATATCACCATAGGCAACTTCACTTAGCTTGGTCATCTACCGCAAACGGTCTTCTCGGTTTGACTCCATTACATGAGAGTATTTTTCTCGTAAGATTACGGGTTTTCTTCAGTTATATCTGGTCGTTATCGTCACCATCGACGCAGATAGTATTTGTTTCCTTATAAGAGTATCTATTTACTTAAATTTTGTGCTGAGTCTGAAAACTTGTTCCCCTCAGGTAAAATGGTCATTGGTTATAACTAGAGATACGTTTTTTAGCATTAATTTTTTGTATTTTTAGTAATAATTATTTGAAATTTAGCATTTTGTAGCATTAATTATTAGAAAATTAGCAAATAATTAGCAAAGTGCGGAAAATTGGATTTAAGGGATTGAAATGGTCACAAACAGAGGATTCCCGTCAAAATTACGCTGGTACGCTGTTATGATTGGAGTATTTGCAAGTTTTTCATTTAATTTGTAAATGGATGTTTTGATAAAAAGTGATTTCTGAAAAGTAAACGAAAAATATATATCCAAGCCGCTAGGCCTATATCATTATTTATTCAAACAACATGAATCTTGCAGTTACTACTATAGACAAAAGATGTTCATAATTATATTTTTTCCTTAGTTTTGTTTTCAATATTGAAAATACAAATGTTGTCAATGAAAATTAGCGCCTATTTCGCTAAATAGCAATCATTCTCTATTTGAGACATATTTATAATTAATTCGCGGAATAGAAAACCACTTTAAATGCTTCCAAATGCCACAAAATATAAAGAAAAATCATTAAAACATGTTTTTAAGAGAATGTAACTTTTTCGCATTTTTCGTTAATTCGAAAATAAAGTATCTGTAGTTATAACTCATACTCTTCTTGACTCATCTTTATCTACATGATACCCTGAAAGCAACTTCAAGAGCATCTGGTAGGGGGTGAGTTTTCACTAGCATTAACTACACTATATCCTATTAAGGTAATGAAACTACGGCTATAAATGCCCTAGCAAAAACCTGGAAAAACCGGTCAGGATGTGAAATTTTGCCAAAATGCACAGTGCTGCAATGATACTAATGTTATAGAAACTATGTATATTAATGTACTTTACAACAACATAAACTCACAGTGATACATGAGTTGTGCAGGAAGCATTGGAGACGTGTTGTTAGTACCCAAATTCCGGTATAATAAGTGCCAAGCGAGGTCCACTCGAACGCAAATGGTTTTAAATTTATTCTGATCAAAAGGCATTTCGTACTAAATGCGGAATTGCATAATGAAGATATGGGTATTACCGAAGTCCTTAATTTTCATTCAAATTCAAACACTTCTAAAGACAAAATTATCATAACCTTAGATCGCCATTGACCAATTTTTAAAAGATGTAAATTGATCTCTGAAAATTTACCATTTACAAGAATCATCCAGTATTTTTGCACAGAAGATAATTTTCACTTATGGAATAACGACTTACGGATGTTAATGATAAAATCTAATGCACATTCACTTTTACTGTTATGTTAAACGTAATGAGCATACGCGTTTCACCTTTAACTTTCACGCTTCATGAAACAATTATCACAAGGCAGTCTTCACATGTTCCACGCCCTTGCGATTATTCAACGGAGAAAGTACGACAACGCACATAGAAATAATGTACGCACAGCCGAATTGGACGATAACCAAAAATGACAATAATTCAAAAGTTACGTAGTTTTTGCTCGTCTTGACCTATCTGGCACTGAACATGTCTTCTAGTCAATTATTTAACGTTCACCCTTGATTACTTCTAACTCGAAAGAGATTTACTGTTATTTACACACCCTTCAATTAGTGGTTAAATGATTCTAGTTTCTTGTGAGCGTTAATTGCTCAGTAATAGCTTTAGTTTTGCATTTATCGGGTCAAATGTTTCCATTTCTGTACATGACTTTGAGTAATAGAGTCCTAGCCTGGCTCCATTGTATATCAATGAAAATATTATGTCCATTGCATTCACTTTACAACCCAAATGTTCTCATTTTTTCGGTACTCCTTATATTTTTTCTTCCCTAGCAGATGGGAGTATGTAAAAGTATCAACTTACCCCCAGTATGCAGATGAAATAATCTCTCTGAGCCGCAGCCAATGATTTTAGGTCCAAAATTTGGCAACTGCAACCCTATATTTCTCTTTTGCATCAATATACCGAATGAACAAACGAATGCGGAAAACATATTCCAATAATCGCATTTTGGAAAAATGCGTGCAATTTTACAAAAATAATTAACGCGCTATTTCTACATTGTTTGACGAGGGGCACTCGCTAGCGGAAAAATGTCCTAAAACTCGATTTAAAATAAAACGAGATTGTAAAAGTGTCTGTAAGAGTAAGAAATGTAAAGGTTATTAATCATTGCATCTAGAGCTGGTGTAAAATACATCTTATGTAAGGTATTATCTTTCAAACCTATATCTATATAAGGTAGCATTTAATGTAAGATATTATAATGTAAGGTAGATCATAGGCATCTATAACTAGGTTTATCCTTGATACACTTCAAAAGATCGTGTTGCTTGGAACGATCAGTCTCAAACCTTTTTCAAATATCTGTGAATTCCAAAAGTGTTAATGTTTACGTAACTTATGTAGTGATGGAGTCTCAGAAGTGAAGCCAATTCTTTGATGCCATTTTAAGTTATCTTTATCCCGTTAGCTTTCATGGAGTTTACACGGGCTGATATCCTAGATCCAGTTACTCAGATTCATTGTCAGATTCATTCATTGTCAGGTCCGTGCTTTTTCTCGAAACAGTTCTTTTCTAGGAATCTGGTGATTCTTTCTAGGACACAGTCACAAAATTTAAATTACCTCAGTTTTATGTGGGCCAAAAATTCTTGTTCTACATCCTAAATTCGGTCTTACTAATGCAAAATGACATATTACGCTGATTACTCCAAACTTGTCCATAAAAGACAATACGAATGACCCCAAGTGTTTACTAAGCTGACCCACATTCTCTTCCTACGCGATCGCCAAAGGTGAGGTCTGAGGTGGGTGGCACTTATTAACGCTTTACTTGTTCTGATCTACCGTTTCGTCTTTTTAGTTGATTTCGTCTATTTTTTATTCTGAAACATTTTTTCCTGTGACTTTCGTCCAAATCAGTCACGTATTCGTAATCAGAGGAGTCTTAGCTACACTATGAAGATTTCTGCGGGAAAGATACTTTAATTACAAGGGCATACGAATTTAGGAAACGGGCCTCAGTAGCCGCAACTTTCAACTGTATTATCGTATCAGGTATCATTGGCCTTAATGAAAAAAAGGACATTCATTAAGCTTCACTGGGTGCTTTAATGAACTTACCTTAATACTTAATACGCTTTGCATATATTCATGAGCAAGTCATTAATATATTTTGAAAATACATGCGAGAGTGCATTGCAAGTTTGGAAATTTTCATCGTTCGACTCTCAATGCAGTGATTTAAAATTATTAATGCTGGAAAGACAAAAATTCTTAGTTAAAATTATTTTAACTTGACGTAATTGGCTTTGAACTACCCATTGAACATCTCAGCTCAATCCGGCTTCATCTTTGGACCATCGGCACTTGAACCAGCTACTATCGAAGCCCGGAAAAAGCGTTCTCGTAAATTTTTCTCAAAATTGGAACTTTTCTATTCAATATGCGATATTGAATGCTGTTGTCGAGAATGTATTACGCTGTAGTGAATCTGTGCTAAGGAAGAGCATTAAACTAATTTCATGAGTTCTACGAAAGATTTACATTCATTGTAATTTATTTATCGTTACTCTCCGGAGTAATAATTGCGTCGCTATTTTTTTAGATTCCAAATATCGTAACAAAAAGAGAAATTCAGGCATATTAAATGTCTTTAATGTATATAAAAATTTTTAGAGAAAAATAAAGTTCTGAATTATTTAAAATAATGCAAAAAGCGCTCCAACCATAACAAACAATGAGTATATCGTTAATCACACACAATGTAAGGATATTGCCATTAGCATATATCTCCGACAACGAGTAACCGAGATAGAAGATAGTGGCCAATGAAAACATGCTCATTGCCATAAGGCTGCGAGCATGCCGGACACAAACATCTATATCGGCGGAAGGGAACCCCTTCCTTCTCCTACAGTTGGCAAGCCATGCGTAATAGCTCAGTTATATGCATAAGTTCAAGGTCAGACGGTGCGAAAATAAAGACCGTTTATCGGGATCCTTGAATTTCTACGATGGAAAGAGAGATATTGTTCCGTCCGAGTCAATGATTTCTCCCTCTCCTACACTCCCGTACAGTTAATTAATTGGCCGCCTTCAGGTGGGAGGGATCACCCTTGAGACATCGCCATGGCGTGGGGGGATGAAAGGAAGAGGAATAGAGTGCGGAGACAACTCCAAAGGAGTGAGAGATTTAACTCTTTTTTCAGGTTTCCCTTCACTTCCGCCGCGAGGGGTGCTGAAACCGTGACGAGGATATATGAAAAACGTCGAACAAGTGGGTGGGTGATGAGTAGAGGGTTTCTGGAGTGATATTTGACTATTCACGGATTTGCGTGAAATTTTTCGTGCGTCTTCTTATTAGTGATATCTATCTATAGATAAAAGTAAAAAAAATTGCATTTTACCGATATGTTTTTTTTTGTAATTCCAAGCTATTTTAACTCGTAGTTTTATAACACATTAAGTGTATTTCCTAATTGCTCGAATGTATATGTTCAGATTTTCTTCTCAACACAAAGTAATAATTTAATATTACTATAATCGTTGCTTGCAAATATCAAAGTTTTACGCCGAGTGAATCATTCGACAAAACCTATTTAAATATAATTTTTACCTAAATTTTGTACACCGCGCCGATAACTCAAATTATAACAATCAATCAATGAGCTATATTGTAAAATTTAATATCTGTATTTTTATAAAGTTAAAGTTAATCTCTGTAAAAGGCAACTAGTTTAAGTTAAAAGTTACTTTTCTGAAAAAGTAACTGATTAAAGTTAAAGTTAAAAAAGTAACTTTTTCAGGTATTTTTAAGAAACTTTTAAAAAGTAACTTTTAAATCTATTAATCGGAATAGGGATAAAATAATCCAAACTTCAATTTCAAGAAAAAATTATATAACTTTCACTTAAAAAGTCATTCAATTTTAATAGCATTCTCATTTCAAAACTTGTATCGGACTTGTATTGGTCCTCTCCTGTCTGAAAAAAGAAGCCCTGCAGCACAAAACATCCTTTCACATTGCGCCAGTAATTGCGATGATGTAATGCCAGTGTTGTACTTGATAAAAATATTTTTTCCACTCATAGTGCTTGAGAGTTCATTAACAATTTCTACACTCGTGAAAATATCTCACTGCTGATGGAAACTGCCTCCTGACTTTGTCGGTTGTGCTGTGTAGTATTGACGACGTGATGTCGCCGATTAATGCATATGAACCCTCCAGGACATTGCCTTCACGTGGTTTCGTGTTTTCCCATCTAAGAGTGCGTTTCGAAATTTTTGCAGTCACTCCACTCAACCCCGCTGACGACAGGATGTCGCCGAGTAAGTTATGCGTAAACTGGCGCATTTACAGATACGTTACTTCGAACGAACCCGTCTACATTGTTACCCGTCATAGATTTTTTGTTGACCCCCTTTCTCGAGTTCAACTATGTAGTATTGATGACACGATTTCGTCGAGTAAAGCATTCGTGCCCTCGCGGACATGGCCGTTGAGTGGTCTCGTGTTAGCGTTGTGTTTTCTCGTCTGAGGGTGCGTTCCTAAACTTCGGCGGTCACTCCACTCAACTCTTGTTTGGATGTATTCGTCTGGACCTATTCATTGCATTCTTGCACAACTACCCAGCTATATTGCGTTCTTAAATACCGTTTCATTTTACCCTTTGTCTGTTGGGCAAAATTTGCACCCAAATTCGTACAGGACGACATTCGCCAAAAATTAACGAAAAAAATTAACTGAAGTTAGTTTTGTATCAGTTTATGTATAATTGTAACAATTAAAAGTTAAAAGTAAACTCTTCTAAGAATTAACGATTAAGTTAAATAGTTAACTACATTTTTAACGGTTAATTTTAATCATTAATGTTTTAAATCGTTAATCCCAACTATGGTACTATGTTTTTTTCAATTTCTCGCGAACAATAAAATTCCTGATTATATAGTATGCATACATGATTTAGCAAGCTGATTCTATCGTTTGTTAATGTAAAAATAGTCCGCATGTTCTACAAAATCAATAAAGTTGACTTTAACATATTAATTATTTTAGTTAAATTATTAAGTGATATGATAAACTCTTCTCGGGCTCTACACCGGGTGAGTATAAAACGGAGCAGTTACTCACTCGGTGTAGAGCCCGAGAAGAGTTCATCACTGCAATTCGCCGGGAAAGCGTGAAATTTTACTATTAAGTGATATATTTTCAATTACAACACTTTCACATAACTCAAAAGGGGTTGCTATTGCTTTAGAATCTGGCTAGCGAGATCATTTGGACACGGGTCGTTTCTATGAAACTACTAATAATATGTTTATTTGGGATTTATGTTTTAAATGCAAAAAAATCCGGCGTTCATGTGTTAAGGTGGTCACCGTGACAGTATAAGTAAAAAAAAAAATAATGAATTCTATCTTTTCATCTGTATTGCGTAATAAGAATACTATTTTCACATCTACATGCATTAGCAAAATTTTTAAAAATAAACATTTATAAAATAAACATTTTTTTCATCGAAAATATCCTCGGTTTGATGTTTGGCGTTAGCCTCCTAAAAGTAGGCTTAATTAGGGCACCAAGGAATTCTTCGCTGATGCATCTCAAGACGGTCATCACACCACCCCGACCCCCAGGATAACCGCGGCCAATCAATTGAGGGGCAATAATTTTGACCTCTAGAGGATCGGTTTGGTACGATGGCTATAGGATTAGAGGTTCAAAATTAAAGGGTGGCGGACATTTTCCCGTTGACTCTTAAATACCTTACGGAATACTCTTGAAATATAGTCGTCCTTCAGTTGGATGGAAACTGTGACCCCGTTGGCTCCTTTCTTTATGAGTATCGAAGCTAGTGCCGTTGCCGGGTTTCTCTCCACTTTCCCGCCATTCCCCAAAAACATCCTTGCATTGGCCAGTAATTCCCATTGAATAAAATGACCTTGTTTCTCTGCTGAATGTACTGAAACAATCACGAGATATTGAGTTGATTTTATTCGAAGGAATACTTCAACTTGTATATCTCAACACTCAAATTTCAGTGGAGACATATCAAAGTAGGAAGGTCGGTGATATGGCTGGCTATCTGGGCTTCCACGCTGAGAGCCCTGGTTTGATCTCCGGCTGAGAAGGAAAAATCTTTCGTGAGAACCCGCAAATTCCCTACGTGGGTGCTTCCGATGTAGACCTCCAAGTAAACTAACTTCCAAGTATTCTGGATACTGGATAGGATGCTAAACTACTGAACTCAGGGTCAATAATAAATTAAGGGCAGTTGTGATCGTTTTTGTCTATTTTAAAATATCCCTGCCATGCTACATGTCTAGTCTTAGTTGCGCAAATGACCCTCGGTAATAATTACTACCAATTATTAATCAACTAATTTGAACATTTTTTTCCAATAAAATCGTTATCACAAAATTAATTATGCATGAAATTATACGTTCTGTTGTGCGGATGAGGACTGCGGATGAAATAAGAGCATAAAAATGTACGAAGAATGAGGAGTAGGAATAAAGGGATGTAAATCAGAACTTTCGCAAAAGTTTGGCTCTATATATGGCGAATCATATCGATTTTATATTTCTAATTTCTGAAGTAGAACGGATCTTTTAGTGAAAGTATTTTGTGCTTAATTTACAAGACATTTTTGGGTGGCCACCAGATATTAAAATCAAACTTCAAAGAGTGCTAAAACGCTCCAAGAGGTTACAAAGAAAGGTGGTAGACATTTCAATGTTCATTTAACATAAAAAAATTAGTAATTCAGCGTAGGAAGAGAGAAATTTATCCTAAAATATACATTATATTCCGTTAGAGCAAGTGGTTAACAGATCAAAATATTGGCTTAAGTATCTGTGGTTATTAAGTATCTGTAATTGATGATGTAATGGTATCGTGACATTTTCTGCAGGCGCTGCTAGGTTCTTCACTAACACGGATCACCCTAAATAGGTCCACAGTCTTCACGCTAATTATTATACAAATCGGGACTTATCCATGATGATGCTATCCACCATATTTCATCTCAATGCGTTAATTTTATTTTTCGGTGGAGCAATCCAACATTCGTGGGGTTTATCACTGAAGAGGTGTTAGCGAAAACCGGTGGTCCAGATATCTTCTCCTACTTGGCACATGGAGAATTTTATAGCCTCGGACTTAACTGTGATGGAATCCGGGTCGATGAAATAGCACAAGTATTGCTAAAATTTCCACCAATTGATTTACTTAGGTGATGACTATTTTTCAACGAATTGGGTACCCGAATCAGACGCCTTACTGCACTATTTCATTTTCACTCGAATTCAATTGAAAGAGATTCATTCAACTCACCCCGTTATGCCTCAGCAGCAGTCTCGAGGTGGTTCTTGACCCGTGAGTTGGTGACCACGTTGTTCCAGGTGTTTGGGAAGCACTTTTTAAGAAGCAAGAGAGAAAATTCCCCCCGCGGAATTCCCCTTCCGGTCAGCGGGCAAGTCGGCGAGCGGTGGTTAACTCTCCTCGGCGCGTCGGCAGACGAGTCGAAGTCTCCCGCGAAGATCTCCCTTCCTTATGTTATTGTTTTGCAACAACCCCGAGGAACAGAGAGAGAGTTCGTGAGAGCGACCGAGGTGGACTGAGCAGACGGTTGGAATGCGCGGCTCTCCGTGGCAAGGGACCCTATTTCAAAGGACCCCGGAGTCTTAAACTTAACATAAGGGGGTTGGGGGAAGGAGGGGAGTGTGGGGTGGTGGAGAAGAAGGAGCATATTTCGCGAATTTGGTGGGGCGCCGTTGGGGGAGAGTGGGGAGGGTTTGGCGCGGGTGGTGGGGGGGGGGGGGGGGGGGGGAACGGGGGAGGAGGAGAGAGTTGCGGGTGGGGTGGGAGAAGAAGGGGGTGAAGCTTATTTGAAGGGGAAGGCGGCGAGCGAGCACCAGGAGGTGTCATGCGACCATGGGTAACAGAGTGAAAACAAGAGCAAGGCGATAGGAACGAGTCGTTTCGTCACAAGCGTTTAGGGAGCCTCGAGCGGTAGAGAGCTGGGTGAAATACCGCTAATCGATAGATAGATAAGAGGTCGTGCTTTAACTACGTTACCGTTGTCGGTGATTTTTATACTCCCTCCCCCCCTTCGTTGACAGCCGTAGTTTTTGTCCCCCCCCCGACATGTAACGTTGTCTCTACAAATGAAATTTTCAATTAAAAAACATTTTCTCAATTATTGAGTGAATTTATTTTTAGGGATAGGTTGAAATAAGACAAAAAAGTAGCCGAACTAGATATAAGTAGTAGAATTATCTAATCTCCATTGGAACACGTAATATTCATTTTTAAATTCTAAAAATCAATCATGAATCACGGCGCAAGGTGCTGTGCTCATCTACTTTGTTCTCTCCCCTCCCCACATTTCTGACTGCAGCCTTGAAAAGTGTTGTCAGGAGGTTGCTATTTAACCCGTGAGAAGGTTAAAATGTAATTAATTTCATGGTATGAAGACTTTCAACTTTGTAGAGGCAATGGTTCAGTTACATTGAGTTGAAGGAGAAGCTTGTGGTGTAAGAAACACCCCGCGCGCCCTTCATCTTTTTAAACTCGGAAGTATTGTCGACACGATGTTGATAAGTAAGACACGTAAACAGGCGCATTGTAACAGCTACGTTACCTTGAGTCAAGGGCGGTCCCACCCTTAAACTTTTGGGGGGGGGTCATCATAGGTAAAATTAAAATACTTAGGTATATTTTCAGTCTTTGCTCATTATAGGATTTTGGGTGGGGTCATGACCCCCTTGACCCCCCCCCCCCTGGGACCACCCTTGCTTTGAGTGAACCCCCTCCCTCTTCCCCATTATTGACAACGTAACTGTATAGTCTGTTTTTTACTCCCAGGAAAAGTATTACACGTAAGAGTCACAATGCGTATGGTGGCTGTTTGTCGGCATAAGGAAGAGTATAATTTAATAACCACCAGAGAGTTCGTAAAATGCTCTGATTTCATAAAGTATTCTAGAGTTATAATTCAATCGCTGTTAATAAACCATATACCATAAAAAGATATTAAAATAGGTCTTCGTGCAGGAGAGCAAAGCGCAATTATTTTTAAATTATCATATCAACCTGCTCCATCATTAGCATTCTTCAACCCGAATATCGGTTTGTTGCAGCTCTTTACACCTCTCTATCTCACCTCCTCTTCAGCTAGCCCTTTATTTGAAACACAGTTCTTCCTTTGGGGTCGTAGTAACTAATTTTCTTGAGGTATTCCATTCTTGGTCTTCCTCTGCAATTCTTCCCTTTCGTTTCTACTTTAGTTATTATTTTCAAAAGGCTATTGGGCTGCAAAATGTATCCCATTAATTAGTCTTTTCTTCTTCTTACTGTTTTCATTATACTTATTTTCTGTCTAATGGTTCTTAGAACTTCTTAAATCGTGATTCTTTCCGTACATTTGATCTTCATCAGTCTTCTATATCCATATGGTGATCGCCATATTTTTATTGCTTCCAATCTTCCTCCAAGGCTGTCTATTGCGAGATAGTTTTCCGGTAATGTTTTATGAAAAGTAATGATTCATGTAAATTACTCATTATCAACGAGTGTTTAGATTTAGTATCATCGTATTGTAATAAAACTTTCAATAGTGCCTCTATTTTTGGCACTGTATACCCTGTTTGTGTTTGTACGAAATATTGGATATGACGAGACTGTATAATTCTGTACAGCAGAAAGCATATTTTTATGGGTTTAATCTTCCCGTTCCACCTGTCACTATCTGTTTGCTAAAAGTCACCATTGATGCAAGATATCATCACAAAATGAAATAGAATATTAGCATTCCATCTTCAAGAATTTCAAAAAGAAGAACGAGTGCAATTTAATACCAATTCAATATATCTGGGAAATTAATATCAAAGGTGGCCATTGATTTACTCGAGAAAATCATTAATCTACAAAATAATTATTAGTGTAAACATGGAGTTTTAGCACATTTTTTGTAATTAATGACGCTTTCATTGTTTGCATAAGAAAATCGCGCACTGATATAAAAATCAATCCAACCATGAGGGATAGCCATAAAATTCATCGACCGAGAACTTGGCAATAAATAACGGGGAAAAAGTGGTTTCCAAGAATAAATGTCACCACTCTGGCTTCTAAATAAATAATGGATCGGGGATTTTATTTTGCATGGAAGATTCCTTTGATGTAGTATATGTTAGTTTATGCCGAACTATTGACTCGATCAGCTTAATCAGCTCCTCCATAAGGGTCAGTCTTGATAATCTGGTCCTCTTGGAGCCTGTGATGATCACTTTTAGGGCCAACTAGGTCAGCCTAAAGTAAAATAAATTCTGAGCAATATATTTTATTTTACGGCACACATGTCACCGTTAATGGCTCCGCGAATGCGCATTGGCAGTGCCTGAGATATGCTTTATCTAGATTTAATCCGTTTAATGCCCTAATTTGCATTTAAAATAGAGTATGAATTTTGAAATGCTGAGAACACACGTTTCTTCATATATACCCTTATTCCCTATTAAATATCATGGTCTATGAGTGTAAACCGATAGTACAAAAATGGCAGTCAGCTGCATAGGTTTAAGTTAATAATTTGTGTTGAATGTACTTGCCTAACTTTTCTTTATACATACTAGTTAAAAGCACTTTAAAAACCCTACTTATGCGTGATTTTTTAAATTTATAAATTTGCTTAAGGATATCAATATTTTACCCATATATTTACATATTATGAGGAAAGTGGATTCAAATAGGTTCACGGAAAGTGTTTTATAATAGCCACTTTGCGTTTACCTACATTGATTATGTGTTGCTATGATTGGAACCATAGCTCATTGCGATATTGCATTTTTCGTTTTGTATTTACTGGCCTGTTTCATTTTTCTTTCGATTCATTTATACACCAAAACCTTAGTGGAGGCCAACTCTTCCTCTCTACAGTCAATGATTCTAGATATGTCGTGATCCTAAAAGAAATTTTTCGGTGGCATCATTAAGGCATAGGAGAATTGTGTTAAAATAATAGGTAGACGAGGTCAATATCAACCACGTCAAAGATTTTCATGGGCAGAAACACCTTAGTTAGGCCTTGAAAACCAACACATAAAGAGAGGGTGTGGAGTGCGCAGCCTTACTTGTTCCAAATATTAGTAATTGGAGGTTTGGTTAGGCGTGAATACAATTTCGATTGAATTTTTGTCACGTCTCACCTTCGCCGCAAATTTTACGAATGAAACCAGAGCATTTCAGTGCATTAGTCCGGTTATTTCGTCTTTATTTGCGTGGTCAGACCTATCGGTATGTCGAGGAGGTATGTATCACACAAGTCTAAGGAAGCCTATATCACACAATATTCTTGATCCACCACAAGTTCGATGATGCCCACTTGTACGATAGCTTTCCACTATAATATAATACTGACCGACTGGCTTACTAACATGATCAATCACTGAGCTAATTTATTCCAAAACTGATTCGGTAATAGTTTTTTAATCTCTTCTTTTGATATATCAAGTTTTCTTCCAATAATTCCTTCTCTACACATCCATTACCTTCTGCACCCGCGGACAAATATAGAAGTATAGTTAACATAAAAGAATTATCAGAAAAAATTGCAAAAAATTTCAAAAACACTAACTATAAATTGCTTTCCAAAATAATAATACTCAATAATAAGTTTATATACCCCTCTTAAATAAAAAATGCCTACGAATTTCAAAAGCAAAATTGTTTATTCCATTTTCTGTGAAGGTTGTGACAAGATTTATATTGGACAGACGTCACAATATTTAAAAGATAGACTGAACCAACACAAATTCTCATTAAATTAAAAAAAAAAATGTGCCCTAGCTGATCATGCCATAACTAATAGCCAAGGTTTCGATTTTAAGAAAACCAAAATTATAGATTATGAATAAAATTTACACAAAAGACAAAAGAAATTATCTATATCATGAAACACCAAAATACATGCAATATGAGAACGGATATATATAAATTTAGCAGAATTTGCATAAGTCTTATACAATAAATCTAAAGGTATTATTTATAATTTTATGTATGATTTTTAATAGTGTTTTACATGTACAAAATGTGATAAATGTTTGTATTTTTAAATTGATGTTATTCTTATCTTTGTATTTATATAAAGCAATTTTCATGCTTTTTTCTAAATTAATGTTTGGTGTACCTAATCTGGTGCACTCTTGTTGCCAAGAAACTGTATATATTTACCCTGTAAATTGGAATGGATGACATCTCTTTAACCATCTACTTAGTGTAATTAAAATTTCACAGGTTTGTTGATATTTGTTAAAATAGTGTGCCCGATAAAAAATATGCAGTGTAATTATCACCAAAGTTGTTATAGCAATTTTTATTTTTTTCTGTTTCTACCCGTTGATGTTGTTAATTTTGTTTTATGGCTGTCAATTATCCCTGAGGGTGACAATAAATTTGCCGGAACGTTGGCAGTGAAATAAAAAAAATTTAATTGACCAAAACTCAGTAAATTAAAAGAATAGATTATTAATACGTGGTCAATAAATACATAAATTAATTACTAGTTTTTTAAGTAAGTTGAGAAAATATTATTGGACCATATTTTATATAAATGCATCTGCTTATTCTTTGGAACTCATCATACGAGCAGTAATGGAAACGATACAAGAACTATATTTTTAATTTATTTCCCTAATTAAAGCATGTTATGACTAGAGTTTTCGGCGCGATATTCAAAATTTAGACTAAATTGTATTGAAATATGGATTATTTTGGATTTATCAACATAATACCCTGCAAGCCACCTCAATGGTGTGTGGCAGGGGGTGAGTTATAACCAACGTAACTAAACATAGTAAGGTAAATGAAACTACGACTATTAATGCATTAGCAAAAACCTCTAAATGCTTGTGGAAATGTTTTTTCGTATATTGGACTCGGCGTGACACCTTCATCAACATCTACATCTACATACTACCCCGCAAGCCGCCTCAATAGGCGTGTGGCGGGGGGTGCTAGGACACCAGCCGTTTATTATTGTTCGGGGGAAAAACGAATTCCCATACCTATCCGTTCGGCAAAATATCTCTCTTAATTTATCGTTTCTGTCGGACCTGGAAATATAGTGGGGTTCTAATATGATGTTCTCCGTGTCGCTCTTAAAGATATCTATTCTCAATTGTTCAAGCAATCTAAGCCTAGCGCGCAGCCTCCATGTCTCTAGCAGCTCCCAGCCTAATTCGTTTAACATCTGTGTAACGCTGTCTGTACGCCCGTAGCAGTTTTTGACGAATCGCGCAGCTTTCCTTTGTATTTTATTAAGTTCCCGGATTAAGTCTTTCTGCACCGGATCCCACATGCTCGCTGCATATTCAAGGTGTGGCCGGACGAGTGCGAAATAGCACCTCTCTTTTACTTTTTCATCCGAAAATCTTCCCACAATACGCTTGACGAATCCTAACTTCTTCAGAGCTCTGCCACAAATATTTCTTATATGTGTTCCCCAGGATAGGTCCGAAGTTATCGTAACTCCTAGATACTTCACTTCATCTGTCGTCTTTATGGAAACACCATCCAGAGCTTGACATTTGTTGCCAACAATTATAATACCTAATCAGAAATGTATTAATTCTCGTTTAGAAGAAAATCTGTACAATTGTAATCGAATTATTACGAAATATTATATGTCATCTGCCATCAGGCTGCGTGTTAAAATAGCAGTGAATTGTCGAAAAACCAAATCGGCATTATGATCTGATGCTTTCCGATGTATGATGTTCGTGAAGTCTATCCGGGTCCTCCACCGGGTCACTCTCTACATTTCTGGCGATGTTTCGATGTACGAGTCGTCCATCGTCATCAGGGCATGACTCATCGTCATCAGGCATCAAGTCATCGTTAATAGGCATCTGGGCATCGTCATCAGGGCATCATGCCCTTATGATGATGGACGGCTCGTACATCGAAACGTCGGCAGAAATGCAGAGTGTGACCCGGTGGAGAACCCAAATAGACATCACCAAATCGGTACATATTATGATTTTTTCACCTTTACCTGTAGATATCACTAATTGGAACATGTATCCAAATTTTGACACAAATCTGTACATAAAAATTGCTCTGCCAATAAAGCGTTCCGGTGCTCGCGTCAAGCGCTTATGAAGTGGTCAGCGCATCAGATTGCCGTTCCGTTTCCGCTTCGAGGCACGTGACTCGCAACAGCCGAAATGGACTGGAGCGCATCGACTGGCATGAACTGCTGCTTCGTTCTAAGGTATTCGGCTGAACTGCTTATGCTCCCTACACATTGCTCAATGGAATGCTTTACATTGAGCCAAAACTGTTTTAGCATTTAGATTTAAAATAACAAATTCGGTCTTGGGAATTTAAAGGGTTTTCTCTGCACTTCTTTCTACCTCTACAAGAGTTGGTGGTTTTCGGCGTAACTTTATGAAACTTGATATTCATTTTAATAAAAAGTTTAAACTTTGTTTTTTCCACATTATATTTTCATTTTTTAAATCTAATGTGGAAAAAACATAGTTTAACCTTTTCACTCAAAATGATCTACAAGAGTTACTCGCTATATTCATAAGTCTTATGCGTGATAAATTTGAAATCTCAATTTTTCACTCGGACTTAAGTTAATATCAGGAACTATTTTCACCCAGCAGTATATTGTACCCAAGAAAATGTTGAAGTTAAATTTAAGCAGTTAACCGAAAAAAGTTATCTATCGCTATCTCTCCAAATCATTCTGTATTCTCGCTATCATTTCGCTTAAATTCGAATAATTGCTTGATTGCGTGATAGCTCCACCTCCTCACCCGTAGTGGGGTCATCTACCGCATTTCTCTCTCAAATTATCCTAAGTGTTCAATATGAGGTTACTCTCGGAGTCTTCTCACCATCTGTTTCCCCTTCTCCCGTGTGCTTGCACAATATCTCCTCTCCATCACTCCAGATTTTGCCTTTATCTCTCCTTTACACTCTTTACCTGCATCCTCCGAATATTCTCCACCTTCTACCTTTTCCTCCTAGGCCATATTTAATTCGTTCTCGTCTCTATTCCACGCCACACAGCATACCCATTCCATTCTTCTTCAAACTCGTGCTTTGAAGACTTCCAGTATTGGCAGATCTCGTTTGCACGATAACCATCTCTCTGAACCGTAGAAAGCTACGCTTCATGTTTCTTCCAGCATTCGCTCATAGTCTACTGACAGTAAAAATATTTTGGCCGAAATTGCCGCATGGTGTCCAATAAACTGTGCAACGCAAATTATGCACCCTTCTGGTGGGTGCGGAATTTGTGAAATTAAGTGTATCGTAACTGAAAGTTTTGCGTTGATATCTCTAGTAGTTTACTTCACACTGATTTCTTCATTCATTTTTAAGAGAGAGTTCAACAGAAAAACAGCAACTTCCCTCCATGAATTATTAATAACATTAACGATGAATCTTCATTTTCGATTTTTAAAGGTTTAACAAGCTTTTCACAGAATATCTGACTCTTCAGTTTCGAACTTTATTTTTTTAAATTGGCATTTTATTAATGTCTGTTAAAAGTTGAGGGAAGGTAATCTTTCATTTTATTTAAAAATAACATTTATAATTGTGTTTCTCTGTGAAATGAAGAGGGTGAGATGCCATTTTTCGAAGAAAATATTTATTTCACGTATGAATTGCCCAACATTTGGAATAAACAAGGTAAAAACGATCATAAAAAATACTAAGTAGGTATGTTCCTTTCCGTAAAAATGCAAAAATATTTCTGCGATTAATATCCGGAAGATAGTTAAGAACAAAATGAAATTGTGATTAAGTTATGAGTCACGTTTTATTCAGTATGATGATGCGTTAACCCGCAGGGGTTGCGGTATGCTCCAATCCCTTTAATGAAAGTCGCATAAGTATTTTCCTCGAGAAGAAGGAAATTACGTTATTCTGAAATCATGGAGATATATTACTAATCAAAAGAAAAGAATGACCTATATTTGAGGTGATTTAAGGTATTGATTGGTTCGGTATAATTTCTTGCATGCACTCTGCAATGAACCACCTGATTCAGACGATTCAGTCGATACTGCGTGGAATTTGAACATTATGGATGGATTTAAGATGCAAAATTTTCCACAAAACATTAAGCTTACTCGACCTTGGTTTCAATATGCGACATTAATATCAGGTAGTGTGTAAATAGCTTCCTTATATACCAGGTGCTTGGGGAAGAGGAGGTTCGGAGGATTAGAGCGCTATTTCCCCCTCCCCCAAACACTTGGTAGAGAAGGAAGCTCTTTTACTCACTTTTCTACCTGATGATAGTGTCACACATTGAAACTTAGGTCGTAAAGAAAGGTTTGTTTTATGGTAAGGAATTTCATAATTCACATATTTTATCCGTCTAGTAGAGGGAGCGTGGTGACCTAGTGGGTAGAGTGCTTGGCTACTGATCGAAGGTTCACGGGTTCAAATCCGGGTGAAGCCTTTGGACGCCGACGCCGAGCAAAAAAAGAATCCTCGGAGTGTGAGGTGGCCCAGGAAATGGAACTGGCCCCCCTACCCTGATGGTGAGAAATTCATACGCCTGTGGCTAAGTCCGGGGTGAGTTCTACACTCTATATACCCAAACCGACCTCCGGGTTGAATCACTGAGTGAGAGTGAGATGTCGTTATATTCTTTTGATGTTTATGGTGTTGGCCAAGCAAAGCGCGAGTTCTTGGAAGTCAATAAGTAGATTTTTGATTCACCTATTTTTATCACCCATTAGATGTCAAAACGGAAAATTGGCGTAGTGCAACCGATTGGGTTGCACGGGAAGACGTGGTATCACGCTGATGGAAAACCACGGCGGCTTCTAACTACTTCCTCCACCAGCCAATGACGCCAGTGTGCGTTTGCTCGAAAGGAAGGAGATGTTGACTTGGAAATGCCTCCTCGTAATGTCCGCAGTCGTCTCCGCAACGATCAGGAAAGTTTTTGAAAAAAATATAAATTGAAAACTGAAAGGAAACAAGTAAAAAGAAAATATCATTCATTGATGGAAATCCGACACTGATTCACATTCATGAGTCGCAATAGAGCCCTCTCTTTGCCGCGAATGAGGTAGAGTTAAATAATTGCATTCTGCAAGTTACAGGGAATGGGTGATTTGCTCAAAAAATAATGATACATTTTCATCATTCATTGTTTAATGATAAATACTATTGATTACCAAATATTTTAAAATAAATTAGCTCTCATATTGAACTCTAGCCTCGGGTGGATCGCTGTGTATTGGGCGCTGCACACCTAAACAACGTTTACTTTAAACATTTCACCATTATTGTAGTTTTACCGAGACATCACAACTGACAGAAATCATTGACATTCATTAAAAATAAGGATTCCATCAGTATAGTGATCCCAAAATATCAGCCACTCATTGAACCAATTTCCGAGATATTTGTCAAAAAATAGAAGTGTTTCCCATAGGATTTATACGTGCATGTACGAGATTAACATCTGCGAATTGATAAAATTAAACCCTCCCTCCATGCATCACGTCCTGTTGAGTAGAAAGAGATAACCATTCCAATTACTCATTTTATTGGTTATTTATACGTAAGTCTGTTTATGAATGGAAAGTTGGCAGGTATCCAATCAAATATTTTATTTCATGACTAGTTTCTAAATTTAACATATATACGTACTCCATTCCCTTTCGGGGTATGCAAAGTCAAAGAACTTAGTTATTGCCGTTAGACCTAGAAAACTGGCTCTCTTTTGATTATTTCCTCCATAATTCCCTATCCTTGCCTTCCTTTTAAACTAAATAAACTCTAATATTTAAAACTAGCCTCGGGTGGATCACTGTGTAATGGAATATGTAGCCGTTAACCAATTGTTAACCTTGATTAAAAATTCCTATCTAAATAAAATAATAAACTATTTATTTTTAAAGAAAGTGCCTGAGTCAAAGGGTCATTTTCATAGAATGGAATACGTAACTTTTTATTCACCTTTATTATTCCTTAACAGAGTCAAATTGTTCTTAAAACATCAAAATTTTTCGTGCATCACTACACCAATAAATAAAAAGATAAGCTAATTAGTTCATACCCTTTTTATGATAGCAATAATCTCTCTTTTTAATTATATTTAATTTATCTACATCATTATTTATATCAAGACTAATAATAGGAACAATAATTACAATTCAACCTAAACTAAACCAATGCTGAATCACGTTTACGATAAAAAATTGACCATTAATTTAGTTTTAGCTAGAGATCACAACAGTTAAAATTCAATGAAATTTGGTTTTTAAAAACTCGTTCCTTAAAAAAAGTGGTCTTAAAATAAGTCTGGGTCTTGGTTTAGTTTCCTATAAATTTAGCCCACTCTTTCGCTTTTCTTACACTCATGCATTGCTTCATACAAGGTCTCCTATCCTTAAAGACTTCTAATATTTCTCCTTTTTAGAGTCTCTTCCACCACATCCACACGTGACTTCCGAGGTCTACCCACGAGGTCTACTCCTACAACATTCACTCCATGATCACTACTCCACTCTATGTATATCTGTTTCGTTATTCAACTCTAATCCATTATCTCGACACAGCAAAACCAACAAAGCACACTTCTATCGTATATGTCCGTTATTGGAGCATCCAACCCACATCCTTTCATGACTAACTCATTCCTTAGCGTATCTATCTTACTTTTGCCGCAAATACTTTTGAGGTACTATCCCATTGCCACTACATTTAGCCTACTCTTACGCTTATCCTGACAGATCCAGGTTTCGCTGCCATATGTTAACGTTGGGAGGATAACAATTTGTAAACTGTGATTTTCGCTTCTCTTTAAAGAATGCCAATTTATTTCCTTCCGCCATTTCCGTATCTTTTAATCTCTTCATCTATCCTTCCATCTTTCGCAATTTCAGCCCAGATACACAAAATTGTCCACTTGTTCCATTATTTATGTTTTGCATCATTTTGAATAGTGCATCATCATTTTAAAAGAAAACTTCTAACCTTTCATCCATCATTATAGAAAAGGTCCACCACACTATTTTCGATACTATATTATTTATTCCAGGACATTAGGTTAAAAGAACATGCATACATCATCATTAACGGCCGGCAATCCGGAATTTTGTTCCATGCATCTCTCCTATCTATTCACTTTTCTATTTACCTTTCTATTCTTTCATAGGTTTTCACTACATTTTTCATCAAAAGGTGCATTCTTGGTGTATAACGCTTTTGCGAATTGAATCCTATTTAGTAGCTTAACGTTGCCTAATTAATCATATTTTCAGTCCATGACATCATTTGCAAAGAACAGCAATGAAGCAATTCAAATTTCATAGTTATTTACACTGTAGCATTTAATAAAATCTAATTTTGGAGAATTGTCTTTAAATAATGTTAAATTGATCTCTTAAAAGAATGTTAATTTATACAATTACGCAAGCGTTTTAGCCTAATATCCACAAAACATGTTGCTG
Source organism: Pyrrhosoma nymphula (assembly GCA_963573305.1). NCBI lineage: Eukaryota > Metazoa > Arthropoda > Insecta > Odonata > Coenagrionidae > Pyrrhosoma > Pyrrhosoma nymphula. Next base: position 121,629,297 of record OY754334.1, read on the forward strand.
TTAATTCCGATCGTCAATGTATTTACCGTTATGTGGTAGCTTTAGCTGTGATCACACGAATATCTTTCAACATTTTACGTTCGGTATACATGCGAATATTAAAAAGACCCCTTCACTAGTCACATAAAAACATGCCGAATACCATTTCCTTCTTCTAAATTGTACTTAATGTCGGAAGAGGTTTGTGTAACTTTATCTAACGAGACAGAATTGACTGCATGCTTAGATACTTGCAAGTAATGTTACCGTGGTGTAATTTAATTAAACATTATTTTTGCAATACCCAATATATTTCGGATGAGGTACGTGAAAATTTCAAGAGAACCAAATATGAGCACATAACCTCTGGACGTTAAGAAACAAAAATCGGCCTGCATGAGCTCAGGGAGGGAGATAAATATTATTGACCCGCAGCCAGAGGCAATGTCACGTTTGGGAACAAGCGCAAGGACGAATTGGCTCTTGGTTGTCGCAACAGTTTCGAAAATACCGACATTAAAATAAAATCGTTATCAAGGCTACACGGTTGATTTTTAATGTGCCTTTAACTCTCATTAAATTCCATATTGCGTAGGAAGCTCATGATTTATGGACTTGAATACAGTTGAAACGGATTCAAATAAAAATAAGTAGAAACTGAAACGTCGTAATTGAGCTTTGCTTCGCCATTTAAAGGAAAGGAAAGGTATGACTCATTCTTGTTCTCATTTTATAGCTTGGATCATAATAAAAAATCTAAGTTAATGGAACAAGAGACTCAAATTTTGTCAATGTAGTAATTAATAGAAACTGTTACAATTACCAATTGAGGTAAGTTTGAGTTATTTCTCTTCATAAATTCATTTGCTAATCATTTTGTTGTCACACAATATGATGTTTGGCTCGTGAAACTAAAGCAAGTACTTGAGGGACCAATTAATAAAGGAAATAACAATAAAAATTATGGAGGGAACCAAAAGTGTCCTTTTACAAACAACTTCAGTTCCAGTCAGACACTTCATCTGGAGGCAGAGTTACTCCTGGATACCCTGGGGCTCCCATAAGGGTCCATCCTCCGTCCCTGTATTCCCTCACAGGGGCTCCCTGCCATGCGTTGTGGCTTCCCTTGAATCCCTTTCGGAGGAAAGGATGAAGACACAACGGACTCCCTGGAGTCTATCAATAAAGGGGAGGCATAGCTCGCCAAAGTGGGTGAATCTGACTTTAATGCGTCTGCAGAGACCAAGAAAATGCTAAATTTACCCATTGGAGACAGGTAGGGCTATAGATCTCCAGGGATAACAATGCCATAAGATCGTTGGCACAATAACTAGGACAGCTTGTCCCACTCAGACCAGGGAACTCCACAAAAACCAATCTTCTTCTCCCGATTTTGGCCGTCTAAGGACCACGAAAAATTACTCAGCGCTTTCATTTTCGTTTGTCATTTTCTGCTTCTTACTCTCCAATTATTCTTCATCCTTTCGCGTTGCTCTCTCCTCCTCTCTTCCAACGAAGCTTTTACTTTCCACTTTTACTTCTTCTGGAAACCCTTGAAGCTACAAATCAATATCCTAATTGTAGTTTTATCGTGTATTAATACTTTCATTTTCCCAAAATCTTCCGTCTCTTCCTTTGTCCCATAGTTTATACCGGTGGTTACCATCTCTTATTGGCATTTTCCAAAAACCCGTCTTCTGATCTTCGAATCCTAGTACCTTTCTCAGAATTTTCCTCTCCACTAGTTCCAACCACTTGATCAATCCACACTTTGTTAAAGTCAGATATTTGGCTGCATACAGGGCTGCAGGACGGGTCAAAGTTTGGTATAGTGTCCTAATTTCTTCCTGATAGATAGATTTTTTATCGTATTTATTCATGGTAACTTTGTATGTCAGACTCATCTTATTAATCCGTGATGTATTTACCTCTTTCTTTAACAGTCATTTGATATCCTCACACCAGGCTTATAAATATCTCCACTTTCTAGATTTTCTCTCTTCTACGCTTATCCATTCAGGATTTTCTTATTTGTCATACACTGAGTATTCTCGAAGAAGATCTGTGAACCTGCTTTATTTGCCTGTCCCTGAAGTAAGGTTATCTGTTGGCTTTTTTTCTTCTTCAAATGACTCTGACTATGTCGTCTCCGAAGGCCAGGTAGTCAATCTAGATTATTTCATGTTAAGCTTTCATCATTTAATCCTGGTATGACTACAGATTTCCCCATTTCGGGTTGGGGCGGCTGCTAAAGTATTGGCCTCCCATCCCGAGGGCCCAGGGTTCGAATTCCTGCAGTGGCTAAGATTTTTTAGTTGAAGTCCCGATCCCTGCTTGAGTGGTTACTAAAGAGCACTTCATATCACAGTACTCCATCTGTTGGTTGGGACGTTAAACCGTGGCCCCCTTGGCACCTTTCGTTAAGCGTCAGCTACCGCCGACGCCGTGTTTCTTTCTGCTCTTCCACCATTTCCCACGTGTTACTTCTCTCATCCAACTTCTCACCCAACCTTGATGACTTAAGGTGTCGGTCACCTCCCCCAAATAACTAAACAATCCCGCTCTGCTTTAAAAGAAGAGAATACTGGTCAAGGGAGAGTAAATAAATCACAGCTTGGCCAAATTTTTAACACGGACGTAAATTAAATTTTATCTCATTTCATGTATTCTTACATCACCGAGAGATGGCAATAAAATTCCCTTAACCAGAGGTGGGCGGGTAAAGGCTGTAAGATGATGAGATAATGCCGTCGTGAGTACAGAGGTCCCCGTTAATCACAGTGCCTTCCGGCGACGACTTAACTTCCCTTCGCCGGGAAACGAGGGGTTCGTCGTCCCACATCCGAGTGCAGTGAGGTGTGGTATTCGAAGGCGGCGCTCGGCGATCGCGTCCGCCTCTTGCATATGTGCGGAACTTGGGCGAGGTCACGTCCACCGTCAGCTACCGGACCAACGGCCAATCTGCCTCCGGTCCAGCTTGACCGGACGGACACGAATCCTAGGTGCGTGATAGTCATTCTTCTTTTCCCATACTAACATCCTCTCTCCCTCTTTTCATTGTCACTACTGCCCATCATAAGGATTACTGTTGAAGGAAGGAATGCGGGACAAGAGAGTAAAAAAAGGGGACATTCCACAATTTTGGGGGACAGCTACATTTTAGCTGAAATTTTAAAACAACAAAAATATTTACATTTTCAAGAGCATTACTTTGCCGGTCTCCGTATTTGTTGACCAAGAGTACTCTTACTGAAGTAATAAGATAGGCAAGTACATTTCCCTCATCTTTATTGTACAATTTCTTTTCCAGTCTGTGGATTTAAGACCCTTCATCTAAATGAATACATACAAAAGTCAACAAATTCTGAAATATTAAAATAAATATTGAACATTTTATAGTCTAAATGTTGTCTTAAGTTTCTTTTAAATTGGAAACAGAAGAAAAAATACATATTTTTGGCACTTCTTTATTTTATCAGTTCTTCGCGGGTTTAAATAATGGCTTTCTTTTTTGTGACGAAGTAGAAGTACAGTCATCACTATCCGACGCCGAATCCATTTAAAAATAAAAAAAACTTTAAGAAAAACACCAGTTAATACAACAAATCTATGTTCATGCACTTCGTGCTACAAAATGGCCACACACGCCGCGCCACGGACTAACGGTAACTCGGAAGTAGGAAGTCCGGAACGCTTCTCCAAAGATGCTATAACCGGCTTCTTTGCACTTTCAAAGGTCATACTGTTGGCAACGGTTTCGGTATGTTTAGTTGAAGCTAGATGGTGGGACAGTTCTTTATTATGAAAATTCGTACCGATGACATCAACGCGAAAATACGTTCAGATAAAAAACAAAACAATTGGGGGACAAATGACGTCCCGCGCGGGACATTTACAAAATACCTTAAAATACGGGAGGTCCCGCAAAATGCGGGACTGTTGGTCACACTTAATAAGGATACTGAATCGATTGCTATATAACCTGCGGGACCGGTTGATATTTTCCAACGAGTGTCAATGCCAGTCCTCCTTTCAAACGTCTGTATCAAAATTAGGTATGGTGGTAGCAAAACATGCTATCCTTTGATAAATGTCAACCTTTAATGCAATCACATTTCCGGTTATAATAGTTTCCGATTATAAAAGTTGCATGTAGGGCAACAATTAACTATGAGTTCTTCAAGGAGAACTTCAAGGAGGAAATCCGAAAATACGCCACCGCATTTTGTTATAAACAGCAATTTACGATTAACTCTCTCAAAAGGGATGTAGTTTTAATTAATTCTTCAAATAGGCTAGGAATAACTTTTTTTGTTGCTCTCGGACGATTCGGGTGGTCCGTATGCCCCTGCGATCTCGATATACCATTGGTTTGTCAGGGGCAGAACCACCAGAACTTGACAGAAACACCCATGCCCTGGGCTTGCGAACAACCAACCCAGGTGGGACTCGAACCTGCGACCCTCAGATTAGCAGGTGAGGACAAGAGGTAAACTGATGCTGGATTGAATCAACTACGTTCCATTTTCTTGGGTTATAAAAATTATTTCGACGGTGAAAGAATATTTTTAAAAAATCACCAGAAATTACTCTCAACAAAAGTCGTTCTACTTCACGTGTCCATCTTTGAAAACATGGGAGTTTACGCATGGTATGTATAGTGGTAGGAAAATATGGTGGCAGTCGTCCGCGCGAAGCGTGACGTCTTGGAGGGGAAGGCTCGCGTGGTCGGGGTTTGGAAAAGGAGCAGAGGGGAGAGTGCAAAACATGCTAGGACGCTATACCAGGCTGGTGACGGAAGTGCGATATCTCGTATAGAAAACTCTATTGATTGTGCATATCACAATCGATTGCGGTCATGGTTTCCTCGTGGAAGCACACGTTGTAGCCTATTTCTCAAGGCGGCCTTTCTGTTTTGCATTTGCATTTGCAGTTCCGAATTATTTAATGGATATCGTTTAAGTTTTCATCACATGTATTATTTTATGTTCATTTGTAACATTTTTCATGTCAATTTAAATAGTTTGTTTTTTTTAATTTTATCATTGTGTCCAACCATGCGCAAGGTGGAGGACAGCCATGTTTAAATCGGCTCGATATTATTGTCAGTTGAAATTAAAATGTTTTTGTGGCACATCATCATGGACATATCGAATGCCTAAAAACTTTTTGTTTGCTTACTGTTGTGAAACATCGATGGACGTGCGGACAAGGGGATTTCGCTCTTTTCTTCTCGTGGAATCAGGTGTGTTGCATTAGAATAACGCTATCAGTCATTTCACCATTGGTGGTGTTCGAAATACGTTGAGTAATTCGTAAATGAATCTTTGTCAATGTTGTGACAAACAACAAATTGTTTGCAATCCAGGTCTGATGAATTGGCAGTATTCTGTGTCCGGATGGATATTCCCGATGCTGCAAAGAAGAACAAGTTTGTTTATAGCTGGCACCACGGCGAGGAAGACACTACAAATCATAAAATCTCATCTCATCACCCTTACATTAATGACGTGACTCAGTATTGGAAGAAGGTGTGTAAATTGGCGATCATGTTTTTGTTAATAAAATTCTATGTACGGGATAATCACTGCTATGAATGCCTAAGTTGATGAGTACAATGACTCACCCAGTTATTATTTCTATTCCACACATGACCTTGTCGTTCTACATGAAGAACCATTACGGCTTAGGAAAATGGTTTGATCGAGGAAGCCGCACTGCACCAGGAATAAAAGTTTCCTCGCGTATGTTAAAACTTCAAGCAATTTTCACTGCATTCAAATAATCCGCTATTGTAAATGGTATATCTTTGTCATGTTGACGGCATAGTTAACTAATAATTGCGTATCACTTCTCTGCTCACTTTTTGTGTGTATGTCCATTTGCGGCCCTTTGCTTCTGCAATAATATTTGCTCCAAGAATTTCATGTCCTCTTAAACATGTAAGCCGTTTAAGCAAGTTGATTCCAGATTAAGTTGCCAGTCAACATCATTTATACTATTTTCGTTAAATAATATGTCATTTTAAATTTTCCTCTCGTTGGTACCTTTTTAAGTCTGGTTGGAATTGTTAAATTTTAAAGTGACTTGAAGTGGCCTTTTATATTTGTTTTAACGTCTGTATTTTCTTTGTGTACCAGTGAACAAACATTTGTTCCGTAACAGGAGTACAGTGTATGAGTTTTTACTTTTGCCTCATTCCATCAATGAACTGAGCGTAATACTTTCGAGGCCCTGTTACCAGATGATTCATCTTCATGTTAGAATTAGAAAATATGGTAAGTTTGCAATGTGGTATTCTTTATTTAAAACTTGAAATTCGGCTTGGCTTTTTCAGCGTGGAAAATGTAATTATAAGAATTAAGTGGAAATAAAATGAACGTGGATTTCCTCGAAAGCTTGTGTTTCGATTCAAATCACGCGCACATCACCTCTTGTGTACTGAGGTGTGGCGTTGCTGCCAAACGTATACGCATTGGGCTTACGGGGCTGTCGCCCCCCTGGCTGTACCCTTTTTCTCAAATCATGGCAGTTGGACGTCACGGAGCAAGTAACCAATGAAAGGCGTTTGCCTTTCCACCTCAGTTTCTGGCTCCCGGAGGCCGAACTGCTCAGTCTGTTCTAGCGGTTCTTGCAAATAAATCCGATTAGGTGGCGAGGAGTCGCGATAACTACTGATTTTTAGCCTTATCCAACGAAGTCTCACCCGCACGAGGTAAATTTGGAGCACAGGTGATACGAGACCAAATGATCCTCACGGCTATCGGAGATACTGGATACAGCCCAATGCATTCCATGCCAATCTTCTGTGATTGGCTGGAAAAATGAAAGGTAATCCACCGCATAAAAGTTCAGCCGACATGAGTTGGGAAAAGGGATACAGCAACACTGCCAATATGACCCAATGTAATTTAAGGGGGCGAGGAAGACTCAGCAGTGCGCTTCATGACAAAGCTTACGATAAAAAACGAAGCTAAATCAAGATAATAATAATACTAAAAAATAATAATAAAGTACGAAAGCCGGGCCACCAGCCTCCCCGTGGCGTACCTGGTAACGGCTTTTGCCGGCTAATGGTGGACGCCTGCGTGTGGGGCTTAACACCCCACACCCAGTTTTACGCGTTCCAAAGAAAGATACCAGAAATGCCACCCACATCCGGCCCTTCTCGGATGGGGGCCCAAGTGGTGTTGGGAGTGGCAACAGAAATACCACCATAACGGGAGCTCGTATGCATTGGACGGAAGTCCTAAGGGGGGACCTCCTTGCATGCCATGCTGCCAGCGAGCCCGATCGCTGGGGGTATATGACAAGGATGCACTCTTGTGGTGAGAGATGCATCCAGAACATGACCACCTATCGCAGCAGAACCTGCGCGATTATGCCAACCACCTGCGAAAAAAGGAAGCTCTCCACCAACCGCCAGTTCAGAGGAATGCACCACCGGCCAGACCACCCTCCCCGACACAGGCGGCTTCTCCACCGCCTGAGGAGATAGTGGCTTTCGTGTCCGAGTCTCTGCCAAATAGAAAGGAAGCGGGTTAGGCCGTCTTTGAACTACGATCGCGGTTATTGAGCACAGTTTTATATGATGAAGGACACAATAGGCAGAGAGACATCTAATAAAAGATCTCTCTGCATAGTAACCGCCTGCCCCATTTTAATGGTCTTATCGACGAAATCCTGACAGAAACGTCGGACCTTTGGACGGTCAATTGCGTGGTCTATGCTGCTACCAAAATTATGGCTCACTCCCAAAAGAACGCATCTTGGGAGGACAAAGCAGCAAAGATGCTGAAACAGTTAGAGGCCAAGACCACGCAGGCGAGACAACAGGCGTCGAGAATTCAGTGTGTGATGGAATATAACGTATCTGAGCGCAATTTTACACCCAAAGTTCGGCGCATAGCTCGCAACCTCAGATACAATCATCACACACTGAATAAATGCGTGCTGCTTACCATTAAGCAGCACGCGGTCGATAGAGTACGGGCACTAACCATGGCACGAAATAAGCTCCTCAAGAGGAGTAGGGCCGTGAGGGAGAACTCCACCTTTCACCTTCACCCGTCCCGTCTCTTTCGACCACCTCTACCTGTCGTCGTATCTCCGCCACCCGTCCAAGACGTTGAACGATTCTGGAAGGATATCTACGTAACGTGGAAGCCATTCAACGGAGATACTCAAGCCATGGGCCTCTTTAAAGAGATATGTGACCGCCACCTACAAGTTGTGGATGGACCTCTTTCAGTCATGGAGAGTGACGTGAAGAAGGCCTTCTCTGGCAAGAAGAACTTCTCGGCTCCAGGAATGGATTTTGTGAACAACCTCTGGTGGAATAAGTTTACTTCCACCCAGCAACACCTCGCCAGAATCTTCACGTCCTTTCTAAATGGTAGAGAACCAATTCCACCTTGGCTGACTGAGGGACGCACGGTTCTGATACCTAAGAAGGTAGACTTGTCCGATCCGAAGAACTACCGCTCTATTACCTGCCTCAACACCGTATACAAGGCGTTCACCTCTATCTTGAGCGACCTTATCCTCCACCGCGTCCAGCCTGTGTGGGAGGAGGTGTACGAGTAGGGGGCTCAAAGAGGGGAATCGTGAGATGCAAGGACAACCTGCTCATTGATAGGTGCATATGCCAGGATGCCATCCGGCAAAAGCGAAACCTATCAATGGCCTGGGTGGACTACAAGAAGGCATTTGACACCTCTTCGCATGAGCTTATCATCGCCACTGAAATTTATGAAAGTCCACCCAGAGGTAGTGTCCTGCATCCATCGCATGTTACCACTCAGGAAAACGCACTTCGTTCTGACTTCAGGCAAGCAGTCAGTTTCCACAGAGTTGGTAACATACCACCGTGGCGTTTTTCAACGCGACAGCTTGAGCCCCTTACTGTTCTGTATTTCCCTCCTACCCCCGTAATTTTGGCTGCGACGAAGTATAGGATACATGTGCGGTGTTCCAGGTGACAGGAAGCATAAGGTCACCCATTTGTTTTATATGGATGACCTGAAGCTTTATGCTTCTAATGCGAAAGACCTTCGCACTTCCCTGGAAGCCGTACTGGAATACAGTGAGGTTATAGAGATGGATTTCGGATTGGACAAGTTTGCATCCATCCACTTGGCGAGAGGAAGATTTTCGAAGATCAAGGAAGACGTACAACTTGTTGATGGGAGCGTAATTTGTCACCTCGAGGACGATGATAGCTATCAATATCTCGGCTTCCCCCAGCGCCAAATGCAGGAGGTTGCAGCAGTGAAGGAAAGGCTCACCGCAAATACAGTCAGACTCTCAGGAACATCTGAAGTTCTGAGCTGTCTGGCAAAAACAAGGTTCTTGCTACACAGCTCAGAACTCCATAATCATGTTCGTGGCAAGAACAAGGTTCTTGCCACGAACATGATCGTGATTCCTACACTGCTGTTTACCTTCGGATGGAGGAAGTGGAACGTCAACGAGTTGCAGAACCTCGATAGGGGAACAAGGAAGATGATGACCATCTACAGAAGTATTCATCCGAAATCTTCCGACGCCAGATTGTATCTCCCTCACAAAATAGATGGTATAGGACTAATGAGTCTGGAGTGTCTCCACAACAGAGTTGTCTTGAGTACAGCTTGCCGAGTGTTGAAAAGCAGGGACCCCCTGCTTAATCTTGTGAGAGAGCACGAGAGTGCGCGAGCAGGGGCGTTTCTCTTCCAGGCGGTAAAGAGGGCTGCGGACGAAACCGGTCTCGACTTCGACCCGTCATCTGACGGAAGCGACAATGACACCACCATCTCGTCATTGAAGGCAGACGTCCTCAAGCTCGAAATAAAAAAAACGAGCAGAAGGCCTAGCTCAAGGCGCATACCGATAAGGCCATGCATGGAGGTTTCTATCGAAACATCGAAAAGCATGGGTTATCGAGGGAGCTGACGTTTTCCTTCCTACGCTCCGCCGGTCTGAAGTCCGAGACCGAGGGCTTTGTGCTCGCGTGCCAGGATGGTGTCATAAACACACTCGTGTACCACTGCATTATTTTCAAGGCGGAGGTCGCGGACTCGAGATGCAGGGAGTGCCGAGCCTAGCCGGAGACTTTGAGTCACATTCTCTCCGGCTGTAGCTATTACGCCAAGTCAGCGTATTTAGCTCTGCACAACGCGGCCCTGAGGGTGCTATACGTTCACCTTCGACACCATTATGGCATCGACGAAACACCTGTTCTGCCTTATGCCCCTGGAGATATAATTAGTCCGTCGTGAAGAACTATAAATGTACAATCTGGTGGAATTACTCCTTCTCCACCACCGGGCAGTTGGAGGCAACCAAGCCTGATATCGTTCTCCTCGACCACCTCACACCCTCCATGTTCGTGATCGAGTTTTCGACTCCGGATGAAACTAACATGGATGCGAAGGAGGTGGAAAACCGGACGAAATATCAAGACCTGCTTTTTAAATTACGACAGATGTGCCCTAGACGCTTTTTGAAGCTAGTGGTCCTCATCATAGGTGTGCTCTGTTTATTTAAGGGCTCGCTGCTAAATATCATCAAGTGAATTCCGTCCTGCGTGGCACAGGTGGAATCACTAGTTGCACGCATGCAGAAGGCCGTCATCCTGGGGACACTCCGTCTACTGCGGACGCATGACCCGACCGCAGCGTAGCCACTCATCCGATGGGCGTCGGACGTGGCTGCGATTGCTGGCAACCCCTCTCGAGTCTCAGCTCATTATGACGGCAATGAAGCCTGATGCTTGCCGGTGACTCGGAGGGGCATGTTACAACTGTAACAAATAATAAAAATAATTTCTCTATAGGTAACAGCTTTCGCCAATTACTACCTATTTATTATATTTCGACAACACATAGAACCATGCCCTGGGAGTACTAAATTTCCTACCCAGGCGGGACTCGAACCCGCGACCTTTGGGTTGGTAGGCGAGAACGTTCCCCGCCACCACCGAGGTCGGACGCTGGTATTGTTCGAAATCCCATCGGAGAAGCTCATTTAAGCAATTGGATTTAGAGCCATGGAAAGTCAGAAAGTTCATTTGAAAAACAGATTGAGAATTATGAAGTTGGCAAACGAATGTTTGCGCATGGTAGCCAAACGCGAGAAACTACCTTACTTCCCCGTTCGGAGCCAGTCTGTTGGCAACGAAAATGCAAAATGCCCGCTACTCAGTGACGTTGAGATTTGAATCGACCAAGCACTGGAATCGTTTTAAGAGATGACCACATTAGATGCCATAGATTAGAACGTAAAAGTGTCATACTGAATCTCGAATTAGGGAGCCTTTGTAGCGTTGTGGTTTGCTCATTTGTTCGTCAAGCTTAAGGTCCGTGGTTCGATTGTAGGTCTAGTTGGACATTTCTCGTTGTAATATCTAAACAGCTTAGAACTTAAATTGTAGAAATGAGATTCCAAATTAAAGAAACGGTTAAACATAAATCAGATGATAAAGAAAGAACGGGGTTGCAGGAGCAGTCATAGAATGGAGAGTTGGGTATCCTGTACTCTTACACGAGCTATTATGGTAGGTAATATGTATGTATGTAAAATTGATCTTGAAAGAAGCTTCAACGAATTTGATGAGACATCCTATCTTGAAGGTTTTAGGTTAGAGAAATACATTGGGCTAGATCTGATCTTCAGGGAAATTCGTTTAGGGACCGAGTTAGAGCCAACCGAAGATTTCCGGGCCAAATCATTAAACGCAGTGGTATCAATGGAGACACTTAGGTATAGTTTTATATTTAACGGCCTTAAAATATGATGACACCTGAACAATATTGCACTAAAAAATATTAGCTTAACTTTTCTAGTGTTCGTTTTTAAATTACTTGTCTATAAATTAAGAACGCTAAGCTCAAAAACACTATGTTGGTTTTTTATCACTCTCTTCAAGATAAGCGTCTTAATTAAAGCCGTTGTTGCATTTGAATATTTGTAATTAAGCCCTTGTGAATTTGCAAAAATAGATGACTCGTCGGAGAAGAGAGAAATTGGTGGATTTAAGACTATGTGAGTTTCAACGACGTTCTAAAAATTAATTTGCTCAGCCGTGTGATATATTCAAGAATTTGGCTGAAAAAATCACAATCCGGTCCAAAATTGGCCTCCAGATATTATAACTAACAAGCGGAGGAGCTGGATAAGAATAAATGCTTAAGATGTGATGAAAAGTGGTTAGGAGTCATGCAGTGCAAAACCAGGAAAAGTACAAGGAATGGGGAAGTATTTGTGGAGTTATTCCATCAGAAGTTACTTTCAAGAGGTAATTCAAAGTCATCAATCCATAGATAGGCTTACTACAACTCTCCACACCTTTCTTCTGCTACCCGCTTCACCATGTTTTATTTCATCATCTTTCGTAAGCTGCTTGATGCATTCCATGATCATCTTTCCTCAGTAATTTCTCTAATACATCTTTCCTTTCATTAATTCTCTCAAAAGACTATTTCGTCTCAGAATTGGTCCAAAATTTTTGTATCTTCTATTTCGTAGTTTCTGTAAATTATCTTTCCTCCCCAAACCTGCGTACGAATCTTTCATTGGCAATTGTCTTTACCCATTTTATCTAAATTATTCCTTTAGAACATCACATTTTCATTACTTAAAAAATCTTCTGCTCTACTCCTGTCAACACCCTAGATGTACCGCAGTATGAGAGGATACTCCAATTATATGTTTTCATGAGGTGCTTTGTTACATCCAGGCTAGTTTAGAGTGGTGATGATAACAACAAAATGCTGCATCGGTACCAAAAGGACTCCATCACGCTTCACTCTATTTGGCTATTAGACCGACCGGTGAATCTCAAATGTGGCACAATGTCGTCGCGGAACCTGAACGGGCGTTGTCCTTCCAGAAGGACAAGGTTTAGCCTCGCGGAAAATTTTCTACGAGACTGAGCAAAGGGCGGATTAAGATTGGCCAGTGCCAAAGAGCAGAAAATTGGTCCAGGTGGAATCAACCGAAAAAAACGTAAAATCCTACGAAGTTTGTAAAAAAATAAAAGTTTGAGAAGAGTTTTTCCTTGACTTGGGTGTCATTGTATTTCCGAAAGAAGAAAGAATTTATTCAGCCGATAGTGAATCCAAACGTATCAACAGTGACGTAGCCGTTCGGGGGGTGGTCCATGGGTCCCAGAACCATCCGCTTCCCCACCGTCGCCGCCGAAATTTTTTTATGCGTTTTGAAAAAGTATGGAACTAAGATAAAAGTTGTATTTTCATTATTTAACAAATAATATGGCAATTTCAGTAATCTTTTACTGAAAAAAATCTCGTTAAATAAATTTAAATGCACTCTTCAATTATAAAAAGCCATAAGTACTGTATTCCTTCAGACATTATATCCTGAAAATAAAAATAAATTGTCTGTTATACATAAAAATGCAGCCTAAAGTCTTTGCACAAAACTTTGCTCTTGACTTTCAAATTGTTGTTTTACTATATTACCTCCTCCGCGCTATCCCCCAGTGTACTCAAAATGGACACCTCTAAAAACGAAATTCTGGCTACGGCACAGCGTGGGTATCATGCGCGAGAGATACATTACTTTGACCACTCCTGGCACCGAATGAGTCTTGGATCGTCTTTCCTGAAACAAATAAAATTTTTGCATCGGAAATAATAAAACTGGAACGAACACGGCGAGAAAGACGTTTTGATTCCATGCACTAGAAACTTCATTTGCCCTCATGTGTATCTATATAGATTAAAAATGAAAACATTGAAAAAATAGGCAAATTAGATTATTAACTGGCGCAATAAAACTTCATAAACGTATGTTGCGGCGGTTGTGGCCAAAGTCCAGGAGTTAATTCCAATAAATATATGCGATACGCAAGGTGATAAATATATACTAATGACAGTTTCCTTTTAATTGCAGAAGATACTTAATATTTAACTGTAAAAAAGCAGTCTGAAATATTTAAACCGATTAATAATAAATGAGGATTTCAAATAATTAAAGTTAAGCAACAGGTGCTATGATATCCGAGGAATATTGTGACGAAATCCACTTGGTAATGAAGAATGAGAGGGAGAAAAATATCACGGCTTGCATCAGATTCAGGCCTAACTCTCCGCTTGAAGAAATTATCAAATCAATACGCTAGTTAGCCCTGGACTTGTTCCATCTTCCTAGAAATGGGGTCCGATTGAAATACATTCCACCTCATACTCTTGACCTCCACAAGTCCATGATTCCGTCGATTTCGTAAATTAGAATGTTTTTCTAAATTCTCTATCGGAGACAAAAAATTATCAGCACCGACATCACCGAGAGAGAAACACGGCATTATTTTTCACCAGCTACTTTATTTTCTAATGCCAATTGATCCTAATGTAGCTGAGACGGGCAATCATCCCTTCAAGAGATTAGCATCAAGACAAGGATTGAGGAGAAGTAAAAGTTGTATAAAACCGTTGCTTTATTTATTTAATAATTTTGTATGCCATGTGTCACATTTATTAATGCTACGTTCGGCATCCACTTGCATATTTTTACTCTCATTCTTTCTCTCTGCCTTGGGTTATTTATCAGCTGTCTTTAACAGTACTTATATTTAGTTAAAATTAATATACCACCACCATTATACCTTAAATAAGCATCGCAAGTTTAACTTACTATTACCTTGTATCGGAAAGATGAAGCAAATTTTATTTCCTCTTTCCTCATCAGAAAGTGAGTTCAAATTGAAATGGCCTGATATTCTATTAACTATTGATATCCTTGGTGTATCGTCCACAATGCCCTAAAATACGTTAAAGAATAGTTACATGTTTAATGGTAAATGCAATGAGTCTAGATCAGGGGGAGGAATGAGCGTGTTAAAATCGTTGTAGGCTGTTTTCCCCGTTTTAAGAAATACCGTTCAGCACCGTCGGATGGCGCTACTAGTACTCAACTAGTTCGTATTTACGCCGCAGAGGTGGCTCTGCATGCGGAGGAGCGGTAATTTTGAATCGTTATCTTGCATATATGGATATATCTTATTTTTTCTTTCCTGTCAGACATATTTAACCTTGCGGTAGCATGTTTAATGGGAGATCATTGTGGCCTCTTACCCACAGTCGAAGAAGTACCATTCAGCAGCGTTGGATTAATGCCGAGGAATTTATTTTGTCCAATCTTCTTGATTTTTACATATGAGTATTAAGAGCACTTAAATGCTATTATCACACAGTTTTATCTGCATAGGATTCAAAACTACAGAGTTATGGGGCGTGACCATATGGTCACGCTAGGCGGTTGTGGGGTCAATTTTTTCCAAATGATAAAGTTTTTTTTAATTGTCTTCAGGTTGATTCATCTTACGTAAAACCCTCTAGAGTAATATAATTATAAATTAAAAGTGATAAATTAATTTTTATTTATTTGTTTTCAAACAAATTCACAAATATTTTAATTTTTAACTCAATTAGAGCATATCGAAATGCAAGAGAATACTCAATAAAACATCAAACATCACATCCAGTCAAGGAAAGCCCAGCGAATTCTTCGCCGAGCCAGCACAGCGCTCCTGAGAGAAAATGCAGTACACGAGATGGACCATCCAAGAATGCAATCAGAAGCTCTACGATTTACATTTGGAGCTTAGTGCAATCTTGAACATCACGGATTGGGAGACATTGGATAGAATTTCGTGGAATTCTTCCATGACAGCATTCAACTTGACTAAAGACAAGCAGTTAAAAAAGTTTGAACATCTTCACAGTCATCAACACCCGGAACAGGAGTCTCATGGCCCTGAAAAGGACCGGATGGTTGTGAACCTAACCGACCTTCACATGAGCGACGCAACCATCAGCGTACTTTCCAAGGGGCTGAACTTCGCCGTCGCACCCTCAAGGTTACCAAAAGAAGAACTAGTGACGGAAGTAGAACACGCCGTCCGCAAGCTACCTAAACAAGAGGCTGATGAACTCCGAGAAGATGTCAGCCGTATCCTACTCAAGGGGAGAACTCCCAAAACTAACATCACTCGAGACGAGAAAAGAGCCTTAAAAGAACTCCGGGCAAATGAAGACATTCTAATCACACCGGCGGACAAGGGGAACGCAACTGTGGTCATGATGAAAGAAGACTACGATAAAAAAAATCGTAAGAGCTCTTCGCAAACACAACGTCATGACGAGGTTTAAGTGCGTCAGAAAAACGGCAGACATCCTCCTCAACTCCAAGGATGACCTCCTGGAAGACATATTTGGTGGAATATACCAAATAAAAGATAGCTGCGGTAATTCCTACATCGGCCAGACTTCAAGAGCACTAAAATACCGGCTCCAAGAGCATAAGAGGGCCGTGAAAAACGGACAACTTCGCCAGTCGGCGGTCGCGGAACATCAGTGGAGTGAGCCAACGCATGACATAAATTTTGACGCCACAGTATTATTGAAAAGAGAAGCCCGCTATTTCCCTAGAATCATACGGGAGTCAATAGAGATAGCAAAAACACCGCAAAATTTCAACCGAGAGGACGGCTACACACTCGCCACCGCTTGGAATCGGCTCTTCAATAGTACCGAACAATCACGACACACCTCCACCCGAAGGCGCGAAACCGGTATAACATAAAAAGAGGACGGACCAAACCCTGCAATCTAACGGACCTGAGGAATCTAGCTGGAATGCTGGCGAAATATTGTCCACCAAAAATGGATAAACGCGGATGGTAACCCGAAAAACCATTCTATTCATGTAGACAAGGTTTTGAAATAACTTATCATTGTTTTAAATATATCCTAAATCGTGTCTACAGTGGAAACTGAAACAAGGTTTGTTATGTCAAGGTAAAATATGTCTGACAGGAAAGAAAAAATAAGATTTTCGAGATAAAGATTCAAAATTACCGCTACCCCGCATGCAGAGCCACCTCTGCGGCAAAAATACGAACTAATTGAATACTAGTAGCGCCATCCAACGCTGCTGAATGGTACTTCTTCAACCGAGGGAAAGAGGCTACAACGATCTCCCATTACACATTCCCACACCTGGTCTAGATGGAAAACAAAATACTGCTTATCCAGGCCAAATCCAAACACAGACGTTTATTCGCTCTTTGCTACCATTCACGTCCTGCACTCCTCAAACCAGTTCACAACTCCTTGCCACTTCATGAAGCAAAATGCTCTTGATCCATGGGCTCAACTTATATTTCACCACCAGTTTGTTTAAAAGTAAATTGGTTATTAGAAAAATATTATTATTCCCTGACGAAGTATTCTAAAGAAAGAAGATGGGAAGACAAAGCCAGTATCTTAAATTTTTAATATTTTATTCGAATTCGAGAAAATATTTTGAGAACTCATTTCTATTTAGCATTGTATCAGAAATATCAAGTTTAAACAAACAGAGAAGTGTCAGGCGTGATATGGTGGAATTTCAGCATAATTAAGCACAAAAATCGCTATTTTCCACTAGAAAAAGATTATTTCGACCATGGTTTCGATGAACTACATCATCTTCCCAATGATAATGCAGTGCATCGAAACCATGGTCGTATTAATTTTTTTCTGGTGGAAATTTGCCATTTCTGTGCTTCATTATCAAGTTTAAATATACCACATACCATAATCTCTAATGTGGTATAGGAAGAAGTGAATGATAAAATTAGGATCAAAATCTGAAATAAATACACATAAATATAAAATTGACACTTGTACACTGTGCGTCATAAATACACAAATGAAATTGCTTGTTTTATTTAATAAAATAAATATTTACGATCGCTAAACCCTTGTTTGCTCCGGAGCCACCAGAGCTCAGTTCTCATTTGTTTTTTGTGTATGGTACATTTCTCCATAAATCGCCGCGAGGAATAAAAAATTCAGCATTGGCCTAGTTATTCATATAAGTTTCTTTGATTTAAGTTTGTCCTTGGCGTTTTTCATGACTGGAGCAAAAAGTTTTCTCTTGTCAGCTTCTCTTTTTATCCACACGGTACTCGTGGATGTCGCAGTTTGTCTCCAAAATTCCCGCCTAAAATGTATGAAAAGTATTTTTCTTTTGTGGCTTTAGAATTTTCACAGGCACATATTAAAATAAAGCGTTCGTTCGTATCACTTGCCAACTTCTCAAACGGATAACTAATAGAATTTAGTGCAAATGCAATGCTTTAAAAATACATTTGCTTTGAACGACAATCGATAGCTACTCTTCGGTCAACGGCACATTGCATTGGCCCATGCTTCTAATACTAGGGTGAGCAGTTATGAGTAAAAATCAAGGAAAACGGATGTGAGTAAGTGAGACTAACAAGGAAGCTTAACGGCTGTCTTGTATGAGACTCGAGAAAACTAATTTAAAATCCTCAATGCTTTGTGGATTAGGGTTTTGTGTTTTTCATTGATCTACCGATATTCAACTAATTACAATTTAGTGGTCGATCAAAACTCAAAATGTCAGAGAGTTTCAACTCAAAATTCGTTACAAGCTCATAATTAAGGTTTTTATAAGGTTGAGATAAAAATTTAAGATATCAATGTGTCGCATCTTCATAATAATGGAATAAAAATGTGCTCTTACGCCCTGCCGCTCGAATTTGAACGAAATCGGCGGGGGACACTTTGTGTGTGATTAGGATTGAAGTTTTCCAGTGGTAGTATGTACCATTAATTTAATGAGTTAAGCATTGTGAAACATGAAATCACCGAAATTTTAATTTAAATATTAGAACTATTTTTTGGACTAGCTAATTTTCAAAATGTCAGGACATTCACGTATTTTTTGTATTTGGCCAAAACCTTTTTATATCCGCCAAAAATCAGGATAATAATGCTTCTTATCAACGCGTACAAAACTAATATTACTAAAATGCACTCGCAACTGTTAAAGAACAACAATAGGGTTTTTGGCCATTAATTAAAATAATGGTTATCATAACTCACTAAATCCCGAATTATTATTATTCCCGACTAAAAATGCAAGATTTTTCAATTCATACTAGTTCTCTCCTTCATTTTTTCACAAAATTAAACATTTTTATAATTATCCCAACGTCGAAAACGGCCGTAAGATAGCTAGGCATTCTTAGCAAACGCCGTGTGCGGTGTTCAAGAATTTCCTGGTGCATGAGCCATATTTCAAGTGTTTACATAAAACTTCAAAGAATAGGAATCAAATTTCGGGCCTCAAAAGCGAAAACGTCGTGGTGCGTGTCACCCACACTCTGCAAACGTTGCCTGACATTTATATCACTCGTACTTCTGCCGGATAGGAGCTCAGGTGGCGTAGAGCTACGGAGACCATCGCTACAGGAAAAACTTTCTGATTTTGACTAGCCAGTAGCCAGCCCGAAATATGTTATTCACGACATGCGGTTCATCTACATCTCCAAAACACCCTGCAAGCCACCTCAAGGGTGTGTAGCAGGGGGTGAGTAGTCACCAGTATGCATTACACTATACCCTATTAAAGTTAGTTGAACTGCGACTATTGATTCATTATCATAAATCGCTAATGATTGTCAGGAGGCGAAACCTCACAAGCATGAACTACACCATGGTATGCTACCAATGTTAGAAGTACCGTTATATTTTGCAGCTACATAAATGGACAGAGATAAAAGAATTGTACTGAAGGCATGCACGGCGTGCTGTTAGTACTAGGTAGTGCATTACGCATAAGTATTAGGGAGTAAATACACACTAGCTACACTACCTATTGACAAACCTAGTCAGAAGTCTCATTGGCAGCTGTTATGGTCTCTTATCGTTTGCGGGAAAAATTAAATTTTATATCTGTCCGTTTTGAAGTCTATTTCCCTAATTTTATTCTCATGATCTGATCTACCGTAGAATGTCTGTTTCGTAAAATTTTATTTACGTCGTCAGAAAATAAATCTGTTTGAAACTTGCATAGTAGATTAGTCTAAATTTTAATCAACGGGCTGAAAGCAATTCCCATCCCAGTTGCTGCAAAAGGTCAGTAACGCAAACGAGATTATCGTAACGGCCTTTAACGTATATTTTCGATCTTTGCTATGTTGCACATGTGTAAAATGGAGTGATTTTGATCCTAAACGACTGTAACTTTTAGGATTATCGTTAATTTCCTGGAATTCGGAAAAGTGAACGTGAATTCATGCCTCATGAGCGACCTAATATTAACTAATAGATCTGAATTTATAGGAACTCATGTTTTAACGACATAGAATATTTTGAGAGGTTCAAATCAAATTTTGATGGAAAAATTGATAAAAGGCAACATCCTGTTTTGAAATTTTCTACCTTTCAGAGGAAAATACTTTTGTCCAAAGCGATTATTTGTAAGGTATTACGTCATGCTCAACCTCTTGGATCATGAGAAACCATCAAACAACCAATCAATTATTTTCTGTATATATAGGCCACCACAATAATTATACCCAGCTCTATTTTTTTTATAAATTACCGTCGATGTTCTTTTGTATAATTATAGTTCATTACTTTCCAGCCGTGTAGAGTCAACTTTGTGCTTTGAGGGTAGGGCTGGCAAAAGCTGTGAACTCGCATGGCTCATTACATATTTCAACACTTTGACTAGTTTACCTGATTGACATTCAATCTCTGTGACGCGGATAATTTACCATACCAGTCCATTTAAATTCCGTCGCTAGCAAACTCTAGTGATACTGGAATATTAATCTAAATTCATTGGAATTGGTGTAGCAGCTGTCTAACCCGCGTTACATTGAGATATATTGGTGAAGTGCTTCAGTTCTTTCAAAAGGACTCCATAACCAGGAATTGAGTAAATTGCGATGGCAGCCTGATTCCAGGAAGCCTCTGATTTCAAGTGATATCGAAAATAATAATGATAATTTCTAAGAATACTGATGTTCTCCAATCGTTAAAAAGCAATGAAGGTGACGACGAATTATTGTGACGATTATATAAAAACGTATTTATGATTAGTAATTTATTTCAACTCAGATGCATTAAATGTGTGAGGGAATAGTAAACTACGTATAATAAAAGAAAAATAATTAGAGCTGACGATCATTTATTCACGAGTGCTGTGTCAGTTATTTGTCTGACGATATTCAACTGGATAGAGTGAAATCGACAAATTGGGAAATATTCTTCATCCAATGGCGAACGGGATTTTTAAACACAATACAATGAAACAACCTCAAACATGTATGCGCATTCATAAATAAATGCTGTCCTGGGAAAACAGTGTCCTAAATTTGGCGTTTATTTTTTCATTTGAATGGATTCGCAACAGGTTGCGAAAGTTTGGAAATATTGTTTTCCAAACTTTCGCAAAATGTAATACATCCTCTTTAATCCACAACTATCCAGAAACATTTTGTAATTTACATGGCCTTTCAGAATCAGTACTGCTAAAATATCTCCATTAAGATGCAAAAGGATATCGACTTTTGAATCAAAGCGTTGTGAAAAGTCACCCTTTTTCGTGAAAAAATCACACAATTGCTGCAAAATCTCCGGAGAACGGAATGCTTAGTTACAAGGCCATATAGTGAATTCAAAAGGAATCGGTCGTGTGATTTTAATCGTGACTCTATATACAGGTCAAAAGTGGTGAGAAAATGGAGAGTCAGTCATAGGAATGGAGTCGGCGGTTCATTCTTATCGAGATTAATTCGCCCACGATATAAAATGAGATAAAAAATAGATAAAGAATCGTGTATGGCTCTTATTATTTCATTGCATTCCATATCTAGCATGCCTATACTGTTGCTACTTAAACATCAGATCAATACAAATTGACAACACATTACAGTGGCTGGATATGACGGGGAATGGAAAATAATCCAGCATTACTAAATGAAAGCGGTTGTACGTGAACGTAAATAGCAGAAATAAATCAATTATAAGTCGTAAGTTAATTGCTCTTGTCATGCGCATTATGTGGTGGCTCTATTGTTTTCGACAAAGAGCAACAAGTTGGTGCTTAAACGAGTCTTGTTTACTTTTCCTCAATGGATGGATTGGCATAGTTATACATGATATTGGGAATTATTGCAGGATTTCTCTGCTGAAAACGGAATGGAGATTACATGAATGATTTAAATTAATTCTGTTATTGGCGTAAGGGAGGATACCTACTCATTTTCATTCAATACATAATCTTTAAGAATCCTAATGTAAGAGAAACAATTGCACTTTTCCACAAAATGGTTTATTGCGTACAACGCGTTTCGGCTCACAGAGCCATCATCAGGTCTTGTACCTGATGATGGCTCTGTGAGCCGAAACGCGTTGTACGCAATAAACCATTTTGTGGAAAAGTGCAATTGTTTCTCTTACATTATGAAGAACTTCCACGATATCTCGCCTGAATCTGTTGAAATTTTAAGAATCCTTTTAACTTATTCTTTTCGAAAAAATCGAGTTCCTTGGGAGAACTCCATCAGTATACCACAATTTGTTTGCCACTGTTACACGGGACGCATAAGGCTTCAATTTCCACTCGCCACTCTTGTGTTGTTGTAGTTTCTGATGAACAACTATATAACTTCTTTGATTGTCAATACTTTCACCTAAGACCCCCTGCTTCACGCATTTAAAAAGAGGAAAACGGGTGCCATTCTGGGATAAGACATTGGTTCTACCTGATGAGCAAAACACTTCACAATCTTTAGTGACATCACGAAGGTGATCTCACGGGCAGAGATTACGTTAGTGTTGTGACCTTGGTGGTTTTGAAGTTAGCATTCCTGTTTGAGGAGATGATTGTATACGAGAATCATTAAAAACAATCTTTTCGTCCAGTTTAGCTCCCGAGTATTACATATTTGCCATTCAAAATTGAAAACAGGTTGTTTTTATGGTATAGAGACTAGTATGGTGGAATTTTCCATAAGAATGAGTATGTTATCCACTAATTATATTATATTCAATTAGAAAGCTTATATCATTTAATCCGTCAACAGGTATCTTGAGCAGCCAGGTAATTGCGTTTTCCAGACAAAGAAAGTGTCCAAAAATTCAATTTCTGGCCAATAAATAAGTAAATGGATGTAGCGTGTTCAACATTTGAGAGAAATCATGAAGTTAGTTAATTGCATTCTTGAATTTGTCCGATGTTAACAAAATAATATATAGGATGTAAAACCCTTAGTTGCTTACCGTTACATTCATTCTGTGATACGAGTTAACCCCACAACATTTATCGAAGATTATACTATTCAGTCTATAAGTAAGAGTTCCTAATCCTGTCTTGAGAAATTTATAATCACTCTTATCGTAATAACCTGAATGTAGACAAAAATGAAAATAAAACCTCTCTTACAACTTTTACGAAAGATTGCTTGCTGGGTCCTTAAACACATTATTCAATGAGATATATCAGATATCTTAGGGAATGGTAGTATAAAAACATACCAACTGTTGAACTTTTTGAAAGACGTCAATATTTCTAAATGTCCATAATTATGATTTTTATAATATTTGATAACTTTTCAAGGTCCATAAACATATAAATATGTTAGTTAAATAATAATTATTTCAATAGGATTCTAATAGTTAAGGCTAAATGACTATCGCCGTCGATAAACCCAATAAATGAACAACTACTACTACTGGATGCTGCTTTTAAGTGTCACATTAAAAAAATGTTATTAATGGGTATTAAAATGCTTAAAGCAAATACTTATTTATATTGTTGATACCTACCCCAGTCAAAGGATGAATGGTATAAAAATATTTATATGAACACCGAAGTGTGTCTTTCTTCAATCTTTTTTCAATCGGAGTTCCAATATTTTTTCCAAGAATTTCCGGCAAAAACTGTATGGTATGTTTCTCTCTGTCATAAGCAATTATTGATTCGATTTATATTTGAGACTGATTTGTTTCTTCAAGTGCTTCAATCCTTAAAAATTATGCAGAGTGATCAATCCAGTAGAATGTATCGGTAGTTGGGAAACAGAAATTATTCTCAATTCACGAGCGCAAAATTTATGCGGTCAGCAAAGTCACAGCTACGCTCTTTTCCCTCATGTGAGCATTCAACACGAAAATGGAGTCGTAAATATGCATATATGTATTTCGAGAGAGGTTGAAAGAGGTATGCAGACAATTCACTCTCACAGCGCAGCGCCCTTATCGCTCAGCTTTCGAAAGCGCTTGTTCTCAAGAGATCAGCAAGGACGTATGCATGATTTTCCGACGCAGGTGAACAAGGATTGATGTCTATCGACTCGATGAAAATGAAACTCCTTCATTCGGTTCGGCACTGAGATATCTAGAGGGGATAACGCGTGAATATGAATGACTGCTGTTTATATGGAGATGCTGAATATGACCTCGTGTGCAGATACGAGGGATGTATTTGCCTAAAATATCTAAATCGATCCTGATGAGACACTTCTGCATCCATCTCCGGAGACTAGACAAGGCGAGACCATAGCATTCCAACTGCCCACGTAACAGGTGAATGTTTCAGTCGGCCTGAACAAACTAGATGTGACTAATATACAATAGTAATTTACATTGCTAGATCGGTGAAAATTTTGTTGCTAATGGAGGCTTTTCCATTGAGTTTAAAGTACAGAATAATTCATTAAACAATCAGACATCAATCAAATTTCAAATTTGTGGCCATACTCTGGGGTTTAATGAACCACATCAGAGTTCTGATACATAAGAAATCCAACGGATTCAATTTCAATACATGATATCTTCATTGGATATAAATAATTATTCTCAGTTTTATGAAATCTTCAAATATTCTGAGCACACTGGTGCAAAATTTCAAAAAGTTAAACAATTTAAATGTACGAAAGTTTGAAATTGAGTATGGAACTTGGAATGAATTTTTTTCATTTGTTCATTTGTTTTCAATTGATCAAGTTTGAAATGACGCAATGTAGTTTAAGAACTAGAGAACGCTGTTACATGGAGGCTTTATGTTTTTAGTATCCTGATATGCATTTTATTTGACTATGCTATCAATGATGTAGGCATTTTTGAACTTGTAAGAATAAGGAACCAAACATGTTTTTTTTCTCAACGATAAGGTGAGTAAACTATCTACCATTTTATAGAGATAACACGAAACCACTCCATGAGCTTATTATTTTGGATTCAAATGACCGCTACCTACAGTGGACGTTTAGGACAGCTGTGGACTTTTTCCACCGCTGTGCATCAGTTATAAATATGTAAAGATAAATTATTTTGGCGAAAATTGGGTTAAAACTTTTACTTATATTACTCCATAACTGATTTATGTAGTCTGATAGTATTATATCTAAAGATACTTCTAGGTAATTGTCGTCACAAGTTTCAACTTCATTGATTTAAATCTTCAGTATTTAATTTTTGTGTTGAATTAAGTTATTGCTTGCCCGGTTTTAGCTAAACCGTGGGATTATGCATTATCCAAAATTATGAAATTGGAAAACAGAGCTTGGTTGTAAGCGGCAGCAAATAGTTGAAGGAATCGCGAGTTTTATTATAGCGTTGTATTTTTCGCAGACCTACGCTTGTAGAAAACTCTGACGTAAATGCAACAATATCAGTGAACTATTATTTCATTGGTATTTTGAAGCATCTCGTTTAAATTTCCATTTTTTATAACTTGTTTAGAAAAGTAGTTTAAGAAAAGCAACGGGAGTTATATTTTTAATACATGTGATGTATTTATTAATCTGCATTAAAATAGAAATCTGTTCTCATTCCAGAAATTGCCACCCGTCGAAAAAATTTTAAAGATCCCCGATTTTATGATATCTATGTAGTTAGTTAGCAATTTAGTTAACAATTGTTAAAAAAATTAATTTTATTACTTATGGATATAGTTTTTTCCCAACAAATTCCCCAGTATCGCTTTGCATACACAGAAAATATCGCTTGAAATTGAATTATTATTATAAACTCCCCTCAACGTCGCCCTACGGTCATGAAAAAGCCAATATTTTTGTATATGCGCTCATTTCTTCAAATTTTCTTTAAAATATTCCACGGATTTCCGCAAGGCAGTATTCTCCAAAAATCGTATATCTTATTACTATAATAATTTCTTCAAAACTTACTACTCTCAATACTAAAATTCCTCCTATTAGGATAACCCTCATTTAAGAAATTAAAAGAAAGGCCTTTTTTAATACATTTATATGCATTATTTTGTAATGAATAACTTTTTAAAGCAGGATAAATCGCCTTTGAAACTCTCCAATAATGATATGGGAGTAGGTTTGTTTCCAATCGTCTACGTTTCGAAGGCAAGAAAAAAGATTCTCGGTCAACTATTTTAATGATATGAGCTATCAAATGATGGACCTTGTATTTATAATGGATTTCGGGTCGAACAAAACGGAAAGAGTTCAATGGACGACGAAGGTAGGAACGACACATCATCTCCTTGTTTCGGAGACGAAAACGCATGCATAGAAATGCCTCGCCTCTGAAATTCCTTCCGATTGAGTTCTCGCATTCTACTCTTGACCTTGGAGTCTTAAAGGAACCTCGAGTTTTTCTGGAGTTGCGGAACTGTTTTATGAGCCTAGGGCAGGAGGGCTAAAAAGGAGAAGGGGGGGTTATTGGTGCAATTAGCCGTGGAAAAGTCGACGGGGGTCCTTGGAGACCTCTCGCGCCACGCTAGATATTTTCAGCCGCTCCGATGCCCGCGTCCAGTGGAGGTGGACACCTTTGGAGCGTGACCACATTGACTTTTAGATCGAGCGATGAAGGGTCTGGAAGATATCCTGTCAAGCGAGGAAAGGACCAGGATTCTACTATGTCAACTTGGATGTTGACATCGCTGCCGAATACGGCGATGAAATTCGTAGACATTGCCAGTTTAAATAAATTGCATCCCTCTGTTCACTCGCGTTGCAATCCTTGATGGACCCCCAAGGCATAAAAAATACATTTGACTCCTCCAAAATCGCCGTAAGTGTATGGAATCCTCATATCATCTGAATGCACATAGTCCGTAGACTCTACGGACTATGTGAACTCAGACGAAATGACGAAAAAATAGTCCATACAAATACAGAAAAAAATGACAATTTATGACCCACATAAGATTTTGAGACAGAAAAAGGCTTGCTGAACAGTTCCTATCCTGCAATAACTTTGATGTCAACAGGATCACGTAGACCAAAATAGAAAGACATAAAGCAACCTCACGAGCACTAAAAGTAACAAAATATATAAGGAAATAAAATTAATATAATGAATATATAGATGAAAATAGATAATACTACTAAATAAAAATAAAATTATTAATAAAAAAAAAAATATTTATAAGGAAATAAAGGTAATTATAATTGACACAATGATTATATAAATAAAAATAGATTTTCCAATAATTCAAGACTAAGTGAAGTAGAAAGTAAATATTTAAGATTTATAAGAAACACAAATAATCCACTGACTACAGCCACTGACATCTTCATTGGAAGAAAATGGATTATGTTGGAAAAATTGTATTTCAGTTTGCACTGATGACACCCCGGGAATGGCTGGTCGAATGAAAGGCTTCACCTACATCAAAATTAAAACCAGATTTTCCTCACATCGCATCGGGTTCACGCATTGTTTTTTCATTGGGAAGTTTTGGAGGCAAAAACCATTCCTTCATCCCTATGGAGCACTTCAGGCACAAAGTCACTTTCTTGGTCCTCCTCGATTTAGTGTTTAGCAATATTGAGAGAAAAGGGGCCAAATTGGACTTATTTGAACAATTTGAAATTGTGAATGCCGCTACGAACAAAAATGTTAATCTTCTTAATGAATGTGTTTTTCCATCCTATTCCCCTCTATTATCTATACCATTCCCTTCCCCCTCTCAATGACCAAACCTGACCGTGACGCACGTCTCTGACGTCAATTGACAACCTTCACTCCCCCCCCCCCCCCCCCCCCCCGTCTCTTCTCTGTATATTGACTCGCTTGAATTGTAAATGTACCTTAGTAATTATTGCTGTGCAGACGAAACCTGGGTCGAAATTTTTCATCATATTTATGACTATTTTTCACAAAGTTACGCCTTCAAAAATTATCAGTATTATTAAACCTAATAAGAATAAAAACATTTTTTCAAGCCTCAAGAATTGAATCAATACTTCTGTAATATAATTCTGGTATTTATGTGTGAACCCAATGCGTTACAATGGAAATGATGTTAACTAAATTCACCTCATTACAGGGTAACACAAAGGAAACTGTTACAATTCGTACTAGAATTTATTTAGCTCTAGTTAATTATATGCTTTTTGAATCATTAATTCGTTATTGAAAATTATTAGTACCATTTTTTTGTGGTTTTCACTGATATACTACAAAACACATTAATGTTTTGTAAATTCTACAAAAGATAAACCAAGAACTCATAATACTAAATCGTTTATTTTCCAAATGCTAAAAATCACTATCTCTAATTATAGTTCATGCTGTTTGGGGGTTATTTTGTGTAAGGGTTTCCCCAAGTTTCGGTAGTTAGCCCCTTTGGCAGTGAACTAAAACATTATTTTGTAAGATTTTAAAGCAACAATTTTTCTTGTCAGAAATGTATATGACGTAAATGAAATATATTTTAAAAAAAATAACAAAAGTTCTTGGTAGCGTAAGGCTTTTCGCATTGGCCCTGTTCCTCTGTGGTTTATTCCCCGGTTCAGATGATTTTCTTTTCATGGAAATTTCTACTTTCTAAGTCAACTATGTCAACTTTCTATGTCAACTCACAGGGTGTCAGTGTCTGAGTCAGTTGTTGATAAGTGAGTAAGGAAGGTAAACATCAATTAAGCCTCATACCCGTTCTTATAATTAGCCTACTGGCTAATTAGCCTACTGGTGATAGTGAGGGCCATTATCACGGACAAACAAACCTTAGACTTTGCGAAGGATCGTTCAGAAAGATAATATGACCTCTTCAGTCTGGCACGTAGCAACCATCACGGTTGTTTTGCTGCAAATCTCCGGCCTGCTTCTTTCTCCTCTCATGCAAACACGATACGATTTGTTTTTGATTGCGTAAAGAAATTACCTCCCCACTGTAAAAACTGATGATTTATTCAAAAATACTGTTAATCGT
Organism: Pyrrhosoma nymphula; assembly: GCA_963573305.1. Classification (NCBI taxonomy): domain Eukaryota; kingdom Metazoa; phylum Arthropoda; class Insecta; order Odonata; family Coenagrionidae; genus Pyrrhosoma; species Pyrrhosoma nymphula. Next base: position 121,658,280 of record OY754334.1, read on the forward strand.
TGTTAGTTTGTGCTTACTGATGAACAGCGAAATATCACCTTGGCCTTTTTTCAATTCAAGCTATTCACAGTTTAAAAATACTTTTTTCTACTAAATAAGTATATATATAATAATAAAGCTTATGTGGTACTTTTTTGAAATTTAGTTCCCGATATTTTGTGTCTTTAAGCGCTAATTACATCTAATACTCTGAAATGTCCTCTCATGGAGTCAAATTTCGGATAAACAGACAATAGGTAAGATTACCTTTAACACAAGTGTAGAATGTAATTTTTTGTGAATTGACTCTCTCCAAAACACTTGCCTGTTAAACATGAGGAAATAATATTCATAATGAAACGATAAATGTCTACACCATGTCAAGTAAATATTAAGGAAGTAGTTTACACAATAAGAAAAGTAAAAGGCGTGATGTGGTGGAATTTCAACATAATGAAGAAAATAATTGCAATTTACCATGAGTAAAATAGAATTATTCCGACCGAGGCTCGATGTTAATACTACATCATCATAAAGTAAAGAATATGGAGCGTGTTGGGTTTTACATATCCCGTTAACAAAGAGGGTGGGGGGATTAGGGAAGGTGATGGGAGGGAAGAAAAGAGGATTCTCTCCCCCTTCACCCTAACAGGGTGAAGGGGGAGAGGGGAGAATCTGTAAGCTATTGACAGTTTCCGGAAGAAGGGCTGAGTATTAGAGTAAACAACAATATTATTAAAAATTAGAATAACACAAACTTTTGCTGGGGAAATGTTCCGCGGTGCGTCGTCATCCTTCGAGGTACATTGAGGATGTCCAAGTTACTCACACATAAAAACAGTGGGAAAAGGGTGGGAGTAATCTAAGAACGGGAGATATAAAACATTTTTTTCGTTTCCACAGATATGTAGGCACTAAGAGAAGGTGATGGACATAAGGTTGCCTCCGTTGGATGCATTCCACCTGCTCCCTTGTGTCTAATTTTCTGCCTTTGCTAAGTAGGCGCAACACTTTGAACTCAGGTGTGATTAATTTCTATCAGATGTTTCGCAAAAATGGAAGATGTGTTCCATGAGATGTAGCACTTTTTATGCTCTTTGATGCTAGTAAAAAAATTTCTACCCGTCTGCCAAATATATCTGACATTATACTCACACGTAATTTCATATACACCACACTTTTTAACTAAGCCTATAATCTTTGTTCAAACAGGAAACTTTGGACAATGGCAAAGGAGTATAAAATGAGACATGAAACCTGTCTTTGGGGGATGGTATTGGTGATTCTGTAGGAAAAAGAATTGATGAAAGGGGTTTTGCAACCCCCCGCCCCCCTCCTGTCCATCACCTTCGCTTAGTGCATGCAAACCTGTGATAAAGTGTTTTATATTTCCCGCGCTTAGATGAATCCCCCTCCCCCGTTTTCTCCACTGTGTGAGTAACTTGGACTTCTTCAAGGCATCTCGAAGGATGACGACGCGCCGCGGGATATTTACCCAACGACATTTTGTGTTTTTATAATTTGTTGCCATTTTGTCCCTCATTTGTAACCATTTCCCCTCACCTTCCCTTATCCCCCCACTCTCTTTATAAACTTGTGTGTGTGTATATATATATATCCCGACTCGTACCAAATGCCTTACCTGACGATGATGTAATTCATCGAATCGAATAAATCTATTTTACCCATGGAATGCAATTTCCGTCTTCATAATGAGTTCATTTATTTTATAGTAATAAGATCAGAATATATATATATATATATATATATATATATATAAATAAACTTTGCCACAGGTGGGGCGGAAATAAATATAGAAACACAAAAAAAAGAAGAACACTCACACACTATACGTTCTGATATTTCGGCAGCCGAGCTGCCTTTCTCACAGAATGAAGGATACAGAATGATGGATAGGCATGGGACAAGGGGTAGAGTGAGGTAGGAGGAGAGGGAGGAGAAAGGGGTAAGAAAGGGGAGAAGAGGGGGGGGCGGGAGGGGGTCAGAAGAGGAGAGGGGGGGGAGAAGAGGGGAAGAGGCGGGAGAGGGTCGGAGAAGGAGGAAGGGATGTGGGAGGGAGGAAAGGGGAGGGGCGGGAGGGGATAAAAGGAGGAGAAAGGGGAGAGGAGAAGGGGCGGTAGGGGTCAGTGAGCCCGATTTAATCCGGGGGGATTATAGGCAGAATAAAGCCAGATACAAGCCAATTCTAATGTACGTAATTGAAGGGGAGAGGCAGAGGGAGGGAGGGAAGACAATATGCCTGCTCGGAAACATTTGTCAAAACTGACATTGAGGGAGGAAGCATGGACCGGGACGGGGAAGGAGGCATTGGGCGAGGACGGCTTACAACTGGCTCGGTGGCCGGTCAATCTAACACTTAAGGCGTTAGTGGTGAGACCATTGTAATAGGAATCGCAAAGGTTGCAAAGGAGGATGTACACAATGTTGTGGGAAGTGCATGACCGAGAGGGGACGGAAGGAAGTGGGTGGGAGAGGAATTTAGCGGGGAGGGGGTCGGTAATAAGAATAGGGCACGTTTTGCATCTCGCGCGATGGCAGGGGTTGGGTGGGGTTTTAGAGCTAATATAGGGTTTAGTCAGCGGTTTGGTGGTTTTTAGGATGCTGGAGAGGTTAGGGGGACGCCTGAAGGTGAGAGAGGGACATTTGGGGAATGTGTTTTTGGTGGTGAGATTATCAGAGAGGAGTGGGAAAAGGTTTTTAATGATTTTTTTGAGGGCATGGACGCCTGGGAAGTAGGTGGTACAGAGGGAGAGGTTGTAATTCTCCTTATTTTGGGTTGGTTTAGGAGGAAAGGGTTTTTTGAGAATTCGTTTATTGAGAAGAGTCTCAGGATATCCTCGTCGGAGAAGGGATTGGTGCAAAGAGGAAAGGAATTTATCAAGGGAATCGGGGTTATTACATATGCGAAAACCTCGTGTAGATAGAGAGTAGGGGAGGGATCTTTTAGTATGGGAGGGATGGCAGCTGTTATAGTGAAGATATTGCTTCTTATTGGTGGGTTTGATGTGGACTGAGGTGTTGAAATGGTGGTTGGAGAGAGTGATATCTACATCAAGGAAGGTGACATGGGAAGAAGAGAAATGAGAGGTGAAGGAGAGAGAAGAGAAATCGTTGAGAGCGGAAATAAATGAATTAAAAGAATCGACGTCATGGGGCCAGAGAAGGAAAATGTCGTCGATGTATCGAAGCCAGAGTAAGGGTTTCAGGGGTTGTGAGGATAGGAAGGACTCTTCGACAAGGCCGAGGAAAAGGTTGGCATAGGAAGGGCTGAATCTGCTGCCCATGGCGCAGCCTTTGGTTTGAAGGTAGAAGCGGTCATTAAAGGAGAAGGAGTTGTGAGTCAAGATGAAGTGGGACAGGTCAATAAGGAAATCGGAGCTAGGGTTATGAGGAGTAGGGCGAGTATCAAGAAAATGCTTAACGGCGGATAAGCCTTCGGCGTGGGGGATGGAGGTATAGAGGGAGGTGACATCAATGGTGGCCATGATGATGTCGGAATCATTGGGGAGGGGGGTGGAGAGGAGGCGATCCAGGAAATGGTAGGTATCTTTGATGTAGGAAGGCAGGGAATGGACTAGAGGCTGAAGGTAATGGTCGACGAAAGCGGAGATGCGTTCAGTAGGGGAGTGGCAAGAGGAAACTATTGGCCGGCCAGGGTTGTTGGGCTTGTGTATCTTCGGAAGGATATAGAAATGGGGAGTGCGGGGATGAGCGGGAGAAAGTAGAGAAATATCGTTGCTAGTGAGACCTTCCTTGGGACCTTTGTCTTTAAGGAAAGAGATGATCTCCTCGTGGAATTTTGGGTTTGGGTCGTGAGAAGTGGGAGCGTAGGAAGAGGGGTCCGAGAGTTGTCTGAGGGCTTCGTTGATGTAGTCTGAAGAGTTAAGTACTACCACAGTAGAGCCTTTGTCAGAAGGTGTGATGACTATGTTGGGATTGTGAGAAAGGTCTTTTAAGGCTTTGATTTCCGACGAGGATAGGTTGGATGCGGGCTTTAAGGAAGTGAGAAAGGATGGATCAGCAATTTTGGAGAGAAGGAGGTTCGTGAAAACTTCTAAGGGATGATTGGAAAGCAAAGGTTTGGGTTCATGTGAAGAGGGCGGTTTGAAAATGGTCAGGGCAGGATGTACAGAATTTTGAGAAGAAGTATCGGGAAGTGGCAGTTGGGAGCGCTGGGATTCCCAAAAGAATTTCCATTTTAATTTTCGGCAAAAATTGAGGGTGTCTGTGAGAAGTTTGACAGGATTAACCTTAGGTGTCGGCGAAAACGAAAGACCTTTGCTCAAAACAGAGATTTCGGAAGGGGTAAGGGAAGAAGAAGAGAGGGTTATGACTTCTTGTTTTGTGGGATCGTAGGCGTCTTCGGCGGGGCGGGAGGGGGGGGTTTGAGGGTCTTTGGAAGAAGGTACGCGCTGTGGGAAAAACCGGGAGGTGGGAGGGGGTGGACGGGCGAGTTGAAAAATGCCTGCTAGGTCGGGCTTTGAGGAATATAATGGCGGGTTAGGTGGGGTTGGGGCCGCAATGTTTAGCGGCAAGGAGAGTCCATGATGAAGGTAGGAAATACACAAGGAGGACAGTTTTTTGAAAGCTTTTTGGCGTCTAAAATTAAGGGAGCGTAAAGAAGAGGTAAGAAGTCTCTGGATTGTGGACAGTAATTCCGAATTGTATAGGCTGATGATATGGATGAGGGATTGAATGTTGGAATGGTATTGGGACACAAGAGATTTGTATTGGGCGAGAACTAAAAGACAAAGATTGTACGAGATTTGATACGAGTGAGCATGAAAAAACGGGTGAATAGAAGGAGGCATGCCTGAAGTGGGAATTTTGATGATTAAGCCGTTCGGAATTATGCCCAGGGAAAGACAGGAGGACAAAAATTCTACATGGCAAGTGTACTGAGCTAATTTAAAGGAATATTTTTTAAAATTGATAAGCCAGATTTTGGTGAGATTAGGAGCGGGCATGTTAGGATATAAAGGTTAATGGATAGAGGAATAGAGCAAGGGAGGGAGTGGAAAGGAGAAAAATTACAAAGGAGTGGAACAGTGGTGAAAGGAGTGATAGGACAGTGAGAAAGATTACTACAGCTTACGACTCAGCAACTGGAGAAGCAGCACGCTGGAACTGAAGAGGCCGCTCGTGGACAGAAGATCACACAGAGAGATGGTTGCATAGCACTACAATAAACGAGTTCGTGGAAAATCACACACGTGATAATTTAAATAAAAATAAACTTTGCCACAGGTGGGGCGGAAATAAATATAGAAACACAAAAAAGAAGAACACTCACACACTATACGTTCTGATATTTCGGCAGCCGAGCTGCCTTTCTCACAGAATGAAGGATACAGAATGATGGATAGGCATGGGACAAGGGGTAGAGTGAGGTAGGAGGAGAGGGAGGAGAAAGGGGTAAGAAAGGGGAGAAGAGGGGGGGGCGGGAGGGGGTCAGAAGAGGAGAGGGGGGGGAGAAGAGGGGAAGAGGCGGGAGAGGGTCGGAGAAGGAGGAAGGGATGTGGGAGGGAGGAAAGGGGAGGGGCGGGAGGGGATAAAAGGAAGAGAAAGGGGAGAGGAGAAGGGGCGGTAGGGGTCAGTGAGCCCGATTTAATCCGGGGGGATTATAGGCAGAATAAAGCCAGATACAAGCCAATTCTAATGTACGTAATTGAAGGGGAGAGGCAGAGGGAGGGAGGGAAGACAATATGCCTGCTCGGAAACATTTGTCAAAACTGACATTGAGGGAGGAAGCATGGACCGGGACGGGGAAGGAGGCATTGGGCGAGGACGGCTTACAACTGGCTCGGTGGCCGGTCAATCTAACACTTAAGGCGTTAGTGGTGAGACCATTGTAATAGGAATCGCAAAGGTTGCAAAGGAGGATGTACACAATGTTGTGGGAAGTGCATGACCGAGAGGGGACGGAAGGAAGTGGGTGGGAGAGGAATTTAGCGGGGAGGGGGTCGGTAATAAGAATAGGGCACGTTTTGCATCTCGCGCGATGGCAGGGGTTGGGTGGGGTTTTAGAGCTAATATAGGGTTTAGTCAGCGGTTTGGTGGTTTTTAGGATGCTGGAGAGGTTAGGGGGACGCCTGAAGGTGAGAGAGGGACATTTGGGGAATGTGTTTTTGGTGGTGAGATTATCAGAGAGGAGTGGGAAAAGGAACTGACCCCTACCGCCCCTTCTCCTCTCCCCTTTCTCCTCCTTTTATCCCCTCCCGCCCCTCCCCTTTCCTCCCTCCCACATCCCTTCCTCCTTCTCCGACCCTCTCCCGCCTCTTCCCCTCTTCTCCCCCCCCTCTCCTCTTCTGACCCCCTCCCGCCCCCCCTCTTCTCCCCTTTCTTACCCCTTTCTCCTCCCTCTCCTCCTACCTCACTCTACCCCTTGTCCCATGCCTATCCATCATTCTGTATCCTTCATTCTGTGAGAAAGGCAGCTCGGCTACCGAAATATCAGAACGTATAGTGTGTGAGTGTTCTTCTTTTTTTTGTGTTTCTATATTTATTTCCGCCCCACCTGTGGCAAAGTTTATTTATATATATATATATATATATATATATATATATATATATATATATATATATATATATATATATTCTGATCTTATTACTATAAAATAAATGAACTCATTATGAAGACGGAAATTGCATTCCATGGGTAAAATAGATTTATTCGATTCGATGAATTACATCATCGTCAGGTAAGGCATTTGGTACGAGTCGGGATATATATATATACACACACACAAGTTTATAAAGAGAGTGGGGGGATAAGGGAAGGTGAGGGGAAATGGTTACAAATGAGGGACAAAATGGCAACAAATTATAAAAACACAAAATGTCGTTGGGTAAATATCCCGCGGCGCGTCGTCATCCTTCGAGATGCCTTGAAGAAGTCCAAGTTACTCACACAGTGGAGAAAACGGGGGAGGGGGATTCATCTAAGCGCGGGAAATATAAAACACTTTATCACAGGTTTGCATGCACTAAGCGAAGGTGATGGACAGGAGGGGGGCGGGGGGTTGCAAAACCCCTTTCATCAATTCTTTTTCCTACAGAATCACCAATACCATCCCCCAAAGACAGGTTTCATGTCTCATTTTATACTCCTTTGCCATTGTCCAAAGTTTCCTGTTTGAACAAAGATTATAGGCTTAGTTAAAAAGTGTGGTGTATATGAAATTACGTGTGAGTATAATGTCAGATATATTTGGCAGACGGGTAGAAATTTTTTACTAGCATCAAAGAGCATAAAAAGTGCTACATCTCATGGAACACATCTTCCATTTTTGCGAAACATCTGATAGAAATTAATCACACCTGAGTTCAAAGTGTTGCGCCTACTTAGCAAAGGCAGAAAATTAGACACAAGGGAGCAGGTGGAATGCATCCAACGGAGGCAACCTTATGTCCATCACCTTCTCTTAGTGCCTACATATCTGTGGAAACGAAAAAAATGTTTTATATCTCCCGTTCTTAGATTACTCCCACCCTTTTCCCACTGTTTTTATGTGTGAGTAACTTACCCCTTTCTCCTCCCTCTCCTCCTACCTCACTCTACCCCTTGTCCCATGCCTATCCATCATTCTGTATCCTTCATTCTGTGAGAAAGGCAGCTCGGCTGCCGAAATATCAGAACGTATAGTGTGTGAGTGTTCTTCTTTTTTGTGTTTCTATATTTATTTCCGCCCCACCTGTGGCAAAGTTTATTTTTATTTAAATTATCGCGTGTGTGATTTTCCACGAACTCGTATATATATATATATATATATATACTGTACATCTGTAGCTAATTATTCTAATTCAGCCAATTCTTTGGTGACAACAGTGACTGTTCCGTCACAGGTGTACTCAGGATGTAACGGAGGAAAGACTGTCGTCACCTAAAAACCTGTACCTAAGTTGTACCTGAAAACATGGGAACCAGTAGGTATGTCAAGCCACTGCGCAAGCCTTCACTCTGTTTTGCTATATACTTATAATTAATGACACAAGGAAAACACTTGCAGAGTTTTGTAACGTGAAAGTCTCACTTGAAAATGATGTAGTTATCTTAAAACTAGTAGAAAATATATCTTTGATTAGTGGAACACTGCCATTGTTTTGTTTCTGTCATTATGGAACAGTTCCACCTCATCACGTCTAAATCTGTATTATAAATAAATATTTGGTTGTTTTTAGCTCTTGACACTAAATCTTGTACAATCATTTTCAGAGTTCTCGTGCATTTATTTAACTATAGGAGAGGAGGTTGCGCAAACATTTGAAGTTAGTTCCATTTCGGCGCATTAAGTATACTGGGAAACAGAGTCACATCATCTCAGAAAGTAGAGATATACCGAGGACTTAAGTTTACCTTTTGGCCATTTACAATTTTCCATCTATCATTTGAGTCAAAAATAGTGTAGGGTGGATGTTGGGAGCTAGTCAGAAATTTCCTGGTATCTTCCCCTTCTTCAGCCGGCCATGGTTGGCAGGTTGGTAATTCACTGGCCTGGCTACACAAAGGTCCCTAGCTTGAAACCCTCCTTGGGCAAGGTACTGTGTTTATCTTAGGATTATGGTTTACTTCGCGAGATATAATCTGGCAATAGGAGCACAAAAAAACAAGGTACACAACAACTAGGAATAACATATTATGGAGGATCATTTATAATGTACACAGAGTCAAACGTCGCCCAATCCCACCTGGGCTCCATGTCCTTGCTGTACATACTTAAATGCTGAAAAAGTGGTGAACGACAAAGATTTTTTTTGCTTTATCAGTGATGAGAAGCTGAGAATGCTTTAAAAATGCTTTCTATAATTGCTGGAGGGAAAAGGTTTCCTCAGCCAATAATCCGACCACAGACTGAATTACCTTTGGGATTTAAAACCCTGGGTAGCGTAGTGGTGTGTGCATTGGCCTAGAGAGCCAAAGATCTAAAATTGGCTTTTCGGTCCACAAAACCTTTTACCTCTTGCAATTTCCAAAGCACTAGTCGCCATGCCTTGTGGAAGCTGAAACCATCTAGCATAGGGCAGTTTATAATGCAATGGGATTATAGGATACACATAATTTTATGCAAAGGAGTTTCTCTGGTTCATAAATATCCTTACATATGCAAGATTTAATGGATCGTAATGGCACCTGCATGACAACTAGTTCCCCTGTATCCTCAAAGAAATTGCGTATTGAATGAGGAATTCTGGTTGGCATATTGTTCTGCGCATTGGCTAGGTTATGGCGTGACGTGAGAGATTGTAGAGTACCTCCTCGCCGATGGAGGCATCTTTAAAATAGTAATTTTCCTTCACGATTGCCATATTTAATTCATCGTAATGGCACGCCGCAGCTAGTGCAGTTATATCCTCAAGAATTTTTTCCGGAATAAGGATAAAAATTTGCAAACAACAGGGTGAATAGCACTAATAATAACAACAAAAACTGTAGCCTTTGGCCTCTTCCGTATGCACCTACTCCATGGTTTAGGAATTAACGTCGACATTGACCCTTCAACTTTGGCATTCGTGATCTTCGTGAGTTCGGCTCGCAGTGTCTCTCTCGGCCCATCTAGTCTCGTTTCGCATCTTGCCATTCTCCGCCCTGTTCTCGTGACGTCCTTCCTCCTCACGAATCCGGACGTGACGAACCTGACTGCTAGAGAGATCACCCATTTGCGCAACGACCCACCGCGAGCCACGCGGCCTTTTCGCAGCGGTCCCTATCGCAAGGTTGGTATGCGGGTGGGAAGTGTGGGGGTATGGGGACCGAATATTCTGTCTGTCTTGGTCTCGGTCACGTTCCGCGAGGTATCAACCTTTTAAGGTAGTTTTGGCGAAATAGTTCCCTAGTCAAAATGGAGACCATATTCGACTTTTATATTTTATTTTCAGCGTCTGTGAGAAGTATGAAGTAAATATTGTAATATTAATGGTGAGAAAATATAGTTGCATATGACAAAAATTCTCAGTAATTAAATTATCATATCTGAATAAGTCTCTAACATGACTCATTTTTTCACGTCGCGACGTGAAAAAATGAGTCAAGTCAAGCAAGACGCGTCGTATGGCTAATAAGCTTCCTCAAAACGGAAGGTTTTTTTGGCGATTCTGTAAAAATTACTGAAGTGAGCAATAGATTAATTTTTATAAATAGTTGAGAAAACATACAAACTACATACCGTTAGTTTTTTTGATGAAATCTATGCGTTTTAAATTCCTATTTTTTCAATATTCTCCCTCTGAAGCGCACAGCCGTAATATATCCCATGTAAAATAGATCGTATTTTTAGGTAAATTGCTCTAAAAGTAGTTCAGTAAGGGGTTGATATTTTTATATAGGTAATTGGAAAGTTTTTTCTTTATAGAGATAACGCTCAAACTACCTTAAGAAGCGAGAGACAACTTTGGGGATACCTTGAGGGGGAGTGCGCCCCGCGCGAGTGGTTTGCTTCGTGGTGGCGAGGTTTTCATTTCGTGAATTTGCCAATGATGGCGCGCCCCCTCGCTCACTCGACTTCAAGGTGCAAACGTTTCGACTGGGGAGATTTTGTGCGGTGTAGCCGTGCATTAATAGGAGAGTTTCAATCCGTAATAAACGAAACGGTATGTGTCGTAAAATGTACGGTACACTCATACCTCGGTACTACGCACCTCTCATTAACGGATTTTGGAAGCAGCGGACAAATTTGGAGCAGCCGTACAATTTTAAATTCCCGCGCGCTACGGATGGAGTTTTGGCAACACCGAACGGGGGCCGTTGCTAAGAGAACTGATCCCTAGTTGGCAGGCAGCCACTTTGTTTACGTCAGTGTAACAACACTTGTAGCTCATTGCTACATGGTATTGCTTTGCTCCACTATACATATTCCTCTGTCTTTCGAAATGTAATTGTTAATCTTAGCCACTCCTAACGTAACCTTACCTTAGTGTCGGTACTTACAGGCAATCGGCTTATCGGACTGGTGTTTCTCCTATTATTCCATTGTACCGACGCATTAGTGTATAGTGGTAGCGGAACATGAGGGCAGTCGATGAGTTGTTATCGGGTTTCCCACTGGGTTAGGTTTTCCATGATTGCCGACGTTTCGGCAGGAGACTTTCCTGCCATTTTCAAGGCTGTGGATGCGGACGGTCTTGGTGTTCCAGTCTATTTATTCTCTGTTCCCCTCACCGTGGTCTCCGTTCATTGGCTATCCGTTCCCGCCAATATTATGATTTCCTGCCTTTTTCAAGATAGGGTTTCAGGTACAGCTGAGACGAAAACCCTGATCCCTGTTGAGATTGTTGGCCGTGAGCCGGATCTCAATGGCCTCTTCAGTAATTCTATCCCAATATCCTCTGGTTCTGCCCAGAATGGTGGTTTCTTCCCAATGGACGGAGTGATTTTCTTCTAGGCTGTGTTCCGCCACAGTAGATTTTTCCTTCTGGCAGAGTCTGAAGTGGCGTCGATGTTCTTTCAATCTTGTTTCCATAGTTCTCCCTGTTTCGCCAATATAGACCTTGCCACACTCGCAAGGTATGCGGTGAATTCCGGGTACTTTGAGGCCAATTGTCACCCGTACGAAACGAGAAGTCAACGATGGAAACGTTCGTGTGGAAGGGGTCAACAAAGGAGTGGAGGGGAGAGGACAGGACATGGAATGCAATGCTGCCAATATAACTGAATTTAACTTGAGAGGGTGGGAAAGTGTCAGTCAGCAGCGTGCTTAGCTCTAAAATGAACTATAAGGGAGCTTTAATGATGCCTGAGTTTTAAAAATTGGAAATGGCTCAGAACGATGTCCATCATAGGTGTATAGTATTTTAGACAGTGGGTTATGAGTGTATAATTTGTTTACTTCACAAATAAGCAAAAAAACGTTTGTTTTCGGGAAAAATCAGTGGCTGTAGGGAAGGGAATGTCATTTTTTTAACGAATGAAAGTTATAGATAGATAGAAAACCTACATAATAAGTCAAACGATAAATAAATTGATCAAATCATTTATTAGCATTCGCAACAAATGGCTCATTTTAACATTGTTAACAAAGTAGTTATAATAATTATTTTTTTAACATCTTTGCAATTTCGTAAAACATTCTTTCAATTTTGACAAATAAGACTAAAATTGAGTTTAAAAAATTTAAATACTTCATTTCAGTTTAAAATATGTAATAATTTTTGAACAGTTTAATTTTTTATCCAATGAGGGTCATTTTGCAATCAAATTTCCCAACGTGTGAGCAGTTTTGCGGCATTCTCAATTAGAACGTTTTGAAGCTTCAACATCAAGAATTATTGGCGAATCAGTAAAAACGATACATTTTTAATAAATAAATTATTTAAACCGCTAATAAAGTAAACGATAAATTTTTCTTTAATATCGTTTTGTTTATCCCTCCTGGGATAAAGAATTACAACTGTGCGAACACTATTAAATACTTGGAACTCAAATTTAGCACACTAATTGGAAGCATGTTTTATGAAATTGCAAAGAAATCTAAAAAAACACTCATTATATTTAATTAACGATGTTAAAATGAGCCATTTTTTACGATTGCTAACAAACGATTTGATCGATTTATTCGTCATATGTCTTATTTTGTAGGTTTATGTAATACTTACCACTTTTAATCATAAAAAATGCCATTTCCTTCCATATAGCCACTGTTTTTTTTCAATAACCCCAAAAACCTACGTCTTTTCACTTATTTGTGAAATAAACAAATTTTCCACTCAAAACACTTTGTCTAAAATATTATGTATCTATTATGCGCATCGTTCTGAGCCATTCCCAATTTTAAAAAAACTCGGGTAAAAATTTAATTAAGAGAAACATTTCTGGCCCAACGTTTATGATCCAAACAAAGATGCATCAAAATGCGCTGATAGTATTTGCAGTCAATCTAAGCAATCGCATTCATAGCCATAGAGAGCTATAAATTTAAGTATAATTACAGACTGAGCATTTGAAAATGGCAACGAAGGTTTGCGACCCCGGGAATTCTGTTAGTCACCTGGTAGGAGATTACCTACGTTACATACCAGTGCGGGCCTAGTTTGTATGCAATGTTCTCCCACTGAGAAATTATCTGCGCAACTGCCACGCAGGGCTGAAAATTGTCAGTTGCGCGCTTCACGGATGTTTACGCTCTAAACACGGCTGCATAAAAATACGCTGATAGCGTTCGCAACCCATCAGAGAAGCCCATCAAAACAATCGAATTTAGAGCCATAGGGAGAGCTATAAAGTTGATTTCAATGACACATTGAGCTTTTGGAAGTTGGTAGTGAAGAGTTGCGATTTTTATAACCCTAGTACTCAAACGCGGAAACTACCTCCCTCCCCGTGTGGAGTCAGTTCATATTTCGTCTCAATCACAAATCCTACTATTTCCTTTCTTTCCCTTCCCTCACTTGCTTAACATCATCACCTCTATCACTTGGCCTTGTGCATCCATGTACGTGCAAAGACAACATAGACGTTTGTTCATCATTTTAGATGATTTTTCGGTGCTTCTGTAATCGTGTGTTCTACCGATCAAAGTTCTCACATCGGCATGTTCTGTGCCCCAGGGTGTTTATGAAAGTGTTTTTAAAAGAAGTAAAACAAGTTTTAAAAACTTAGAATGCAATTAACTACTAAAGTTTGCTAATGAAAATATTTCTGACGATTTCTTCTTGCCAACAAAAGAGCAAAATACTAAATGAAGATTTTTCAATGGAATTCCTCAAAGCCGAAAGGTATTATAATTTAGACAAATAAGTTGTTTATTTCATGTTTCAGAAACAGATGTAAAATCTTGGTTAACAGAAACCAATTAAAGACAAAAACAGGCAATACAGTTTCGAACACGCTTGACTGTTTGAACTTCCATCAGCTGTGTGGCTCTCTATTCACTCGTTGTAGTTTTTAACGTAACCAAGATGCAATTCTTGCATTTGGCTGTGGCAAGTCATACTTGGTCGGAAGGAAATAAGGCCTGACTTTTCATAAAAGACATATTTTTGCAAATATTCATTTGAAAATCAATAAAGTGTCAGATTATTCAGAAATTTTTCTATGTCAAAGATGTGACCCACAATTCAGCGCGTGAAAGAGGGTTTTCAAACTGCCTCAGATTGCCTCCACCCTTCAGACTCCACGTCCAATCACTCGGAACATGTAGTATTAATGGCGGTGAAATGTCAGCAGAATTAGGTTTTCACGTTAAACAGATCTCTAACATACTCTCCTTTTGATTTTCCTTCTGCGATGAGGAAATAGTTCCGAAAACAGGTTCTTTCTGTTGCAAAAGTGTGCTTCTTTTCTTTCCTATGACAAAGTAAATAATTTACACAGTATATCTGACGAATATGCCATAATCCTTTTTGGACATGACTGCATATCCTGTCCTAATCAAATGATACTTCCTTAAATGGCATCCGAGCTGACGTTCAACGAAGATACTCCACGCGGAAGGAACCAAGAAAGTGGAAACATGTTGGAAATAGACAAGAGAGCAATGAAAGAATTAGATATTATAAGAAAATAACCATCGCTAAGATTAAGTGAAGACGTAGGGCTAGTTGAGATTACTAAAAGCTACGCCATTCTCACATTCCTTCTCGGGCTAATCATTCCATTGATGGCTCCATGGGTGCAGAAATTGCGATTCATGAATGCACAAGCTGAAAAAGCCATCGAAATATTTGTGGGATAAAGAAACATTTCCGTCTTTCCGCCATTGCAGAAAATACCTGGTCAGAACCAGGGTACAAAATTGACTTTGGAAACGTTGACGTGATGGCAATAGGGAACCGTTATTTTCCAATATGTAGTCATAAGAGAAACCGTGGAGATAATGAAGAGTCCAGAAAACTGCAACCGGAAAGCCGGTTATACCCTCACGGTGACGTGGAAGAGAGTAATTACTCCGGCCAATCAGGATGTACAGTTTCAAATTCAAAATGAAGCAGCCGTTGAGAATACGCCTTAGCAACCGCCTACAACACATATTTAGCGGCCGAATTCCAACGAAAATACTTTACCTGACTACGCCTAAAAAACGTAGTGACAAAGCAACCAAACGCGATGGATCCCGGAAATGATAAAATGCAAATTATAAAAAATCGCGGAAACCTGAAGAATACCATTAAAATTCATCAAAAGGTACATTTCCCTTGATATTGACACGAGCTCCCTTTGGCTAAGTAGGCAAAAAAAATTTAGGCTTCTGGGGCGTAATTTGTAGTTAAGCCGATAATGGGTACACATTCTGTATCAGTATATTTAATATAAATTCCAGCGATCTTGATTCCATGCTCGACTAGTAAGCTCGTATTTTCCTCAAGACCGATTTTCAAGAGAAAGAACAAGTCTATTCTGTCTAATTTATTTTAATTTTTCTACTCAAAATTTCTATTTGTTGTTCATGAACTTGAAGCGAAAATTTCTAGGTCTTGGGAAAGTTCTAAGCTATTAAACAGAAAAATACGAATAAAGTATAAAAACTAAAAGGTTTTACAGTCTTTTTCTCTTGAGGGAAATCAGCGTGGGAACCAGTGCGTAACATCCCATAAATATCTATTTTCTGCAAACAATTAAACCCATTCGTGCTGTTCGAGCAGCCTTGAAAGATTCAAGATTCACGACCAAGCAAATAAAATTACCCATTCCGAAAGCTTCCTTCGTCGTCAAGGTCGGCGAAAGGTTTTTTGTTTGCCGTAACACGCTTGAGCTATGGAGTAATGCTTGTGATCGCTGACAGGAACTTTGACTGTGTAAAACAATGTCTTCTCTACTATTTCATACTATTCACATGATAAATGATTTTTGTTTTTCAATTTATTTGCTTTTTTTCCACTTTTGTATCTCAACAATACTATTAAGTTCAAGGACTACATTTCAATTGTTTTTTTGTTTTCACTTTTCTTTAGTAATGATATTATTTATTTCAATTTTGGTTCAAAAATATGTATATGTAAAGCAAATGTTTATGAGGCTTATTGGTCTGCGAAAATAAACGCTTATTATTCTTACTATTATTCTCCGCGTGTAGCTCTGCCGAAGAGTCTGGAAAAGGAATCAGAATATTCTCGCCAGCTTATTAGTAATAGAGCTTTAATGCTTTTCTCTCAGCTATACCACGTTTTTATGTCTCAATTGCATCAATTTGCCGCATCTCCGCGATAGCCGTATGATTGAGGAATATGTGTATAAACACCTCAATAGCTCTAAATCCCTTGATATAGAGTCGATCTTTCATAATAACTAATTATTTTATCTAATTATTTATTATGGATGACGGAATTCGTTTTGTTCATGGCATTGCACGTCCAGTAGCTGTGAGGATGTATTGAAGTGTAGAAGTGTGCTGTGAGGAAGTATTGAAGCAGTGTAGAAGGAAGCCACGGTATTTTAACTGGTTAAAGTGTTCGGGAAAATATTGAGAGATCCGGATTTGAGTCCAAATCAAGGCGTATGATTTTTTTCGTAGAATTTTTATAAATCTTTGCTTTTGAGATTGGCGCCGATAAGTCAATACCGCGCCTAGTTCGTGGCACAATCAAAACAGTATTCGTTGAATATGGGTTTTGATATTCAGTTTTGAACACCATAGAGATATAGACCATAGTACACCATAGACAATAAATTGGTCTCACTTTTTTTGGGATGCGAATAATAGCTAAAACCAGGATTGATCAGCTTATATCTATCGATCTTTTCCGATAAAACAGTGCTATAATATTTAGATTTTAACTTCCACATGTACGTATATAATCTTTTTTCTCGCCATATCTTTTCAGCAGCGATATCCTAATTTATACCTACCCTTCACTAAATACACGATCTCAGCGAAACATTTATTGTAGGAAATAATTAATAGTGTATTTGGTCCCTAAAGCCTTGAGCAGTCGGGGAAAGACCTCTGGTTCAAAAGTGGATGGTGCTTAATGAAAGCACAGCCAACCAAACCTGAAATAGGTATGGTTTCTCGAAGATGGTATTGAGCCGTGCACATAATTTTTTCCCAGAACTAGCTTGATGGTATGGGTATTTGACGAAAAACTATTTTACACTGGAAAATGGTAGCTTGAGGAAACCTTTAGGCCTTAAAGCATATTCTTGTTTTGAATTATAATTAATCCATGGTAAGCTAAATTGTTATTTTGGCAACCGGGTAAAATTACTTCAAAGTGATGAACGGAGTTTACGTATCAATTAGAGATGTTAAAGAAAAAATACCCGTGTAATAACTCTAAACAAAGGAATATTCTTAATCATTTCAAGCAGAAACCTAAATTTTAACTTAGAAGTTGAGTTTTCTCGATTGGTATTTATTGCGATTCTCTGCGCCGAGCAGTTTGCCTAAGAGTACAATAATTTCTAATGCATTTAAATTGTGCGGACACAGGCATATCTACCCTAAGTAACCCACCGATATTTGGGTCAGTTATTGAAAGCGAGAAATAATGTATCCGATACTCAGTTTCTACAGGAGAGTTAATGAACTTGTGTCGAGATTCAACGGATAAAAAAAAACATTTTTGGAATATGGGCTTATGTTTCCAGGAAAATTCACGAACGAGAGTGATAAAGATGCACACTTATATAATTTTATAAATTTTGAATAAAAATCGCTGGTTGATGATTTATTATACGTTTAGCAAGAGATTTCGGTCGTAAGAAAATTGAAAATTTCTCATAAGTCATTTCAGTTGGTGAGTAATTCTGATTTGATATGTTCTGTTGATATCCTTTGGCTGCTTCATAATAACTTTTGGCCCCCCAAAAATGTGTGCAGGCCGGTCATAAGCCAAGTACTACTGGAAAGACGAGGCAAGGCAACACGGCGTTCATTGGAAAAATTTTAATAAGTCTAATCTCCTCATAAGCTAACTTAGAAAATAAATATGCAGGATAGATACACCTAAGTAAAATCATCTTTGGAAAGTGACTCGCACATGTAGCTAATAATGGTAATTAGAGCGATATTTTTCCTAAATCAAAATAAAGATCATATTCGATTTTAATTTTTAATATAGGCAGTCGTTATAAGCGTTAAGTAAATATATAGTAACATTAATATCGGAAAAACGTTCTTTTTAAGACGAATTAACTTGTAAGTAACTAACTTCACCCTCATGATTGAAGCCTTAACTTGCTTTACGTTTTCACATCTTATGTTGAAAACTACCGCATAACCGTAGATTTTCAGCAATTTTATGAAAAGTCTTATGATGAGTAATGAATTTGTTATTAAAAGTAATTGAAAAACATACGAAATACTCACCATTTAATGTATCGCGCTATCTGCGCGTAAAAACACCTTCATGTTTTAAAATAACGTCTTTGTGGAGCGCACAGCCGTGGCATAATCCCATGAGAAATGGCGTCTATCTTTTGGGAAACTTGTTAAAAACCAGTCCCATAAGTGACTGATATTTTGCTATTACTTGAAAGACAAATATTTATACATAAAATCAGGTAAAATTCATCAAATTTTATTCGTATTTGTCTCTCTCTCCAACTATCTTAATTCAAATTAGTGTAATCATTCAATTTCATTTTCTCGAAGAAATGTTAACTAATGTTATGACTCAATGTACTATTGGACTATTCAATTCAAGTTGACGGATCGGGGGTCGAATAATTTCATAGCAAAAAGCTTACATCTGCCAGCAGTCTCTTGTAATTTTTAAAATATGCATACTAGTGTTAAAATATATGCTTGTGCTTGGATTATCACTCCACTTGTTTGCTCATTTTTAAGCAATAAGCCTATATTGTGGCCATTTAAGTATACGACTAGAAATGGTATGCGCTGCATATTTACAGCTTAGAATGAAATCGAAGAAATGTAAAATGTATCAGCAATTACTATCCTCATGAATAATGCGAGCCTCATGTTCCATTTGTAAAATCATCAATCTTTCCCATTCCAGGTTTTTAAAAATTATTCGAAGGCTACGAGCAGAGAATGCAGCGTCCATATTTATTTACTGCCGAAAGAAAATAAAAACGGAAATATTTGTTGCTCTAGATTACACACCTGTCCGTAAAAAAGTTTATTATTCAGATGCGAAGCACTCGAGTAGAAATGAAGATCACGAGAACAATCTCTTTTCTTTTAGCAGAAAAAATTTGACAGGCGTCTCCCGCGCCGCGCGCCGCTCAAAAACGGAACTCGTGCTTTCAGCGCGAGCAATGTCCTTGGAAGGGCAGTCGGCGAGTGGAAATTGCAAGATTCACATTCAGCGATTTAGGGGGCGTCCAAAGCTTAAAAACTTGGGCGGGGTGAGGTGGTGGAGGAGGGTTAGGAGTAGGGAAGGGGGTGATTTGATGTGAAGTCAGGCGTTTCAGTGCACGAAAGTTTGCCTCGAGATGGCGGATATGAGAAATAAGTGTTATTTATACGCGAGAAAACGGGGAGGGATAGCATTTTTAAAATTGTCGAATTCAACTGTCAATATATATGGGTCTTTTACGTGCAAAAAATTAGATTTTTTTTCAAAATATAGTCTTACGACCATTTTATTTTTCATTAGATGATTTCATATCGAATGACCCAATCCCTTCTGGTAGTTTTATCGCCTTTTCTTTCCATTGGAAGGATTTTTTGGAAATATACCTGTGTAACTCATGCATTTTTTCATTTACATTCAGTAAAAATTCATTGAGTTGATGCAACTACTTGTTTTTCCTGCTTTCGACCTTTTACTTCTGGATTGAAATGGAAAATGCATTAACAACATTCATGGCTTTCCAAACGCATTTTACGGCCAGTGAAAATTTCCACCTCTAAATCGTTTTAAAAAAGAATACAAGTATAAGAATATTTTTGGAGATCACATCGTGAATCTATGTTTGGTGAAATGCGAAATAAAGACATTAGGAGAAAGCTGGAAAGCGTTCTCCACCTCAGAGATATTAGACATAAGTCAGCTTTAGGCGTTTTATGACGATGAAAGATGATGGATGGCCAAAACGAGGTTTAAGTTACATTACAAGCGGTAGAAGGAAAGGTTGGGGTAAGATCTTCAAGGAAAGATAGTGCCCCGGAATAATGAACGTGAAGGAATAATCATGTGTGGGTGTTTTTTAACACAGGATGCCGAGGCAGCTGCAAGAGATCACTGAGATCAGCTTTTTGGAGATCACATCGTGAATCTATATTTGGTGAAATGCTAAATGGAGACATTAGGAGGAAGCTGGGAAGTGTTCTCCACTTTAGAGACATCAGACGTAAATCAGCTTTATGCGTGTTATGATAATGAAAGATTATGGATGGCCAAAACGAGCTCTAAGTTACATTCCAAGCGGTAGAAGGTTGGGGTAAGATCTTCAAGGAAATACAGGATTTGGTGGCAGCTACAAGAGATGACCAAGATCAGCCGCGAAACAGGAAGTGAAAATTCTCACTCTGTCGCTAATATTAGCTTGATGTAATGAATTCACTTACTGGTAATTGTTTCCTCGAGAGTTTAAATGCAATGAGGTGTGATTGGCTCTCTTTAAACCCTCTAAAATCACAATCATCATCTTTTATTAACCTATCGTTGAATGTTTACATAAAAATAGAATCAAGAATTCACGCTCTCGAAGAATGCATGTTGGGGTGAATCGATTCTCACCTTTTTAAAATTTCCAACCACCTGATACGAAAAGGTTGTCTTTTTGTGCGTTCGTTCCCCACAACACCGTTCAGGAAAATCAATATATTCCCTACCCCACCAAAAAGCGATTGAATGTTGAAAATTTGCCAAAAATCAGGTGGAATCCGGAAAAATCATCCATCACAGAAGTTGTTTTTGTCGATAAAAATAACGCATTAGGTGGGAAATAAGGAGCTCACCATACTTATCCATATTAAATAATAGTGATATGCTTAACAAACAGCTTGCTTCCGCTAAACCTCGTTATAATAAACACATTCGATGCATGGGAAACCCACATAACTCATGCGCTTGGAGCTGTATCAACTCCAATTTTAATTACGGAACGATAGTTTAAAGATGATAACTCGGATAAATGTTGCGCACGGTTGGATGGTATACGTCGCTAAATTAAAAGGTATGAATACAGAAAACGATTTTACCGACTAAAGAGTGGATTTTTTCGACCCATTCTGAAAGTACGATGGTCGGCATTTGAAGGGAGACGGAGAAAAAGGATGGAATGAATTTTATGAAGGTCGGTGGAAAGCGTGCTGAGCTGAATAGAGTGGTGAAACGAGGGAAACGACTTTTATGATTTGTAAAACCAAGAGTTGAAGCGATAGAGCTTTACCTACCCTGATAGAAGGACTAGGTTGGGAGCTGTAGGAGACCCGCAAGGCTATACGTTAGGTATGCATGAAAAATTGAATCGAAAATTGAAAATTACATGAAAAATTCAAATCACTCAAATTCCAGTACGACAGAAAGCAAATTATTTTGACCTAGAACTATATCTCTAGAACTGATATAAGCAACAAATTAAGAGATATGCACTGTGGTAAGCACCGAAGTCCTTCTTTTCACGCATCTTTAGTGACCTTAACAAAAATAGCGAGGCACTAATACATTATATTAGCGAGCAATTCGCCTTCGTCTTCTCCCCCTAACTTTTCCCTATTCCTTCCCCTTTCTTGGCGGGTAGCTTAACACTCCTGCCACATGCTCCCACGGAGGCTGCTAGGATAGTATATAAATCTACGCTTAGTGATGAAATAAAAGTAGCTATAGAGATGTGTAGGGAAAAGTGTCCACCATAGGGATTCAAGGATTTTATGATATACCGGAATATAAATTGCACTTAGATAAGGATATGATTGACGCAGATGAGTTGATTGCTAGAGGACTGGCGTCGCATCGAGATGGCCCGTGCTCAAATCCCAAAAGTGAGTTATTTTTTTCAGTGGTAGCTTGAGCCTTATTAGCGGGTGTTATAGTTATACGCATCTGTTGGGCGGTTTATTCTAATTCTTATTCAGGCCTACAACTATCTACTATTCGTTTTCTTCATTTCTCGTAGTTCTCTGGCAACATGATGCCAAATTCGGCTTTTCGTGAATCTTTTGAATGTGTCTTTCGAATGTATCTTTCCCTCACGCCTTCACCAGTGTAGATATTACTTTGAAACTCGACAGGCGCATGCGCCATAACATAAAATTTACGGATAAGTAGCAAAAACCCGTACTTCCGCGTAGTTCTCTGGCAACATGGTGCCAAAGTGAAAATCTCGCAAGTTTCTTTCTCTCACGCCTCCACTGACTAAGACGTTGGGGGCGCAGCCCCCTAGCGAGCAAAGCGATTCGCTCTATAACTATCCAACACACGGGTATGTTTCCTACATGTCTTAAATGTGCATTCCTTGCAATTTCACTGGGTTACATCGTCATTTTCACCACTAACCGGAGTGTTTCACAAAAAAGATATTAGCTGGAGTGACGGAAAGCCAGATTTATCTTCATTATCTTCGGTAGGTAGCGTGATTCTAGGCCATAATGGGATACTTTGTGGGCCGTGGTTGCCGTGGTTAAGTAAGTATCACCTCTGCATTTCTTTTGAAAGTGTCATATTCGTATATTATTGATATGATTTGAAGCAACGTGTAATTGACGAGAGAAAATATCAAGAATAATATTGAATCATATCATTGACATGTACCCTAATGCCCGAATTCCCAGGCGCAACTTGAAAAGGAACGAAAGAAACGAATCTTAAAACTCGTTCCTTTTAGTGAACGAGAACGAAAGGAACGAGCCCGAGAAAGGAACGAAACTGCCCATCACTAGTCCTTCACCTATGACTTTGGTCGTTTCTCGAGGATGTGGGTTTTCATTGAATAAGTATATTGTGATCGTATTAACCAAGGAGGATAAAATACGCCTTTCTCGGCGGCTGCCGTGTATTACATCACCATTTTATCGCCAGGACCCACAGTCCACCCGCATGGCCTCCCATCCACTATCTCCTTGCTCCACTAGCTTCTTGAAAACTACTTCTGCATTTTGGCGAATGTCCATTTGCATGATCCACTCCTTGACGGCGAAAATAACCTCACTTGTCGGTCGGCACCCCTAACAATAATTCTCTGATGTTTATATATTAATCCATAACTTCTCACTCAGAGTAAAATTCCCTCTTGCATTGAAAAAAAGTTTGGACGTCGCGGGACGGCCGGCAGAAGTGGAACTCTTTAGAGTATGGATATGAATGGCAGAATGGCTAATATTTCTGAAACTATGAATAAGAAAGTTACATTTATACATAAATGATTATTACATGAAATACTCAGTCTTAAATTATTCATATGAAACTACATTATATCCATCTAGTGATAGCATTGTGAATTCATTCTAACGTAACCACGCAACAACTCAAAGAGTCGATCCGTCAGGGAGTCGGGTGTCGCGTGACGCTAAGCTTCCACGACATAACCCCCTTCCATAAGATGTATTCCACATCCAAAAGCCAAGAAAAATTACAGTGCTATAAGAACGTGTGCTTTTCATTCGCTCTAGTCCGCTGCTCAGCTCGCAACACTACAGCGAACTTACTTTCCATTCGTTTCATACTAAGTTGCACTAGGCAGCGCTCTTCAAAACAGAGCGGGAACAGAACTTATATGCATAACAACCACTTATATACATACGCTGGACAATAAAAGAACTTCAGTCTGCGATTTAGGTTCATGTACTGACCTTAATAAAAGGCGTCAAACATGGATAATGTCAAGTATCTAATCACTCCGTGTTAAAATTTTAAGTTTTTAAATATATTTTTGAACGAATTCTTTGACTATGCAGCAAACATTCGGCCGTGACTTTTTTTAACCTTCCCAATGCTACCGACAGGCATGTTACCGAACATTTTGCTTGCGCACATCATTTCTTTCATCGTCGTTCGTGTGCGCTCAAGTGCACAGTTGTGTTCCGATCTGCACTAGCTCTAACACATTGAATGGAAAGGTCCAATCATTAAAATCTCCGTTTGCTTTCATGAGTAGAATGAGTAGATTGATCGTTAGCAGCCATATAGCATGTTAAGGTAGTTTGAGCGAAAAATCACTTCACCTAGAATTTGTTAAATTCGGCTTAATTTTAAAGAAAAAACTCTCATCTTTCCAATGATATCAAAATATCAACTCCTTGCTGAACTACTTTTCGAGCAATTTGTCTAAAAATATAAACTGTTTTACATGGGATAGATGACGGGTGAGCACTCCAAAGAGAGAATATTGAAAACATTAAGCATTTAGGGCAGCTAGATTTTGTCAAAAAACTAACGGTGCATAGTTTGCATATTTTCTCAACTATTTATAAAAATTAATCTATTACTCACTGAAGTAATTTTTACAGAATCACAAAAAAAACCTGATGTTTTGAAGGGTTTTCAGCCGTACGGCGTGAAAAAAATGAGTCAAGTTGGAGACTTATGTAGCTCTATTTATTTAATTACTGAAAAATTTAGTAATATATAACTATATCATTGCGCCATTAATACTACAATATTTATTTAATCCTTCTTACAGACGCTGAAATAAAATAAAATTTAATATGGTCCTCATTATGACTAGGGAACTATCTCACTCAAACCACCTTAAGTCCCTTTCACGAGCCTTAAATAATTTAACGTGAAAGTTTACTTAGTAAAATACCTAATAATAGTATGGCAGTGTTTTACACGGTTAGCGCATACCTGGCGTGTAATCACCCCCTGTTACACACCCTTGAGGAGGCTTGGAGGTCACCGCGTGAACATAGACGTGTTGTGCACAGGTAGTACATACGTGCATGCTCTCACACGCCTCGCACAATCACGCCGGAGTTTTCTCCAAGCTGCGTGACGTCATTATTTACCAAAGTCAACGGTGTTTATCGAGTGAGGCTGAACTTTCAGTTACTCTGCCGTCTGGAGGTCCTAATGTTCAAATCCCGGTGGACGCTGGAAAGAAAACTC
The DNA here is from genome assembly GCA_963573305.1 of Pyrrhosoma nymphula. NCBI lineage: Eukaryota > Metazoa > Arthropoda > Insecta > Odonata > Coenagrionidae > Pyrrhosoma > Pyrrhosoma nymphula. The sequence continues at coordinate 121,683,171 of OY754334.1, forward strand.
AAACTACGTGAGTCCCTGGCTATCATAAATCTCGAAAAAAAAATCCCTTAGTCTTCATGGAGAAAGGAACAGTCCTTCCTGACCCTGAATATCAAGCACCATGAAATGACTAGCCACAATGACACGTGATTCGACACTCAAATGGACTTTCAGATTGAAGTTCGTGATTTTTTTTGGCGTCATTTTATGGTTTCATGGAGGAGTGGGAGGTAATTCATGAGCAAATATCAATCCTATATATATGTGCCCTGCGGTTTATCATCCATTAAAAATGACTTGTTCTTGATAATTTCTTTGACGATTTGGCTTGAAGTTGATGGTTAAAGTTGATGATCGTTTTTCATGAGCGGCTTCCGGGATATAGTGCAAAACGTCCAACCTTATTCTTTCACAAAAGCTACATGGATGGAATTTTTGCGATGAGAATATCCTTTGCAGCCCATTAGCATCAACTGTAGTTTTAAACAACTCGTATCTGAAGTATAATAATTATTAGGTTAACGGATTCATGTTAACAAATAATGGCCTATCTTTGGCATACTGTTCCCTGTGATGAATTAAGTACATTTCCAGGAAATTAAAGTTCCCTTAAATAGATATTTTATGCGGAGCATAAGTTAAAGCGTTTGGAATAATAATGCCGTACCTTGGATCACGAATGTGCTAGGTGATAAGAAAAGTAAATTGAAAATAATATATCAGTCCATCGATTTGAAATAATTACAATTGATGAAGTCTTCATATAGCAAATGCATGGAAGGAAGGTGATGTTTTATTATAATGTATATATGAAGCGTCATAGTTTACTCTAATAGTGCATAGATACTAACAGCGCAAGAAGGTGACAGTCTCTGGCCATGCTCGGTGGAATTCTTTCATGATGAGGGTAAAGAAAACACTGCTATTACACAACATTATGTACATATTTAAAACGACCATGGTTTCGATGCAGTGCATCATCTTCAGGTGGACCTGGCTACCTGAAGATGATGCACTGCAACAAAACCATGGTCGTATTAACATATAACATTGTGGAATCGCAGTGTTTTTTTTAACTCTAATAACAGCAAAACAGAAAAGAAGTAAAGTGGAAGCTATTCGTGGTACGGATTAAATAAATACATTTTAAATGAAGTGAAACTAATGGAAAGAGTGGAGTTCTTTGAAGCGTACAATGAATAACAACAAATATAATCACGAATAAAATACTTCATGGAAGACGTAGGTAATCCCTTTGGATAGAGTCATAATTGAGTACACAACTTCCTCGATATGTGAGATATGAACGTTTAGGACAATGGAAGGCGACGAATTGGTGTATGCCTACAAGATGGCCAGCAATATTGCCAAGAATATCCTAGGAAAAAAACTTAATAATAGGCACATTGTTGCGCAGTTGCGAAGAAATAGAGAAGGAAACTGGAAGGATCTTCTTGAGAAGGAAACGGGAAGAGCTGCAATAAGGAGCCAAGATTTTTATAGGCGATGGCGATGATGCGGGGAATTCCTCTTCAAGTCACGCACTATTTGCGTCGACGACGTAGTTTTAGTGTGTTCATTACTTTGTGGGCGGGTGAGATGCGTGGAATGCCGCAATCAGAGAGATGCAGCATTTTAAATCGGTGATGTCCGGTAACTAAGTAGGAATGAGGAACATGACATGCTGTCACCCATACCATTGCGTGATATCTAACTTTTTTACGCCTGCTTCACTGAATCTCCAAATAGGATAAACGCAATGGATGATTCCAGTATCATTTTTATCTCGAAACTGCAATGATTTTTAATAAACTAATTGGTATCATCACCAAAATAAAATTTCTTGTCAATGACATTGACAAGGAATTTTTTTTGGGCGAAACATTTCTGGATCAATGGAATTGATATTTATTTTAAGCTGAATATGCTGAGATGAATTTTAAGTCTTGGTTTTGCCGCATTTTCCATTTTCAAAATACTGTTCAGCAATGAAGGAAATTTCTTGCAACTTAGGAGCTCATTCATCATGCTTACATTTTTTCTGATAAAATATTGCGGAGAACTCAAAAATAAATGAAGAATTTACAGACGATTGATTTGTACAGTTGTGAAAAATGTGATGATATTTTAAAATTATCCTTACTGGCAATAAAATATCATCGGATGGTGTACAATATTAAAAATTATCAGAGAGAAAACTCTAGAGGGAACATAGTTTTATGTCGTTGAACATATATCAAACGATATTTTTTGTGAGTTTGATTTTCTTATTTTTTAAGCTACTAAAGTTTTTATGAGTAGATAAGTAAAGCACAAAGAAGAGGATAACTTGAATGGAACATATCCCCTACTCCGTTTGTCTCATTATATTGCTTTATTTTATATAAAATAAATTGAGAATAACTCCGCGCCTGACTGATTGCAATGAAGTGAGTACTTCAAGAACATAAAATGAAAGTCAATAGGAGTAAAAACAAAATCCCACAATGCGGAAGAGAAAACTTGAGGGTCGATATTACACTTCTTAAATAGAAGAGTAGGAATCGCTCAGATTCCTCTCCTACCACTCGACTGCCTCAAGGAAACAATACTTATTTGAAGTGAGGTGAGCGTTTATGATGAAGAAGCCTCTCAACTGCTGCGCTCGAAAAAAGACGTAGTTGGAGAGTGTAGCTTTATTTCGCATGGAGTGGTCTAGAGAATAGAATAGAATATATATTTATTACGCTCTGGGCATCACCCTTGGAGCAAATGATACAGCAAACTGAATTTGGCTCAGCAAATGGTGGAGTACAATATGATTCCTTAAGAATACTGATATGTAGATTCAAAAAAATAATGATACAAATATAAAGTTACATATATATGAATACAAATAAATTGATACAATATGATTGCTTAAGAATACTAATAAATAAATACAAAATAATAAGAATACAGATATAAAGTTGCATATAGATGAATACAAATAAATGTATACCAATATGTGAATACAAAATATATGGATACAAAAGATTTAGACACAAAATTAATGGTTATGAGAATAGAGAAGGTCATGTATAAGGCGTTTTTAAATGAATCGATGGAACTCTTGAGTTTTAAGTTCTCGGGCAGAGAATTCCAAAACTTGGAGGCAGTTATCAAGAACGACTGTAGATAAATATTAGTTCGGGGAATGGGATAGCGTAAAACATTTTGGTTTGCACGTGATGTTTTCACAGTAAATTCTGACCTGACCGAAAACATTTCTGTCAGGTAATTGGGGATTAACTCCTTGAAAATGTTAAAAAGGAGGGTCCCTAATAAGTATTTTCTACGGTCACATAGATTAAACCAGCCTAGACTGGTTTTATACTATGATATATGAGTGTTTCTTCTTAAATTAAATACAAATCTTACACATGAATTAAGTTGCCTTTGTAATTTTTTATCCAACTCTTTAGGCATGTCATTTATAACAAGGCTACAATAATCAAAGGAAGGGAATATCAGTGTGGAGATTAACATTTGTCGCGTGGAAAAGGGAAGTAAGTGCTTATGGAGTTTTAACTGATGGAGAGAATTATTAACTTTATTGCAGATGTCATTTACGTGTTGGTTCCAAGACAGATTCCTTGTGAGGGTAAGTCCAAGAGCGCGAACTGAGTCACTATATGGTATTTTATAATTACCGAATGCGACTTGAGGAAGGTGATTGTTATCGATTTTATTGAGAATCCTAGAGTTCCCGATGAGGAGAAGGGTACTTGGACCATCTTGGAAGCAGAATTCGAGGAAGTTGCAAAGCCAAACTCTATCATTTGAGGTAGAGTTCAAGATAGATAATTCAGATCAAACGGTAATATAAAATGAGAAATTAAGAAGTGTACAGAACATTAGAATAGGAAAATTCTATAAGAGGCGATTGATCCGTTTCCACTTTCTTCCAACACAATACCACCCGTAATGTTTCTCATCTCTCTGGCAAAAGTTAGCTCATACCATCTCTTTCATTTTTTAAGTTTTATTTTTAGGCTTTATTTGTTTCTGTTTGTATGTATTATTCTCATTTAATCTTCCGCTGTAAGTTGACAATAATTCAGAACGTAGAATGTTTTTGTAAAATAAAATAAAAATACACAAAGGAGAAACAGGTGCAATAGTCATGAATTGAGAATTATGTATTCAATCATAACTCAAAAGTAATAAATAGATTGGAAGTTTGTGCGAGAAAAACAAAGGAAGAAGGAAGCAACGCATGGGTTAAATGACGATGGAAGAGTGAGAGATTATTAAGATTTGAACGAAAAAATTAGTTAGAGAGGAAATATTCCTTGCTGCGGATCCATATTAGATTGAAAAACTACCGAATATGATGCTGTGGTTACGCTGCATCATCACATCCTCCAATTTTGTGTCTTTTCGACTTTACTGAACGTCATAGAGACCTGGATCCTGACAGGGGCCATGGGGAAGATAATTCAAGTATTATAAATGTGGCGGAACTGCAGATACATTTTTTTAATATCTCGGGTGAATCATGTGATGAAAGAAGAACTTATTTACAGAAAGGGCTGTAAACCCGAACTCATTTTGACGGTCAAATTCCTTAAATTACAATATATTGGACATATAATGAGACTCAAGCTTAAATACCGACTTCTTCAGTTTGCAATACACGGTAAGGTTGAAGGAAGATGAGGCCCTGCTAGAAGAAGAATTTCCTGGCTTTCCAATCTGAGAAAACGGTATGGACCATCATCGGGAGAACTCATCCGAACTGTATCAAGCAAATAAGACATCGCCGCAATGATAGCCGACGTGCGGACGGAATTAGGCTGCAGGAGAAGACGGCTACGTTGACACTCTTCTTCGAGTTCTCTGCCATCACGTCACATCACGCGTGTTTATCCGCATAAACGCGTTTATCAGATTAGTTTAACCCATGAAATAGCTTTTCGAAGGCCCTTACCTAGTTCAATCAATCTTTTGCTGCCATTAAATTTAACCCGTTTTATCAACAAATTCAGAGACCAGTTTCATGAATAAATTTTGAAAATATGCAGAAAAATTGCTTCTCGTTGAATCGTCCAATGCCATTCATGATGACGAGAGTTCTTCGATCGTGAAAAAAGGAAATTAACACCTCCGAAGAAAAGTGAGGTTATTTGGCAAAGGTAGGATTTTTCGGGAAGAGAAAGAAGGGTGGATGGGAATGCTATAGCATCGTCATCAACCTGCAAACCAAAGAGGGTGAAATTCAAATTGAAAAAAGCATTTGATTTGACCAGGATTCAAACCCGGATCTACCAATTGCTGGTCAGGTGTTTTAGCCAGCTCTCAAGCTTCAAGGGGTCAACACTTTCATGTTACATCCGACAAACGGAGCACTGGCATTGAAATGCTCTTTCACACGGCCCTCAAGTGGGAATAGAAATTTCACTCAAAAACAAAGATCTCTTCCAAAATTTGAGTTCGAGGCATCAGCATGGAGCAATTTAGTTTTTTAGATTGATTTAAATCGTAAAAAGTAGCGAACTTAAAAATATAATTAATTCACCGCTGTGAGAAAATAACTCATTTAATTTTAGCGATCAAAGATCAAATAACCCGAGTCCTAGACGTACTCTATAACTGAAAATGAGGCGAGGAAACAACTATTTGCATCATTTTATTTAAATTTTATTTAAACAAGTTGACCTTTTAAGGAGGTTCCAAGTAACACAAAAACAAGATGCAAGACTAGCAAATTAGTTGACGATTGAATTTCTTAATTAAATGTTTTACCAGCCATAGCGCCATCTCCATTGAATTATGGCATTTTTGAATTAATTAATTGCAGTTATTTACAGATAGCTCAAAAACTACTATGGAAAGGTGCCTACATTTTATTACGATTAGATTCTCAAAGAAAATTCACATCTTACACGAAGATTTAAGCGAAGTTGGAATTTCTGTAGATAGAAAATTGTTATTCTTCCCAGTGTTTCACTCATTCTCGCACTTAATACCATGTAATTTCAATTTGCGAAAAATTAGCGTGAGAAGGTAATATTTGATTGCTCATATCAATCAGAGGCCACGATTTTCTGTGAGAAGCCAGAATATGGATAAAATAAAATACAAGTCATTTTTCGCTGGAGTATCCTTCAAGAAAGTGAGATCATAGTTAAAAATATAGCATTTTTCCCGGAACGAATGGGATTTAAGTTGTGTTGAAGGTATGGCTCGATTTTTTTACCTGCAATGAAACCAGTTAAATCCTTAAAGCATAAATCATTAAATAGGTGGCTTTAGGAATACTTTACAGAGGATAGCGTCTGTAGAGGCCAGCAGTTTCTGCAACACCTCATATTAATTCTATGCCAACAGTTGCTTCTTCCTTCCCGTTTATGCCATTGGCGTCGGGGCCCCAATAAACTGCTTCCATCTCTTCCGGTCACCTACCATTTTCTACATCTCCTTTTCAGCCTTCTCTCTTTTATTTACATGCTTCTCAATCCCTTGCATCCAAGTCTCTCTCAGTCAACCTTTACTTCTTCCCCCATCCAGTTTTCCTTCCAATATTTTCCTGGGTATTCTATTCTGATCCCCCCTCCAATTCAATGCTGTGGACTATACAGACCTGATTCCGTGGAACAGCAAGAAGCGATGCTTTGTGACAGAGCCGCCTTTGAGTATGCACCTGTCGGAAGCTGAATTAGACGTTTTGGCTGAAAAAGGAATTGAGAAGTCTGTTCTTACTCAGCTAACGTGTCACTCGCAGGCCGTAGAGAGGGCAGTCCAGTGCGTAACTCAAGCCTCAAGCCGTCTTCACGTCGATTCCGAGCGGCATGGATCCATCCTGGCCCAAATTGAATCACTACGAGCTGTGCCAGCTTTCAGGTCAAAAAAGGACTTCCAAGTTCACATCTTCCCAACCAAACCTTAGGTACTTTAGTGTAAAATACAGTGGAAAATGGCAATTTCTGTCTTCAGTATTTATATGACTGTTATTTATCTTTCAGTCCGTGAAAAAGTTTATTTCTGAGGAAAAACGTTGTTTTTTTAGTAGATTATAAGATGTTATGATCGATAGGAGGCCGATGTCATTCAAATACATTATTTTTTAGAATTTTTCTGATGATAAGCTTGGATAACCCCCGAAATGCACATAAAATGTTGTTGATAGCTCAATGTTAGTATTGTTTTCCCAGTAGTTTTTAAAAAATTTATCTGGGGGCAAGGATTAAGCCAGAAGGGTTCGTATTTACTCGTCTTGATAAGTGAATAAGCACGGTAAGCATGCAATACCGTTTATATCGCCTACAGGCGATAACTCTCGTTCTATTTGTCATATCACTATTTTTTACTGTTTGATAATGAAACAAGGTCAAACTTTGATTGGCTAGAATTAAACAACGTGGAAACATTACCATGTTTTTAATTTATTTCTTTATGAATAACGCCATTTTCTCCAAATTTGTTCCTAATGTAATAATAAAAGGGTACTAAATGGACCCACTAATTGAAGCTCATGAGAAAAAAGCAGGGAGAGCATGAGGAGAACTCGAGTTTCGACTCATCGTCAGATGTGTGAGAGGCGGTTTCCGAATCGAAGAAGAATGAAACGTTTACTATCGTGATTCGCAATCTGGGAGTTCCTTCTTCTGAGGATGGAGGAATCGATTGTTTATCGTAATGGGATATGAGATCGCGGTGCGTTCCTCTCTCCAAAGCCACGCCCCCTTTCCGCTCGTATTCCCGAAATGCGTGACTTGTATTCGGGATCGAGGGATCGAAGGAGACGCGTCACGAACCGAGCGACACGACTTGCGCCTCCGGGCACACATACGAAGCACGCGCGGAACTTGAAAAAGGATCGGCGATAAATCCGTGCGAATAATTTGTTTGACAATGAGCCTATTTCCAACAAACAAACAACAAAACAAAACGAAAAAAAAAATCCTCGGAGTGCGAGGTGGCCCAGGGAAAGGAACTGGCCCCCCTACCCTGAATGTGTGAAATTCACACGCCTGTGGCTTAGTCCGGGGTGAGCTCTACTCTCAACTATCCAAACCAACCTTCGGGTTGAATCACTGAGTGAGTGAGTGAGCCTATTTCCGACCTTGCCGCCATTAAATAGTTATATCCAGTGCTCTGAGCCAGTTGGTTCGTTCGTTATTTTTTGAGGTGTCGACCAACGAACTGAGGTCATTCACACCATTTGAGGATAGATGGGTGATGTGACATGAGTAGGATTATTTTACGGAATGAAGGAGTTTCGCAGAGAGACCCAGAGATCCTTAATTGGAATTCACGATGAGATCCTCTGTTTAACGTCCAACCCGAATGAAGGAGTTGGAAAAGTGAAAAGCTCTCTACATCAGACTCCATTGAAGACTTTCCATCAATGATTGACTTCGAGCACTGGTCTGAGTCTACGCGGTAACCTGCAGGCCGTCTCAAGGGTACGTGGCAGGGGGTGATTCCACCAAAGGCTAGCACTAGCACTAGCCGTCAAACACCCAGTCATGCTGTTATCTATTATTATTTAAAATGTACTGACGTACATGGAAGAAGACTTCAAATGCTATTCGGCTGATAACCATCATTCAACCCCTGCGGCATCGACACTCGTACACCGAAGACCATTAGTTAGATTTCAGTCTATTTGACATGAAAAAAATTACTACAAATATTACAGGCACATGAAATATAAAGTTTACCAGCATACCATGTAGAAATTGAAAGTTATTAAGGTTATTAATATAATTAAACAAAAACAGCATTAATGCAATGCTACCTATCTATCGTCACACCGACAACAGTACTGGCACCTTCGATCACAGTGACCCCTAATCGTACGCGGTAAAATTTTAAAAATAATAAACCTGTCAGCCCTGCTATATATCTCTTTGATTTTATGCATGCGATCGAACCCAGCACAATAGTGCGGAGTTTTTACATATGTCCGCTACGTCTTTGGAGAGGTTACTCGCCTCAGGTTTACTCAGAGAAATAAGCCTGTTCTCCAATCTACGCTGTAATACCTATTTCCCTGCCAAAATATAACTCCCAATTCTGGGATTTGAACCTAGAATCATATTCTTGGATACTAGTAGATTACTTTACCCCTAAACCACTTCTCTATGTCGTCAGGATAGGAAGCCAATACTGTAGTTCACACACCAACCCCTCTTGAGCCGGTTTTCATTTTGCATTGGTATCGAAACTTAATAGTACTTCCTCATGACACGCATGCAAGGAATGCGTTTCAAACTACTTATCATAGAAGTCGTATTTGATAGAATATCAAAAATTCTTAATTTCCTAGTTGATAATTGGTAGCCCACCGTCGTACATGAGAAAATATCACTCGTTTTTTCCTCCGAGTATTCATCAAAATGCGCGCTATCTAACTATTCGTTGTTCACGTTGGTTCACACCTTAATTTTGACGACAGAAAAAGAAAAATCAATCAAACTAAACTACCATGCGATTGAATATTTCCCACCAAAAAACAGGTTTTGAAATTTTTATCAATGGTATTACTTTTCTAAAAATTATTCTCTCATTTATTTACACAAGCATCGTTTTGACTCTGACATATCTTACCATTTACATTAGAGGTTTCGATATTTGCTGTCTAATAGAAAATTATTTTTAACATTGTAAAAACACTAGTTCTTGGAATTACTAAATTTTTGTTTTAAATTTTCTAATAATGTGAACCTTATTGAATAAGGGAACCATTCGGTCTTAGCTTGATTGTATTATTAGATTTTTTAAATTGCTGCAGACTACAAGAGTTGTCTGAATATTAACGTGGTTGAAGTCAGCTCCTTGGGGAAAAATTAGAGACCTATACAAATGTTCTCGTCAATTATTCGGCCTGTTGAGCGTTTTTTCTTCTTTTATAAAGATGAAACTTGCCATCAATGAAAGCAGTATTTTATCACGGCATAAATGATTAGGTAGTTTTGTAATCTCCCAGTCGCGAGTAAACCATCTCATATACCTGTAGGAGGTGGGTGGAATTACCACAGAACTAAAGATACTTTGAAGCTTATGGAGATCATGAAATTCTGAGATTCTTGGCAAAGAAATGTACCTTCTATCTGCAAGTTCATAAAATGCAGCATCAAACAATATTATACTTACTACAAAATATTTTTAGAAACTAACATCACAGAAAAACATATACAGAACCAAGCACTCTTCTCGTTGAAGCGTACTTAACACTCAAGCTTCAAAAAATTAATATTTGCTGAATTACTTATGGTAAGGATTTTCCCTCAAGATAATTCAGTAAAGAAAAAAAATAAAATAATTTAAAGCGTGGAATGGAGTCAATATGCTTATCTTTGGCACTCAAACCTGTTTTAACATGATGAAATTCACATTCACTTGGTTTTCTACATATATTTTTTAAGTAGTTTTCCTTAGTCTTTCCCATATTTATATCGTTCGAAGGCATCCTTGTACCTTAAATTCGTGTAATCAAGTATTCGTTTATCGCGTTGAATCACATTTTCCAATAGCCAGTACCAAAAACGTCGTTATGAAAAACAAGCCATTGTCATCCGCGGGAAAGTATGCCTTAGGGAGCCAATGGACTTGGATAAGCAGATGACTGCGTAAGTGGTATGTGAGGAGACACGCGATATCCCAATCTTATACAAGGATTCTGTTATTTTTGGAAGACCAAGTGAATAATTAGTTTATTATATAGCAACTCCAAGCACCAATTTACTGTCAATACCATCAATTTTACTTTGACTAACAATTAACCAGCAATCGTGTTTGAGTTCTTTACCGTCGTCAAAACTAAAGGGCGTTCAAGCTTAGACGACAAGTTGCCAATGGTTGTGCTTTTCAATGGATATTTGATTAAAATAATTGAAATTTTCTCAAGTTAGTTGCACAATGACGTGCCGCCAAACAGTGCACATAATATTAGGTATGTTTGATAATGCAGTAAATGCGACCCCAATGAAAACCCACGTTTTGAATGTTAAATGTGGTCATTGTGTTGTGAACACAAAGGGTGAGTTTGGATGGAGAAGGCTCTGCAGGCCCAGGGTTTTGTTAATGATTGCTGGTTGTCGGGGGATTGTTTATTTGGTTGGGGGGAATTGTTGTGGGAGACGCCATTGCGGAAAGTTGTGGAGAGGGAGCTGTGAAATGGATTGTGAGATTGTGGGTGTAAGCTGAGTAAAGAAAATAAAGACTGATTATAAAACCCTTGGTCTCTGGACTGACGAATTGGCAAGGACCCCGAGTTGTGCCCGCTTCGTGAGGGAGTGACTCGTCATTCCACGTCGCGTACGCACGACAATTTTGGTAGGAAAGGAAAAATCAACATTACTCCCCTCCCTACCAAAATTGTACTGTCTCCCACGAGACGGAACACATTTAACAACCCAAAAAAAAATAAAACAAAACCATTAAATAAAACAACAAAACAACTTAATAAAAACCGTGAACCCAAAACTAAATAGCGACACAAGTCATCAACCAATTTCACAGAACAAAACATTAAATGTAACACACAATAAAATAAATCATCAAATTAATACGACGTGGAATGACGAGTCACTCCCTCACGAAGCGGGCACAACTCGGGGTCCTTGCCAATTCGTCAGTCCAGAGACCAAGGGTTTTATAATCAGTCTTTATTTTCTTTACTCAGCTTACACCCACAATCTCACAATCCATTTCACAGCTCCCTCTCCACAACTTTCCGCAATGGCGTCTCCCACAACAATTCCCCCCAACCAAATAAACAATCCCCCGACAACCAGCAATCATTAACAAAACCCTGGGCCTGCAGAGCCTTCTCCATCCAAACTCACCCTTTGTGTTCACAACAATTGCATGCTGCATATTGTGAGGAAGAATCGCTGGGAAATTGCGATGAAAAGTATTGGAACCTGAAAAGCTAGTATTAAATTATATAAATCCGAGAGTTTTATTCTCCACGCGTGCAAAAATGAACTTTGGTTGACCTCTTTGGCTAATGTTTACTCATAACAAGTGTCTTTTTTGTATGATACCAACTAATGCGCCTATGTTTCGAACATAGCCTCCTTAAATCACCAGGTAATTTGAACCCTGATTTATTATCAATACAAATAAAGATAATTGTGCTAACATTTTCGTTTCTAACAGAGTCTGATTGAGTATGTTGCATATATGCTCTGGACAGTATCCCTGGGCTTTTATTGTTATTCGGTCTGGTGAGATTTTCTGCGTCCCTCAATATTCATTATTAAGGTATTTTCTGCGGTTTTGACTGTCAAACACCTACGTAGCTCCCTTTTGTATAGTATCTATAAATTTGAAATAAGGCTGCATCCTACAATTGAAAGCCTAATGAAAATGTCTCTACTGACCTTAAATAGTATTTATCACAATATATCATTGGAAGGAAACGAAAACTTTTCATGATTTCTTAAGAATCAAATGACGGTTGAAGTATCATGTTTGATATATTAGTTGTGTTTCAGCTAATATTTTCAAATTTGAATGATGATAAATAGAAAACTAATGCGTATGTGCAAGAATATAGACCATTGCCTTGAAATCACCACCTTCCTCGTGCAGCAAATATTTTTGCAAATATAATTATTTTTAAATAGATAACTTATCCAGTTCATTCATTCAGGCAAAGTGAGCTCTCTGATGAATAGACTTTGATTATTCCCACCGAATCTACGAAAAGAAGACCACAGATAAACTGTTGAAGATAACGAAGTTGGATAATGACATTCATCGCCCGTTCCGAACTCATTTCCTTCACACCGTTCCGTTTGGGTTAAGACTTTATTTTACTTCTACTTCGATGGTAAAATGAAATTTACAAACCTCCAACTTTCAAACGTAATTTAGGCTTCGGTCGCAAGATTAAAACGTCTCTGGACTAAAAAAGCCTGCACATGGTCATGTGGCCATTCAGGTATTACGTAATATCTTATAGAGAGGAAGGGGGTTGGGATCTTCTTATGTTGTCTTATGCAAAGGGATAAGGGGATCTCAGACCCCCTAACGTAAGATTTTATTTACTCATTACATCACTATTTTGCCGCTCTTTTCGTCGGAAAAAACATCATAATTTTAGTAGAAAAATTTGCCAAAAGCTTAACTTTATATTCAGTTATAGCACAGATAAGTAAAGCTAATAGCGGTTGTTACTTTACTTGAGTCCATCTAAAACATTAACACTGGCATGTCAACGAGGGAATTTTGTTGTTTAATCCACCCTGAAACAGGACAAAAAATTTAAACCTTATGCACTGTTATATCCAACTCTAACAAAAAAAAACTTGGACGTTTCGACGGTCAAGCCGTCATCAACGGTGGTAAAATAACCATTATATTATTCTACTCCCGACGATGATGGCATGACCGTCCAAGTTTTACTTTGTAAGTGTCCTTTTTAGATTATATCCAACTGATACCATATACATAATATACAACTGTCGTATTCGTATACCCTGATTGTGTATTACTTCTATTCTAGAAAATAATGGACATAAATACCTGTGATAATTTCAAATTCACCATAAAACCGTTCTGAAAACCAAATTCTGCGACCGCCATTAGTGTAAGTTCATCTGCGCACTGCCAACGTCTGAACTGTCTCATGTCGGCAGACGGCAGGCGTTGGCTCCATTACGGAACTTTCAATAACTTGTGCTCAGCATATCCATGGGTTGATTACATTGCCCAAAGCATCGTTCATCAAAAAGTTGATCTATGCGCATATTCCCAAAAATCTATGATTCCTCACGTAATATTGGGAGGGGAGGGGTGCAAGAAATAATATGTTGTGAGGTATAAGGAGGGGTAAAGAAGCGTCCAAAATTGTCAAATGTAGTACTCAAATCGCTACTTAGTATCGACACGCTGGCCACTTCCTGTAATAACTTTCATTCTCATTCAGCGTTTTTTCTGGCATGTAAAGCTACAATAACCGTTATCCTTCCTGTGTAATGATCAGCTAATTACATAAGTAGCTGAACTAAATATCGCACAAAAGCAATAATTTATTTTATAATGAATTTACTTAAGGCCGTTTTAACGGATTTTTACGCAAATGATATACAAAGCTACTTTTCCTGAATGCGTAGTGTAGCTATTTATAAGCTACTTAAAAACCAAAACCTAAGTATTAGGGTTATACTGAAAACGAATATATATTTTGGACATCAAATTACAAATTACTTAAGCAGGCAGTTGAGTCTTTCACCGTGTATACCTAAGCTTAAGAAACTATTTGGTGTATAGGGTGTATTTGTTTCTAGTAAGTATGTAAGGAAAATAAATTTAAATATTGTAATTGTGCAATAGGAATATTTTTTCAAGGCTGCTAACCAATTATTTTAAAACCGACGCAAATACTTCGAACAATTGGAATAGCAAGCGCAAAATAATATTTGCGATAAATAGAAGCGAATAATTTATTCTGCGAGGGCACATTCTCCTGGACGCAAGTGCAGGATCTCAGATTTTAAGATACCATAGATATTTTTATTCTACTTCTTTGTAATTTTACATAGATATTGACAATGTAATACTAAATATATAAAAATATTATTAGCATACATAAAATGGTTTCGTTTTTATTGACTCTGTTACAAAATTAATAGTATTGTTAGCACTTTAGAGTCCTCATCAGCCTGAATTGCCCAGTCAAGAGGTGCTCCTTTCACTCATCACAGCTTGATTTACATTTATGGAAAAAATTGTGAAAAAATTGATTTACATTTGTGATGTATTTACCTCAAATACTTAAATATTATAATAATAATCACATTTTATGTACCATATATCAATCTGTTAGCAAAGTTAACATGAGTATGTTTATCTCAATATGTAGATATAAACACGTACTTGCGTACTTGAACCTAACGAAGTTTTTTTTTGTTTAAATATTAATCTTGATTCAAACAAATTTTCCTCGAAATTTGAATATACCTCAGATTTTGCGCGTTATTTTGTGGATTCACCGATGAGTACTTACGAGTAGGTTATTCCTTCAAAAAAACCGTAATTACGTAATTTTTATGGAATTGCGCCAATCTGAGGAAAAAATTGCACAGATTTGGGGAAGCCCTCTCTCCCTTTGCCCATTCCTCTTGCGTAATGCATGCAGTGATAGCAGTGAACAAGGAAGTAAGCCTTCATAACCTTGAAATATACTCACCATGAAAGAACACAACACACTGGTTGTCACCCAAGACAAACACAGAGGATAAGGACTGTTTGAGGTTTGACTTATTTCCGCAAGAGGCTCCTTTTCTCGACTGTCGCTTGTTCTTATACGTTGACGAGCAACTCTTTGCGCTTCTTGGAGGATCGCAGTATATGAGTGAAATATACATTTCTTTCCAGACATAATTATGCATATTAGAAATTCATGAAGCGAGAGAATTGTGACAAAAACCGATGTGAATATACAACCTATACATTCGGTAGTCACGGATATCATATTATATCACACATGCCTTCTCGACGTATGGTTCACCCACATGACTCGACTATGAAGGAGGTACAATGATGTTCCTCCTTTTTTCATACGGAAATTATCAGACTTTGTTTCAGTGCAAATTATTTAGACCACGTTCAATTAAAATTTTATTTTGAATGGCTTTTGAAAAAAAATCATAGGAGGGCCTTACACGTAAATAAGGCTTCGATTTGTGGCATGTTCTCTTATGGCAGTAAATACTGCACAGTAAAATCTGCCGAAAGTAAAATACTGAAAGTGATGGAAATGTAGCGTTACCATTACATCCGGCATGATCAGGTGCAGGATTTCAGGGCAATTCTGGCACATTAGATTTTCCCGTGAATACAGGGCTTTAACGAAAGGTGACTTGACTTTCTTCAGCTGTCAATAATGGATATGGAAAAGAGAAGTTAGTCTCTAAATGCTTCTTTTTGCGCAGGCAAGGTCTGGTAAAAAAAAGCAGGAGAACTGATCGAAGCGAAAAGAATTCCTTATATATATTTCAATTTTAAAAGCCGATGCGGATCAATAAAATGACTTTTTTTTTCACCTCAAGCTATGGCATTCTTATTATCAGATAATCATTCCATAGTATTTTGTAGAGGCCATTTCAACTAGCCTTTAAAGAAAAGCTAAAACCATGTATACAGGTGCGAACATTTTTAGTTTTTCTTTATGAGAAGGTGGAAAGCTATGGGCATACAGTCACGACATTGCCTTGAAAATCGAACGGGACTTATTTGACACGCTTGGCATAATTCGAAATTGCTTTATAACCGCCATTTTCCGAAATACTACGCAGATGCAATCGTTTTTTTTACTGTTAAACAGATAACAGTGACACGATTTTTTTCTGAATTGACTTTTTAATAACCTAATCTCGTCATATTTTATGGCCATATTGTTTGCAGTAATCCCGATTTATAATTAAGTTCAATCATTCCCGAAATGTATATAAAATTATAATTGCGCATAGTCTTTCGTATTCTATACATGTATATTTGTGTGTAGGAATGTGTACCTATATTGCAATTTCTCATATTAAGTGTATTGTTTCAAATATTTTTTAAACTTTATTTAGCGACTTGCGGATTTATCCAAGGTCTGGTGGAGTGGTCTTGTAATTATATCAACGGAATTCCTTTTGACGCACTGATACCAATTTTTTTACACTTTTACGTTACACGATAAACACTTCCACCATTCTGTCTTTGAGTAATAAGAGTAATGATATTGCTGTGGAATAAGAAGGATAATTAATATATTAGGACTAATCGGGGTAGGTGAACACATTCACACGTAAATTTAAGGGCTTCCCCGTCGAATTACGCCCTTGTACGAATTATAGCGTGATGCCCATGCATGTTTTACTCAGGTTTAAATAGAGGAAACTGAGTGAAGCTATTCACTGGACACGAAGAATGCTAGCTCTTTTTTTTAGCTTAAATATGCGATAGACATAATCGTCAAAATGAAAGAGGATGAATTTCGAACGGGCAGACGTAAGAATAGTTATTTACTTGGTAGCGTACTCGGCCACAGCGCAGACTAGGCAAAACACTAACGTTTTGGAAATATCTTCCTCTTTACCCTTTTTTTCTTCCTGATTACCTACACATTCCCTTCCGCCCTCTTTTTCGTCGGTCGTCATCTCACACCACCCGAAGTTACGCAACCTTTCGGAGGATTATCATCACTAATGCCGGTATTCATAGTCGCAAATGATTCCAGTTTCGTTTCAATAAACAATTAATCTCTAAATGATTATAGTTTTCCATATTTCAATGATTATAATTTTCCATAGAAGAAACTGTGATTCATAAATCGTTGATTCTCCAATCAGAGAATAATAACAATGTTTATCACATAAAAAACACATTTAAACACTCGGTTCATTGCAAAAATCGGAAGCTTAAGCTAGTCTTTTAAGGTATTCTCTGTGTAAGGACTACCTTCAATTTATAGAAACATGCGTGGCCAACAGATACGAAAAGAAAAAAAAATGTATGCACACATGCATAAAAATGTACGTGACACCTCGGTCTCCATAAATTATGTGACAAATATTTTATACGGAAAAATAATACAAGCAAGCATTTATATGCAAAATCAGTTCATTTATACATATTTTTCAAATACGGTTTCAACATTATGCTAAGTAAACAGCCATGAAGGTATTCATGCCTGTTTTTTCCTGTGGCGATTTCCAAATTTAAACATCCATAGTTTTCCTAAACGACGAAAGTAAATAAAAACATTCCCCTTTTTTATCTTTTCAGGCAAAAAATACAATGATTTTGAACCCATGTACCAAAATGATCATTTATATAATGCTAGATCTAGATAAATACAGGTACCTTACTTTTTCTCCTCCTGTGACGAGAATTCCTTTCCGAAGTAAAAACTTCGACTATCACCGATTGATACATATTCATAGCAGTCTAATAACTTTAAATTATTTTTCCAGTATGGAGGTGATAAGTAAGAAGACTAGGTTATATTCCACACTTTTCATTTCTAATAGCCGACCATGGTTTCGGCACTACGTGCCATTTCAAGGTGATTTTTACTTGGGTCAGCGCAATATGTATGTACCACATTGGAAGACAGAGTGGAGGGAGTTGCTAAACAGCCTGGTTGGGGAAGGGACGGAAATAGGAAGAATTAAAGGAACGGTGGTCAAGGTTATGTTTCGTCGACTTGTGCGGTAAGTAATCTGGTTTTAGGGGGTAGGCGGACCTTTGAGGAGAGGTGACTGGATATTGAACATTAGTCATTGCATAAGTAAAATTGAGCAGGGGTATTAGCCATCTCAAATTATTCTCGGAAGTTATACTTCCTCTCCTTGTTTATTCACATTCGTCCTGTCCTTCCAATTCCTTTTTTGTCATTTTTCCTCCCTTTTTAACGGCCGGTGCCCGAGCACACCAGACCACTCGCTCTTCCGGGGGTTCGCAGAGCATTTTACAGGTATAGTTTTATACAGCAACGACCTACAGCTGGATTTCTCCTTGTGTATACACCAAAGATGGCGAAATTCGCCATGGAAAAATCATTTGACTTGACTGGGATTCGAATCCGGATCTCCCAATTGCCGGTCAGGTGTGTTAGCAAAGTACACTACCAAGCCATCTTAATTCAAGGTGAATTTCAGCGAGGGTTTATACGAACAAGTTGCCTGTGCGAATATATACACCACAGACGGTGAAATATCACCATCTTTGGTGTATATCTTCGCATCCGTACGCGTGACTGCCTACCATATCATTTGTGCAATCGCAATGATTGGAAAATTGTCAAGTTAGTCGTTCTAAAGCGACAATGTAGGTCTCCGCGACTGTGGCATATCGCTGAAATTGGATTCAACGCTCTAATTTATGACATGTATCTGTATTGTTTTTTATTAATAATCAATAATAATTAAAATTTTTATTGTCGTAGACCCTTATCGGTCTTTCAGACACCTTAGTACATTAATTATCATTTACACAAAACATTATTTAAAAAATATAATAATGCTTTTAAGACAGTGTTTACACAAAATTTACATAATAATAATAAATTTGCACAAAAAAATACAAGAAAGGATTTTCACAAAAAAATTAAAATTGATCACATTGTTACAACAATCATTTCCATTTTCACTTTTTCCCTCAACATCTTTTCGTGATTATGGATTGAAATAATTTCCTTTTAAAGCAGGGCACAGATTTACATGTTTTTATACCTGTTGGGAGAGTATTCCAATTTCTTGCTACAGTTGCGATGTAATATTTATGGTAAATTTCAGTTTTGTGCTGTGGGATCTGTAGGTCTAAATGATTGGAACTTGTTAACCGGTTTTGGATGGTTTTTTTTTAAATAAAAGAGTTGAACAGGTATGGAGGACAGGTTGACTTGAAAATTTTGGAGGCGGAGAGAACAGATAAATAAAGCCGTCTTTCTCTAACTTAAAGACATTTTAGTTTCTTGTATGAATCAATAACATGATCCCACCGTTTCAGATCACATACAAATCTCACAGTAGCATTCATAGTAATCTGGAGCTTATTATTTGTTTCTTCGTTAATATTGCCTAGTACACCGCAACAGTAATCAAAATGTGGGAAAATAATCGCATTTACGATTGTTTTTCGTAAGTTTGTAGGCAACTGGTTTTTGGATTTGTACAATTGGTGAAGAGTTTTATAGCTTTTACTTCTAATATTTAAGCAGTGTGCATTCCAATTTAAGTTCCTGTCCATTATTACCCCTAGATTTTTTACGTGATAGGGGACAGCTTTATTTTTGACTGTGATTGCTGGGATGTGGTGAAAATTTATCTTAGATGTAAGGTTCCTACTGCCGATAATAATAGCCTTAGTTTTATTTACATTAATATGTTTTATGCAATACCTTTATTTGTATTTTTAAGTTACCACCTGACCATAGGGTCAACTTGTTACTGCATCATCTAATAATAATAATATCATGCACGAAGTCTCCTGTGCTACAGTGAAGACTGGGGACGAGAACAACTTGTTCGTATAAACCCTCGCTGAAATTCGCCTTGAATTAAGATGGCTTGGTGGTGTAACTAGCTATTACACCTGACCGGCAATTGGGAGATCCGGGTTCGAATCCCGGTCAAGCAATATAATTTATTTCATGCGAATTTCACCGTCTACGGTGATCTTCACACCCGTGCGCGTAACTGCTTACCATGTCATTTGTGCAATCGAAATGATTGGAAAAACTTGTGTATATTGTAAGTACCCGTAGAAAAGAGAATTCCGAATCTCGACAGCCGTCTGTTGGGAGGTCAACGACTTCCTTCCAATCATCTCACGGACGAGACGGGTGGACCCAGGATCCAACGCAAGACATCATTCACAGCATCCGGGGGGTGGGTGGACCTATCTCCCCCCCCCCCATTCCCAATCCAGGCCCAGACCCCTCCCAACGGCGCCTTGCCTTGAGCCCTGGTGAGGCGGCACACGGCTGAGCCCTTCCCGGAGGCGAAAGCATTCTCACTCACGCGCCTCTCTCTCTCTCCCAAGTTCACGGTCAACAGAAGAGCGCGTGGGACGAATGCTGGCCGTGAAAAAAACGGGGCGGACGAGAAACGCCCGCTCCGTCCCATTTGACCGCTGCTGTCTCGATTGGGTAGTTTGGGTGTTGCGCGAGTGAGATGCCCTTAATGGTGGGGCTAAAACGGGGGATGATGGGAAGGGTGGGATGTATTTGCTAATGAAGGGGGAGAGCGGCGAAGGGCAATCTCGTGTCTCTCCCTCCCAACTCTCCCCCCCCCTACCACCTACTCCATGTCCTTTCTCAAGGCAATCGGCAATGGAATGCACAAAGCGGAGCTACTTTCACTTTTCGGGCTCACGTAATAGTCCCCCGCCCTTGCCATCCCCCCAAAGTGGAAGTGGCCTTGTCAGGGGGTGGTCCATCCAAGAGGTAAAGATGGAGGCGTCATTCCGCCCGATGCATGAGACTACTACTACTAAATATGCATAATGCATTATATATATATATATATATATATATATATATATATATATATATATATAATGTCTTGGTAGAAAATCGCTCTCGGCGACGATGCACATGCATAAATAAAACAGTGATACACTAAACAAACACAGAAACACGCAAAAAGGACACTCACAAAAGAAAACTTGTACGTTTCGGCGTCAGGACGCCATCGTCAGCGGTAGAGGAATCACCTCTCTACCGCTCTACCGCTCCTCTTCCTCCGATTCCTCTACCGCTGACGATGGCGTCCTGACGCCGAAACGTACAAGTTTTCTTTTGTGAGTGTCCTTTTTGCGTGTTTCTGTGTTTGTTTAGTGTATCACTGTTTTATTTATGCATGTATATATATATATATATATATATATATATATATTTTTTTTTAATAAATAAAACTTTATAATAATTCGGCAATTAGACTGGCATCAACTATAGATTGAAAGTAAAAATGCCAGCCGCAGTGCCAGACAGCAGTCCATTTCTACTAACCCAATGGTCGTGGGTTCAAACCCCTTGCCTTGGTGGTTTGCAAAACCAGTAGCCTTGGTGGACTGTTCCTTACCTGGGGCATGGTTGTGTGTGTGTGTCCGTTGTTAAGGAGGTTCCGCCGCGACTGTGTGAGTCAAAACAAATACTAAATTCCACATTTTTGATATTTTCTCAAAAAAAATGCTGCTTTCACTGATGCAATGCGTTACCTACAGAAACCCAAAAGTAAGGTACAAAATATGCAGATTATTCCAAGAATGTATTTTAAATGAGTACTTTTTCCCAGCCATAGGAGCCGACTGCAGCGCCATTTCCTAAGAATTACCGCACTTTGACTTCAATTACGGCATTAATTCTTCAAAAACTAGAAAAATAAGGTGGTAAGATGCCTGTATTTTATTTTTATTCAATTTCTCTGGATTATTTCCTTCTTAGATACAGTTTTATACCAAAATGGTATTTGTATTTCATGGTAAAATACTATTTTTCCCCGTGTTTCTCTCATTCCCCCATTGAACATCATATAATTTCAAGTTCAATTATAGAATAAAATAGCGTGGAAAGGTATTATCATTTAAATGGTTATTCTGTTGTTCATATCAGATAGAGGACAGCTATTTCTACAAGTACACAGAATATGAATAAAATGACATTTAAGTCATTTTACGGTGGAACCACCTTAATGATAATGGCGGTTTATTCTTCGGTTACAAGTCACCAAAGAATAATCCAGAGTATAGAGTTATAATAATTTTGAATTTCATTATGATTGGCAAGATTTTACAATAATATCCTTTATTTATATTAAACAGTAAAAATATTTACAGGTCATATCAGCCAGTTCACATTATATGATAATAATACTAATAAAATGATGCTAATAGCTGTAAACCACCTCAACATTTAAGTTGAGGTTTGTAACAGCTGTTGTCTTGTTGCCAAGACAGAACATATATGACGTCTAATTATGAAATCTGGAGATAAGAAAATGGTTCAATTTAGTTCATGGGTGAGTATCAGAGGGTGTATCAATTCTATGCTCTATAATCCGGAAGGATGTTATTTAGGAGCTGAGTAAAGCAGCGTAATAAGGACAGCTCAGCCAAGTCCCAACCCTCAATGAAACATGGCACACTGCCAGTGGCTCAGAGGATCACGTTCATCGACCAGCCGACATTGAGGGGTGGGAAAGCGGGGAGGCAAACTGTAGAATGGGAACTAGAAGATTTAAGAGAGGAGGGAGTTTTATGCTCCATCCCTCAGAGTAAGAATTATTGGCATGGAGCATGCATATCTCTGTATTCTTTCTCTGAGCTCCATGTTACGTTGTAGTTCTTAGGGTATGCATAGAAAGTCGCACTAGCAGCCCGCGACCGGCACCCCATCTTCCGAGGGAGATTTACACCAACTCTCCATCGTATTTCGTCTTAACTAATAGTAGCTAAAATAAATTGAACAGAGAAATTTTCATGCTTCGAAAAATGCATTGAAACAGTGAAGTAATGCTGAACTTGAGGAAAATGGTGAGACAATGAAAGGAGCATCAGGCATGTAAGTCTACATCCACATATTACTCTTGGAGCTGCTGCAAGGGCGTGTGGCAGAGGGTGTTAGAATACCAGTCACGAAAAAGGATGGGATAAGGAATGGGCAGTGACCTACAGCAAAACGCGACCCATGCCCCCTGCTTAACTCATGATGGAACTCAGAAATGAATGCACAACTTTGGCTTAGCTACTTCTATAAACTAATATTATGTTGCAAAAATGTAATCAAAATTATAGCCAATTCCTTGATGAATCCAATTACAAGTAATGTACTACTGTAATTTCCCAAGGAAAGGTACCGGTTCTCACGCATGTTAGACCTTTCTTTTCTTATTGATAAGTCCTCTGATTGATGATAAGGAGTCAATTTTCCTTTGAACGAGATGTGGGGTGAGCTAGGGAGCAGGTGTCGTGGTTGGAGAACGAGTTGGATTCGGGCGCAACTGCCTCTGTCCCCCTTGAAATTTCCTCCACGCAGTTCCTGTCTACTGAGAAGTATTTCCAACGATCCGGATATGCCATACTAAATTATTTGATTCGAAATGTCGGGAAAGTGATATCCGGACGCATTTCATACCTCCTACCGCCCGTAACGCCCCTTCATTCGCCCCATCTTCCACTCTCCATTGCCCTCCCAACCCACCACTTTCCCTAAGGCCGTGTCCTTGTCTCCGATCTTCGCGAAAATCCACAATGGGGCCAAGCTTGAGTCCAGAAAATATTTCCGGGACAAATAATGAAAAGTATGGAAATCAATGGGAACTCAAGTTTAAGTGGTTGCAGGGTAATGTCCTTTCCTGCCATCCCGAAGGTCCTGGGTGCTAATTCCACCTGGGTGGTTTTTCACCATCCGGATGGCGTTAGCGTGTTTTATTTCACGTTCATTTAAATGGTTTGCGCAATCGTGGGGATGAAACGAGTTAATTATACGTGCGCTAGATATATAAACCTGTATGACTTTACAACGATATAAATAAAATATTTGAACGAAACAATAGAGAATGAGGTAGAGCAAGCATCAAATCTGCGAATATCATTATCGTGTACGTGCATATAATCACGTAGAACTGCATTAAATTAATGCCCTTGCTGTAATTTTTCTCCAATCTCCAGCAGCGTAAATAGGAGCATCAATAAAACAAAGAACAACTAGTAAATGGTGGTCGTACAAGCATTTTCCACTTTAAAATCAGGAGTTATTTCATTTTCTCCACTTTTATGGCCCTTGAAAAAAATTAGGCATCAAGGCCAGGCATTCCCCTCATAGTTAATACCTAGCTATTAGGTTGGCGAAAAATTCATGAATTATTGGCCGAGAATTTGATTTTACACCGCCGGCATTGAGACTTTCGCGAAAAGTGCTCTCATACAATTTACGTCTTACGTCTGTTGATTTTTGCTCAAGGGCGAAAAAAAGTATAAAAAACTCTGAAATGCGGCTTATCCACCCAGAGTCTTTTCTTTTTCTTTTGATCTAGCAATTTCAAAGCTTCCGCCAGTTGAATTTTCTAGAAGCGCGTAAGATTGAGTGCTTCCAATAGATTACGATGATAAATTGCCACACGCTCCGTATTCTCGGGGTTGGAAAACGCAAAATTGGAAGGTGATGCCCTGAGATGATTGGCGTGAAATTTCTTTAATGATTCACTCCTGCTGCCAATTGCGAACGATGCTGCAAAATATAATGAGAACAACTATCAGTCTAAACGTGCACACAATTCTTGAACCTGTCCATAAAAACTTGATTTGACTCCAGAAGAAATCACGACTGAGAGTCGCTTAATTATACCATGTGGAGTTTTACTCAGAGCAAGTTTGCTTTGGGACATTGAAATTGCTCACGTAACAAAGAATCCCTAGAATATTTGGAGAGAAAAGAATCATGATGAAAATCTGCGAAGAAGGTGGGGCAAACATATTTGACACATTTTCCAACACAGAACCCTATTGAAAACAATATTGGAAGGAGAAATGAATGGGGAAAATTACAGAGGAAGACGAAGAATTAAATGCATAAGGCAAATTATGAAGGATATCAGAGAGTATAATTATGTAAGAATGAAACGGTTGGCACAGAAGAGAGTGAAATGGAGAACTGCTGCAAATCAATCTTCGGATTGATGACTACTAATGATAATGAAGAGGTATATGGAAGGATTATCCACACACATCACTACGTAAATGCTCCCTCACAACTATCCCAGACATTCAAAAGGCACAAAGTGTTCTTATTTGTTACAAGTAGTAGCAAAACATGGTGGCAGTCTCCTGCGCAGCGCGTGAAGTCAAGGAGGGGAAGGCGCGAGTGGAACGGCAGATCAATTTGCAAGTACATCTACGACATACCGTGCAAGCCACCTTCAGGGTGTACGGAATGAGGTGCTTTCACTCTAGGCATACACTACTCGTCCAAGTTCAGCATTGAATCCCGAAAACTCGTTGCCCGCTTAGCGAGGACCCAAAAGCTGTAAGGGAATGGAATACCAGGCCAGAAAACTAGGAGGTACACAGGAGAGTGAGATTCCTATGAATTCAGTTTGAAAACCAAGTCATGAGGGGCATTATTTCGTGTACGTTGATACGTATAAGGCTAAGTGATGCGGGGTTAAGTGTTCAGAAAAATAATAAGAAATAATTATTGCACTTTCCGGGTTATAAGATAGGCTTTTTTCCTGTATAAATCCCCGAAAATCCACCCTGCATCTTATGTGATAAATGTCAAGGTCAAATCTTGCTTACAGACGACCTTGTTGAAAATGGCAAGATGCGAATCTTACAATTAAACGTTATTATAAAGTAGCACGACGACGTTCCGGATATCACCATGTCGTCACATCTGTTTCAGCATGCAGTAATAGATCGCTTCTGTGTTTCAACGTAAACAATATGGAAGGATAATGGGAAGTTCATTTAATATATTCGATAGAGTAGGGCTCAACTTATTGAAAACTCATCGTTGGACAAAGGAGAAAAACTTTGATAATTTTCATAGAAAATTTTATACATCGACCGGTTTCGTACAATATCGGAAATCATCAGGTCTATCTAGGCCTAGACCTAATGATTTCCACTGTTGTAAAAACAGTATTTAGTAACCAGTAGCCAGTATTTATTTTTTAAATCTGCGAAATTTTACTCAGATTTATCTTTTGTGTAGAAAGGTTATTTATTTGTTATCGAAATCTCTGCCCAAAATTAGGGTGCATTTTACATGTCCGGGTGCCATGTAAAAGCCTAATAATAATGCATCCAAGTACTGCAATAATGTACCAAGTCTAGCCTTCCTTGCGAGAGCAGAAATTCATAGACACTGTATATCGTTACTGATATGGTCCCCGGAATAATGATATTTTAAATATATCTGGTCCACCATCTATTTCCTTTATATTGTACTTGTGATTATTTCTACCGAATGAGATTGGTGCCTGTAAAATGTGCAGAGCATCGTCCGTGAAGATGAACATGCTTCACTTGTAAGTAATATTTATAATGCTGGCAATACAGTTGCGCTTAACCTTAGAGCATGGAAAATGCCAACAGTGCGTCATGCGGGAATGTTTACGATCCAAACAAAGCTGCATCAAAATACTTTGATGGTGTTTGCAAACCAATCAAAGAAACCCACCAATAAAC
The DNA here is from genome assembly GCA_963573305.1 of Pyrrhosoma nymphula. Lineage (NCBI taxonomy): Eukaryota > Metazoa > Arthropoda > Insecta > Odonata > Coenagrionidae > Pyrrhosoma > Pyrrhosoma nymphula. The sequence goes on from OY754334.1 coordinate 121,709,811, forward strand.
TGGATGAAGAGTAACAGAGAACTCTTCATTTGAATAACAGATGGATGATTTCGAAGTTGGCAACAAAGGTTTGCAAACCTGGGGCGCGATCATGGTTCTTTATTTTACGTTATCGTTATCGCTACCAAGGGATTATGCGTTATATAGCGAACTATGCGATCATGGTTCTTCAAATCTCGCGCGTTACCGCTACCATAGCGAGATTTCCAAGCGAAAATAGAAGAGCTTGCGCTATCGCCGTGATCCCCGTTAAATCAGAAAGCATGGCGGAAAGCGCAATCCACTTAATAGACATATCTTTATATTTAGAACTTATTTCGGTGTTTGGCGATGATAAATCTTTATTTTTATTAATGAAATGATTGCAAGGTTCTAATAAATCCCAAAAATGTATATTGGTAGCTAAGTAAGAACCATGATCGCGCCCCTGGTAGTTTATCGCGGAGACTACGTTATTCCCCTGCGCGGAGGTAATTGGTAGGCAATGATATATTCCATTGATAAGGGTCTCCTTCGCAACTGCCACCATATTTTGCTACCCGTATTTAACTTGTTCGACCATTCATCCGCTGCAGAGAAAGGTAGGCGGTGGTAGCTCTAAGTTACAAGAAAGAAACAACGAGAACGAGTTCATTCTGAAAAGTGGGTCAAGAGAAGAAAGATGTGTTCAATTTACGGCCCATAAACGGAAATACGAAAAGAAGAAGATCCTCTCCCGTGTAGGTCTCGATGGCATGTATGGTACAGTGGTAGCAAAACATGATGGCAGTTGCGTGAAAGCCCCTTTTCAGAGGGATCATAGCCTAAAAACTACCTCTTTTAATTAAAGAAATGAGATATTTCCAGCAAGATAGGTGAAATGTCATTAAACTATTTTTTTACTTTTGTGACAAGCCAACAGCTATAATTAGGGTAGTTATCGCTATCAGATCGCGGGTTAAAATTTAGAATTGATATCTGAAGTCATTTCCAAACTGATATGCTAACGAACTCAAAATATGTTTTGATAGTAGTTGCTAAATTCTTAAGGAAATATTCATCCTCTCTTTCTTTAGAAGTTTTTTTCTTCCACTATCGTACACGAGTCGATGGTGTTGATGGAATTGATGAATCAAAAGATTATTTTGGTATATTCCAGCTCCATCACTGGTATTCTCTCGAAGCATTCGACTCACCTACTGGCCAGTGATTGGTCGTTGGGCCCAAGAGTCGGGCGGAAAATAAGTTATGGCATTATTTCTCTTATCAGAAATGAAAATCGGATACGACACATTCATCGATTACGATTAAGCCTCGAAAACGATAAGGTTTTGAATATGCTGACATTTCTTCGATTTTTCGGTAATGAAGTAAGTTCCGTGTAAAAAAGTCCATCAAAAGTGATATCAACCATCTCTTACCACACAAGGAACAAACCAAGTTAAACAACAAATTTGATAAGGTACCCCTGCCAATGATGCCACGAATTCGATGCAGTTGATGAACGTGGGCAACGCTTTGTGGAATTACATTTTTGCGAGAAGGAGTATGTCAATTAAAACTTAGTATTAACTGTTTCTAATCCAATTATGGGTGGTTACACAAAGCTTCATCTGTGGGATTGATAGTAATGAGATCCATAAAATTATCGATCTTATTTCAAAATTCGGGTGGCAAGAACTATCGCTTTCATTACTTATCTCCCAATAGCCTTTGCATTGAATTCTTAGTCAACTCTCCTTTCACTACACACAATTTATATGAACCTAATGTATGTGCATTACTTATGCGCATTCTTTATAGCCAGTATGAGTCAAAAAACTCGTCATTTGTCATATAAAACCTCTTTTAGCAATTAATTAAGCCTCCAGGTGGTACATTACGCATCCACAACTTCGGTTATTTATGGAAATCACATGTTAAGAACAAAATTCCATCAGCGCAAATAAGTTACGAGACCATTATGATAAATGAATTTATTGACAATTTCTAAATGCATGTTGAGGGATTGTTCTGACTTAAAACTCTCATATCTCTTTTAGATACAAATGAGACGTTTTTGCAACTGGCCTTTAATAATTGGTAATTTTGTCCCAGGACTTATGTGGTGGAACCTCTATATACAACGAAAGAAGAGTTCTTTGCTACTTTTCCATATATGAATGTTTTTAATGTGACCGGTTTTGAGATGACAGATATGTAAAACATGGAAACCGCTAGTATTAAGTATTTATTTTTGAAAAATTGTAAATAATTCGCTATTAAGATTCCACATTTTAATAACGGGACCCGGCGTCCCGTTAATAAAAATAATTTTAATGGGCGTAATTCACAGTGAAAATATCATTCAAAAAGAAAATTAAATCATTGAATGACTTTTTACTTCCACTTCTACGTTTCGGGTAACGCTCGTCAAAGTTTAACGCCTTATAATTCTCTTTAATCCTCAGTTTTGAGGTTTCCAGCATTCACTGTTCAGCATGTGGAAAAATACTTCAGGATATATTTTCAAGGTTTTTAACTTCTAATTCAGTCGGACTATTTAACTGCTGATGTTAACCGATAAAAAATTACATCACCATAAAATAAAAGGAATCGAAGACCTTCTGGGTAATTTCTTCCGCAAAACAATGAAGTGTGGCGAAAAAAATTGGAAAGGCAGCAATGTCGCGTGTCGTTTTCAACTCCTTCCGTGCTCCACTCACCGCAAAATTAGTTCACGTTCTGTTCGTTTAGAGGGCGTGGGGCCAATTTACAAGACATCACTACCATATCTATTCTAGCTCTTGTTCAGTTGCCTCTGGCTACTCATTCCTCCAGTTGTTGGGAATAGTTGCAGACGATAATTCTATTAATGAGAATCGCAAATTGCTTTTCAGCTACGTCATACGATTTCCTATGCTTTAAAAAATATCACTTTTTACTTTATATCCAAATAGACGGATTACATCATTCAAAGGAAGCTTCTAAATTCTAGAGGTGATACTTTGCTCACATTAAATTAATTTTGAAAATAAAAGCAATTTCTGTAAACAATTTATAGTCTACTCATATACTAGTCTCTCTGTATGTATTACCATTTAAGGATATGACAATGGCATATTGATCTTTCAGGAGATAAAAGAGCAATTGAGGGCCTGAGAGTCAAAGTAATACAAGTGACAAACGTCGTCCAGTGGCACCTGTATCACTTTACTCCGGTAAAAAATGACTCAAAGCAAATTAGCTTGAGTGTTCTGCGGCTAGATCGCAGGACCATACCTTCGAACACTTGTATTCCTTTTCTTGTAGGTACCTGATGGCACCCGACGCGTTAGTTAGATGCCTTGTTCTAAAATGGTACCGTCGCGACGGTACCAACTTAGAACATATGCACTTATATCCTTTTTCGTGTTTATGCCACTTGTATTACTTTGACTCTCAGGCCCTCAATTATTTCCAAATTTTATCAAATATTCTCCACGTGAGAAACAATAACCTACACCTGTAAAATAACCTCGGAGATGCTCATTGAAGCAAAAGTACATCTGCTGAGTTGCGTTATCGCCGGAGTTTGTGTCACAAAAAAGTTCATGTGATAAAAGTGTAAGCAATGCGAGAAGTTGGTTCAGGCCAAACTTAGGGGCACCGTCGAAACGTTAGAAATGAAAAATTTGACGAGCAGTGCAATTTCTTTCTTAGTTTTCATCAACTGCCTTGAATATTGAAAGTGACGCCTAAAAGTCCTGTTTAAAAGTCAAAACATGGCCAGTCAATAAAAATGAAGGGTAGAATGTTAATGATCGTGAGTTTCTTATTTATCTTTCCTCATTGATCATTGTGGTAGACGCATCTGAAACACTCCTTAGATTTTACCATTCGCCAGGAAATTAATAAATTGTTGCAAATTAAGGGTCATTTTAAGCCCTTCACCACAGCTGGAAATGTTTTGGGAGATTTCAAATATGACTCTATTTTTTGGACTTTCCCGAGGGAATCCCAGTTCTTCTTAAGGGAGACGGAAGCAACACGAATCACTCTTGCACGTCTTATCTGAGAGGAACTGAGAGACTTGAACTTGACCTCCAACTTTTATCAATGTGAACCGTATTCCGAGTGCGATGGGTAGAATTTAACTTAGTTAAATTTCCTTATGCAACGTGCGACGGACGGAAAGTCATCTATAAGAAAAAACGCTCTTGAAACATATTAATTAGGCACGAAAGAATACATTCGCACTTCGTTTCATGATTTATTGACTATAATTTATCAAAATTGACTAGTTTCATTTACATTTACATTCGCACTTCGTTTCATGATTTATTGACTATAATTTATCAAAATTGACTAGTTTCTCCGGTCTGTAGTTCACTTGGGAGTACTACTAACAAGTGGCCCCTGTTGTCTGTTGTTTATAATAAATAGACCAGGGAAAATGTAAGTGTTTCATGACTACCAATACTTAGGAGAAGATTTAACAACATCCAGAACGTTCTCAACCACCCTTACTCCCTCCCCTTTCTTGAGAATTTGATGTCCGATACTCAATTAAGGCAGCATTCATTAGCCCTGAGGAGATCCCCGGTAAATGAGAAGAAACGTTGCTGCTTTAAAATTGAGACGCGTGAAATCCCTTGAGAAGGCACTGTCCGATAACAAAGGGGTCTCAGCTTTCAAGAACCGAAATTCCTCCGGACCGCATATTAGACTGAATGAAAAATGAGGACGACAAGGAAAAACAGGGTGATTGGCAGCCCTGACTTAAGGTGTGGTAATCTGTTCGTTGGATGGGACATTACACCGCGGTCCCCTTGACGCCTTTGCTAGTGCTGACTCCAGGTTTCTCTCCACACTTCCCCTATTCCCTAAACATTTCTCTCCTTACCATCCTTCCCACTTATCCTTAATTGCACGGATTACTTTCGTTGTCGGGCGCTTCCCCAGCCAATTTGTCCAACACCTGCTGAAAATGCGTCCCTCGATCGAGGGCAAGAAAAAGCAGAAGATGATGTCGGAAAATTTATGGAAATGTTTGCTATCGAATTTTATGTCGTCTTATAAGAATTTATTGCGTTGCATTACGTTTAATTGGGGTGAAAAGTTTTTTTCAACATCTTACTCCATAAGAAGGTAATTATTACAAATATTTGAGGAAATCTTGGAATAAAAATAATCATTTTCCTCATAAAAGTGTGTTTATTCGGAAAAGGAATAGTGTTACAAAACAGGTTGTTTTCATTCATTTTTTAGTGGACAAAATTGCAAGGATCGTTGTTGAAATATTCATCTCTCTCGTTTTGGGGAATGGGTATCTCATCATTAGATACTTCTTGAGAAATTAAATAAATGGCTAATTTCTTGGGAAATTTTAAATCATTGCGTTTGCACAAATTATGTGGTACGAAGTCACGCGCACGGGTGCGAAGTTATGCACCGAAGACGGTGACGTTCACCATGAAAACATCATTTGACTTGACCGGGATTCGAACCCGGATTTCCCAACTACCGGTCAGGTGTGTTAGCCAGTAGCCACCTGACCGGCAATTGGGAGATTCGGGGTCGAATCTCGGCCAAGTCACTTGATTTTTTCATGGCGAATTTCACCGTCTTCGGTGTATAAATTCTTGGGCTTTGGTGGAAACTGCAGAGTTGTTACGAATCGATGAATACTTTTAAAACACTATCAAATATTTAATCTGTGACAACCCTAGCCTTGCATACAAAGATGGCGCGATTTTTGAGCCCTTCATTTCTTTCCTATTCGCACCAATAGATTTGTTTCACAATCGTTTGTCTTATTCTGTGGATCTACGCAGCTGCCCTGAGAAATAGGAAGTCAGGAGAGATACATTTTTTCCTCAATGGAAAAAGAGCACATCAAATTGTCTTCATTTCCCATCATAAATATACTTTCTTTACGTTTCCCTGTGCAATTCAAGTCTGTTTCGCAAGAATCGGAGCCTCAGACCGCGAGGAAAGGTCCCGGGATTGTCAGTAGAAGTTATTGCGATGAAAGAGAGATGAGATGCCTGTCGCTGGAATTTGCCAGCTCTCAACGAAGCATGAAAGGGAAACAACGGATGTACGCCATTTTCGACGGATGGAATTCTGAAAGTTATATACGAATTATGCACTCCCTCTTGTTGACTTCTTTTTTTCAACATATTGGTGTTCTGGGACTAATATTGTGTTGGTCATTTTTAACTTGAAATGTGTTATAAATCGGTACTCATGACAATAGCTGGCAGCGACGCAACAAATTTGTTTATGCCAAACATTCCTATATTACTCAAAAAGTAAAAGAGATATCCGAACGGCCCTTGAGCCATTCAAAAGAGGAAGGTTGGAAAAGTAAAAGTAAATGACCATCATGAAATGGTCGACGTCATCATACAAAAGAAGATGACCGCAATTTAATGACATGAAATCACGTGCCGTTGCCTGTGTAAAATTAATGTACCTCGAGGTAAAATCGTGTAAGGAGCTAGTTCGGAAAATGAATAATTTGAAAGTATTTATGTTGTTCTAAAAGATAAAACCACAAAAACAAATTTATACCATGTATTCAATATGCATGCAATACATTTATGATCCCGCCCACCTCCCAGTATCACGTCCATCCCTTTTGAGGAGGCAATGTGAAAAACTAAGTTAATGCTTTTAGGCCACTGACTCTCTTTTAATACGTAATTTCTTCCAAATGCCCTATCCTTTTATACCTCTTTCGCTGAACTATTCTTACACTCAAGAATTGTTTCATACATGCTCTCCTATTCTTAAGACTCCTAATATTCCTCTTCTTGAGTCTCTTCCACCACATTCACCCATGACTTTCGCTTCTTCTCACACTATTCTCTCTGCTATGGATCTGTTTTGTTATTTGACTTTCGTCCATAATCTCAGCATGGCCACACTATCGAATCACGCTCCTTTTATATGTGAACATTACTGGAGCATTCAACCCTTTCAATTTCAATTCAATTCTTTCATCTATTGCTCATTACTTACCCCATCTCTCCTACTTTTACTGCAAAAACTTCTCAGAGTACCCACTTCTCACGGCATTTAGCCTACTCTTACGCTTATCCTGACATACCCAGGTTTCGCTGCTATGTATATAATAACGTCAAGAGGAGAACACTTTTGTACACCCCAATTTTCGCCTCCATAGACAAACTCTCATTCCTAGATATGATCCACTTACTATCTAAGACTCACCTACCAGCATTCGCAAGTATTTTCATTTCTTCTACTGTCCCTCCATCTTTCGAAAACATTAGGTCCAGATAAACAAATCGTCTACTTGCTCCATTATCTTATCATTTACCCTCATTATGCAATCATTCATACCACTCTCCTTATCAAAAACCATGCGTTCAAGGTTCTTCTGTCTTGAATTCGTCAAGTTGAATTTATTAAGTTTAAAGTAAGTTGAGAGTCATATTTAATTTATTAAATGTTGAAATGTATGTATGTATTTTACGGGGATACCTAATATCTAAATATCTCAAAATATGGCATTAGATCTCTAGATAATAGGATGAAATGGCATTTAATTGTGAATCTAAGGAATTCAGACCACGGATCCACGGAGATTTCTCGAAACTTTTGCTGATCGTTCAACTTAAAGCGACAGCCGCGACAGGGCTTACTGCATGCGTGCAAGCAATAGAATCTGTTCACTCAATAAACTACGAATGTAGTATCGCAGGCACTATTAGTTAGTTTACACCAGAAAAGAGGCGCAATATCATATCCAGTGGAGGGAAGTCATCTCACGCCATCTGTAGAACTATGTAAAATGTGTTTGTACATTTACCTGCATTTGAACTACCCTCTTGTGCCCATGGAAGGTACAGAAATGACAAAGGTACTACATACAGCATTCGTGAAGTAAATATTTCTCTAGTCAAGAAAAGAGGACATTTTGACTTCCGGCGAAACTGACTTTTTCCCTTCAGAATAGTATTTTAAGCAGTAGGGTTAATAGTAGAACGGCGTCCCTTGCTTCAAACCTGTAATTTCTTTTCCTCCTGAAAATAAAGTAGCTCTAGGCAATTCGCGAAGATAACTGTTCACAAGGCCATACTCTTCGCAAGAGAGAATGAATTCATGGCTACTATAGGATCGATCACGTTTTAGTTATTTACTACACTTTGGTTATTTTTATTCAATATTTATATATTATTATTTTAGTATTATATATATATATATATATATATATATATATATAAATACTAAAATTATTGTCATCATTTATTATAAATTATTTAATATCAGTTGAGCCAACGCGTCGTCGTTATATTTAGGATGCCCATATGAAAAAGCCATGCATTAGTCCAACGTTGGCTATTGAATGAAATGATTCCTGGTCCTTAAAGAGTATTAAAGGTAAATATTTACGAAATGAATACACAAGAACCCTGAGCGTTTTCTGCGTTCATCAGTGAGTCCAAACAAAAAGTTGGCGCGTCATGCTCTTATAGGGAAAAAATGTTATCGTCGCCGTACGTATTTATTAGTATATGTGGAATTAGTATATTAGTATTTCAGTCTATGGAAAGTTTGAAATTTTATTTTGTCTGAGAAACTACACTAGTTTTCATGATTCTTCACTGCCGATTCATTTGTCTCTAACGAGGATCATTATCGCACGCAGTCAAAAATCAGAGGTTTGGCTTGCTTTCCACTCCATTCTCCTTATGGGGGTGCAGATTTTTTGAGTGATTGATAAAAATGATTAGCGATCTTGTAACAAAGAAATTTATCTATCAATGTATAATTAATACAGTATGAATACATGAATTTGACGTCACATAATATAATATTCGCCGACGACCGGGTTATCCCACAAGTAAGCGGAGAGCATTTACACATGCCAGTGCGCGAAGTGCATTTGGAACTGATTTCCCATTAATATCACTAGCTTTTATAACGTCAGACGAGTTGTAATTAGTAAATAATAAATTATCTTCGTTCATTGGATGCGCATCATTCTTCAGTGACACATTTCCATAGCTTCAAAACTTCTTCACATTCTGCAGCTATTGTAGTTCAAGCTTCACTGCTAAATAAGTACTTGCACGTTTATTTTTTAAAGTGATTCCTTATTTTTATTCTAACGTTACTAACTGTTTCAAGACCCTATTTCTTATTGAATGCCGTATTTATTTTTATATCTGCTATATATTTCTTACGTTTTCCATCGTGAGTGATCAGAATTCTCAAATAACAAAACACTTTCAATTTCTCCAGTTTTCCTTAAACCAAATTCTCTTTCAAAATGAGTGGGACTCAATTTTTAGCTTTTCGGTTATCTTTAACCCTTACTTAAGTTCAAGTTTCATAAAACTATAAGTTTTCCTGAATTTACCTACGTGATAAAAAAGGAAGAAAGCGTAGATTTAGAATAAAAGTATTGAACCTCTTTATTCATTTTCCAAAAATCATTTTATAATAATGGAAGTAAAGTTTCATAAATAGTTGAAGTACTGATTACAGAACGAGAGACAAATTGATTTTCTTCCATTCAAACTCATCAGTGGTTTTAAACAAAGTTAATGAATATAATTTATAAGATGATAATGATAGCGTAACACTAAAATAGTACAGGCCTCGAAGATAAGAAATCTAGCACGTGTCTTGTAAATTTAATGAGCTGTATAGGTTTTTATCTGATGTCATGGATAATAAATATTTTGAATCAGACTAAATCAACAAATTGTAAAAATTAGAATTACGTCACATAATGTTTAAGGCAAGTGACGTCACAGCCAACAAAATAGAGTGATAAATTATGATAAAGGATAACTACACTTCAGGAGTATTTAGTATGGCCAATATGGCGAATGGTCCCGGGTAGGGACCACCTAGATAAAGAAATAAAACAATGTTGTCAGCGATTAAGTACCTTATTTGTAATATTAAATGACCTAAAGAAGCCATTTATGCATAAAAAGTTGCTGAAAAGCTAAATAAAAAATACTTAAGAGCTCTTAGTGCATACATAGATTCTGGAACCTGAAAGGGACGTCCATGAAAATATGTTTTTAAAAAATTATCAATTATCAAATGGCTCCATTTTATAATGAAGTGACCTAAAAAGTGATCATTGCCAAAACACCAACAATAGGCTTACAATAGTCTTTTCCTATAAAGGGTCAAGCAAGGTCGGCTTTTGAATTCTCCCAACATTGACTAGGCATTCTAAATCGATAAATAAAGAGTCCACCTCTTTTAAAATTCCTAAGCTTCTGATAAAGATTGTGATTTGGCCAACCATGTTCGAGAAATGGCTCATTGTTGAATGGAAACACCCTGGATAAAATGATGAATGGTGCGTAAATGTATCAATCTACTTTTTAAACCGAGAGTTCTAAGATTATTTTTGAATAATGGAATAAGTGTTCATGAAAATAGTTGAGAAATATTTCCTGTTTCAAGTAACCTGTTCAAATATCCTCAGTCAATTAATCCATAATATCATTCAGAATATCACAAGTCAAGGTATTTAGTGAAAGGCATACATATGATATTAGAAGGGATTTTCTCACCAATTTGTCCACTATAATGCCTCTAGAGCAAAGTTATCAGATAACTAAATAAAAATAACAATTTACTAAAACCTTACACCAATTGCTTGGCTATGCGTAGAATAAATAATATATTTTACTTTGTTACTTTATTTTTGTTTCGTGTCTACATTTACACATCGTTGGGTTCACTTTTATCAATTGCGTCGTGAAGCTGAATACTTAGCACAGTCATCGTGAGTAGAGATTTGTGGAATGGATGGATCGCTTGACTACCTTCTATACTGCGCTCAACATCACGGCATATTTTATCATTGTAGACTCACACGTACTTTTGCAACTAATCAACTCTATGGTCTTCCTCCGCTAGGTTCTTCTTTTCTGAGTAGTAGGGCGTTATAATGAGAACATTTAGTTAGTTTCCTCAATTTACCGTTTCACATCGGCATTCTCGACGACAGAGTCCCCGTGCTGAATACTCTTACGAGGCATTTTGCGCGCTCCTGCGTAGTCTTATCGATGATTCATTGCTATTAGGGTTTTCGACCTGCCATATGCGCAGTGAAGAATTAATTACTTTAGTTTAAAAATTTTCTTGAAGCGTTGTGAAGTTTAATTCTTTTTTATTTTTATTTCAAACCAATTGTCTTTTTTGTGCCGGACGTACGCCGCGCCGTTTGCATGGAGGTAATTTATGGCAGCAATATGGTTAAATTATCTATGTAAGAGGAGTGAATACTTTTCGAAAATGCATATGAATATGCTCCAGAATGTTTAAGGATTTAGTAAAGGATGCAACTGAGCTATGGAGGTGGTGGAAGGGGTGGACTGCGGGGCACTAGCAGGAAAACGGCAGCCCGTCAAGGCAAGTGTATTACATCCTTCTCGGTTATCACAATTTTAAAAAAGTCTGTGAAACATACAACCTCGAGATATGACTCTTTTCCATGGCGAAGGATCATTGTATGACTGATAAATTGTAGTTTTCTTACCATTTCCTATAACGGTTGAAATGGTTTCTTTAGTGAAGTTTGCGATTTTTCTTTCCGATAACTTTGGTGTAAACTTCAAAAGCAAACATTTGCCCAATTTTTCCATCTTTTTGGGTGCTGAAGAGATTATTTTTCTACGTACAGACCTGCTTGAAACTTTGCGTACGTGTTCTTATCAGTTATTATTACAGGTAAGTGAAGAAAATTGCATTTCACCTGTTTTTTCAATGATATATTAACACGAAGTTTAATGGTGCATGAGATTTATTTCGTAATAATTTGAATACATATATGCACATATTTTCTTCTAAACGTAAAATAATACACTTCATATTATTATAATGGTTGCGATAAAATACCAAGGAGTCACATGGAGTCAAATATTCGAAAAAACACGTTAAAACATAATTTCCGCATGAATTTTGAATCCAGCGCTGAAAACTATCATTAGCTCACGTCATCACATGCTTTAATTAAGGCGAATATGTTAAGTATAATTCTAGTATCAATTCCATGACTGCATCTATGGTGAGTTCCACCGCATAAACAGGTGTACTGAAATGAAAGGTGGTCCTAGAATTGTTTTCAAATTTGTGGAAAAATTACTCAACTGTGCACTCAATGGCCCACTAGAGCCATCTTATACGTCAATTGATGAACGCACGATTTGTTTATCGACTAGCAAACAACTGTGGCGATGAAGACCTAAGCGTCCAGAATGCACCTTTTGCAGTGTAGTATCCACCTCCCTTAATCAATTGCCAACTAAACTGCTCACTTTAGCATTGCCTTGCATTTTAACTTTACTTTCTCAACTTCAAATGGATTACTCCTTAAAAACTCAATGACCACTCTTACTCAAATGTAATGTTATCATATGTTGGATAGTTGTCCAAATCGTTTTCCAAGCTTTTTCGATGACATGCTATCACCTAAAAAATTGACCCCTCACTGCCCACTCGTTTTTACATTACCATAATTAGGATCATCAACACGTGAAGCCACGAGTTCATGATGAATGAGACCAGCTTACCTTTCCCGCAACACCTGTGGCATCCCTTAAAGCTCTGGCGTTAGTTCCGATTTCGAAATTTTGTTCAAAATTATAGGGATTGGATTGCTTATATTTTCCAAAGTGTTTAAATCTGCTGGGTACAAGTGCTCCCGGTCTCTAAAAATAACAGAATGATACTAGTAAGAAGTCAAATTTCCAAAAATCTCGTTTAAATTTAAAATTGCGTAAATGCGAGAGTGGGCCTCAAATGGAAAAATAATATGTAGGAACCTACTTTTATGCTGCATCATAGTTTTTTCATTTATGTAAAAACTATGATAGTTTTTTCATTTATGTAAAAACTATGATACCTATATGAAATAACGCATTATTTCAGGAAATGAAATTGCAGAACGATTAAGGCATCCGCCCATTTTCGTTTCCAATCGATCTCCTAATTACTGCTTATCATGGTGAGGACATTCGTAAGTGATACTAACATTACTTTTCAGCCTGTTTCGACTTCGTCCCCGGGATAGGAAGAGTAAAACTCAACGAAGATTCGACTTGATTATCATGATTATTGTAATAAACTTCGTTATTCCTCACAAAACTTTATTAAAACCGGAATAAAGACCCCGGCTCGTGTTTCTATGGCAAAGCGTTAGGCCAGTATAAAGAACATAGCCTGGTGGGAAGCGTGAAAATAGTTCATATAGCTAGGTTTCAGTTCTATGTGTCCAATGAGGCGTTCTCTATGCTATGCTAAATTTGTTTAATTTAGAGCAAAGAAGAATAATCCCGGTATCTGTCTTCATTTATAAAATATTATCATGCAAAACACTGGATTATCTGTATGAAAGCATAATTATGAACCTGAGTGCTTCCAATAGACAGCCTTAATGACTCAATTAAGAATCCGCTGGTATTTGAGTGCATAGCAAGATGTTTCCAGAATTTTATAAAATGTATTTGCGAGATGGATTTTAGTCCTGTCATAATTTTTCAGCCCTGCCTTACCCATTGCCGACGCAGTTCCCTTCCTCACTTAAGATCACCGTTCCAGAACGTGTCATCTCGAGCTTCATTAAGCACGGTAACCTTCGCCTACATGATTCACTGGCCGTGAATATTATCCAAGAAGGAAGCAAAAATTGAGCAACAGGTGTGAAATAATGGAGTCGCCGCAAAATTATTGGATGAACAAGCAAATTTAAGGAATCCTTTATATATCATGAGAATATCTTCAGGCCAACGATAAAAAGAGTGGTAAGTACCTGGGAAATGGGGCAGTGGCTCACTGGGAAGACCGGTTCTGCTGATGGATGGAAACACTATTTGCCATTCACGAAGTTCGTTAGCATGTAATCCGGAAAGCACGAGAAAAAAATGAATATATGATGAGGACTCGATGCCATCTATAAGTTTTAAACGACGACAGAGAAACATGACATTATGAAAAAGGGGAATGCTACCAGCTATAATACTTCAACGTCGAGTTTTAATCACGAAAAACTATTATTAAACTTCATATTTTTAATTTCATCGTGTTTTCCTGTTGTTACATCCCTCTGTTCGTTGAAGTGCCTGCGTTAAGGTTTATCGTCGCTGATTGATATTTTTGACTGAAACCAAAGTAAGATACATCTTGAGAAAACTTAATGAAGTCGATTTATGATTGAAGAATGTAATTTATCTGGTTGTGCATAAATACGCAATAATATGAAGGTAGGCAAAACTCTATTGAGATAAAAATGCACTGAATTTGCAAATCATTTGGTTACAAACTTCAAGCATCAGAACTGATGCTTGAAGTTTGTATGTACTATTTGATTTTGTCCTTGTGTTGAAGTCTATTTGATACAATCAAACAGTTTGGCCCGGTTGTATAACCTCAGGTTAAATATCTAACGTTGTATAGTCGGAAAGTTCTCCCGTTGATAACACTCATGTTTACTGACCAATAGTACGACATAATATGCAAAATGTTTGTACCTGATGATGGCATGACTGTTTGTACCTGATGATGGCATGATATGCTGAAACCCGGGTCGTTTTGTTTCCAAGAAAGTGTGGAATAACAACCAAGTGTTTATTATTATTAAAATGAAGGAGTTCCACAGAGTAACGCCGGATACAGTGTCTTATATTAATATGCAAAACCCTAACTCTCAATCAACATCAAGTTAACGAAAGACAACACCATCTTGCAGTAAATTTTAAGCGTTAAACCGGGCTTTAGTACTTCTCCTCACTTTTGCATTTACTCATGTTCACTAGTATGCATAGAAAGAGTTTGATAAAGCATATTCAGCATAATATATTCCACAAATTTTATCCGTAGGTATTAACATTTTATCAAAATTCTAAAAAGATCGATAAAGCACCAAGTGAAATTTATCTCCTGAATGATGATTGCTCTTAAAAATCACTCGGGAATCAGAATAATCGGAACTCGAATCCAGACACATTGATACAGGTCTGAAATGTTGAATACTTGAATTATATTTCGCTGACTGACAACCTAAGGTCACGGATTACAGTAGAGAACCCACTCGCTTGAAATAACAGCGCAAAAAACGCATTAATACGATCGCCTACAGTGAATCGCGTGTCCTTGCGCGGAGCGACGTTATGTGGGCATTCAATACGTAACGTCTCAGTCAGACTGCTCACTAAACAGATTCCTCACCTCACTTCAGTCCCCTTCTTGCATTGAATTGAATATCCGGTTCAGACGCGTTGCCACCCGAAGCGAATCATGGGGACTTTTTTCACTCTAAGAATGCGGATTAATGTTCCCTGTTATCGTCTAAGCGGATATAACTTAATCTGTATAAACAGCTGGGTTCCCTCGGTGACAGTGCTCTATACATTTCGTTGGTAACATAAGAAGTAATGGTAATTTGTGATATTGCTAAGGATAAAGTGGCCATTACATATTAAAGAGCAACGTACTTATTAGGCAATGCTACCAAATGGAGGAAAATGGAGTAGACAGCAAAACTTTGAGATGTGAGTGTGGAAAAGGATGAAGAATGTTCGATTTACAGAAAAGAGGACAGACGATGAAGTGCATACTGGGCAGGGGCGGATTGAAAGCGTTATTTAAGGGGGGCGCGGATTGCTACTTCCGGGGGTCTGGGGGTATAGAATACGTTATGATTTCCATTTTTCCTGTTTTACCAGGAATTCCGGGGGTCGGGTGCTCCCCCTGCACCCCCACCACCTTAATCCACCGCTGGTGGTAATTGGGGGGAGGACATTACTGGAATATATTAAGATGATGATAAACACTCTTCTCTCTCCCTGAAGAGGGGTTTGGGATCACTTCTTCTTCTTTCGCGTTGTCGTAATCGTTATTATAAACAAAAACAGCAATAGAACGTTATTGCTCACAGTAAATGTCTTAAGAATGCATTCCATCTATTGAAACTAGTGATTCAAAGCAGCTGGAAAAATTTAAAAAAAATGGCAATCACGTGTTCGCTCTCGGGAGCGCGATTGAAAAATAACGATAACGCGAGCGCTCGCGTTACGGAGAACACTGATTACGCCCAGGTTTCATTACAGTTGGTTAATGAAAACAAGGTAGACTATATGAGCCCTCATCTAAATTTTATTTTACAATACTAGTATTTACCTTTTCAGACACACTTTAACAAGGCAACTGCCCTGATACCCAACGCAAACATCTTGTACAACGGATCTTCCAATAAATTTCCGGCTTTTTATATGCACAAGATATCGTCCGGGACTGCTGAGAAGTCCTTCTTGGGCATTGATATTTCGTGGGATCGTCGGTAGACGCAGAGGGGGGTAGATAAGGTGGCTCTGGTGCAATTCTTTTCCGGTTTTATTATATTTGTTAAGCAACGGTTACTCGAAAAAATACATGTTATCAGCTGAATACCCAAGTTGGTGAAAACAGATGCCCCAGGGCAACCAAGGCGGATGTTATTCTGAGGTCCTCGGTGGTGGGGCCAAACTTGATTAATAAACACCATAGGTCATCAAGAAAATTCCGTTGGTTTCAGTTTTCCTGCTTTTGTCCAAAATCCAGCGATTTTCATGTTTTTCATCGGAAAATGTTTACCTGTATTTATATAATCCGAAAGATCATCATTCTACTTATATTAAGGTAAATACATTCACACGCAACTTTATGCATTCTTTTAAGTGATATATGGCTCAAAAAGTAACTTCTTTTCGCGTAATCAACTACTTATTTCCTTATACATATATATTTTCTATTCCACAAATGTACTTTGAATAAATATTATGTTTACAGTGAAAATTTAGCATTTCGAGAATTAAGTATTCGCCAATTTTTTAATGATAGGATGAGAGATGTTTGGCGAGCTAAAGGTAAATAAAATTGATGCACTTAGCAGAGATTACTGAATATTTCGCAGCGTATCGTTGTGTTAATTTTCATTTTTATGGAAAGGACATGTTCTTATTTTGTCCCTTTTATTTTATTACTTAAAAGACTTATCAGCCTCTGAAGCTCACATAATAATAAAGACAGTGAAAATGTGGCCATGCATCCAAGTTGATTTCATTCACAACGTTCAGCTGAAAGGTTGCAGAAAAAAATAGACACGCTATCCTCGCTTCAAATTTATATCCATGTTGTTCAAATCATTCAAATTTTTACTGCTGAAAGATGAATTGGTTTTAATGACTAATCTAAATGATTTTTTTAAATTGTCAATATATTGAGCAATAACTCTTCTATCAAACTTTCCATTACTTGAACATCCTGACATTCACAGCACGGTGGAACGGAGGTTTACCCTCTGACGCAAGCAAACCACGTCCACGAGAATTATCCAAATCCAGCTTCCTACCTTAGGACGTGATTAAGAGGGCGCTTGGTTCCGCGAATTATGCACACCGTTCGCTCTGCTATGACCACGCCTCGGAATCTGTCGCAAGCACCGCTTTGGCCTGTGGCTTTGCGGTCGGATGACTGGCTAATTGTCCCGGAAACGGAGCCGAGTTCCGGCGCTAAAAACCTGAGGTCTCTGGAATGTTCCTTAGAATCTAACAAACAAATTATGACGTGAACTATTCCACATGGATCACTGGAAGGCTGAAATATTGGTTGACGACATTCAAACTGACGTGACAGTTTCAAAAATAAACTTTGTCATATTCCACACCGTATTTTTAAAAACTCAACCGGTTTCGACCTTTTGTGGCCATTCTCAAGAGGTAAGGTTTACCTCTTGAGAATCTTAATAAGGCTTACCTCAAGGTTTACCTCTTGAGAATGACCTGAAAAGGTCGAAACCGGTTGAGTTTTAATAAATACGGTGTGGAATATAACAAAGTTTATTTTTGAAACTATCATGCATTCATTCCACGAAGTGAACTCACGAACCATTGATTAAAACTGACACTTTGGTACCCATCAATTTGTACATGCATGATGTATTCCAATAAACGATGATTTTTCGGTACATTTCAATTCTTCTGATGATGATGCTATAAATTTTGAAAAGCTTTCAAAGGAAGAAGGAAATTTAAGTGGAAATAGTGAAATAACTTTATTTCTTTCTTTTTAGTTATCAACTAAAAGATTAATATCGATAAATTAATCAATTGTACAAAACTTTAGATGATGTTATGGGAATGTTAAGTGACCCGCTAGATAAACGAAGTGGTTGCACATACATGATAACTCTAACTAATATTCCATATATATTCATTACATTTAAACAGTAAAAACGAAAAATCCGCATCAGGCATGAAGTAATTCCCTTTTTATATCTTAACGCTTATATAACGATGGTACGAAATGCGAGGAATATGCTTGAAGTAATATGTCGTTGGTAAACATTTAATAGAAACTATGTAACCAGAATTATGTAAATTGAAGCACCTCCAGGAACAAAAGTACAACGCTTATTATGATAAATTATTGATTTAAAAAATGCTCAAAATATGATTTCCCAATGCCCATATATGAGGCTTGATCTATCAACACACAAGAGTAATGGTGAACTTATTATGCTTGCATATGATACTAATAGTCTAGCTTCATGACCAAACGCTTCCAGAATTTTTCGATTAAGATTTTTCTATGTCATCACGAAATTTTCACTATTCAAAAGGTCGTTTCTGGTCATTGGGACAAGAACTTTTAATAACTTACAATTGGTCATTAAGGAGGTGAAGAGTAAATACATTTTCTGTAAAAAGGTCAGAGGTTGGATACTATCTCATCATGAGATAGATGTTCTATTATGATTTCATGGCTGAGTATTGTATAAAAAATGTAGCATAATTTGTTGTTGTCATTATAATTTCTTAAATTTGTAAAAATTTCATTGAAAAACTTATTATTCATTCTTGTAAGCTCTTATTGTTGGCATGTTCTTCATTCTTTTTGTGTTTTTATATATTTTTGCTCATGCCTTAAAAAAAAGCTATTGCTACATTTTGACTATTTTTGCTATTTTTTCTAATGCATAAATCAATGCTGGTAGATTCCATACTGGCGTACACCATTTAAGCTACTTAAAGCTCCATAACTGCATTGGTAAACTTTTTACTGTATTTTTTTTAAAGTGGAGGAATAAATTCATCTTATCTTATCTTTCTTTTTAGTTTTTAAAGTGGTAACAGAAATTCTTCCTATGGCATTGATTTCATAACATACTTGACACCCTTGTGTTTGCGTTTACTGTCGATATATTAAAACAATTGATGTAATAGTGAATTACACATTGTTTGACGATGGTTTACTTTCTTTGAGTATAAACATAGAAACTGGGTAATATTTCGTGCGTGTAAGAAAACAAGTCAGCAGCGAGATAACGCACTGTTTTAAATCGTCGAAGAAATGTTGATGTCATTGTACTTCAAGGTAGCTTTATAATTTTGAACTAACATTCTAAATTTTGAGGAATGTACAAAACATTCTCCAAAGTGTTAGAATTATGCTTTTATCAGTTACCAGGCTGACAAATGTGACCAATTTACCGCATTATCCTCTGAAGTTGGAGAGTATTTGCGTGAGGTATTTTGTTGAAATTTATTATAGCGAGTAGTGTTTGGTTTCGAAATGCCAAGAACGAAATACCAAGGTATAATTCCAACGGATCATACAGATGAGCTTCTAAATGTTTAAACGATTAACTCCAAATTTCATTGAATTAACATCACATTGAAAAAAATTCATTGAAAATTGCGTCGCCTGCTTCTCATCCATGATGCCGTCGCGACTACGTCATATATGTCCCACCGAAATGCCTCTGCAAGTCGGTAGCTTATTGGTCGTACGTTTGAATACCCAAACGGCGCCATTACATTGGACGAACAGTAGTAAGAATATTTCATTCTCCACACAGGTTTTAATTGAGAGGGATTTCGGAGGAAATACTAGTGGAGAGCGTCTTTACGTAACGGATGTGAAACGCGGACCATCGTGGTTGCTTAGCGGTAGATACTACAATAGGAGAATTTAAAACGCGGTGCTCTGGAAAGTTCAAAATGTTTCTTAGGTAGTCAAAAAATGCGAATGGTATCATTAAGAAGGGATTCCAACTTCATGAGAGACGCCTTAAAGAGGAAGAGGCCAGGATGACCCACGATGCATGATTAAATTTGCCTCAACTCTTGTGAAAAATAAGAGAGTAGTTGAAGTGAAGAACTGTGGGGATTCCCTCACAATAATTATTTACCTCAGATATCGGGGAAAGAATGCGTATGAAGTATCTCTTTGGGCGTGGAAAATGGCTCACTTAATAAACCATGAAAATTGTTTGGAATGGCGGCTGACAGACAGGCGGCGTCTCTGTAGTCATCCAATCCAACAACTGGATACGGAGAAAGAAAAATAGAGCGTTATTCATAGCACTGTACCCAATAACATTAAAACTTTTTGAGGTAGACATTTCTTTTGGTTGAAAACTTTAGTTGGAAATTTGGCTCTGACTGGGGAACGTGGACTGAAGTTTCATTTTATTTCTTTCGCCTTGAGCGCACATGAAAGTGCTTTCCCAGTGTCCATCTCGTCCGAATATTTCTTTTTTAAACAATTTGGTAATTTACGCAGGGGAATGATGAGGTTCCAATTCCGCACCTTACATAAACTGCTTTAATATTATATATATATATTTACTCCGAAAGGGAAGGAAACAGAGCATGTATAAAAAACAATTCAATCTAAACTGGACCAAATAAAATTCGCATCTAAAAATTAGTTTTTAATGCTTGTAATTATATTTTTACCCCATATTTCGTGGGGAATGTAATTAGCGGTCCCAATACTTCCACTGATAAAAAAATTAATCGGATTCCTGGTGAGATTTGGATTGTGTTCCTGTTTAAATTCACAGGTCTAACGTAAAATGTTTATTTAAAATGTGATAATGCCTCGAGAGGATCGGAAGGCAGAAAGAGGGGCACTTGTTGACCTTGGGCCTCTCTGACCTTGAATCCGGAGAGCATTGTTTCCGAGGCAGCGGTGCGTCTGGAAAATGGAACGTGATGTCGTAAGGCAAGGAGGAACTTCCGGAGAATGTCCCCACCCATCTTAGTCGCCGGTTAAACGATTTGTTACGACACATCAAGGGTGGCCATCGGATGATGCGCTCGCCTCTCCACGAAGAAGCCGTCCCACTGAAATTGAAGTAAAAGGGTATACGGGGAGCTCGGCTTCTCTGAAAGAGATTAAAAGGGTTATGACCGTTTTACACAACACTAATCGACAATCGAACTGAATTCAGCATGCTCAAATTGGATACTAAATGTCTCGGATGAAACCATTATGGTAGACGGAGAGGGCGCTTGCTATGGTGGCCAATCCGTGAAGCTGTGGTGTGGACGTGGCTGGTCCGCCATCTTGGTTCCCCACGATTCACCTTAACACTTACTACAACTAATTTTGCAATTTTACGATGTTTTCAATCGATAACTCACTTGTAATCAGAATGCAGTTTCTTCTTGAAAATGCATTCTTCGTACAGTTTCTAATTAATTAAATTTACAATAATCCGTATCCCCAGCGAAAAAGCGTATTAAAATCGAGTAAAATCAATACCTCCTAGTAACTAATATATGTTTCAAGAGATTTTTCACCTTAAATTTTCAACAGAAAGTAGACATTCTTGCTTTATATCCGCTAATGCGTCCATTCCTCCGTGCTATCCAAAGACAAGCAAGGAAACTAGCAGCACATTTTGTTTTCAGAACATTTTCAATATATATGTGTTCTGTGTTAAGCATATTTTGAGCATGTGCTGAGCATATGTAAATGTCCGGGAGGGGATATGCTCAAACTATGCTCAACATATGTGGGAAAAATATGTTCTCAAAATATGCTCAACATGTGTGGAGAAAATATGTTCAGCATGTTCTCAAAATATGCCCGGCATATGTTTTCAAAACATGCCCATCATGCTCTCAAAACATTCTCAGCATAATTGGTACAAAGTTTTCCGCGGGGTTTCATTATTGGAGCAGCTTTCGGGCGTTCCTCCGCGTGATGTCTCTTGATGACAACAACAGTTTCTCCAGCCATCCTGCTGGCGTCTTCAGACCTGAAGACGCCAGCAGGATGGCTGAAGAAACTTTGTTGTCATCAATAGACTTCACGCGAAGGAACGCCCGAAAGCTGCTCCGATTTTCAGCATAAGGTTGTGACCATTTACCCCCCCGCATTAAATGCATTCTCTTACAATGACTTTGTAATATACCTACTTTTGATGCACATTTATTCTAATTTGAAACTTTCTTGCCTTTCACTGCAGACTTGCTTGCTGCCTAGTGACCTGAAACTCCCTTGCAGTCTATAATAAAACTTCCACACCACACTTACCTGATTCGATGAACCATTCTTGGCCACATAACGTCCCCGCATTTACATTCGCTGAGCCAGCCAAGCTTGGAGGACAGGGAGCAATGACAGGGTTAACCAATATGTACATACAACCTCATGAAGATCTTCGAATTCCTTCCCTCGTCATGAAATAATTCGGGCTCATTTCAACACATTTAATAGATAAACTATTATGTACAATGAAACATAATTATAGACACACAATGGAAATATAATAGTAAAAACCACCGACAAGTGGGCTAGCTCTATCCTTTCACAAAACTCAATTACAGTCTTCTAGGCAAATTATGAGTTCGATAAGAGTGATGAAATCCGTATCTTTCAGCGAAATGGCTTAGTTTGTAATTAATCTGGCTGTCTCAATAAGTAGAAATCCTCCGGAAAAACTTTGCGTATGCTTCATGGACAACGAGTAACAACACCATAGACACAAACAACTGCACATAAATTGTACATGAAAACTTCCACCACCAGAGCGATAATTACCCTATTTAATGGCTCACATTGCCCGAAATACGAATATAGGGTACTTAAAACAACTCTTTTCATGGTATACAACATATATAAGTAAATATTTCACATTTCCGACTTAATTTATCGGGAAACAGTCACACACAACCAAAGTACACTCACATAATAAAAATGGCGAGTTTCTATATTCATGGGCAAATCACAAGTCTATGACCTCCGCACCTGCAAAATGGCTCCATCGTACTGAGTAAGGAATCCTGTTTCTAACTGCGTAAAGGAGAGAATCAAACTAATTTTTTATTCAAATCAGTTGAAAGACATTTTTTGAACGTAATATCAAGACAGCTTTTAAGAAAATGCGTTTAAAACCATATTATCAAAGTTATCAAAACCTGTTGAAAGGAGAATTCAGAACATAATAAGATAACTGCTAGAACAATATATATTACTTGACATAATTAGTATCGCTTTGCATGCTGCAGTATTAGAACGCTAAACGCTCCATATATTTTCGAAATGTGTGTGTTACTGTGTGGCAGTGTGTAGTATAAGATATAAATGTTTTGAGAATATTTTAGCAAATGTTATAAGCATATTTTCATATCACATGCTGTACATATGCTCTCGGTATATTGACAAAATATTTCGCGGAACATATTTTGAGCATATTTCGTCAAAAATATGCTCAACACATCTTTGGAGCATATGCAGGAAATATGTCCGAGATGTGTTGAACAAATATGTATCTGAACATTTATTGAGCATATTTTCAGCACATGCTCATATTGTGATCAAAACATGTTTCCCTGGCATAACCTGAGCATATGCGCAAGATATCTTGTGCTACTAGGGGAAAGAATATGAGGAAGCAATATCGTGGATATTTCGGTTTTCAGGGGCGCGATCACGGTTCTCCTAACGCGTGCGATTGCGTTATCGCTATGCTGAGAGAAAAAACGTGATCGCCATCGTTCACATTTTGTCAGGTGCTACAAGCCATTAGTTTTAATTGGTGGAGTGCGTTCTTAGGATAGTAACTGCAATAATTGCCCCTCCAGAGCGGTTTGCGTTTTGGACCACGATAACGACAGCGTAAAAAGAAGAAACCGTAATCCCACCCTGGTTGCAGTTTGATGACGTCGTGCCCTCACTAACCTCTAGAAGTGAATGAGCAGATAGTGAATATTATGAATATTATTTATGATAATAGTGAGGCAAGAGGGATAGTTAATAGGGTCTTGAGTCACTGGTTTGAAATGAAACAGGGTGTAAAGCGAGGATGTATAATGTCACCCGTAGCTATTGATTTTTTTCGTAGATAAATGTGTCAGATATGCATGTAGTGACCACGTCAGTGTAATGGTTGGAGCTGTAAATGTGCAAGTTCTATTGTACTCAGATGATGCTGTGTTGTCTGGAATCATATGGGCTCCTGGATAACTTCTGTGAAGCAAAAAGGAGAATGGATTTCAGGGAAAATGCACCTAAGACCTAAGTAGATTTTTTTGTTTGAGATAGAGGTAATAATGATTGTATAATGAGAGCAAATGATGAAATGATTGTAAAAGAGGACGATTTTGTGTATCTCGGCCTAGTGTTTGCGAAAGAATGAGGGACAGTAGAAGAGAATAGCAAACGTGCGAATACAGATAGAAAAGTCTTGGGTAGAAAGTGGAACGTTTGTTTATGGAAACGAAAATTTCAGTGTACAAAAATGTACTCATATAGACGCTATTATATGGCAGCAAAACCTGGCTATGTCAGGATAAGCATAAAAGTAGGCTAAATGCAGTGGGTCTGGGGTAACTGAGAAGTTTTTGCTGGAAAAGTATAAGGATGGATTGGGTTACGAATGATTTGGTGATGAAATAATGGTGGTTGGATTCTTCAGTAATGGACATACATGAAAAAAGTCTGCTCAGTTGGTTTGGCCATGTTGAGAAAATGGATGAAAGTCGAAAAACGAAACATATGTCACATTAGATAATGGTGTCAGAGGAAGGGATGGACTAAAAATATCTTCGGTGAATGTGATGGAAGAAACTCAAGAGGAGGAATATATTAGGAGTCTTAATAATAGAGCATGAATGAAGTAATTCTTGTGTGTAAGAGCAGATCAGCGAAAGATGTATGCAACAATAGAGCATTTGGAGGACATTATTGAAAGAGAATCAGATTCCTAGGCCTTATAGATATCATTAACTAAGTTCTTTAACATTGCCTACCTCGAAAGATATGTGCGTGATTCCTCGAAAGATATGTGTGTAACAGACTTTTCAGACTACGAGGAATCCTGATCCCACCTTGGTTATACCTATATAGAAAATTTCATTGTGTCCTGGCCTCCGTCAGCCGGATGGGACGTTGAACTGTGGTTCCCTTGGCTCCTTTCATTTAGAGTGGACTATTGCCGACCCAGGGTTTCTCTTCACTCTTTTTTCCATAGCGAAATAATCCTTTCCTCTCCGACCTAACCACAAATGGACCAGTGATCTCAGTCCTATGTAGCCTCCCCGCCAGAAGATTTTTTAAATTACCAGTTTTAATCAACCAGCATATTTTTTAAATCATCCACTGTGCCCCGCTTCCAACTGAACATTTTCTTCCTCTATTGCTTTGACATTAAAATAATTCAAAAGTTTATTTTCTCGTTGGATGAGGCTCTTCATGTCTTACATGAGTTTGAATGTTCCACTTACTCCTCGTGTTGCCGATTACTGAAGTAGCAATTCCTATTTTTTAAATGTGTCACGTAGTGAAGATATTCATGACTGCCGCAAATACGGCGATGAAATATGTAGAAATTGCTACGGTAAAAAATCGGCCTGAGCCGGGAATGGAACCACGGAAATTTGGCTTGCCGGGAATGCGCAGACCACGACTCTTATACCCAGGCTTTCCAATTCAGTGGAGATTTCTGAGGATAGGTGCAACGAAACTGGATTTAAAGCCCTTTCGATCCATCAATGATGGCAACGCAAGGGAACAGAGGACTTCAAAGAAGCTACAACCCATGCGGTTGCGTCGTATATCAGCATTTATGGCGTCACTGTGCCTCGAGGCCCTGATTTTTATGGTTTTCAATTAGCCCTGATCAGTAAAACAAAATTAACAACAGAAACAGGTAGAAACAGAAAAATAACAATTGTTATAAAAACTTTGGTGATAACTACACAGAACATTTTTTATATCGGGTACACTAATTTATCAAATATCAACACACCTGTGAAATTTTAATTACACTAACATTATGTCAACTCTTGTTTATATTTACCCTGTAAATTGGAATGGCTAATAGCCCCCTTCCCCCCCCCCCCCCCCCCTCCCCCCGACGAACCTCTGGTCTGGAGCCGCCCCTGATAGAAGCCAATAAAGATATCACATCAATGAAGGGTATGGACTACTAGGGATCGTAGGGATAGGTTCCTTAGTAGGGATATTAGAGGCCCTCTATTAGGAGGATAATTATTATAATAGAGGGCCTCTAAGGGATATTGCACTTCAGAGTCCTCTGGATTGCCGATAATACACCATGAGGTGCCATGAGAGAGTAGTGTTGAGAACTTACGCACGAAGCGACTTCTTCAATCCACCACAATCCACTGCCGGGAGCACGTCAAACTAGCCGTGACAAATGAAACTCGAATTCGTTGAGGCGGAATCGGCAACAACAAGTAAATCAGCGAAATTGAACGACTTCGGATCTCTACCAATTCTCTACGTTCTCTTTTCTCCTTAATCGGCAACATGGGACGCGAGAAGATAAAGAAATGGGAAAGGGTTATTTTGTTTGATATAATTAAGAAGCACTGGTCAGTGTTGGAGAACAAAAAAACTAATTCCGAGAGCGCAGCGGCCAAGATACGAGCTTGGAGGGATGTTGAGATCGAGTTTAATTCGCATGCGCACGTAACAAAAGTGAGTGATGAACGGCATTGGTGCCGTGAAATTTATTTCGATGTGAATTTGAAGTGCATAATAGAAATATGGTAGCTATTTGAACTGGTTCTATATGGACCACCTAGAAATCAGTGTTGGTGGGACGATGCTTATTTTACTCGTGACTATTTTCTCTTCATGTAATGTCTTTTGCCAACAGCGCACGTGGAAACAATTAAAGAGGTCGTGGGTAGTCAGTAAATGGAATCATCCAAAACAATCGGCGAAGACAACCTGCAGAAGGAAAAGGGCTACAGTTAATCATGGCATTCCTGCCAGACGAGTCAGGAAACCAGAATTTGATGCAGACGATAGCCTCAATGTACCCAGTTCTCTTGATTCGGGTTCGGAGGACTTTGCTATTGATGATACCGAGGAAGTCCCAGGTAAGAATGCTGAAGTCTCGTACACTAACATACTGAGAATATATAATGGGTTTTAAAATTCGATAAGTTTGAAATTGAATGTTACAGAAGAGGAATGTTTTTCTTCTGGCAAACGACATCATCCCAAGTTTTATCAAGGAATGATGCGCCCTTTCCTTGTGCCTCAGGAATAAGTAGTTTTCCTCTATTCGGGAAGCCACCCTACCGTTGCTTAACTTTGGATTTTCTCATTAGAGTAGCCAGCAAAATTTGTCTAAATAACACACGTACCTACTTGATCAAAATATGACTATTTAATTACTAAAAAAATTAATTTCTAATTCATGAAAATACTATGACAAATGTTATATGTTGTCATGCTGAAATCATAAGGTCCTTCTTTAGAAAAGCACCCTATTTGCAAGAGTACTGTGAGTCGTGCTATGTAGGATTTATTAGTTTTAACTCTTGTTGATGTAATGTCAGCCAGTTGTTTTCAGTTGTCTATACATGTTATTGTGCACTAATATTTGGACGTGTCTATTTAGACAGTAATGAAATGTGTTTCTGGGTGATGAAGGTGGGCTATGGAATGTTTACCTAAATGTGCATGCACAGAATTTGGCATTTAAGAGGGATTATAAATTGCTCCTTTTAGAAGCATCTTAAATATATATAGATCCTGGAGAATATAACTGGACTAATCCATTCAAATGGGACTTGCGGACATCAAAAGCCAGGCCCCCATAGGAGCTGGACCTGCGGTGGTCGTTGCGCTTGCCCCCCTCTAATGTCACTCTCATGTATACATAATTCTTTTACTTTTATAGAAATACAAGTGTTAGCTATGTTTTTTTTTGTTTGGATCAGTTGTGAATGAGGTGGATGGTGAGGTTGCTGGTGTGGAAATTCCAGTGCCCTTTGAAAGGGTGACACCAGTGGCAAGAACTGTGATAGAGAGAGAGAGGGATGTGCGGTTGAAGAGGATTAGCTGTGCCCTGGAGGATGAGGAGCAAACTCGTAATGTAAGGAGGGAGATCACAATAAAGTCCTTGGAAATTGCAAGGACTACAGCTGAGGCGAGATGTAAAGCAGCTGCAGCAGGACGTGTTGCAGCTGAAGCTGAGTTGAAAGCAGCTGCAGCGAGACGTGTTGCAGCTGAAGCTGAATTAAAAGCAGCAACAATGTGTCATGCCAGTCAAAAAGAGGTTCACAGGCTGCAACTGGAAACCCTTGAGATTAGGCAGAAAGCAACACACATAATGATGGTAACTTGATTGTAAAGCATGTTGAACTTTCAATGCCTTCCAAATTTTTTTGTTCTTTTATGATTTTCTTTCTGATGTGTAATATAACTCTTATCGTCCTCTAACTTTTGGTTTTCCTTAAATGCAGTTACCTCAGGCAGTAGTGAGAACTCTTTACTTCACAGAGTGACTGCATTTGCATGTAACAGGTAATTTGGCAGGGTTGCTACAGGGCAGTAAAATCAGTAAAGTCAGGGAAAAGTCGGGAAATTAAAAACTGGTCAATAAAATCAGGGAAAAGTCAGGAAATCAGAGAAATTCAATGCGGAGTCAGTAAACTTGAAAATACTGGCGGCCAATGCACTGTATATACTCAAATATTGCAAAAAATATTTTGCTGGCTGTCAGCTGCGCCGCGTGAGTTCCTCTTTCTGCCACTCAATGCTCTCACCCTGTCAATTTCTGTAACAGTAATGCCTGTTCGTTGCCTCTTCGGTAGGCTGTTGGTTCCCTGTTCCTTGTCCGAGAGACAACAGGCAGACTCTGTTGTCTGTTCTCTCCCTGTTGTGGGTAGTGGCATTCTCTGTTCCTTACTTGTTGGACCACAGCCAGTGAACAGGTAGGGGACTGCGCTGTCAGTTTGCTGCCTGTTTATTAGGCTGTTAGTTCCTTGTCCGAGTGACAACAGTCAGGCGATGGTTGGTAGAATGAAAATTGGAACACCTTGTCTGTGAGAAGACTGTTACTTGTCTGTTCTCTCCCTGTTGTGGGTAGCAGCATATTCTGTTCCTTCCCTGTTGGACCACAGCCAGTGAACTGTGCACTGCCTGTTCGCTGTTGCTAATTTGTTACCTGACTGTTCTTTCCTGGTTATATTGTTGCCTCTTTGCTAGCTGTTAGTGTATATCCTGTTTACAGCCTGTTCTCAAGGCATTACATAACGGTGCTCTGGCTGTGAGTTGTCTGTTCAGTTAGTTCGTTGGTCTACTCTAGCTAGCCGTTCTTTGCCTGTTAGCCAAAATATGCAAAAATGAAACTACTGACCACTATCTGTTAGATCATTATAAACTGGACTAGTTAGTACTTTTCTATCCACTTGTCAAATTTTTCAACCTCAACAAAAAATATAAATTGTTGCATCACTAAAATATGTAATACTTCAAGGCAGATTGACACAAAAACTGGTACCAATCATCTACTTAAATGCCTATTCAATATAATCAAGCCACCAGAGATAATGCTTATACTCACAGGATTCCAGGATATAATGTTTTCTCCTCCTAAAATACAACGTAATTTGCAGTGTTGAAGCTTAATAAATGAACAGAGCTAATAGCCATGTGGTACTGCTTCCAAAACAGAATCCTGATGACCACTCTGTATTTTTACCTCACAGACACACTAATATTAGACTATAGTTGTTGTCGAAGACAAATCAAATAAATGATAAAATAGAAGTAGGTTTATTAACAACAATTTTTTATTTAGAAGACAATCTTGGATTCTGAGGTATTCAATACATAAATTCAGTAAATAGTATGCCACATGTCGGTGGTGGTGGGACAGGGGACCTTATCAGAGAATAGTCCCTGAAACTCTCCCTTATTTGGAGGCAGCTATCCGGCTCGCCCTCGTCCAATGGACTGCTGGGCAGGGCACTCAGACAACTGATGTCAAGGGGTCTCCAACAACTTCTTCAGTTCTCATAACTGGCCAGTTTAAACGTTTTGGGATTTTAAGTTCTTATTAAGAGACTGAAAGCAATTATGAGAAAAATGAAATCCACAAATCCAACTCTCATTCACTATAAGATATTATTTCACAACTCACTATAATCTTGTGAATTCTTTGCGAAATCAAATCATGTTCAGGTTTACTCTTAATAACTTTCACTAACCTGCAAGCCCTTTTCACACGGGGCACGTAATTGCACAATCTGATGTACGTGCGAACGTGCATTTCAAATTGCATTGCGTAAAGCCGTGAATTGCAAGAACGCATATGCGAATGCATGAATGCGAGATGGCAAAATAGCCCATGCTCTAATTCAAAAATGATTGAACGCCCGATTGAGAATAACATGCAGTTTGAAGTTGAGCAATTTCGTGCCCCGTGTAAAAGAATTGGCTTCCACATTAAGAAAACAACTCACTGCTCACAGGATAGGAGTGGGGGGACAAAGTAGCCAATGGATAAGGTTATGTACGTACCTGCTATCCTCCCAACTCTTGCATAGTACGAATGCTTTCGGCTGTCCGCAATGCCCGTAGCCGTTCTTACGCTGTACCACTGTCCGACTTCGAAATCGGTACAACTTTTTGGCTGAAATGGGGTTCTTGCACACCCTTGGTTAGCATCCACGTTACTTATGTCCAGAACTGACACATCTTCCACTTTTCCGTCGTTGTACTTCACCGTTGCATACCGTGATTTGTACGAAAGTCCTGCCATCTTCGACGAAATGCTAAATATTGTATACAAACAACCCGGCCGGCACAAATGGATTGCTGCGACTAAAGCGTAATAGCGGTACTATTCTCTCGCGGTAATGGCGTCACAAACAGTCATGGAGCACGAGGGCACAAGTCTCTGCACGTGGTGCATACTGGGGATCCTGGGATTTTGGGAGGAAAGATGACTGTTATAATTATAAAAAAAATAATTATAACTTTTGAGAGAGAAAATTACCGTGGTACTTTTCGTAAATTTCCATGGTATTTTTCGTAATTTACCGCGCCCCTTGAAAATTAATTTTTGGTAATTTTCTAGATAATTCACCTATGTTAGAGATAATTTTTGCAAACATATAAATTCCCAACATGTTCTTTTAAGCCTAGTACACATTTCCTACGTGTTTAATTATAAATTGAGGCATATACAACTCATTTTTGGAATATTTTATGTACATTATAACATATATATATAGAGTTATGTTTTAGAATGTTCTTCTTGAAAATTTCTCATATTCTTACAAAAGAAAGCCAGATTGCGTGTCACCGCCATGCGCACAACCAACCTGCCCCTGCCTGTTGAGAGTCTGTTCACTGTTGTCAGTTCGTTCCTTGTTTGGCGAAGCACACAACCAACCAGCCCCTGCCTGTTGACAGCCTGTTCACTGCTGTCTGTTCGTTTGTGGTTGGGAGAAGCGGACAACCAACCAGTCCCTGCTTGTTGAGAGTCTGTTCACTGTTGTCTGTTCGTTCCCTGTTGTGTGAAACAGACAATCAACCGGCCCCTGTCTGTTGAGTGCCTGTTCACTGTTGTCTGTTCGTTCCCTGTCCGGTGAAACATGCAACCAACCGGCCCCTGCCTGTTAAGAGTCTGTTCACTATCGTCCCCAAAATGTTTGTTGCCTGCCAGTTGAGGAACAAGCTGCAAACAGAGTACAAACTGTTGGAAGGCTGTTTCCAAGTTGTTTCCATTTGTGTGTGGCGCGAGATTGTTCGTAGGCTGTTCATACTCTGTTCACTAAATCTCCAACAGGCACTCAACAGGCTTCAAACTGACAGCAAACAGGCATTATTGTTACAGAAATCGACAGGGCAACAAGAGCCAGCGCCAGTCTGCCAAGGAGTCTGCTTACAATCCCTGATGTACATTATAACATATATATATATAGAGTTATGTTTTAGAATGTTCTTCTTGAAAATTTCTCATATTCTTACAAAAGAAAGCCAGATTGCGTGTCACCGCCATGCGCACAACCAACCTGCCCCTGCCTGTTGAGAGTCTGTTCACTGTTGTCAGTTCGTTCCTTGTTTGGCGAAGCACACAACCAACCAGCCCCTGCCTGTTGACAGCCTGTTCACTGCTGTCTATTCGTTTGTGGTTGGGAGAAGCGGACAACCAACCAGTCCCTGCTTGTTGAGAGTCTGTTCACTGTTGTATTCTGTGAAAGAGGCATTGAATAATGTTACTAGTGTGCCAAAAAAGGACATGTTAAAATTTAAAGAGGAATGTGTAGGTTTTGTGAAGGCAATGACTGCCAAGCTTTTAGAGAAGTCCCCGCTAAAATACAAACTATGCAAGGCAATTACTTCTTGTGATATTAACTTGATTGCTAAGTCCATGGACACAGGTTACAGTTGTATCTGTATTTGCCTTAGTTTGCTCCAGAGGAATAATTGGACCTCAGCTGAAGCTTGTGGCAAGATTATTGCTGAATTTAAAAGTCTAATTGAGAAGCCCATTGTTGTGCAGTACTTACATGAAGAATTATGTCCGCGGCGTTACCCGTGTAGATCACCATTGGCAAACTGTACAAAAAAGTCAGAATTGTTTCGATTTGTTGGTTGCTTTTATCCACATGATTTGGATAATCAGCCATGGCAGTGTATTTGTTGAGTGCGGATTTTCAATAAACCGAGAAATTGTTGCTGAAAATCAATTTGGTGTATCACTTGTCACGCAGAGGCAGGTATATAATGCTGTCAACCTGGCTGGTGGTATTGAGAATATTACTATAGATAATAAAATGATCTCCAGGGTACATAGCGTGCGTTCAGAGTACAAAGGGGCACTCAAGCAGAGGTCAAAAGAGGATAAGGAAAAGAAAAGATGCTATGAGAATTGGATGTGAAGTCAGGGAATTGAAGGTTAAAAGAGCAAAGCTGATGTTAGAAGCCCAACTGAACTGCGAAGCCATAGATGAAAGACTACAATCTTTGACAGGCTCTGGTTAAATTAGAATTTTTTTACATTAATTCATTTTATTAGACTGGCGTAAGTCATGTTATGATTTTTGGCAGTCCTATAGGACATTTTATTCTGATTATCGTAATGTAAATGTAAACTCCTGAGAGAAAACCCCTGTACTTTGGAGAAATTGTACCTGAATTTTTGTTATAAGATTATGGTAAATACTCTCCTAGTCATGCATTTTTGTCAATATTTTTTCCCCTTCTAATGTAGAATTGCGGACTTTATGTTGCTTTTCCAAAAGTCAGTAAAAATCTAAATGATGGTCAGGAAAAAGTCAGGAAATTTGAAAACCTACATCTTGTAGCAACCCTGTTAGGTCATTCCTCAGTCTCATGTACTATGTGAGGATTCCCACTGGCTGTATAATGAAACAAAGCACATACTTAATATGTACTGGCTCATGCATGCATAAAATTAAGTACATAATTTTTCTGCATAATGTGAAAGTCCCTCAATCTACCCAGTGGGTTTTGGGCTGCCGTGCACTGAAAAATTTCTCCCACAAAATTGGGGAGGGATCTCCCAGCCAAATGTTCGTTCCATAATATTTCAGTGACTGCGGTGTACTGATGCAGGATGCTATATACGGAGGGATAGTTGGAATATGTCGAGGTTATTCTCCTCTGGTGGAGGAGTGAAATAGCAACACAGATCTGACCTTTCTGACTCGTTTATTGAAACCCATACGTGACACATACATACACTCAAGTTACCTAATAAAAACACTCTTTTATAGACTTTAGGCCTTTACACAAGACAGTAAATTAATTTACCCTCATCAGCCCTCCACAAAACAAACTTTAGAAGAAGGCCTCCACTTGGCCATGAAGGTGACAAACAAATATGGCGGTAGGGTGGAGCCCCTTTATGTTCTATGTATTAACACCCTTTTTTAATTGACAGAGATTCTGAACTGTACAGTTCAATCACCCTTCAATTGGGCAGAAATGAGACACTAGCCACAAGGAATGAGAGCCCTCGCTCCATGCCAGGCCACCGAGCAGTAAGAAAAAAAAGGAAAGGGTTAAGTAAGGATTGTGTGTTGTATCAGCAACTTTCTTACACTCCTTGGGTATGCCGATGGTCCCGGCGATGATTCTTGAAGGGAGGGGGGAAATGGAGATTCGATGTGTACCTTTTCCCATCTGCCAAGTGGATGCTGGCTGGACCAAATGCTGCCCAGAGACCTGCGAGCTCCACCGGGGCATGATCGTGCCCTGGTGAACTCTAGTGACATGATCTCCGTGGTGATCTCCGCTTGTCTGTATCTCCTTTCTATGGAAATAGAACTTGCTGCTTCCTTTGTTGCCTTATAGATGTCACTCCTCCCGTCGAAGAAACTGGCGAACTGTCTGCTCTTATTTGTTCTCACTGACATCGGTTAGTTCCGTCTGTTGTCACTGCTTTGTCTGTCCCACTTTCGCCTCCGATCGGCCTTTTTAAAGGTTCAAGCGCGGGTGGTCACGTGGTGGATTTTTAATTGCCTGGGGAGGGGGGAACACACTGACTTCCATCGGTCAAAAAACACAAAAGAAAACCGTTGGCTGATTGCGGCCCATTCAGTCTTACAATTCACTCACATCGTCATCTCACAGGCAAGAAAAAAAAACACTCTCTCAGATCCCTGCATCGCGAAACCCAACTGAAGAAAAGCGCAGAACTCTAGCCGCTCACAAAATAAACTGATCAAAACCATGTAATGTTTTGGGACCATTATAATAAGTTACTGATCACTTTGATGAAATGTCCCCCTCTGTTTCAATTATTAAATTTTAATACGACTACTTGCAAAAGAAGACATGGACAACTATTATGATATTTGAAATATTGTAAAATAAATTATGGTCTTTACCCATTTGATTTTTAGAGCTGTGTAACTTTATAATATTAACTGTGAAGATATTGACACATTTGATAATGTATTTAAATCTTATAAAAACATTGGAGTATGAGTTGAAGAGATTGCTGTGAATTCAGAATCCACTATAAATTATATTTTTGTTCCATATGTAGTTTACAGTTCTTTTATCTCTTGAATTATGAAATTAGTGTACATTTCATTTTATTTAAATGTGATTGATATTTATTTTCTGTGTAATGAGATAGGGGATTTCTCATTCATATAGATAGATTATTTTTTTAAATATCATACATTTATCTTACTGTATTTTCTTTCTTCCTCAGGAAGCATCTCGGAGTGACCTTTTGATGCCCACGTGTGATTTCAGTTGCAATGATTTTCTTCTTCCACAGCTCTTCAATGAATAATTGCCAGGTTAGTTACTTTGTGGCTTTAGGTTCATCCTCTCCTCTTATGCTTCTCTGCAGTTATTTTATGCTGTTTGACAAGCTCCATAGTGGAAGCAACTATGGTAAAATATTGTATTTGACAGTTTAGAGGGCATTTGACCCTCGAATGCAACATAATAATATCTTATGATGATGAACCTCCTGCCTACTTGTCCCTGGCCTTCTGTAAGTTTTTTCCAGTCAGGTTAATCTTAAAAAATGACATCTTGTAATGCAATGAAGTCCTGTTTATAAATTTCACACATGAACTGCATTACATTAGTAAGACAAGGATCAAACATCAACCATATAAGAGACTTGTGTTTGAATGCCATCTGGCCCAATTTTTTCCAAATGAGTGATTTTATTAGAAATAGTTCTGAAGTAAAAAAAAATGCCCTCTCTGTCATTCAGGTCAAAACTAGTGTCATAATGACTGCCTGTTGCTCCTATTAGAAAATGTACTATTCCATCGCCGGCTGTACTGTCTCTGCAAGTCTTGTTTCTGTGTTTCCTTGACCAAGAATCGGCGAAGATTGCTGCAAAGATGAGGGACTTGTTCCGCGTGCTGAGCATTGCCACCCTCTTGGTGCTGTCGGCGGGATATGAAGATCCCAAAACGGAGGGAGATGAGGTGATACAGACTCCTGAAGATTGCAAGTGTGTTCCCTACTATCAGTGTACCAATGGAACCGTGAACGAAGATGGAGCGTCGCTCATTGACATCGGGTGAGAATTATTTCAAACTTATGTCATGCCTCGTCAATCGTCTCTTTACGTTTTACGCATTTTTTGACTGGATGAAATTTTTTTCAGGTTAAACTGACAGTTGGCTAACCACGCATGCGAATTAATAGAATTTTAAAATTTTTGTCGAGTAGAACAAACTTGCTGTCAGAATTGTATGGGACATTTGAAATAAAGGCTCTTGTACAATCAGTCAATGAACTATGCCATTCACCTAACTACATATTTCTATAGTTTTTGTGATAGGTTTAACAGTCTTTAATTGTTCTTTGAAAATGGCATGGTAAACTCCAGCATTTTAATTACTTAATTTCTCATTATTGATCAAACCGTCCTTTTCACGTCTGGATCTGTCAAGTTATTTTCTCGTCGTCGGAAAAAAATAATTTGCCTCCGACTTTATTAAAAGTCGCATTCCTAAATGTTACCATATGGTACGCTTGTGATTCACATTCAAATAGCTGTATTTATCTCGAGTCGCAAATAAAATTACGGTAATTATGTATCGCAATTGTCGCCCATCTTTTCTGAACGTGCTCCAAGTCTGTTTTAAGGCCAGCCATGTCAAAATCTCAAGATTCCACTTTAAGGCATCTAAATAAACATAATACCCTGCAAGGCACCTCAAGGGTGTGTTGCGAGAAGCGAGTTATTACGAACATGCTCGATGTTATAACCTAGTAAAAGGTAGATGTTCGCGGAGAGGTCTCACTCTTTTTCGCTTATAACTAGGGATAGGAATTTTTTTGTGGTTTGAGAGGGAGAAAAGCGGTACTTTGAAATTAGGAATTCGGTACTTTCAACAAGACATTTCGGTGTTTTCACAGTGACCACAAATTTATATATTCATTCATTCATTACAGTAATCTACCGGTTAGAGGTAGGTTGTGATGAAAGTCAGAGAATATCCAACGAACTCTTACACGTGCTGTGCCCTTTCTACCTCTTGTATTTCTTTCTTCATCTCAGCATAAGTCCTACCTTTCTTCATCCCTTCCATAAAACCTATTCTCTTCCTTCCCCTTCCCCGCTTACCCAACATCCTTCCCTCTATCACGACCTTCAGCAAACCATCGTCCCTCATTACCCCTTCCAGCCACCTACCCTGCCTTCCCCTAATCTCATCTATAAGTTTCCTCTCCTCGCCCACCATGTCAAGCACTTCCTCATTTGTCTTCCTTTCCGTCCAACGCACCTTCTCCATCCTCCTCCACACCCACATCTCAAAAGCCTTCAGCCTATTTTCGTCTTCCTTTCTCAAGGTCCACGTTTCCGCCCCATACAACGCCACACTCCATATCAAGCTCTTTACTAGCCTCTTTTTTACATCCTTACTTAAGGTCCCCGTCATCAGCTCCCTTCTATTATTGAACGCTTCCTTCGCTAGCGCTATTCTCCTCTTAATGTCTTTAATACTATGTCCTGTTTCTTCTAGCGTACTACCCAAGTAATTAAATTGTTCAACTTACTCCAGTTTGTGACTTCCTATTCTTATCACCAGCTTCGCTTTCTTTGTCCTAGAGAATCTCATTACTTTTGTTTTCCTATTATTTATCTTCATTCCGTATTTCTCACACTGCTTTTCCAGTGCATCTACTAAAGTTTGCAGTCCTTTCGATGACCGACTCACCAACGCCTGGTCGTCTGCGAATCTAACCGCCTTTATCCACTGGATTCCTACTTTCATTCCCACGTCTAGCTCATCCCATGCCTCTCTTACCATTTCCTCAGCATAGATGTTAAAAAGTAGAGGCGACAACGGGCATCCTTGCCCGTTCTATGTTCTAAACTATGTTCCGCGGAAAACTAACGGGTGTTCCTACGGTAACCTATAATGGCTTTATATGCTGCTACCTTAACGCAATGGTTTAATATATTAGTATTTACGAAGTGTTCCATCGCAGGAAAAGTTTGGAAACCCTGCTGTAGCAGATTACTTTGAATAAATGCGCATATTGCTTTTCCTTTATTCGACCCACCTCGGAGCGGAGTGCCACTTATCATAGATGCCGATAGATAGTTATTCCACTAATTGTAAATAGAAAGCACCGGGGCGTGACGAGCTGTGTATTGCCAGTTATCGCCGTAAATCGAAGGCGGCGATGTCATCCGCCCGCGATTGTTATCGTAACACCGGTTATGCTACGATGAACTGCAAACTTCCGCATACCTCAGGAATATTTGCGTACGAGATCATTTCAATCGAATTGAGAACATTTGCTTGTAATTTTAATGTTTTTCTTGCGTTTGAAATGTACTTCCAACCATTTTCTCATAAAAAATGAAAATTCGGGTTTTGGGGCACAATTCGTGACATTTCGCGAGTTCAAAAGTCATTTCCCTAGTCAGTATGGAGTATGTTGTAACTAATTACCACTCCTAGGACATTTTTGTCTAAATTCGCAAAATTTGCGATCGCGAAATTTTCCTATCCCTACTTATAACTCTTCAACCATACTTAGGAGAGATATCGGATTACTTTTTTCCAAAAGATGATGCTCTGCAAATTTCTTTGGTAGTTACCGCACTCCCGTGACATTTGTTCTTCCAAAGATATTTTTATTCAAAGTCACTCTTTTACGCACTTTATCCGAAGTTTTCGAAGCCATATTGCCGTGTTTTGTCACTCACCACCAGAGGGCTTCGTCATAATTTCACCAATTCTCATTATCGGCAGTCTGAGGTGCAGACACGGGGTATACAGCCTCTATTTGCCCATTTTAGAGTAACGAGCACCGGGTTTTCTTCCTCTTTGATCGATATTTTCTGCTTTCTTTCTCCGGTTTCCCCATGGACATTTTTGCCCTTCACTGTGAGCGCACGCGAGCAAATTTCGCTCCCTGGGTATTTTGAAAATATTAAAAAATAAAACAAAAAATAAGCTAAATTGATGTTTTTCAAAACGATGGTGGTTCTGGTAGGGCTGAACGGTAGGGTTCTCCCGAGGTGCGAGGGAAAGAACATCAGCTCCGCATAAATGAAATTACTGAGAACAGTTGAAGGCTGAACGTTACAAAATACGATGGCTAAGAGTCTGTTATATAATATTTTTAGCGTTATTAAAATGATTAGAAATATTTTTAAACATAAAAGAATCAAAATGTGATCGCCTTTACGCATAGAAAAAAAACTCTCCCTCAGACTCACTGGATATCATGATGATATTGATTCACTTGATATTTTGTCGTTCAGGATAAGAGTGAAATCCTGCGAGAATTACCTGGATGTTTGCTGCAATATTCCCAAGGATGAGGAGGAAGTACTATTAGATGTGGCGCACGCCACAGTTGCCCCATCTTGGGGCAGATGCGGAGTTCGTAGCCAGAAAGGAGTGGCATTCCACATCACCGGAGCCAAGGACGGAGAGGCACAGTTCGGCGAATTCACCTGGATGTCGGCAATTCTGCTGCAAGCGGAGGCTAAGCACAAGAAGGCCTCAGTGCCCAGAGGTGACCCGGACGTGAAATACGACCTGCTGTATCTGTGCGGAGGTGCTCTCATCCATCCGCAGGTCGTCCTGACGGGGTCTAGGCACGTATTGCAGAATGCTGTCTAAAATCTCCTTTAAGACGTAACATTACCCTTTCAAGCTAAATTTTAAACTACAGGTGAGCTCAAAGGCATTTTCTTAAAGCCCTTTATCAAGGAGCCACCACACAATAAAACCCCGAATACTTAAGGTTGCATTTCAACCTTATCCGGCAATTATGGACCACGACAAGACCGTTACCCCAGTCAAGGTCACTTTAACCTAGAGTTTAGACTGTGAATCTTAACATACTCGTCCTTGCTCACTAATTTAAACAGGAAAGGATGGAAAGTACAGCACTATTCTGAAGAGGGTGGAAGTTCTAGTGGTGGCTCACGATTAGTGTCAGGCCAACCTCCGAAATACTGAGCTTGGAAACTATTTAAAATTGCACAAGTCCTTCCTGTGCGCCGGTGGAGAAAAAGGAGTTGATACATGCAAAGTAAGCATTTTCTTTTTTTTCTGGTTACTGTTTATTTGGAGCTCTACTCATGACTGACGGCTGGTATTGGATATCTACCTTCGGGTCTGGAGGGGTAGGAATATTTTGAGAGTATTAGCCACCAAATCTCGAAGTGATAATGCATTATTTGCCGCGTAGATTTCCAATACGATTACACTAATGCAATGCACATTGACTAATTATTAATTTCAACCAGAAGCAGAGTTTAAAAACTTTGAGAGAGATTTAATTTTTAAAATCAATGAATAGCGATTACTTCAAAACAACTCTTATCAATTTGCCTCACACCATACATTAAAAGTATCAGTGCAATTTTTTGCAATATTATGTGAAATCTATATGGCAGCGAGAATAGACCCCTTAGCCTAGATCTAGAGGACGAAGGAACAATAGATAAGGATAACCTCGGACCAGAGTTACTTGAGAGTGAAATAGAGAGGGCACTAAGAGAGATGAAGGGTAGAAAAGCCGTGGGAGCCGATAACCTACCTTCGGAGCTCCTGAAGAATCTAGGTAGCAAGGGGAGAAAATCGTTTTTCGAACTTATTCGCAGGATCTACGAGGAAGGAGTATGGCCAGAGGATTTCGTGAAAACAGTATTAATACCTATCCCGAAGAAGAAGAAAGCTTCAGAATGCGAGGAGTATAGAACAATCAGTTTAATTTCGCACGCGGCAAAAGTGTTGCTTAGAGTACTAAACAGAAGGTTGGAGGGCAGAGCAAAGTGCTATTTAGGCGATGACCAATTTGGGTTCAGGAAGGGGAGGGCAACCAGAGACGCGATTGCGGTAATGAGGACACTTATAGATAAAAACATAGAGCATAATCAGGATGTTTTCGTTTGCTTTGTAGATTTCGAAAAGGCGTTTGACAGAGTAAACTGGGAGAAACTAATGCAGATACTGGGGAAAATAGGAATAGATTGGCGTGACAGGAGACTCATCCGAAACTTATATATGGGGCAGAGGGCTCAGGTAAGGGTAGCTGAGGGTGAATCAGGGTGGGCAGTT
This sequence comes from Pyrrhosoma nymphula, assembly GCA_963573305.1. Classification (NCBI taxonomy): domain Eukaryota; kingdom Metazoa; phylum Arthropoda; class Insecta; order Odonata; family Coenagrionidae; genus Pyrrhosoma; species Pyrrhosoma nymphula. The sequence goes on from OY754334.1 coordinate 121,750,901, forward strand.
ATAGGTCGCGGGGTACGGCAAGGGTGCCCGTTGTCGCCTTTACTTTTTAACATCTATGCTGAGGAAATGGTAAGAGAGGCATGGGATGAGCTAGAGGTGGGAATGAAAGTAGGAGGCCAGTGGATAAAGTCGGTTAGATTCGCAGACGACCAGGCGTTGGTCAGTTGGTCATCGAAAGGATTGCAAACTTTAGTAGATGCTCTGGATAAACAGTGTGAGAAATACGGAATGAAGATAAATAATAGGAAAACAAAAGTAATGAGATTCTGTAGGACAAAGAAAGCTAAGCTGGTGATAAGAGTAGGAAGTCACAAACTGGAGCAAGTAGAACAATTTAATTACTTGGGTAGTACGCTGGAAGAAACAGGACATAGTAGCAAAGACATTAGGAGGAGAATAGCGCTAGCGAAGGAAGCGTTCAATAATAGAAGGGAGCTGATGACGGGGACCTTAAGTAAGGATGTAAAAAAGAGGCTAGTGAAGAGCTTAATATGGAGTGTGGCGTTGTATGGGGCGGAAACGTGGACCTTGAGAAAGGAAGACGAAAATAGGCTGAAGGCTTTTGAGATGTGGGTGTGGAGGAGGATGGAGAAGGTGCGTTGGACGGAAAGGAAGACAAATGAGGAAGTGCTTGACATGGTGGGCGAGGAGAGGAAACTTATAGATGAGATTAGGGGACGACAGGGTAGGTGGCTGGAAGGGGTAATGAGGGACGATGGTTTGCTGAAGGCCGTGATAGAGGGTAGGATGTTGGGTAAGCGGGGAAGGGGAAGGAAGAGAATCGGTTTTATGGACGGGATGAAGAAAGGTAGGACTTATGCTGAGATGAAGAAAGAAATACTAGAGGTAGAAAGGGCACGGCACGTGTAAGAGTTCGTCGTATATTCTCTGACTTTCATCACAACCTACCTTTAACCGGTAGATTACTGTAATGAAATGAATGAATGTGCAATGCATAATATGCATTGCACATATTGCAACAAATTTCGCGGATACTTTTAATGCATGGTATGAGGAAAAGTGATAAGACATATTTTAAAGCAATATGTTTTGAACCCTTTGAAATTTCGGCAACAAAGCTGTCTGAGCTCCCTTGTGCATTTTATTAGTTCAGTTTTCTCAGAGTTATTGAAATAAAAAGACATTTATTATTATAAAGCTCAGTTTTATTTGTAAATTTATTTGCATAAGTAATTAATACCTAAATGCAATTAATTATACTTGTGGAAATTGCTCATTTTTCATTCATTGCAGTTATGTTCCGTTTCCACTCCATCACGCCTGAAACCTCAGATTATGTTAATAATACCTATAACTAAATGGAGGTCTTAAGTGGATAAATTTCGGAGACCTTCAAAGGAGGTTAACATTTGAAAGCGACTGACTGCTACGTTGGAAACAGAGCATGGTGTAATCGCGTTGCTTATTAAAGTTTCATCTCCTGGGAATGAGTGTTGGGAGCAAAGATTGTTAAAATATTTTTTTCCTGAAAACTGTGTTTTCCAATTCAAATAATTATTTTACGGCAAGTGAAGCCCTTAGGGACCCATGTTAACAATGGTCAGATAATACTGAATAGTTGTGCCACAAGTAGCAAGTCAAGCAGTTTTTTCAATAACTAGACTTGAATAGCCAGCAGTCTTTTTCACCAATTCAAAGAAAATTCGTTAAAGACTCCCTCTCTATGCTATGACATATTTGCAAACATTTAAGCAATTTCCAAATCTGGTAAACCGTATTGTTTGCAAAAAGTTTTCTAACTGTGGGAAAAATATCACTCCGGAGATTCGCCTTGAATTAAAATGGCTCGGTGGCTCACGTACTGACTGGCAAGACGGAGTCCCGCTTTGGATCACGATTTAAATCAGGCAAAATCAAATGGATTTATTTTGGCAAACACCCTCACTTACGTGTGCGCAATGTATTTTCATTTATCGTGCTTGCATTACCCGGCATAAAATCCTCAAAAGATATACGAAGCCTCTACAATGTCATCGTATTTATAAAAATAACTTTACTTCCATTACAGTTACGACCAGGTATTTTCTGAAAGCTTCCATTTACTGCATGTCCCTCATAATGGGGAGCATGATTGAAATTTATTCCTAATATTTAAGTAAGGTAACTAAAAATATTTCCTCAGTAACTCAAATATAAAATCCATGTGTGTAGGTGTACGTCAATTGCAAGCATTAATAATTGCTGGTGCTATTAATAAATTCAATGGTATCAGGTGAAACATGATGGAACTCCTTCATGATGATTCAAAAGGAAAAGTTCTGGCAAGTTTCACAGATATTTTATTTTGCAAAATTCCTTTTGAACCATTAATAATTTCATTTAAAAGGTGCAAAAACATTTGAAAAAGTTCCAAAACGGCATCTTAGTGGCTTAAAGACTCCGCACAATATTACCTATCTTATTTGAATTTATTTTAACGCGAATGACAAAATTATACTTGCTCATTGCAAATGAAATACAAACTATATTTTCGTCAAATTACGAAAATAATCGTGAGCTTCATGTGGAATTTCATGTCTTATTGCTGTTAATGATACCATTCCATGACATCCCTCGGGTTCTCAATGACGCATTTTTCCATGCCACCCAGCGTGATTAATTTTTTAAGAAGAAATGTTACAATAATACAGCATTGTATTCTGATAAAATGCATGCACTGTAAGCTGAAGAATATGTACCTACTTCAAATACAAATAGTATGAAAATAATGCATATTCCCCATTCCGAATGGCCTCTCCTTTTACTTTGCTCTACCAATTGTACATGATAAAAGCGCCCTTTTTATACCTAATGCACGAAATGTATTTCTGTCTCAGGGTGACGGTGGTATTCCTCTAGCTTGTCCTCATCCAAAGCACCCAGAGCGCTACATACACTCTGGCATCGTGGCTTGGGGAATTGGCTGCCATCAGCCGGGAATCCCAGGTGTCTACGCCAATGTCTTTTATGGCCTGCGCTTAGCGGCAGGGGGAACGTGCGAGGTCCCAATTTGTGCAGGGAAGAGTGCAGCATGCCTGGTGTGGAATCACCCCGTGCCTCACTCTTGAGACATGCTTCTATGCCAATTTCTGTAATGTATTTGTAAATATGCCCACTTAAGCAAAGGTATTTTTTTAAACAATTCTCTGAAATATTTTGTTACATCATAAGCTCCTTTTAAATGTGTGATCTTTTAAGGGAACCTTGTAGTAATTTTATCGACGGTTGCACTGCTGGTATTTAAGCGGAAAGAAATATTTTGCTCGTGTATTCATGCATGAATAGGTTTCTTTTTTAATTTGGTTTTTCCTTTTAACTTGCAATGTATATTCGGTGTCTAGGAAATGTTATCCATTTTGAGTCTTAGAAACTCATAATTATTTCTAGGGTTTCTTTTACATCCTGTTGAATTGGAATAAGTGGTGAACATATGTTTTCCTATTCCTACCTACCATTTCGAAAATAATTGATGCTCGAACCTGTAAACATTTTGACCAGGGATTAAAATTTATTTAAAAATATAATTTTTTTAAATTTTATTATATGCCAAGGGTGCTGGTGAATAAATATTCTGGTATGAGTAACAACTAAATCAATTTTTCGACAAACCTATACCGTGTGCTGTCATTTGACCTCGGATCAATCTTTCAACCACTCTTTGGTTGTTCAATCCTAAGAGTGGTAGACTGCATCTCTACATCCCTATGAATTTATTCCTTGGCCTTTCTCTTGGGATATACCCTTCTATTATATTCCTGAAAACGTAATAGTGCCATAGTATCTATCTAATCAATCTGGTTCTTTTTTTGTGTATAGTGTTCCATATGGCCCTATCCTCTACAGTATTCTGCATACTTTTTACTTATTTCATCTGTCCATTTGATCTTCAGCATCTTCCTCCAACACCAGGTTTCGAAAGCTCCTAATCCCTTCTTGTCAGCTTTTCCAATGGTCTAAGTTTTAGATCCATAGTTCCAATTCTAGCTTTATAACTAGTATACTTAAATCTTTAGTAAAAGTTTCATCTAAATCTACATCTACGAAGTACCCTGCAAGCCAAATGTGGCACGGGGTGATTCCACACCAGGCATGCTGCACTCTTCCCTGCACAAATTGGGACCTCGCACGTTCCCCCTGCTGCTAAGCGCAGGCCATAAAAGGCAGCTTCTGCTTTAAACACCTCACTCCATTCGGTTACCTGCTGTCTGTCTGTCTGCAAATTAGACAACCGACAGGCTGTGGAGTGGCACATACTAAATCCCATCAGCTAACCATTTAGAGAAAAATGCATTGTGTGAGCCAGGCTAAGTGGGTACTTTTTTCCTAGTTTCAGTTGCATTGTATATTATGCCAAAGAGAGTGAAATTTGCCATGAAAATATCATATGACTTGACCAGGATTTGAACCCAGATCTCCCTATTGCCGGTCAGGTGTGTTAGCCAGGTACACAACCAAGCCATCTTGATTCAAGACAAATTTCAGCAGGGGTTTAAACGAAGAAGTTGTTCTTGTCCCCAGTCCACATTGTAGCAAAGGAGACTTTGTTGTGCATGATATGCCATGGTCGAAGTGAGTAAACACAACGTTGTTGCTCAACACACCTAACCGGCAGTGGAGAGATTCGGGTTCGAATCCCGTTCAAGTGAAATGTTTTTTTCATATCAAATTTCACTCTCTTTGGTGAATAACTTTACACCCCTGCGTGTGACTGCGTACCACATCATTTGTGCAGTCACAATGATTGGAAAGTTGTCAATTGTATCTACATTTTTAAGTGCCACTTGTGCATCTTATGGAGCTGTAGACTTTACATTTTACATTGAAACAGAGAATGTATTTCACAAATCATCCAGTTGACCCCTGCACTGCAAGTAAATTCCAGGTCGGGTGTACTAAGCCAATTTTTTTTTATTATAAGCCTTTTTATTTTATTTAATTTATTTTATTATATTTTTTTTATAAGCCAGTTTATTTTGTATAGTTTTTAGTGCCATAGTTATACTTATAATTTTTAAAATCCAATCCATCATTTTACTCTGCCGATGTTGAAATTTTTAAAAGGTTTACATTTGGTAGTTGAATTTGGAAAAATAATGCGTGTACCATTTCCCATCACTTGATGGATCATAGTGAATCCCAAAGATGTGCTGTGATATTTTAGGTAATTTTAGGAAAAAAGTAATTAAAATATTATTTAAAAAGTTAATAGGACAAAAATGGAAATAGAGAATGTATAAGTTGTGATAAATCTCTGGATGTTAATGTTAGCTGTTTCAAGATGATACAATGAGTCTAGATTTATGAATGAATATCAACATATATAGAACCATAAAACTAAGTGCTGCACAGTTTTAAATGTATCTATGGTTTATAAAAATGTTTATTAATTACTATCAAGGAAATAGGTAGGTTTTTCTATTTCCGACCAGTTCACCATTCATTATTTTAATACATGCATGACTATTCCTGTTGTCAGAAAAATATCCTTGGCCCATGAGATGCAGGCTGACTTTAGATCACATTTTTTATTGATTGCATTTTAAAGTATTTTAATTTTAAAATCAAATTCTGTGTGTAAAAATGCCATCCGACGTATTGGTTAGTGACAGTTTCCCCTCATTCAGCCAAGGCCAAAATAGCCCTCCCTCTGGTAGCAAAAGGATGTGGTGCATGTGAGAAAAGAGCCTACATATACAGGCAGTCCCTGAGCTACGAAATAGATGCGTTCCGCCACTAGTGGCATAGGTAGAAATTTACGGAAGTCGAAAAAAAAGGAGTCGAAAATTACTGCATAACCTCTCAAGATTACGGTCGATTCAAATAAATACGGGGTAGGCCAGCTCTTACTAACATTACGGCACATGCGCTCCTTGAAAGTGGGCAACTATCCTTCCAAACCCGTAACTTTTGTAATTCTCGCCTTTTTTGGGTAAGGTTGCCACTTACGTAAGTACGGATTTACGTAAGTTGAGGCTTACGTAACTCAGGGAATGCCTGTACCTAATTTTGTTTATTCATGTTTTTCCTGCGTTGATTCATTTCAAGGGACAGCATTTTTGCTTGTGTTACAGCTAGCGTCGTCAGGTCCCGAACCTGTTGACAATACTAGCTGTAATGCAAGCAAAACTGTTGTCCCTTAAAATGTATGGTGGGAAAAACCCGAATTAACGGAACTCATCAAATCACGGTGGAAGCCTCTGTACCAGCCTTCATATATTGTTTTCACTGTAAAATTACTGGTTTAGTACACTTGGAAGTAAAATTTTGGTTTTAGTTTAAAAGCTTGAAATAGGTGTTAGTTCAGCAATTTGTGAGTGCTAAAAAGTATTCCCAATACAAGAGTCATATTTTTCATTGCAATGTTTCTTTGTATAGAAAGGTATATAATGTCTGTGAACATAAGCACTTAAGTTTTCCCTTCTTTAAATCAAGAGAGTGAATCAAAGGTTCCACTCAAGTAAAAATTTCTCCCTTGAAACTCAACTGAAACAGGGCTGAAACTCCCTTGAATCACACTGCCTTGCTTCTCTGCTGAAACTGCCTTGAAATTGAAACAAAACCAAGGGAGTTTGGGAGTTGGGTGGCAGCAGGTAAGCTGTGCAATAAAATGCCTTGCAACTGCACTAGCACAGAGGCCACAGACCCTTGTAAATGTAGTGGGCTGGCACACCCTTGCTGCCTAATGACCTGGCACTCCCTTGCTCTCTCCACTGAAACTCCTTTGCCTACAACACTGAAACTCCCTTGACCTCTTTCTCCCAAAATAAAAAAAAGGAAATATGCATTTTAGAGACTATGAATATCAATACTACGTGATGCTATGCTTAAATGTATTTAATTATCCTACGTTATTCCTACCTAACTATATTATGTCTATTTCACATGCCCTATTATCCTACGGCTCTACACTCATTTTCTCGCACCCATCACAGCAACTTTTGTCAAGAAAGCCTTATATATGTGCCTGCTTCCGAGGAATAATGTGACTTCGAGAACTAACTTTTAAATAGCAATTCCGTGTTAATCTGAGGAAATACCATTACATCACGATGACAGTAATGTGGCATTAATTAATTGAAACCTATATTGCCACATATTATGACTATTAATGCAATATTACTGAGAACAAACAAGATTTTTACCCTTACGTTTGTTCACTTATATATCAAGTCGTAACCAAGGGGACGTGTATAAACTAAAGTACCAACTTGGGGGGGGGGGGGAGGGAGGTCGCCTTAAAACCTGCGGCGGGCAACAAGGGAGAGGGGAGGGAATTAATAATCTCAAAGAAACGTAGAATTCACAATGTGCCTGTTTAAGTTTCTTACTCGTCAACATCGCGTCGACAATACTACAGAGTTTAATATGAGGAAGGGTGCACAGGGTGTTTCATACACCCCAAGCTTCTACAATAACTCAATGTAACTGAACTACAATTTGTCAAGTCTTCATTCCATCAAATTGCTAACATTTTAACCTTCTCGCAGGTTAAGGTAGTTTGAGTGAAAAATCACTTCACCTAGAATTTGATGAATTTGGCCTCATTTAAAAGGAAAAAAATACTCATCTGTCCAATGATATCAAAATATTGATCCCTTGCCGAACTACTCTTGAAGCAATTTGTCTGTAAATGAAAGTTGTTTTACATGGGATAGATAATGGGTGTTCGTTCCAGAGGGAGAATATTTAAAAAAAATAGGAACTTCTAGCACCTAGATTTCGTTAAAAAACTAATGGTGTATAGTTTGCATGTTTTCTCAACCATTTATAAAAATTAATCTATTGCTCACTGAAGTAATTTTTACATAATGGCAAAAACACCTGCTGTTTTGAAGGGTTTTCAGCCGTACGGCGGGAAAAAATGAGTCATGTTAGAGACTTAGGTAGCTGTATTTATTTAATAACTGAGAATTTTGGTATTACATAACTATATCTCTACGCCATTAATATTACAATATTTATTTCATTATTCTTACAGATGCTGAAATCAAAAAATAAAATATGAATATGGTCTCCATTATGACTAGGGAACTATCTCACTCAAACCACCTTAATAAGCGACCCCGTGACAAAACTTTTCCATCAACCTTTCCTTAAAAATAAACTCACTTAATACTTGAGAAAATATTTTTGAATTGAAAGTTTCATTTATAGAGTCAACGTTACATGTCGAGGGGGGGGTTTGGGGAAAATACTACGGTTCTACAACTACATCTACAAAATACCCTGAACGCCACCTCAGGGGTGTGTGGCAGGGGGTAACAAAGGTACCCCTCTCCCCCACCCCCTTGTCAACGAAGGGGGGTGGGGGAGAGGTAAAAAATCACCAGAAATGGTAACGCAGTCTATGTACTACCCCTAACTTACTGAAATGTTGAAAGGAGAAAGTTGCTGAATGTATGTACCAATATACACATAGAAATAACATAATGTATAACAGAAGTTAATAATGCAAAGCTCTCATTGAAGTGTTTCCTGGCAGTGAACTATATCTCTGATTCGTTTGCAGGCTTACCATTTGTGCCAAAATTTCAGGTGAAAGATGGACCACGTGCTAAACACACCGTGTAGATTCTTCTTAAAATTCTTGTTACTGAATGGATCATTGAGCACATTCATTTTTATTTTCCTTGCATCAGAACTGCTATCCCCTTCCAATTTTCACAATAGTTTACCAGTTTGTTCCTCAACTACCTCCACTGAGTTTGAAACATAGAGATTATCATTCCACCCTATGTTGGCCTACTGCTTTCTATGCTTTGAAATGAAGGGGATACATGTACAGTTAATGATGTATTTAAATAAAGAATTATTTTACTTTTGCCTGTCTTGATGACTTAATTCTAACTTAAGTTTGTGCATAGGTGTTAATCAATTCTGTTGGGGCCATGTTAGTTTTTTTTATTTTTCTGACTCACTTTCTTAACCATATCAAGGCATTCAATTTATCTTGTCCAAGTGCCGAGCACATAATAGATAAGTATTTAGCCTTTGCAGTGCTGTAAAAGGGGGTTCGGCGGAACAGTACAAGAGGCAAATAAATTCTAATTGCGACCATTAAATTTGGGAAAACATATGTTTTCCTGAATATAATGGCCGCACTAGGGGTGGGGCCTTTTCAGTCAATTCACCGAAAGTTTTGGATGGGGGCAGAGTTATCTGTTTGACCATAGCACCGGAGGCTGTCAGACCTTAGTGCAAATGACTCTGCATTAGTTTGTCTCCTAGGCAGTCTTCTATGTTGTTAAGACAAGTTTCAGACAATATTCTTGTGCCTGTAATGATATATTTAGACTTATCCCTTCATCGATATACTGCTATGTATTTTATTTGTATATATAATTCCACCACATTCGGAAGACTAAGCATTTTCACTTCCAGTTTTCTGGTTAAAAACTGCATAATTGAATTTTTTAAAAAATATGTATTCAAAACACACAAAAGTTTTCACGCAATTGAAACTGAAACATTGCATTCTTCCTTGATTGTAAAAATAATGCAATGTGTGGTTGATGCAGAGGTGGTGAAAGTTCAGCAATGCTACTGAAATTCATTATCATCAATCTAGTGAGTTTGAAAAAATCTTCAAAAATTGTTGTCTTTAGGATGCTTCCATTATTAAAAATTCCGGAGAAGTGACCGTTTTCTTGTAGAATTTAGTGCTGATTTCATTATTTAGTTCAACTCTTACCTCAACTGTGGGGTAAATGAGTTATAAAAACTATTATGTAAAAATGAAGAAAAGCATTTAGTTACATTCTATAATTTCATGCTACTCTAAAATTAACATCACTGAAAAAGTTTTATCATATTAGGTCAGGTCTTGAGAGCATTATTAACAAATGAAATGTAAGAAAGTGAAAATCTAGCCAGAAATTTATTCACCCAATTCTTATATGATTTATTACAATATGTAGCTTTTAAGTCTCTTCGATCTCCCCCTCTTCTTCATCAAATTCACCTTCATCATCCACTGTTGCCTCTTGATACTGTTGATACTCAGAAACAAGGTCATTCATGTTTAACTCAGCTTCTGTGAACTTCATTTCATCTATCCCTTCTCCGGTGTACCAGTGTAGGAAAGCCTTCCTTCTGAAAATAGCTGTAAATTGTTTCGATATTCTCTTGAACAGCTCCTGAATGGCTGTGGAATTACCTATGAACGTGGTTGACATTTTGAGACCTCGAGGTGGAATGTCACAAACAGCTGTTTTCACAGTGTTTGGAATCCACTCTACAAAGTAGATACTGTTTTTATTCTGAACATTTAGCATCTGCTCATCGACCTCTTTCATTGACATTCGCCCCCTGAAAACTGCTGCCACAGTCAAATAACGACCATAGCTAGGGGCACATGCAGCCATAATATTTTTTTAGTCAAACATTAGCTGAGTCAGCTCAGGAACAGTGAGGACTCTATATGATTGCGATCCAAGGGCTGTGAGTGGAGCAAAACCTGGCATGAAAAGATGAAGTTGTGGGAAAGGTGCCATATTTACTCCAAGCTTGCGAAGGTCAGCATTAAGTTGTCCAGGAAATCTGATACACGTATTAACCCCAGACATTGTTGCTGACACAAGATGATTGAGGTCTCTGTACGTTGGAGTGGTCAGCTTCAGAGCTTTGAAGCAGATGTCATAAAGAGCTTCATTATCAATGCAATAAGTCTCATCTGTGTTGTCAACGAGCTGGTGTACGGATAAGGTGGCATTCCAGGGCTCTACTACAGTATCTGAGACCTGCAATAATATGATGATTAGTGCTCAATCCTAACAATGAAGGAACTATTTTAAGATTAGCCATTATTACTTCAAGTAAGAGAAAATTTACCTTTGCTGAAGGGACAACGCTGAAGGTGTTCATGATCCTCTCTGGGTACTCTTCCCCTATTTTTGAGATAAGTAGAGTTCCCATGCCATATCCTGTCCCCACTTCAAGTGAGTGTGTCAACTGAAATCCTTGGACGCAGTCACAGTTCTCAGCTTCCTTACTCAGGACATACAGCACTGAATCCACCAACTCCGCTCCTTCTGTGTAGTGTCCTTTGGCCCAGTTATTTCCAGCCCCACTCTGACCAAATACAAAATTATCTGGTCTGATCATTTGCCCAAATGGCCCTGCCCTGACTGAGTCCATAGTTCCTGGCTCTAAATCAATAAGTACTGCTCTTGGAACATATTCTCTTCCTGAAAATAAGAAGTTGCAGTTATAATCTTATTGTACTAGTCACAGTTCTCAAGAGTACACTTTTGATAACTACTTCATATTCCTACGTAATACAACAATATACTCAATATTTATTTGCATGTAGGAATACTTGGAAGCAAAGTCAATATCATAGATATTAAAAATGTTTAAATAATATATATATATATATATATTTCTTAACCTATTCACCACTAAGCTTCATCCCAAAGGGGACTTAACTGGAGCATGCAACAGTACTGGGCATTTAAATACCCCAGTGCGCATAATTTTTTCGGTATTCAAACTCGTTTGAATGTAAAATGCACATATATGCATACGTAGCACTGATGTCAATGCTCCACCCAAAGGCGTATATGCACGTGTAGTGCTGGCGGCATTACTCCGGCCGAACAAATAAATGCCTGTGTAGCAGTGTATGGGTTAAAATATGTGATCAAGCTTCATTTAAACTTTATATTTAACAATTAGTGAAGCCAATGCAATTTGTGAAAGCAAAGAAGTTTGTATTGATTCATTGTAAAGATGATTCAGATTGTGAGATAAAATCCAGAAAATTGGATGCTAACATTGAAAATTCAGTATTAATAATGTTTCCAGATGGATTCAATATTTGAATGAGTATTTGCCTATTTTGTGCTTTATTCAAATTCACTATTTCTCATGTATCTTAGGATTTGTTGTCTGCTCTATTAAGTCTCTGATCATTATAGGAGCGTTTGTCATGTGTATCATGATAACTTTTACAGGAAAATTACCAATTTTTAAAGCAGGCATGGCATCTGTTGTATTTCATCATTTACCCACGGCTTCCGACTACTGTGCAATCTGTCTTGAGCTCTGGTAAGGGACTCTCTATAATCAACGTAGAAAAAAATAGTCCATTTATTTACCCCCCCACCTCCCATCGTGAACTTCATCCGGACACCCCCCCCTCCCTCGTCCCTCCCTGTTGTCCACGAAGGCTTTTCTTTTTTTTGTGGAAATAGCTGTGAAACGGGTTATTAATTGATTGTCATGGACTATCTGCAATTTAAGGCTGATTTTAAGGAAACCGGCCACCGATACAACATCCTTGGTAACCTTTTACAACACTGATTGTGCCGTGGTAATGTCACTCTCGCCACGTCATATCAACTATTGTCTACGTAGATATCCCTCCAACCACCCCACCCCCCAATGTGGACCTTCGTTGACAACCCTTGTACCCCCCCACCCCTTTTTGGTGTCTACGTGGATTATGGATAGCCCCTAAATGACATACATATGTGAAAGGAGTATGATTTTTTGGTTTAGTCACGGAATAGAGAATGGATTAGGGTCAATTAATGAAACAGATTTGATTGAGGAGTGAATTGTGTGAGAGGAAGGGGTATAGTAAGAAAGTTATGGGTGAATGTGGTAGAAGAGACTTAGGTGAGGGATAGGTATTAGAAGTTTTAAGAACAACTGTCTGGATGAAATGTGACGTCAGTCCATACATTCTATTACAGGTTCGAAAGCATCTTAGTATAGGGGTACATTAAAGGTAGGGTGAGGAAGGGTGTCACCTCCCTCCCCCACCCTCCCCACGTCATTCCTAGGAAAATGGAAAAATTGTTATTCTTTAACACATGCATGCTCCCCCAGATCCTGTGGTTCCCATATCCCTCATAAAGTTAGTTCTTCAATGCATGCATACCCCTGATATCCCTTGCAAATTATCGAATGACGTTCTCGGCTCCCATTTGTTGAGGTTATGTAATCCCTTCACTAAGTTCAAGGAATACTGGTATTTTTTCTGATTTCTTTGGCTGTTATGGAGCTCGATTTTGATGGTGGAAAGCTGACACAATTGTGACAGCTTTCGACCGTCATAATTTCTGTTACCTAGGTCATGTGGATCAACCAATTTTATCTTGTATTTATATTACAACGTTGAACAGATCCATAACTCTCATGAAGGTTTATATAATTACATGTGTTTGCCAATAATAGTCCTTAAGTTGGTACAATATTAATGCATTTTATAGCAGTATTTAATCTAAAATGGAAGAATTTAGAAAATACGTATTCGTGGATTTAAAGGGACTTATCGGGCACGTTGGGCGATACTGCTGAATTAAAACTTCTACGCATTATAATTCAATGACGCAAGCCATCGGCAGCCACGCTGAATCGTTGAAGGCAGGTAGACTGAGCGGCAATCCAGCTGGAGGAGTGTGAGGGGAAATTTGCGGCTCTTCATTTCGTCCGAAGCTGAACCCCAACAATGGCATTGAAACAAGGTTGCTCCTCGGACCTATTGGATTGGTGCGACGCCCGGATAGTTTTGTTGACCAACACGCCAATTCTACGTCTACTTACTACCCTGCGAGACGTGGGACTGGAGGTATTAGGACAACAGTAAGGTAAAGAGTAGGGGCGGCTCCAGACCAGAGGTTCGGCACCAGCGGCTCTTGGGGTATGGAATACCCCCCCCCCCCCAGGAAAAAGGCAGTTCGTGAGTTTCGTCCTGGAAATTCGTAATAAACTATGTGCAAAATGACACCTTATTAGTTGTTTCGTAGCAAACGTTTGCCTTGATAGTTATTTACTAAATGCATATTTCCTTTTTAGATTACCACCAAGTTTCGACTAATTCCAAAATTAATTTAATTAACATTCGCATTTAGCTTGTGGTTTTAAAAAAATTTTGGTGTACATAAAATTTAAGAGGATAAAAGTAAAATAACCAACACTTCAATAGCAACAATGTGACAAAATAATTTAGGCTTTTATTTTAAGGTTTATGACAAATTCGCCGCGTTTTGGGGAGGGGGGGACAATTGCCCTAACTCCTTTTGGGGCCACCAATGGCAAAGAGGAGGGAATAGGAAGAGGGAAAGGACAAAGATGAATTGCATGAAAACGGCGTGTCGCAGTGTCACGCTCTGTGTTTGTTGTTATAGTCACTAATGGTGACTGCAAAGAGGAAACGTTTATATCTATACGGAAGTATGCATCTTTATAATTTTTGAGCTTCGATCAGTTCTATACATATATCTTCCTTGTCGTACTGAAACTCGCATATTCTGAATTGCTAACGTAATTTATGCGTAGCGTGTAGCCTCAGAGTCATTAGCGGATTACAACCTAGTCTTTCCATTACCTTTATCACACTGTTTGCTCGTAGCATTTTATAACGAAGCATGTGGATTTCATTTGTATATCATTTATTATGCGAGTTAAATCTTTCTGCGTATCTTGTAAGCGTATGGGGGCAAATCCATTTCACATAATCCAAATTTACCGAGATCTACTTGTTAGGTGGTAAGATTAAATAGAAACGTGTACTAGAAGTATTTTTGCTAAACGTGCTTCGACCGCTAAGGTCATTTCGCACATACTGCCTGCCACGTGCAGACAAGGGCAAGAGAACTCGGACGAATCAGTGGATCACTACTTCAAATTCGAGCCGAGCCAAATGATGCTTAATTTCGATGTCTAATCGGGAACCGATGTTTCCATCGTTGCAGGCCGTTGCCCGGAAGCTGCTACTTCTACGCTGGTTTGTATCAGGCCCCTTCAAACATCCTTTTTCTGCTCGACATGCGTTCTACCCGCCCTACCTCTATTCATCAAGTCCATAAAGCCTATTTTTCTCCCACTTCCCCGCTTACCCGTCATCCTTCCCTCGATCATGGCTTTTAGCATCCCCTCGCTACCTATTATAAGGCCGGAAAACCGTCGTTCAGGAGCTGCCGCGGTATCTCTCGTGGATATTGTCGGTAGCTCGCGCAAGGCTAGCTTTACTGTCCTGTTCTTTTTAACGAATCCAACGAGTTTTTCAAACAACTTTCAAACTCTTGTGTTAGATACAACGGAAT
The DNA here is from genome assembly GCA_963573305.1 of Pyrrhosoma nymphula. Lineage (NCBI taxonomy): Eukaryota > Metazoa > Arthropoda > Insecta > Odonata > Coenagrionidae > Pyrrhosoma > Pyrrhosoma nymphula. The sequence goes on from OY754334.1 coordinate 121,765,954, forward strand.
GTTATACATTAAGATCAGATATTACGAAAAGATAAATGCGTAGATCTCTACTTTCGATGTTAATAGCAAGTAAATTTTAAAGAAAAATTTAAACTAAGCTGTTATTCTGTCCCGGAAGACTTTTGAAATTCAAAATGATGTTTCAAGGTAAATTTGAAAACAATCCTCTGATTTGGATGGCTATTCGGAGATACGGGGGTTTTTAGCAGAATGAAATTTCGCTGGCGAGGCGAAAGCTCACCTTTGCCACTTCAGGAATGAATGAAATGCACTTTAACAAATTATAACCCTTAACAAGGTTACTTGGAGCATAATTGAGCTTTGAAAACATAATTCCGACAGAAGATACAAAGACTATCTCATATTGTAAAAAATTGGATTTACTTCTCTTCTGTGCATAACCAAATATATGGAAGCAAGAAAATTTGTCTTACCTATCCCTTTGTTGTAAAACACATTAATTCGTTCCATTTGTAGATCTGAGTCGCCGTGGTAAGCTCCAGTCGGATCAATTCCATGTTCATCGATGTGCCCGGTGACTGGCCGGGTTGGTGAGGGGGATTGGGGGTCGGGGGAGCTATACTTCTCCTCCTCATCCTCTTTCCTTTTACGAGCACAACCTGCAACGCAAGATAAATGTTTAACTCCTCGCCCACACTGACAATCACATTTTATTCGAGCCTAGAGTGAAAAAAACAAAGCCTTAACAATCACTGCACGCGTTCCTGACATCACTCCGGGAGCACTGTGTGGTCAACATATTCATCCATCCGTATGTATCCATTTAAGGACTAGGGTTTGGAATGAGAGCCACTTGGAACGCAAATGTTTTAATTACTATAATAGCAGATGGTTATTTAGTGTTGGTAAAAATAAATTAAATTTTTCAACATTTATGATTCGCCAAATTTATTAGCATCCTCAGGGCTACACAATTGACCAAAGATACACATTAATAGCATGGAACCGTCTACCAGTCGTTCTACAGTAGCAAAAAAAAAATAATAATAAGATTTTCTTCGGCCAACACTCAAAAATCATATACTTTCATAAAAAAAGCCAAGAAAGATCCCTAATTGAGTTGTAATTATTGTTTTTATCGTTAGAGCGAAGATTTCGATCAGTAGGCTTCTGAATGTCTTCCAGGTTCTCCACTGCGTTCGTTGGCCTGCTTCACGATCTGACATCCAGTCAGCGTCTTCAGGTCTATGGTGAGGAACAGTGGTTTTTTAGCCGCCTTTTATAAGTCCGTTTTGTCGCTGTTCAGTGATTAGCCGTTTTTGTTTATATCTCTTTTCCTGTGCTGAGTAAAATGCAGCCGTGGTCTCCGTTGAGTTTTTGTGGTGTCTTGTAACATCTTGTTAAAATCCCATATAACATGTAGTACGAAGGAGAATGTATACCCGGTGTCATGTTCGTACGGGAAAGTATACATCCTGGAGACCTGCAGATCATTAAAAAGTCCGCCTACAGGAACACGACAGAGGCACAAGGAAGTATTAAGCTATTCCAACAGTCGGCTATCGTGGAAGATGCGTGACACGCGATCAAGGCACACGAAATTTACTTCGAAATAATTGCCAAAGAGTCACTCCGCTGGATTAGTAAGGTAAGCCATAGAAAGTTTCAAGACACCACAAAATATCAACTGGGAAGACGGCAATTTTTTACTCAGAACCTGGAAGAGAGCCCTAAACAAAACGGCCAATAATAAAGCAGCATCAACACGGTCTGGCTTGTGAAAAAGGTGACCAAAAAACCTATCTCTCACCTTTGACCTGAAGATGCTCTCTGGAATGCCAGCCAAACTCTTGTCAAGAAAGCCAACACACGCAGTGGTACACCCGAATGCCATGCGGGCGCGATATATTGTTATAATCAAGAACTGAGAGCCCTTGGTTATTATCATTAGAGAGATACAAGTTTGGAACGTCAGCAGCTCGAGATACATTAGGACTATTACGGAAGTGCTGTCATCTGCTCATTAATCTCTTTATGACCTGCTCCCGATCTCCGAAATATTCTAATTATTTTTCCGTACCACCACACCTCACATTCTTCTTAGAGATATGCGCGTTTAGTTTGACTCGCGGGGATATTTAAGACACACGGTTCTTTCGATTAAGCTATGTAAAAACTTTCTTATTTATTTTTGATTTACGCAAGAAGTGACTTCAAACTCTAAGCTTCTAGTAAAAATCCTCCCCTTACATTACATTTGCTTTAAAGTAAGCCTTGGCAACTGCATAACTTTTGCATGATCTATCAAAATCTTTTAGTAATGATATTAGTTATAGTAATAATCGATTATTTTTCTTAAAGCTTATATTAAGTTTCTTTATAAATGAGGAGGTACTTACAGCAAAGTGCTCCCATCTTTATTCAGCAGTAATTCCCGATAGCGTTTGGATATCGTCTGTCGTCATTCACCTATCCACATTCGGCAATGTACTAACTAGTAACCCTAGCAACGAATGCGAAGATGCCCTTTTCTGCTATCGGCATTGTTGTCCTTAGATATTAGTTCTACATACAAAATATGTTATGATTCAATATCTCTGTGTAAATAAAAGTATTCATTCATACAGAGGATATTGATACATGTTTTAAAGTCAAAATCCGCTTCATAATCAGATGATCAGTAGCATTAATGCACCAATCTAAGTTTTATCTTCTTCGTAAAGCAGCGGTTTTTCAGATCGACACTTCGCTTTGAAAGCATATGTTATGATTGTATATCTCTTTATAAATAAAAGTATCTGTCCATGAGGAGGATGGAGATCTAAGGTTTAAAATAAAAAATCTGCTTTATTGTCAGTTAAGCAGTAGCTTTAAATCATGAATCAAAGTTTGCTCTTCTTCGGTAGCGTAGGGGTTTTCAGATCGTTACCTCGCTTTGAAAAAATTAGTTACTATCCAACATCTCTGTGTAAATAAAAGTATTCTGTGTAAAATAAACTGTGCAAATGAAAGTAAATAAAAAGGGAGGTAATACTGCTTATGCGGTCTCGGTGACTTTGAGGGTGCCAAGGCCTTAAATGCTGAGAAATGCCGTCCGTCTCTTATAGGCTCTGCCAGCGAATGCAACCACAGCGTCTTCGTCGCATCCCCTGGGTAACTAATCGTGGAAGGGTGGAAGGCGTGTTTCCGGTGCTATAAACTTGATCAACTTGGCTAAGGTAGTAAACCCCAAGAGAATATCCAAGGTCCTCAAATGTAGCGGGAGTTGAGCGTGAGGGCAACAACCTCACCTCGGAAAAAAACAACGTTACGGAAACTGCACAAAAGCCTCGGATACTGGACAGGAATAATGGATTACGACAGTGGCAACCGAATAGAAACATGAATAAGGATATCATATTTGCAACTTGGAATGTTAGGACGATGATAAAGCCTCGGAGAATGAAAGAAATTTCCCAGGAATTAAATTAATTTAGAACTGATGTGGTTGCACTCCAGGAAGTAAGGGGGTAAGGACGGGCGTATACACAAGCCTTATTTTAGACTCCTCTACTGTGGGACTGAGAGAAGGACAGGTCAGCATGGAACCGGAATAAAAATGAATGCCAAAATGCGGAAAAGCTTGTTGAACTTTGAACCCATCAATGCAAGACTTAGCTAGGTAAGATTTAAAGTTAGATTTAGAAACATTACCCTTATATCAGCCCATGCTCAAACGGAAGACAAAGATGAACTTGAGAAAAACGAATTCTATTATGAATTGAAAAAAATAAGGAGCTGCATGAACAAATTGAAGTAAGGCAATGTTACATAGCGGTAAATAAAATTAAAACTGAATACGTCCGCAGACTAGGAGGATGTAAAGATAAGGTGGGAAATATTATTAATGAAGAGCAGAAAATGATTGAGAGATGGGCTGAGCATTTCCAGGAACTCCTCAGCAAGGATGAGGGGACTGATAATTATGATCTAGAGGGACAAGAAGCAATAAATGAGGATAACGTGGAAATGCTCTTACGAACGAAATGACCTACGAACCATCTAGAGAGGAGGAGGAGGAAACCCTCAGGAAAATGAAGAATAACCGCTCCCATATAGAAGACAGCATTGTAGCTGAGCTAGCCTAGAAAGTAAAGCCTAAAAGCATAAGAGTGTAACGGCAAGATAATTCCACTCGCGGCAAGCGGTTACAGTAAATGATTTATTGAATATGACGGTTCTTTGGTGAGGTATTGTATGTTTCTTATTCCCTCGTGTGTCTGTTCCATGCACTTAGTTGAGTTTTTGAAAATCGTCTGTAAGGTACTTCGGCGTATTTGTGTTAAGGAGTTGATAGAGTAGAGGTGGTGTATGAAACATACGTCAAAAACTAGGTTTTAATCAGGAGACATTCTTTATGAAACCAGTAGTGTTATCAGATATTGCAGATTGAATATGAATCTAATGCAGGCGTTGAAAGACCGTTGAAGTTTTACTGAAAGTTCCTGAAATATATCATGAAAAGCTACATCAGCGTAGTCAAAGTGGGGTAATATTAAAGCGGAAATTAGTTGTTTCTTAAGGGAGGCAGGAATGTCGTGTCTTAGTCTGAGAAGAGGGAATAATGACCTACTTACTGCTTTGCATATCTTAGTTACATGAGATAACCAGGACAAAAATTCATCCATAATTACTCCTAGGTTTTTAACTGCTTCACTGTAAGGTATTGTGTCATTAGCTATACGCAATGGGGGTAATTGATTATTTTTAATTGTTTTCAGTATTCTCGGATATCCTAGAGTGACAGCTGTTCCATGGATAGCAGTTTGCGCTGTGACCGATGACGTATTGTGGTCGACATTATCGACAGCCGGAGTTGTGAATAGGCCTTTCTTGACTTTTGGGGGACAGACCACACCATCCCGATGTTAAGTCGCGCACACCTCATTATATCTTTCAGTAATGATAGACTGCAATCGGTGATACGAAATGCCCATACCTAGCCGATATGTGCTGTCGATAAGTCCCTTCTTGCGAGTTTCCGCATAAAGTTTCGTCGCTAGGTAAACAGGGGTAGCAGTCTCTTGGCTTATGTTGTGTCACTTTGCCTCACCCCTCTTGGTATTCTTGACTGAATAGTAGAATGTGAGCTCTGATATACGCTTTGCCTCATCGTGATCACTGTGGGCAGACTTTGATGCCGTTGATAATCATTCTCAGCAAAGCTACGAGAGACGCAGGTACACCGCCATTGCAGCTACCGTCTTCAGTATTCCCGCCGAACATGTCAGATCTCACTATCTTCGCAGCTTCACCCAAAGCGGCACCGTCTGTGGAACCCGAGCTCTTTCATAGCACCTGCGTGTAGCTTCACAAGATCTGTCATGCTGAAGACTGCATTATCTCCGGCCGTTTCGCGAGTTTCGTTGATCTAAGCCACGATACCCGCGAAAGTGATGCTGCGAATCTGGCGCAGTGAGTTGTTAGCACTTGAGTCATTCTATTCACTGGCTCTTCTCCTGTTTTTGTACTCAGTGAGACATTTATTGTGGTATTTTGTCTCTAATGATATCAAGTCACAGCGTTCAGAAGTTTTTGCTAAAACCTTCGATTCTTTGAGTGCAAGGACTCAGTCAGTAATTATTTGAGAGTGAGATGTCGTCCTCACGTTACTCAGGTTATTTGATCTGGAGCCCGGCAAATCACAAAAGAGGCAGGTTAGTTGTTTTTACTTGATTGAGTGGCACCTTCGAGTTTTGACTGGTGACGCATGAGAAGGACCTGCCTCTTGTGTCCTCTTGTTAGTTCTCTCATGAGCTCTCTGAAGCTTTGTGCTGTTGCACTTTAAGTAACATGATTTGTGCCATGATGCCTTGTTTTCAATAATAGTTTTCTTTAAACCTGCGTCGCTGTTCAAGGATGGTATGTCCAGATATAAAGGAAGTTCACCTATCTCGTAGAAAGCAAGTAGATTTTTCGCTAGTGAATCTTAACCATCATCTGTTTTAGATCGTGTATTTTTTGTAGGATTAATCAGCCTTTCATTTGTGTTGATTTGACACAGCATATAGCGTTCCCACTCGATGCCTGATATGATACAACTATGCAAGTAACACCCAACCCCCTTCAAACTTAAAGTATCCTCCACCTTAAACTAAAGGAAAAAAGAAGGCATGATTCGTAACTGTCACCATCAACAACTAATACCATGCTAATGCCACCCTGAAAACCTCTGTGAATTGGAAGAATAACGATCGTTATTACTTACACGTACGAAGTAGAGCTTAACAACACATACACAACACTATAGCGGAATATCCACACTAACACCTAACTTACAAACGCACACTACTGCACATGCTGAACTTACAGCTTATTATCCGTCAACACCACTTTTCTCACTCAAAACACGACTGGAAACTATGTGACTTGCAACGGCGCTACTACAGCGCAAGCGTCCGGCAAGCCATGAGCGTACGACATGGGAGCCAGGTCCTCTGAGTATTGTTACTATGTCTTAAGTATATATAAAATGTATACCTTGAGCGACAAGACTTAATTTGTGCATTCATATTCGTCATACGCGTGACAGATATGCGCGGAAACCATCCTTTCTGCGTGCAAATCATGCAACATAGTCGTGTATGACCAAAAAACTACTTCGCTGGCGACATATGCAACCCGCAATACCCGGCCCCTGCACAGTTGCTGGCAGTGGTTACACATCTTAAATGGTCCTATGTGATCCCAGGAATACGTGTGCAAAGTGGCATTCTTTAATTTGTCCCACGCTATATAGCAATTTTCCGTCAATACGTAAAGATATTACTGAATACATTCAAAAGACAGCAAGAATGTCGAAAGTTAATGAGATATCTGCCTCTAGAGGTGACTTGACAACATGGGGACGTACAATACATCTACAAAACACCCTGGTAGCCACCTAAACAGTGTGTGGCAGGGGGTGAATAGTCACCAGCATTCATTACACTCTACCCTATAAAAGTTGGTGTAACTACGGCTAATGATGCATAAGCATAAATTGCTAATGCTTGTCAAGAGGGGAAGCTGTACAAGCATGCACTACACTATAGTTAAGCTACCAATGTTAGAAGGACGATAGTATTTATGTATTTTGCAACTTCATAAATGGATAGAGATACAAGAATGATACTGAAAGAATGCACTGCACGCTGTGAGTGCTAGTTGGCAGTAAGCATACAGGTAATAGAGAGTTTATCATTAATCTACACCACCTATTGATACCGAGGATTATCGGAACTATCACTTTCGTCGTGGCCCCTCAAAGCTAACTCAAATGCTCCGCAAAACCTTATGCAATCAATTATTCTTGAGAGCACATACCTGTTTTTCCTAATTTCCTTTCCTAATTTCGCATCCACACACCCAATCATGCTCGCACACTTTCTCGTTAAATTTTCTAATGTACTTGGTTTTGTTCGAGGAAGCACTCTGAGTGATAACCAAGTCCGGGGTGGGTCTTCCTAACTCTTAAACTTTAATTTTTTCTTCCAAAGTTCTGGTAGAAAATGAACTACTCAACAGTTTTTCCACGGAATTATCCATGTTGAACTGGAACTAAATACGCAGAACACGCAACGCTCACACCTTAAACTTAATCGATCATTCAAAAATATACGTGGCACTTGCACCAGACTACGGTTGTGTATACTAGACAGAAGACACGAGACTGATTCACAGAACAAGTAACTGACTGCGCAAAAATTTTCAGTGATACCAAAAAAGGTTAATGCATAAACAAAAGATGTACCGCAAGATTTCGGCCTAATCATGTTCGTAAAATTCAAGATTTTTTTATTATAAAATAGAAAAGTATCAAAATCTAAGCCCCATTATCAATATAAATATTATAACTTGGCTAAAAAGTGGCAATATGGTGCATAAGTTGTGAACCCTTTTAGCGGGTAATGTGTGGCTGCGTCTTTCCCAAGCCGCGCAAACTATTTGCTCTTACATTGTATTTACAAAGTCAAGTTTGACGAGCTCTGTCACCATGTGGCCAAAAGAAGAAATGGTCTCCACTTGGACTACTGGGGGGGGGTAGCGCTGTCCGATGTACAGCACGCAATTTACGTTGCTCGCGCATGCGCAAAACCGCATTTTCTCTTGGATAAGGAGACTCCATGAATATAGATAGAATCCCTTCGAATTCTTGCTGGCTGTGAACTCGCCAGAAAATGCCGTGTACCTACCCCTCGTACGAAGGGGAGTCGGAAAGTTCTGAAGACTTCTCCGTATTCAACGGATGAGTGAAGCAAGCGCGGTCAGGTTTTATTCATAAAGGATCCTAGGAGTCTTATTTTTAAATATTTAATGTGCTGCAGCTCTTCAGCACACAAGCACCAAACGCCACTGCTTTTTAGTGGTGCGGACCCTGGAAATGGGAAAGAGGAAGAGTGACTTTAACAAGATGAAGAAAAGGTCCATTGGAATAAGGAATTAAGTCATCCAGTCATATGTACACTCATAGGCGGATTCAGGGGGGGGGGGGCTCGGGGGCACGTGCCCCCCCAGACGCTAAAATAATGGACAAGATTTTTAATACGGTCCCGTTATAATTACGCTCGTTTTGTTTTGTGTATTACGGAGCCTCATTCATTTTAGCCTTAAGCACAAGTCAAGAAGACATTTTTGCCGGTCATTGGTCATTCGCTAGTCAGCGCTCGAAAAAAAACATCGCCCAAGTGGGAAGGAAGACATTGTGTCAAAAATGAACGTTCATAATAGCCGTAGTTACTAAGGCGTTAACCGCATGTAAATGAAGATGGCCTAATCCGGTCGAGGTAGGAACTCAATAGTGTGTGATGATATACGAAGGAATTCATTCTTTTGAATTTTTTAATGACTCAATTCCAAGAATTCGACAACTATCACCAACAAACATGTGTAGGCAAAATACAAAAATCTTATTAACAAATATCATTGTGTGCTTTGCATAAATCAATGCTCCAGGTACGTTCCTACCCACTGCTGACTGCAAGGAGTTTATTTTAGACTACAGCCGACATCAATTGCGAAGCAGGCATTCAGAAATGCATATAGCAATCTCCATAGATAATCACTTTATGTGAAGCTGAGGTAACTTTAATTTGATTTGGGAAAATTTCCACATTAGGAATACCTAACCTCTTAATTGTAATCGTTTTGCCATACCTTTGTGTAATGACGAATGAAATATAAATTTCAGGTTCTTACTACGTATCCATTCCTTTGTGTAAAGCAAAAAACAACTTAAAAGTGTGTTTTATTGCTGGAAGTAATAAATTAATAAACCAAATTGACAAGATAAACAACAAAAAACAGAAAACATTTTCGTATTTTGTATGCGTCTTTAAAATGTACATAAAATCAACATCTAATGCAAAGTTGGCATTTAGGAATGCTTTAAAATTCTCTCAACGGAGAGGCATTTGTGATTAGTCAATAGGAACTTCTAGGTAAAGATAATCTTTTACAGAAAATTATCCATAGCTGGAGAGTCGCATGGAAGGAGACCGATTAAACCACCACCACCAAAAAAATTGAAGGAAAGTCGGCAATTACGATCTCCCAAGATCAGGAATAATTTCCATTTGAAAACAGGATGTAAGCCAATCAGAAGAAGAATAAAACCTTTTCTATTTTAGGGAAAAAGCGAGGGAACAAGTGTTCCATAAAAGTCGTCAACCGATTGTAGACATTACTTTGTGAAACTGCATCACATATAATAACTTCACGCTTCGTGTAGTTCACATTTTTATATTTTAACCGACCGTGGTATCGATATCTAATGTCTATATCAAGGCTCATATTTCGTTTTCCAGTGTCCATATATAGTACAACCGGGCTTGGTAGGCGGAGGGGATGGGGTTGACGCTGAGGGGGAGAGGAAAGTGGGAGGGTTGGTTAGAAGGGAGGGAGAGGCCATTCATGATTATGTGGAGGTCTGTTTTCAAGGTTGAATGACTGGGGGGAGTGGGTGGAGACAAAACACGCACAAGGACAGTGCCTATGACGTAAATACAAATACTTGTTAGTGTTTTTAGTCGAAACCATTACCAGTATCAATAAATAAAGTATGGAATGTTCTAAACGGATATTTTTTTCATAAGCAATAATGACTACTTAAGAAAGTTACGCCGTTATTTTAAGAAGAAAAAACCTTTTCTATTTTAGGTACAAAGAGAGGGAGCAAACGTTTCAAACAAGTATTTAATCGGTTTCGCCAGAGCAGGCAGAATTGCTGTAGCCCAGAATGAGATCTCCTGGTTCTCTCGCTATAGCTCGTCGCAGACGGATTAGCAAAAGTGAAGTAGTATGTACTATAAGGGATAGTCAGGAAGATGTGCAGTGCACTTGCAGTATGGTTCACCTTATATGTAGAACCAACATACCCAACGTGGGCTATCATTTGGATAATTTGGCTCTGGCGAACAAGCTGCTGAAGACTGCATTATCTCCGGCCGTTTCGCGAGTTTCGTTGATCTGAGCCACGAGACCCACGAAAGCGATGCTGCGAATCTGGCACCGTGAGTTGATAGCACTTGAGTCATTCTATTTACTGGCTCTTCTCCTGTTTTTGTACTCAGTGAGACATTTATTGTGGTATTGTGACTCTAATGATATTAAGTCACAGCGTTCAGAAATATTTGCTAAAACCTTCGAATCTTTGAGTGCAAGGGCTCAGTCAGTAATAGTTTGACAGCAAGATGTCGTCCTTACGTTACTCAGGTTATTTGATCTGGAGCCCGGCAAATCACAAAAGAGGCAGGTTCCTTGTTTGTACTTGGTAGAGTGGCACCTTCGAGTTTTGACTGGTGACGCATGAGAAGGACCTGCCTCAATTAGGGTGGCCCAAAAAATACTTTTTTTTGAAAGTTTGTGGGGCGACTGCATTTTATGGTGCAATTTCATGTAATAACAACAACCCACAAAAAATCGGCTCGATTGCACAATATTTGACCCTGCCGATACGCGTTTAAACATTTTCGGCTCGGATGTAGGAAATTTTGCCTACTTTATAGGGGCTATTTTCCGTTTTCTCCGGTATTCTACTGCAGAAATTGTTGTTAAAAACAATAAATACAATCCTTGTTGATAAAAATTATTATTTCAAATTAGTTACTTTATTATTAATTTGTTAAAAATGGTTTACATTTAATTTACATGTACCTAGACCTTTTCTTTTCCATACTTATCAAACATTCTTCTATGCTTCTGCACCATTAGTAGCAAATGCCTTCTCACGTTCATTACAGGTAAGATTTTTCTTTAACAGATAATGTTTGATAAGGGACACACCCCTTTCGGCGGTGTCATTGACGACTTTAATATGATTTACAACATTAAAGCCTTTCAGGTACCTTTCATCGCAACGCCAATCTTCAGGGTCTCTTGACAAAAAGCCTTCTACGGCATGATAGATTTCGCTTATTGCCGTTATAATTGGATAAAAAGGTAATCAAGAAAGCGTTCAAAGCGGTTTGGCGGCATAAGTAAACTCAGTCAATGCTTCATTAGAACAATGATGCACGACGGCATCATTGTCCTACAACGATGCAAGACAGCAACGGCTCTTCATGATCACGGCTATATTGTTGCGCGACTCTGCCGCCCCTGAAGACTCCAGTGACAAGGCAAGCAGTAGCATTCGTGCAAGCAGTTCATGTTTTCAGGGGTGAAACCGTGTGTCTCTGAGTTATTTTTCTAGGAGATTGTGTGATTTTTATTTTTATTATTTGTGTGAGGAGACATGAGGCAGTGCCTCATGTCTCCTCATGTCAGCTCTCTCATGAGCTCTCTGAAGCTTTGTGCTTTTGCACTTTAAGTAACATGATTTGTGCCAGGATGCCTTGTTTTCAATAATAGTTTTCTTTAAACTGGCGTCGCTGTTAAGGGAAGGTATGCCCAGATCAAAAGGAAGTTCTCCTATCTCGTAGAAAGCAAGTAGATGTTTCGCTAGTGAATCTTAACCTTCATCTATTGTGGATCGTGTATTTTTTAGGATAATTCAGCCATTCATTTGTTTTGATCTGGCACAGCATGCAGCGTTCCAACTCGATGCCTGACATGATACAACTATGCAAATAACACCCAACCCCCTTCAAACTTAAAGTATCCTGAACCTTAAACTAAAGGCAAAAAGAAGGCATGATTCGTAACTGTCACCATCAACAACTAATACCATGCTAACGTCACACTGAAAACCTCTGTGAAAAGGAAGAATAATGATCGTTATTACTTACATGTACGAAGTAGAGCTTAACAACACATACACAACACTATAGCGGAATATCCATACTAACACCTAACTCACAAACGCACACTACTGCACACGCTGAACTTACAGCTTATTATTCCGTCAACACCACTTTTCTCACTCAAAATTGCTGTATTTATCTCGAGTCGCAAATTAAATTACGGTAATTATGTATCGCAATTGTCGCCCATCTTTTCTGAACGCGCTCTAAGTCTGTTTTAAGGCCAGCCTTGTCAAAATCTCAAGATTCCACTTTAAGGCTTCTAAATAATCATAATACCCTGCAAGGCACCTCAAGGGTGTGTTGCGAGGAGCGAGTTATAACGAACATGCTCGACGTTATAACCTAGTAAAAGGTAGATGTTCGCGGAGAGGTCTCACTCTTTTTCGCTTATAACTATTCAACCGTACTTAGGAGAGATATCGGATTACTTTTTTTTCCTAAAGATGATGCTCTGCAAATTGCTTTGGTAGTTACGTGCGGTAGTCCCGTGGCATTTGTTCTTCCAAAGATATTTTTATTCAAAGTCACTCTTTTACGCACTTTATCCGACGTTTTCGACGCCATATTGCCGTGTTTTGACACTCGCCTCCAGAGGGCTACGTCATAATTTCGCCATTTCTCATTGTCGACCTTCTAGTTTGCAGACACGGGGTATACAACCTCTATTAGCCCATTTTAGAGTAACGATCACTGCGTTTTCCTCCTCTTTGATCGATATTTTCTGCTTTCTTTCCCCGGTTTCCCTCTGAGAACATGGACATTTTTGTCCTTCACTGCGAACGCGCGCGCGCGAGCCAATTTCGCTCGCTGGGTATTTTGCAAATATTAAAAAATAAAACAAAAAATAAGCTAAATTGATGTTTTTCAAAACGATGGCGGTTCCGGTAGGGCTGAACGGTAGGGTTCTCCCGAGGTGAGAGGGTAAGAACTTCAGTTCCGCATAAATGAAATTACTGAGAACAGTTGAAGGCAGAACGTTACAAAATAGGATGGCTAAGAGTCTGCCATATAATATTTTTAGCGTCATTAAAACGATTAGAAATATTTTTAAACATAAAAGAATCTAAATGTGATCGCCCTTACGCATAGAAAAAAGATTCTACCTCAGACTCACTGGATATCATGATGATATTGATTCACTTAATATATTTCGTCCTTCAGGATAAGAGTGAAATCCTGCGAGAATTACCTGGACGTTTGCTGCAATATTCCCAAGGATGAGGAGGAAGTACTATTAGATGTGGCGCACGCCGCAGTTGCCCCATCTTGGGGCAGATGCGGAGTTAGTTACCAGAAAGTAGTGGCATTCCACATCACCGGAGCCAAGAACGGAGAGGCACAGTTCGGCGAGTTCACCTGGATGGCGGCGATTCTGCTGCAAGCGGAGGCTAAGCACAAGAAGGCCTCAGTGCCCAGAGGTGACCCGGACGTGAAATACGACCTACTGTATCTGTGCGGAGGTGCTCTCATCCATCCGCAGGTCGTCCTGACGGGATCTAGGCACGTATTGCAGAATGCTGTCTAAAATCTCCTTTAAGACGTAATATTACCCTTTCAAGCTAAATTTTAAACTACAGGTGAGCTCAAAAGCATTTTTTAACGTCCTTTATCAAGGAGCCACCACACAATAAAACCACGAATACATAAGGTTGCATTATAACCTTGTCCGGCAATTATGGACCACGACAAGACCATTACCCCATTCATGGTAACTATAACCTATTGTTTAGATTGTGAATCTTAACCTACCCGTCCTTGCTCACTAATTTCTATAGGAAAGGAGAGAAAGTACAGCACTATTCTGAAGAGGGTGGAAGTTCCAGTGGTGGCTCACGATAAGTGCCATGCCAACCTCCGAAGTAATGAGCTTGGAAACTATTTAAAATTGCACAAGTCCTTCCTGTGCGCCGGTGGAGAAAAAGGAGTTGATACATGCGCATGCGCATTTAAGTGGCTTGAAGACTCCGCACGGTATTACCTATCTTATTTGAATTTTTTTTATCGTGAATGACAAAATTATACTTGCTCATTGCAAATGCAATGAAAACTATATTTTCGTCAAATTACGAAAATAATCGCGAGCTTCATGTGGAATTTCATGTCTTATTGCTGTCATGACATCCCTCGGGTTCTCAATGACGCATTTCTCCATGCCACCCAGGGTGATTAATTTTTTAAGAAGAATTGTTACAATAATACAACATTGTATTATGATGAAAAGCATGCACTGTAAGTTGAAGAATACGTACCTACTTCAAATACAAATAGTATGAAAATAGGGCATGTTCTCCATTCCGAATGGCCTCTCCATTTGCTTTGCTCTACCAATTGTACGTGATAAAGGCGCCCTTTTTGTAACTAATGCACGAAATGTATTTTGGTCCCAGGGCATTCCTCTAGTTTGTCCTCATCCGAAGCACCCAGAGCGCTACATACACTCTGGCATCGTGGGTTGGGGAATCGGCTGCCATCAGCCGGGAATCCCAGGGGGCTTATTCTCTGACTCGAAGCATCGGAGCTTTCTGGCGAAAAGATGCTTCAATAAGCTACTTGCTCCCTTCGGTATTCTCTATCATGGAAGCTACCGGAGAAAGAGCAAGCAGAAGCTACCGGTAGCATATTAGGCTCCCACCCAAATTCTGTAAATGCCAAGAAGCTACTTCCTTATCCCCAATAAGCTCCCACGGTAGCCTCACGAAGCGCGGCCTTCGAATACCCTGCTTAAATATTGGTCATTTTATTACGCTTATCTATCTAAAACTATCCAACGCACGGGTATGTTTCTTACATTTATTAAATGCGTATTCCTTGCACTTTCACTGGGTTACTTTGTCATTTTCGCCATTAGCGGGATTTTACCCAAAAATATTAACTGGAGTGACGGAAAGCCATATTTACCCTAGGTGAGTTACGTGATTCCAGCCCGTAATGGGATACTTATTGGGCCGTGGTAGCGAGTATCACCTTCGAATTTCTTTTGAAAGTTTCATCTTCGTATATTATTTAAATGATTTGAAGCAACTAGTAATTGACGAAAGCAAATAGCACGAATAATACTGAATCATATCATCGACATGAACCCTAATTCCTGAATATATTTACGAACAAACTCATTTCAACTGATCAAAACAGCCAATATGGACGTCGGGCGATCTTATTCACGAGATTGTTCATGAGATTATTTTAACAAAAATAAAAAATTTTAGAATTTAGCTCGCATAATTTTTAATGCGTGGAATTTTTCGCTAAAAACGATGCACGTACATCTTCATCGTCTAAAACGGCCTTAAAACAGGTTTCACCAGTTTTATCCACGGAAAAAAATTGAGACGAGCTTTTCCATTGGTTCTAAGAATGACGTCACCATAAATGAAGTTTCCGCGGATTTGGTTTAAAAAGATTCTCATACCCGCATTTCGCCAAACCTCTCTCCACTTCCTATTACGTTCTTGAGAAAGCTCCCGCGAGTTAGAGAATACGGTTGGAAGCCAATTCTGGTAGCTTATTCGAAGCTACAGCATCGGTAGCTTCGAGTTAGAGAATAAGCCCCCAGGTGCCTACGCCAATGTAGCCCAATTTAGGGACTTGATCAATAAGATGATGAAGGAACACAACTTTGATACATCCTATTATACCCTCGGACCCCAATGAAGATTTTAAACATCTTGATATGAGACACAAGTGCAGAATGTATAGTTTCCTCAGTATTATTTGAGCACCTATTTTCAATTAAATACAAGTTTTAAACGATATTCTTAAATATTATCACGTTGATCGATTTTTTTTTAAATTTTGAGACATGCTTCTATGCCAATTTCTGTAATGTATATGTAAATATGCCTACTTAAGCAAAGGTATTTTTTTAAACAATTCTCCGAAATATTTTTTACATTTTAAATTCCTTTTAAATGTGTGACCTTTTAAGGGACCCTTGTAGTAATTTTGTCGACGTTTGCACTACTGGTACTTAGGCGGAAAGAAATATTTTGCTCGTGTATTCATGCATGAATAGGTTTCTTTTTTAATGTGGTTTTTCATTTTAACTTGCAATGTATATTCGGTTTCTAGGAAATGTTATCCATTTTGAGTCTTAGAAACTTTTAACTATTTCTAGGGTTTCTTTTATCTACCGTTGAATTGGAATAAGTGGTGAACATATGTTTTCCTATTCGAACCTACCATTTGGAAAATAATTGATGCTCGAACCTATGATCATTTTGACACGGGATTAAAATTTATTTAAAAATATATTTTTTATAATTTTATTTATTGCCAAGGGTGCTGGTGAATAAATATTCTCGTATGAATAGCAACTAAATCAATTTTTCGACAAACCTATACTGTGTGCTATCATTTGACCTCGTATCTATCTTTCAACCACTATTTGGTTGTTCAATCCTAAGAGTGGTAGGCTGCATCTTTACATCCCTATGAATTTATTCCTTGGCCTTTCTCTTGGCATATTCCTATCTATTATATTCCTGAAAATGTAATAGTGCCTTAGTATCTATATCTATACATTCTGGTTCTTTTTTTGTGTATAGTGATCCATATGGTCCTATCCTCTACTAGATTCTGCATACTTTTATCTTATTTCATCTGTCCACTTGATCTTCAGCATCTTCCTCCAACACCAGGTTTCGAAAGCTCCTAATCCCTTCTTGTCAGCTTTTCCAATGGTCCAAGTTTTAGATCCATTGTGCCAATTCTAGCTTTATAATTAGTATACTTAAATCTTTAGTAAAAGTTTCATCTAAATCTACATCTACGAAGTACCCTGCAAGCCACGTGTGGCACGGGGTGATTCCACACCAGGCATGCTGCACTCTTCCCAGCACAAATTGGGACCTCGCAAGTTCCCCCTGCCGCTAAGCGCAGGCCGTAAAAGGCAGCCAGGAGAACAGTGCGTAGTCCAACTAGAAACTGGGAGAGTGCTACGTAAATGAACATGCAAACATACATCACAATGCAAAAGACACATCTAGCAATTAATATTACTAATACTATTAATTTATGATTGCTACGAGATACTACTACATGCAGAGAACAAAATAAAACAATGCCGGACAAATCAAGTGGTGTAATGTGTTATTAATGATAATATGTTATGAAACACAAGTGAAAATTCTACTATACCAATTGAGGGTGGGAGTTTCGTATGATTGATCTATCATAACTATTATGATCCCTTATTTTACGTAGAGAAAATGAAATTTTAAATCTATCGGTGCTGCAGTCACTTTCCTTTATATTATTCCTGTGATCGCTTCTACCGCAGTACAGCTCTCGCGAAAGATTATGGCGTTGGGATGCGTGGCGGTTGTGTTGTCCGTGTTGTACAAATTGCATTTTTTGAAATGCACTAATGCATGGCACAAATGCCATGTCGTCGCTTTCCCCTACATCCCTTTCCCCTACCCTTTCCATCAAACATTACACCTCCCTGACGTTTTCTTCTGCACATCCGAACGCCATAAGCTTTCGCGAGAGCTGTACGTTGGCTCTAGCAATATGTGTTGAACATCCGGCAAAGAATTGTCTGCTTCGAACTTGCGCAAAAGATTTAACCTGTTAGGTATTACACTCCTTCAGGTATTATTTGGAGAAGAAGTGCACCAACCCTATAAAATATTTTCAGATAGGGTGCAAGTGAAACCGTAGTTGTATTTCAAATTTCTAAAGACTAAATCTCATCAGCAAAGACTAAATCTCATCAGCTAACCATTTAGAGAAAAATGCATTGTGTGAGCCAGGCTAAGTGGGTATTTTTTTCCTAGTTTCAGTTGCATTGTATCTTATGCCAAAGAGAGTAAAATTTGCCATGAAAATATCATATAACTTGACCAGGATTTGAACCCAGATCTCCGTATTGCCGGTCAGGTGTGTTATCCAGGTACACAACCAAGCCATCTTGATTCAAGACGAATTTCAGCGGGGGTTTAAACGAACAAGTTGTTCTTGTCCCCAGTCCACATTGTAGCAAAGGAGACTTTGTTGTGCATGATATGCCATGGTCGCAGAGAGTAAACACAACATTGTTGCTCCACACACATAACCGGCAAAGGAGAGATTCGGGTTCGAATCCCGTTCAAGTGAAATGATTTTTTCATCGCAAATTTCACTCTCTTTGGTGTATATCTTTACACCCGTGCGTGTGACTGCGTACCACATCATTTGTGCAGTCACAATAATTGGAAAGTTGTCAATTGTATCTACAATTTTAAGTGCCACTTGTGTATCTTCTGGAGCAGTAGACATTACATTTTACTTTGGAACAGAGAATGTATTTCACAAATCATCCACTTGACCCATGCACTGCAAGTAAATTCCAGGTCGGGTGTACTAAGCTAGATTTTTTTGTTATAAGCCTTTTTTTTGTTGTATATAGAACCATTAAACTAAGGGCTGCACAGTTTTAAATGTATCTATGGTTTATTAAAATGTTTATTAATTACTATCAAGGAAATAGGTAGGTTTTTCTATTTCCGACCAGTTCACCATTCATTATTTTGTTACATGCATGACTATTCCTGCTGTCAGAAAAATATCCTTGGCCCATGAGATGCAGGCTGACTTTAGATCACATTTTTTATTGATAACATGTTAAAGTATTTTAATTGTAAAATTAAATTGTTTGTTTAAAAATGCCTTCCCACGTATTGGTTAGTGACAGTTTCCCCTCATTCAACCAAGGCCAATATAGCCCTCCCTCTGGTAGCAAAAAGATGTGGTGCTTGTGAAAAAAGAGCCTACATATACAGGCAGTCCCTGAGCTACGTAATAGATGCGTTCCGCCACTAGTGGCATAGGTCGAAATTTACGGAAGTCGAAAGAAAAGGAGTCGAAAATTACTCCGTAACCTCTCAAGATTTCGGTCGATTCAGATAAATACGGGGAAGGCCAGCTCTTACTAACATTACGGCACATGGGCTCCTTGAAATGGGCAACTATCCTTCCAAACCCGTAACTTTTGTAATTCTCGACTTTTTTGGGTAAGGTTGCCCCTTTCGTAAGTACGGATTTACGTAAATCGGGGAATGCCTGCACCTAATTTTGTTTATTCAAGTTTTTCCTGCGTTGATTCATTTCAAGGGACAGTCTTTTCGCTTGTGTTACAGCTAGCGTCGTCAGGTCCCGAACCGGTTGCCAATACTAGCTGTAAAGCAAAAAAACTGTTGTCCCTTAAAATGTATGGTGGGAAAATCCCGAATTAACGGAACTCATCAAATCACGGCGGAAGCCTCTGTACCAGCCTTTATATATTGTTTTCACTGTAAAATTACTGGGTTAGTATACTTGGAAGTTAAATTTTGGTTTTAGTTTAAAAGCTTGAAATAGGTGTTAGTTCAGCAATTTGTTTCACATGCCCTATTATCCTACGGCTCTACACGCATTTTCTCGCACCCATCACAGAAACTTGTGTCAAGAAATCCTTATATATGTGCCTGCTTCTGAGGAATAATGTGACTTTGAGAACTAACTTTTAAATAGCAACTCCGTGTTAATCTGTTAATTAATCTTTTTCCCTTACGTTTGTTCACGTTTAAATCAAGACGTAACCAAGGGGACGTGTATCAACAAACGTACCAACTTGGGGGGGTGGGGGAGAGTCGCCTTAAAACCTGCGGTGGGTAGCAAGGGAGAGGGTAGGGAAGTAATAATCTCAAAGTAATAATCAAACGTAGCTGTCACAATGTGCCTGTTTACGTTTCTTACTCGTCAACATCACGTCGACAATACTACAGCCCTATTGAAAATGCCCCACTGGTTTCCTATAGGAATTATGTGAATTCCTATAGGAATTACAGTTTCCTACAGGAACGATGAAGCTTCCTATAGGAACAAGAAATTTCCTATAGGAACAAAAAAATTTCCTATAGGAATGAGAAATTTTCCTATAGGACGAATATTTTCCTATAGGAACGAGGAATTTTCCTATAGGACGAATATTTTCCTATAGGAACAAGAAATTTCCTATAGGAACAAAAAATTTTCTTATAGGAATGAGAAATTTTCCTATAGGAATGATAAATTTTCCTATAGGACGAATATTTTCCTATAGGAACAAGAAATTTCCTATAGGAACAAAAAATTTTCCTATAGGAATGAGAAATTTTCCTATAGGACGACTATATTTTCCTATAGGAACGAGAAATTTTCCTTATAGGACGAATATTTTCCTATAGGAACGAGAAATTTCCTAAAGGAACGAGAAATTTTCCTATAGGACGAATATTTTCCTATAGGAATGAGAAAATAACCCTCTAGTTATGAGAAATTTTCCTATAGCATGAATATTTGACAATGGAAAAAGGTTTCCTATAGGAATCAGCAATATTTCTATGGCACAAATATTTATTATAGGTACATTAAGAATGTTTCCCATAGTGCGAAAAATTCTAATTAATTCGAAATTAAAAAAAGAAAACATTTCTTTTTATCAATGGTTCTGCATTCTCACAAATATAATTCATACATCACCATACAAGACAAGTTTTTACAATATTTCATTTATAATTAAAACATTATTGTCAATAAAAATTTTTTAAGAAAAAGTTAGAAATTCATTAAAAAAAGGGGCACCGGTATGGAACTCACATAGTCAGTTCCATTCCAATTCCAGTGTAACGCAAACTATATCTAGCATAACATATGAAGTTCTTCTCCCTTTGTCATAGTCCGGCGTTTTACTCGGGGCACGTACAATCTGATGTAAGTACGAACGTGCATTTCAAATTGCATGGTGTCGTGTTTACACGATGCATTACCCGCGCGGGTAGATGCGTGAATACAATCACCATCAAATTTTCACCGTGTAAACACTCCAAATTGCGCAAATGTGTGGACAGAAAATAGCCCCTGTTCTAATTTGGTGAATGTGTTCACGCATCTGTCCAGCCACGTACTTGCGCGGGTAAATGCATCGTGTAAACACGGTAAGCCGTGAATTGCAAGAACGCATGCGTGAATGCATGAACGCGAGGTAGCAAAATAGCTTCTGCTCTAATTCGAAAATGATTGCACGCCCGATTGAGAAAAAATGCAGTTTGAAGTTGTGCAATTTCGTGCCCGAGTAAAACGGCCTTATGACTCTGTAGGTGTGCAGCAATCCTCTTTCTCTCTCTCAACTTTGAGTTCTTTAATCACAAAATACACTACCCCTGAAATTGATTCAAGTAATATATATATTGATTGTTTGGGCAAATGCACGGTATTTGGACTGTAGCGTCCAGTAATTCCCGTCAAGTACTGTACCACACTTTTTTTCTGCGTAATCTTAGCATGCCAAAGTTATACTTATGAGATCGCCCTCTCATCAACTCAGTCAGTTGGTGTAATGGTCAGAGTTGGCGACTCATGAACTTAAGGAAAATTTAAATACCTAATAAATACCTAAATACCTAACCTAATAAATTTCCTATAGGAAAATTTCCTATGGGAAAATTTCGAGTTCCCATTGTCAAATTACTGTGGGAAAAAAAATTTCCTATAGGGCATTTTCAATAGGGAGAGTTTAATATGAGGAAGGGTGCACAGGGTGTTTCATACACCCCAAGCTTCTACAATAACTCAATGTAACTGAACTATTTCTTCTACAATTTTGCAAGTCTTCATGCCATCAAATTGCTAACATTTTAACCTTCTCGCTGGTTAAGGTAGTTTGAGCGAAAAATCACTTCACCTAGAAGTTGATGAATTTGGCCTCATTTAAAAGGAAAAAAATACTCATCGGTCCAATGATATCAAAATATTGATCCCTTGCCGAACTACTCTTGGAGCAATTTGTCTGAAAATGAAAGTTGTTTGACATGTGATAGATAATGGGTGTACGTTCCAGAGGGAGAATATTAAAAAAAAATAGGAACTTCTAGCACCTAGATTTCGTCAAAAAACTAATGGTGTATAGTTTGCATGTTTTCTCAACCATTTATATAATTATACTATTGCTCACTGAAGTAATTTTTACATAATGGCAAAAACACCTGCTATTTTGAAGGGTTTTCAGCCGTACGGCGGGAAAAAATGAGTCATGTTAGAGACTTAGGTAGCTTTATTTATTTAATTACTGAGAATTTTGGTATTATATAACTATATCTCTACGCCATTAATATTACAATATTTATTTCATACTTCTTACAGACGCTGAAATCAAAAAATAAAATTTGAATATGGTATCCATTATGACTAGGGAACTATCTCGCTCAAACCACCTTAATAAGCGACCTCGTGACAACTTTTCTATCAACCTTTCCCTAAAAATAAACTCACTTAATACTTGAGAAAATATTTTTGAATTGAAAGTTTCATTTGTAGAGACAACGTTACATGTCGAGGGGGGGTTTGGGGAAAATACTACGGTTCTACTACTACATCTACAAAATACCCTGAAAGCCACCTCAGGAGTTTGTGGCAGGGGGTAACAAAGGTACCCCTCTCCCCCACCCCGTTGTCTAAGAAGGGGTGTGGGGGAAAGGTAAAAAATCACCAGAAATGGTAACGCAGTCTATGTACTTCCCCTAACTTTCAGAAATGTTGAAAGGAGAAAGTTGCTGAATGTATGTACCAATATACACATAGAAATAACATAATGTATAACAGAAGTTAATAATGCAAAGCTCTCATTGAAGTGTTTACTGGCTGTACTATATCTCCGATTCATTTGCAGGTTTACCATTTTTGCCAAAATTTCAGGTGAAAGATGGACCACGTGCTAAACACACAGTGTAGATTCTTCTTAAAATTCTTGTTACTGAATGGATCATTGAGCACATTCCTTTTTATTTTCCTTGCATCAGAACTGCTATCCCCTTCCAATATTTACAATAGTTTACCAGTTTGCTCCTCAACTACCTCCCCTGAGTTTGAAACTTAGAGAATAGCATTCCACCCTATGTTGGCCTACCTCTTTCTATGCTTTGAAATGCTAGGGGGTACATGTACAGTTAATGATGTATTCAAATAAAGAATTATTTTACTTTTGCCTGTCTTGATGACTTAATTCTAACTTAAGGTAGTGCATAGGTGTTAATCAATTCTGTTGGGGCCATGTTAGTTTTTTTTGTTTTTCTGACTCGCTTTCTTATCTGCAAATTCATTGATTAATTGACCGTAATACAAATAATGAAGCAGGTCTTTTTCAACGTGCATAACCATATCAAGGCATTCAATTTATCTTGTCCAAGTGCCGAGCACATAATAGATAAGTCTTTAGCCTTTGCAGTGCTGTAAAAGGGGGTTCGGCGGAACAGTACAAGAGGCAAATAAATTCTAATTGCGACCATTAAATTTGGGAAAACATATGTTTTCCTGAATATAATGGCTGCACTAGGGGTGGGGCCTTTTCAGTCAATTCACCGAAAGTTTTGGATGGGGGCAGAGTTATCTGTTTGACCATAGCACCGGAGGCTGTCAGACCTTAGTGCAAATGACTCTGCATTAGTTTGTCTCCTAGGCAGTCTTCTATGTTGTTAAGACAAGTTTCAGACAATAGTCTTGTGCCTGTAATGATATATTTAGACTTATCCCTTCATCGATATACTGCTATGTATTTTATTTGTATATATAATTCCACCACATTCGGAAGACTAAGCATTTTCACTTCAAGTTTTCTGGTTAAAAACTGCATAATTGAATTTTTAAAAAAATATGTATTCAAAGCACACAAAAGTTTTCACGCAATTGAAACTGAAACATTGCATTCTTCCTTGATTGTAAAAATAATGCAATGTGTGGTTGATGCAGAGGTGGTGAAAGTTCAGCAATGCTACTGAAATTCATTATCATCAATCTAGTGAGTTTGAAAAAATCTTCAAAAATTGTTGTCTTTAGGATGCTTCCATTATTAAAAATTCCGGAGAAGTGACCGTTTTCTTGTAGAATTTAGTGCTGATTTCATTATTTAGTCTTGCGAAGGTCAGCATTAAGTTGTCCAGGAAATCTGATACACGTATTAACCCCAGACATTGTTGCTGACACAAGATGATTGAGGTCTCTGTACGTTGGAGTGGTCAGCTTCAGAGCTTTGAAGCAGATGTCATAAAGAGCTTCATTATCAATGCAATAAGTCTCATCTGTGTTTTCAACGAGCTGGTGTACGGATAAGGTGGCAATCCAGTGCTCTACTACAGTATCTGAGACCTGCAATAATATGATGATTAGTGCTCAATCCTAACAATGAAGGAACTATTTTAAGATTAGCCATTATTACTTCAAGTAAGAGAAAATTTACCTTTGGTGAAGGGACAACGCTGAAGGTGTTCATGATCCTCTCTGGGTACTCTTCCCCTATTTTTGAGATAAGTAGAGTTCCCATGCCATATCCTGTCCCCACTTCAAGTGAGTGTGTCAACTGAAATCCTTGGACGCAGTCACAGTTCTCAGCTTCCTTACTCAGGACATACAGCACTGAATCCACCAACTCCGCTCCTTCTGTGTAGTGTCCTTTGGCCCAGTTATTTCCAGCCCCACTCTGACCAAATACAAAATTATCTGGTCTGATCATTTGCCCAAATGGCCCTGCCCTGACTGAGTCCATAGTTCCTGGCTCTAAATCAATAAGTACTGCTCTTGGAACATATTCTCTTCCTGAAAATAAGAAGTTGCAGTTATAATCTTATTGTACTAGTCACAGTTCTCAAGAGTACACTTTTGATAACTACTTCATATTCCTACGTAATACAACAATATACTCAATATTTATTTGCATGTAGGAATACTTGGAAGCAAAGTCAATATCATAGATATTAAAAATGTTTAAATAATATATATATATATTAATTTCTTAACCTATTCACCACTAAGCTTCATCCCAAAGGGGACTTAACTGGAGCATGCAACAGTACTGGGCATTTAAATACCCCAGTGCGCATAATTTTTTCGGTATTCAAACTCGTTTGAATGTAAAATGCACATATATGCATACGTAGCACTGATGTCAATGCTCCACCCAAAGGCGTATATGCACGTGTAGTGCTGGCGGCATTACTCCGGCCGAACAAATAAATGCCTGTGTAGCAGTGTATGGGTTAAAATATGTGATCAAGCTTCATTTAAACTTTATATTTAACAATTAGTGAAGCCAATGCAATTTGTGAAAGCAAAGAAGTTTGTATTGATTCATTGTAAAGATGATTCAGATTGTGAGATAAAATCCAGAAAATTGGATGCTAACATTGAAAATTCAGTATTAATAATGTTTCCAGATGGATTCAATATTTGAATGAGTATTTGCCTATTTTGTGCTTTATTCAAATTCACTATTTCTCATGTATCTTAGGATTTGTTGTCTGCTCTATTAAGTCTCTGATCATTATAGGAGCGTTTGTCATGTGGATCATCATAACCTATACAGGAAAATTACCAATTTTTAAAGCAGGCATGGCATCTGTTGTATTTCATCATTTACCCACGGCTTCCGACTACTGTGCAATCTGTCTTGAGCTCTGGTAAGGGACTCTCTATAATCAACTTGAAAAAAATAGTCCATTTATTTACCCCCCCACCTCCCATCGTGAACTTCATCCGGACACCCCCCCCCTCCCTCGTCCCTCCCTGTTGTCCACGAAGGCTTTTCTTTTTTTTGTGGAAATAGCTGTGAAACGGGTTATTAATTGATTGTCATGGACTATCTGCAATTTAAGGCTGATTTTAAGGAAACCGGCCACCGATACAACATCCTTGGCAACCTTTTACAACACTGATTGTGCCTTGGTAATGTCACTCTCGCCACGTCATATCAACTATTGTCTACGTAGATATCCCTCCAACCACCCCACCCCTCAATGTGGACCTTCGTTGACAACCCTTGTACCCCCCCACCCCTTTTTGGTGTCTACGTGGATTATGGATAGCCCCTAAATGACATACATATGTGAAAGGAGTATGATTTTTTGGTTTAGTCACGGAATAGAGAATGGATTAGGGTCAATTAATGAAACAGATTTGATTGAGGAGTGAATTGTGTGAGAGGAAGGGGTATAGTAAGAAAGTTATGGGTGAATGTGGTAGAAGAGACTTAGGTGAGGGATAGGTATTAGAAGTTTTAAGAACAACTGTCTGGATGAAATGTGACGTCAGTCCATACATTCTATTACAGGTTCGAAAGCATCTTAGTATAGGGGTACATTAAAGGTAGGGTGAGGAAGGGTGTCACCTCCCTCCCCCACCCTCCCCACGTCATTCCTAGGAAAATGGAAAAAATTGTTATTCTTTAACACATGCATGCTCCCCCAGATCCTGTGGTTCCCATATCCCTCATAAAGTTAGTTCTTCAATGCATGCATACCCCTGATATCCCTTGCAAATTATCGAATGACGTTCTCGGCTCCCATTTGTTGAGGTTATGTAATCCCTTCACTAAGTTCAAGGAATACTGGTATTTTTTCTGATTTCTTTGGCTGTTATGGAGCTCGATTTTGATGGTGGAAAGCTGACACAATTGTGACAGCTTTCGACCGTCATAATTTCTGTTACCTAGGTCATGTGGATCAACCAATTTTATCTTGTATTTATATTACAACGTTGAACAGATCCATAACTCTCATGAAGGTTTATATAATTACATGTGTTTGCCAATAATAGTCCTTAAGTTGGTACAATATTAATGCATTTTATAGCAGTATTTAATCTAAAATGGAAGAATTTAGAAAATACGTATTCGTGGATTTCTTAACTTTTGAACGTAGCCGATTTTGTAACGGTTATCGAGTAAAAATTTACCTATGTCCCAAGTTAAAGTGAAAACATTGTGGGAGCCCTACAATTGACCTTATTTTTTTAAGATTAATTTTACGACAGCGTAGGCAAAAGCTTCAAAACGATTTATCAACGCCTTACACTTTTAAAAACTCAATTTTTGGAGGTAAGCATTGTATTTGCCCATTAAAAGTGGATATCCCGCCCACCATTTCCCCGCAGCCTCAACCGCCCCCTGACCATAAAAGGACGCGAGCATCAGTGAACATAAAGTTGTATTCTCCTGCCAAAAGTAAATAAAAAGGCTTATACATTCTTATTATTGCTCAGATTTTTTCGTTTTCTAATAGTATTTAAGGATAAGGAACTAAGGGTTGAGGATTAATACTCTCGTCCTTTATTTCCAAACAGCCACCTCTTACGCCTCCTAGGTAAATTTAACCTTTATCCGCCGGATTTAAATGGACGCATACCCGGAGCCGGGATGTTGGCACTCATGGCATGCAGCGAAAACATTTAAAGGGACTTATCGGGCACGTTGGGCGATACTGCTGAATTAAAACTTCTACGCATTATAATTCAATGACGCAAGCCATCGGCAGCCACGCTGAATCGTTGAAGGCAGGTAGACTGAGCGGCAATCCAGCTGGAGGAGTGTGAGGGGAAATTTGCGGCTCTTCATTTCGTCCGAAGCTGAACCCCAACAATGGCATTGAAACAAGGTTGCTCCTCGGACCTATTGGATTGGTGCGACGCCCGGATAGTTTTGTTGACCAACACGCCAATTCTACGTCTACTTACTACCCTGCGAGACGTGGGACTGGAGGTATTAGTCCAACAGTAAGGTAAAGAGCAGGTTTTGGTTTACATAAAATTTAAGAGGATAAAAGTAAAATAACCAACACTTCAATAGCAACAATGTGACAAAATAATTTAGGCTTTTACTTTAAGGTTTATGACAAATTCGCCGCGTTTTGGGGAGGGGGGGACAATTGCCCTAACTCCTTTTGGGGCCACCAATGGCAAAGAGGAGGGAATAGGAAGAGGGAAAGGACAAAGATGAATCGCATGAAAACGGCGTGTCGCAGTGTCACGCTCTGTGTTTGTTGTTATAGTCACTAATGGTGACTGCAAAGAGGAAACGTTTATATCTATACGGAAGTATGCATCTTTATAATTTTTGAGCTTCGATCAGTTCTATACATATATCTTCCTTGTCGTACTGAAACTCGCATATTCTGAATTGCTAACGTAATTTATGCGTAGCGTGTAGCCTCAGAGTCATTAGCGGATTACAACCTAGTCTTTCCATTACCTTTATCACACTGTTTGCTCGTAGCATTTTATAACGAAGCATGTGGATTTCATTTGTATATCATTTATTATGCGAGTTAAATCTTTCTGCGTATCTTGTAAGCGTATGGGGGCAAATCCATTTCACATAATCCAAATTTACCGAGATCTACTTGTTAGGTGGTAAGATTAAATAGAAACGTGTACTAGAAGTATTTTTGCTAAACGTGCTTCGACCGCTAAGGTCATTTCGCACATACTGCCTGCCACGTGCAGACAAGGGCAAGAGAACTCGGACGAATCAGTGGATCACTACTTCAAATTCGAGCCGAGCCAAATGATGCTTAATTTCGATGTCTAATCGGGAACCGGTGTTTCCATCGTTGCAGGCCGTTGCCCGGAAGCTGCTACTTCTACGCCGGTTTGTATCAGGCCCCTTCAAACATCCTTTTTCTGCTCGACATGCGTTCTACCCGCCCTACCTCTATTCATCAAGTCCATAAAGCCTATTTTTCTCCCACTTCCCAGCTTACCCGTCATCCTTCCCTCGATCATGGCTTTTAGCATCCCCTCGCTACCTATTATAAGGCCGGAAAACCGTCGTTCAGGAGCTGCCGCGGTATCTCTCGTGGATATTGTCGGTAGCTCGCGCAAGGCTAGCTTTACTGTCCTGTTCTTTTTAACGAATCCAACGAGTTTTTCAAACAACTTTCAAACTCTTGTGTTAGATACAACGGAATGTTATACATTAAGATCAGATATTACGAAAAGATAAATGCGTGGATCTCTACTTTCGATGTTAATAGCAAGTAAATTTTAAAGAAAAATTTAAACTAAGCTGTTATTCTGTCCCGGAAGACTTTTGAAATTCAAAATGATGTTTCAAGGTAAATTTGAAAACAATCCTCTGATTTGGATGGCTATTCGGAGATACGGGGGTTTTTAGCAGAATGAAATTTCGTTGCGAGGCGAAAGCTCACCTTTGCCACTTCAGGAATGAATGAAATGCACTTTAACAAATTATAACCCTTAACAAGGTTACTTGGAGCATAATTGAGCTTTGAAAACATAATTCCGACAGAAGATACAAAGACTATCTCATATTGTAAAAAATTGGATTTACTTCTCTTCTGTGCATAACCAAATATATGGAAGCAAGAAAATTTGTCTTACCTATCCCTTTGTTGTAAAACACATTAATTCGTTCCATTTGTAGATCTGAGTCGCCGTGGTAAGCTCCAGTCGGATCAATTCCATGTTCATCGATGTGCCCGGTGACTGGCCGGGTTGGTGAGGGGGATTTGGGGTCGGGGGAGCTATACTTCTCCTCCTCATCCTCTTTCCTTTTACGAGCACAACCTGCAACGCAAGATAAATGTTTAACTCCTCGCCCACACTGACAATCACATTTTATTCGAGCCTAGAGTGAAAAAAAACAAAGCCTTAACAATCACTGCACGCGTTCCTGACATCACTCCGGGAGCACTGTGTGGTCAACATATTCATCCATCCGTATGTATCCATTTAAGGACTAGGGTTTGGAATGAGAGCCACTTGGAACGCAAATGTTTTAATTACTATAATAGCAGATGGTTATTTAGTGTTGGTAAATTAAATTAAATTTTTCAACATTTATGATTCGCCAAATTTATTAGCATCCTCAGGGGTACACATTTGACCAAAGATACACATTAATAGCATGGAACCGTCTACCAGTCGTTCTACAGTAGCAAAAAAAAAATAATAATAAGATTTTCTTCGGCCAACACTCAAAAATCATATACTTTCATAAAAAAAGCCAAGAAAGATCCCTAATTGAGTTGTAATTATTGTTTTTATCGTTAGAGCGAAGATTTCGATCAGTAGGCTTCTGAATGTCTTCCAGGTTCTCCACTGCGTTCGTTGGCCTGCTTCACGATCTGACATCCAGTCAGCGTCTTCAGGGCTATGGTGAGGAACAGTGGTTTTTTAGCCGCCTTTTATAAGTCCGTTTTGTCGCTGTTCAGTGATTAGCCGTTTTTGTTTATATCTCTTTTCCTGTGCTGAGTAAAATGCAGCCGTGGTCTCCGTTGAGTTTTTGTGGTGTCTTGTAACATCTTGTTAAAATCCCATATAACATGTAGTACGAAGGAGAATGTATACCCGGTGTCATGTTCGTACGGGAAAGTATACATCCTGGAGACCTGCAGATCATTAAAAAGTCCGCCTACAGGAACACGACAGAGGCACAAGGAAGTATTAAGCTATTCCAACAGTCGGCTATCGTGGAAGATGCGTGACACGCGATCAAGGCACACGAAATTTACTTCGAAATAATTGCCAAAGAGTCACTCCGCTGGATTAGTAAGGTAAGCCATAGAAAGTTTCAAGACACCACAAAATATCAACTGGGAAGACGGCAATTTTTTACTCAGAACCTGGAAGAGAGCCCTAAACAAAACGGCCAATAATAAAGCAGCATCAACACGGTCTGGCTTGTGAAAAAGGTGACCAAAAAACCTATCTCTCACCTTTGACCTGAAGATGCTCTCTGGAATGCCAGCCAAACTCTTGTCAAGAAAGCCAACACACGCAGTGGTACACCCGAATGCCATGCGGGCGCGATATATTGTTATAATCAAGAACTGAGAGCCCTTGATTATTATCATTAGAGAGATACAAGTTTGGAACGTCAGCAGCTCGAGATACATTAGGACTATTACGGAAGTGCTGTCATCTGCTCATTAATCTCTTTATGACCTGCTCCCGATCTCCGAAATATTCTAATTATTTTTCCGTACCACCACACCTCACATTCTTCTTAGAGATATACGCGTTTAGTTTGACTCGCGGTGATATTTACGACACACGGTTCTTTCGATTAAGCTATGTAAAAACTTACTTATTTATTTTTGATTTACGCAAGAAGTGACTTCAAACTCTAAGCTTCTAGTAAAAATCCTCCCCTTACATTACATTTGCTTTAAAGTAAGCCTTGGCAACTGTATAACTTTTGCATGATCTATCAAAATCTTTTAGTAATGATATTAGTTATAGTAATAATCGATTATTTTTCTTAAAGCTTATATTAAGTTTCTTTATAAATGAGGAGGTACTTACAGCAAAGTGCTCCCATCTTTTTAATGCAGTAATTCCCGATAGCGTTTGGATATCGTCTGTCGTCATTCACCTATCCACATTCGGCAATGTACTAACTAGTAACCCTAGCAACGAATGCGAAGATGCCCTTTTCTGCTATCGGCATTGTTGTCCTTAGATATTAGTTCTACATACAAAATATGTTATGATTCAATATCTCTGTGTAAATAAAAGAATTCATTCATACAGAGGATATTGATACATGTTTTAAAGTCAAAATCCGCTTCATAATCAGATGATCAGTAGCATTAATGCACCAATCTAAGTTTTATCTTCTTCGTAAAGCAGCGGTTTTTCAGATCGACACTTCGCTTTGAAAGCATATGTTATGATTGTATATCTCTTTATAAATAAAATTATCTGTCCATGAGGAGGATGGAGATCTAAGGTTTAAAATAAAAAATCTGCTTTATTGTCAGTTAAGCAGTAGCTTTAAATCATGAATCAAAGTTTGCTCTTCTTCGGTAGCGTAGGGGTTTTCAGATCGTTACCTCGCTTTGAAAAAATTAGTTACTATCCAACATCTCTGTGTAAATAAAAGTATTCTGTGTAAAATAAACTGTGCAAATGAAAGTAAATAAAAAGGGAGGTAATACTGCTTATGCGGTCTCGGTGACTTTGAGGGTGCCAAGGCCTTAAATGCTGAGAAATGCCGTCCGTCTCTTATAGGCTCTGCCAGCGAATGCAACCACAGCGTCTTCGTCGCATCCCCTGGGTAACTAATCGTGGAAGGGTGGAAGGCGTGTTTCCGGTGCTATAAACTTGATCAACTTGGCTAAGGTAGTAAACCCCAAGAGAATATCCAAGGTCCTCAAATGTAGCGGGAGTTGAGCGTGAGGGCAACAACCTCACCTCGGAAAAAAACAACGTTACGGAAACTGCACAAAAGCCTCGGATACTGGACAGGAATAATGGATTACGACAGTGGCAACCGAATAGAAACATGAATAAGGATATCATATTTGCAACTTGGAATGTTAGGACGATGATTAAGCCTCGGAGAATGAAAGAAATTTCCCAGGAATTAAATTAATTTAGAATTGATGTGGTTGCACTCCAGGAAGTAAGGGGGTAAGGACAGGGGCGTATACACAAGCCTTATTTTAGACTCCTCTACTGTGGGACAAAGAGAAGGACAGGTCAGCATGGAACCGGAATAAAAATGAATGGCAAAATGCGGAAAAGCTTGTTGAACTTTGAACCCATCAATGCAAGACTTAGCTAGGTAAGATTTAAAGTTAGATTTAGAAACATTACCGTTATATCAGCCCATGCTCAAACGGAAGACAAAGATGAACTTGAGAAAAACGAATTCTATTATGAATTGAAAAAAATAAGGAGCTGCATGAACAAATTGAAGTCAGGCGATGTTACATAGCGGTAAATAAAATTAAAACTGAATACGTCCGCAGACTAGGAGGATGTAAAGATAAGGTGGGAAATATTATTAATGAAGAGCAGAAAATGATTGAGAGATGGGCTGAGCATTTCCAGGAACTCCTCAGCAAGGATGAGGGGACTGATAATTATGATCTAGAGGGACAAGAAGCAATAAATGAGGATAACGTGGAAATGCTCTTACGAACGAAATGACCTACGAACCATCTAGAGAGGAGGAGGAGGAAACCCTCAGGAAAATGAAGAATAACCGCTCCCATATAGAAGACAGCATTGTAGCTGAGCTAGCCTAGAAAGTAAAGCCTAAAAGCATAAGAGTGTAACGGCAAGATAATTCCACTCGCGGCAAGCGGTTACAGTAAATGATTTATTGAATATGACGGTTCTTTGGTGAGGTATTGTATGTTTCTTATTCCCTCGTGTGTCTGTTCCATGCACTTAGTTGAGTTTTTGAAAATCGTCTGTAAGGTACTTCGGCGTATTTGTGTTAAGGAGTTGATAGAGTAGAGGTGGTGTATGAAACATACGTCTGAAACTAGGTTTTAATCAGGAGACATTCTTTATGAAACCAGTAGTGTGATCAGATATTGCAGATTGAATATGAATCTAATGCAGGCGTTGAAAGACCGTTGAAGTTTTACTGAAAGTTCCTGAAATATATCATGAAAAGCTACATCAGCGTAGTCAAAGTGGGGTAATATTAAATCGGAAATTAGTTGTTTCTTAAGGGAGGCAGGAATGTCATGTCTTAGTCTGAGAAGAGGGAATAATGACCTACTTACTGCTTTGCATATCTTAGTTACATGAGATAACCAGGAAAAACATTCATCCATAATTACTCCTAGGTTTTTAACTGCTTCAAAGTAAGGTATTGTGTCATTAGCTATACGCAATGGGGGTAATTGATTATTTTTAATTGTTTTCAGTATTCTCGGATATCCTAGAGTGATAGATGTTCCATGGCAAGCAGTTTGCGCTGTGACCGATGACGTATTGTGGTCGACATTATCGACAGCCGGAGTTGTGAATAGGCCTTTGTTGACTTTTGGGGGACAGACCACACCATCCCGATGTTAAGTCGCGCTCACCTCATTAGATCTTTCAGTAATGATAGACTGCAGTTGGTGATAGGAAATGCCCATACCTAGCCGATACGTGCTGTCGATAAGTCCCTTCTTGCGAGTTTCCGCATAAAGTTTCGTCGCTAGGTAAACAGGGGTAGCAGTCTCTTGGCTTCTGTTGTGTCACTTTGCCTCACCCCTCTTGGTATTCTTGACTGAATAGTAGAATATGAGCTCTGATATACGCTTTGCCTCATCATGATCACTGTGGGCAGACTTTGATGCCGTTTATAATCATTCTCAGCAAATCTACGAGAGACGCAGGTACACCGCCATTGCAGCTACCGTCTTCAGTATTCCCGCCGAGCATGTCAGATCTCACTATCTTCGCAGCTTCACCCAAAGTGGCACCGTCTGTGGAACCCGAGCTCTTTCGTAGCACCTGCGTGTAGCTTCACAAGATTTGCCATGCTGAAGACTGCATTATCTCCGGCCTTTTCGCGAGTTTCGTTGATCTAAGCACGATACCCGCGAAAGTGATGCTGTGAATATGGCGCAGTGAGTTGTTAGCACTTGAGTCATTCTATTCACTTGCTCTTCTCCTGTTTTTGTACTCAGTGAGACATTTATTGTGGTATTTTATCTCTATAAAAATATCAAGTCACAGCGTTCAGAAGTTTTTGCTAAAACCTTCGATTCTTTGAGTGCAAGGGCTCAGTCAGTAATTATTTGAGAGTGAGATGTCGTCCTTACGTTACTCAGGTTATTTGATCTGGAGCCCGGGAAATCACAAAAGAGGCAGGTTAGTTGTTTTTACTTGATTGAGTGGCACCTTCGAGTTTTGACTGGTGACGCATGAGAAGGACCTGCCTCTTGTCTCCTCTTGTTAGCTCTCTGAAGCTTTGTGCTGTTGCACTTTAAGTAACATGATTTGTGCCACGATCACGAACAACACGATTGTGTGTTTTAGATCGTGTATTTTTTGTAGGATTAATCAGCCTTTCATTTGTGTTGATTTGACACAGCATACAGCGTTCCCACTCGATGCCTGACATGATATAACTATGCAAATAACGCCCAACCCCCTTCAAACTTAAAGTATCCTCCACCTTAAACTAAAGGAAAAAAGAAGGCATGATTCGTAACTGTCACCATCAACAACTAATACCATGCTAATGCCACCCTGAAATCTCTGTGAATAGGAAGAATAATGATCGTTATTACTTACATGTACGAAGTAGAGCTTAACAATACATACACAACACTATAGCGGAATATCCACACAAACACCTAACTTACAAACGCACACTACTGCACACGCTGAACTTACAGCTTATTATCCGTCAACACTAGTTTTCTCACTCAAAACACGACTGGAAACTATGTGACTTGCAACGGCGCTACTACAGCGCAAGCGTCCGGCAAGTCATGAGCGTACGACATGGGCGCTAGGTCCTCTGAGTATTGTTACTATGTCTTAAGTATATATAAAATGTCTTTATTTCAAATGTTAATTATTTTAAATTGTAAATACTCTTGTGTTCAAAATAGAATTAAGTTTCTCACAAACATTCACTAAACATCCAATAGACTCCCGTTATTTTTTAATATTCGTCGTTCCCACACCGGTAATGGAGATTGAATTCTCCGGTACGGTTCCCATACTCGCGCCTTCGGCGCGGTGATAAATACGAGCGGGGAGCGAGAGAACACTTAATTTGTGCATTCATATTCGTCATACGCGTGACAGATATACGCGGAAACCATCCTTTCTGCGTGCAAATCATGCAACATAGTCGTGTATGACCAACAAACAGTACTTCGCCGGCGATATATTCAAGCCGCAATACACGGCCCCTACACGGTTGCTGGGAGTGGCTAAACATCTTAAATGGTCCTATGTGATCCCAGGAACACGTGTGCAAAGTGGCATTCTTTAATTTGTCCCACGCTATATAGCAATTTTCCGTCAATACGTAAAGATATTACTGAATACATTCAAAAGACAGCAAGAATGTCGAAAGTTAATGAGATATCTGCCTCTAGAGGTGACTTGACAACATGGACACGTACAATACATCTACAAAACACCCTGCTAGCCACCTCAACAGTATGTGGAGGGGGTGAATAGTCACCAGCATTCATTACACTATACCCAATAAAAGTTGGTGTAACTACGACTTATGATGCATAAGCATAAATTGCTAATGCTTGTCAAGAGGGGAAGCTGTACAAGCATGCACTACACTATAGTTAAGCTACCAATGTTAGAGGGACGATAGTATTTATGTATTTTGCAACTTCATAAATGGACAGAGATACAAGAATGATACTGAAAGAATGCACTGCACGCTGTGAGTGCTAGTTGGCAGTAAGCATACAGGTATTAGAGAGTTAATCACTAATCTACACCACCTATTGATACCGAGGATTATCGGAACTATCACTTTCGTCGTGGCCCCTCAAAGCTAACTCAAATGCTCCGTAAAACTTTATGCAATCAATTATTCTTGAGAGCACATACCTGTTTTTTTCCACTTGTTGATAAGGTCGACTTAATAACGTTGCTATGTTAACAGTACCTAGAGCGCTCAGATTTAAAGCATTAATAATATGTCTTTCACTGTCGTTGTGTTTTTTTATTAAAGCATTAAGGTGTCCAAGATCTCGAACACCAACTGTTCCCCAAGAGTCACTTTTTCCAAAGAGCAAACACGGCAAACACAAATGGGCGACTGTCTCAGGCGTTATATGGTGGTACAGCATTTTAGCACTTAAATAAAACTGCAGTAGTTGTATTGTCCACTTACATTTGAATGTAAAATATTACACTACACGTGTTTCGACGTTTCTTAGGGCGTCATCATCAGGTCTAGGTCTTGCAATTGAAGTGGACAGTACAACTACAGCAGTTTTATTTAAGTACCAAACAATGGCGTTCCTAATTTCGCATCCACACACCCAATCATGCTCGCACACTTTCTCGTTAAATTTTCTAATGTACTTGGTTTTGTTCGAGGAAGCACTCTGAGTGATAACCAAGTCCGGGGTGGGTCTCCCTAACTCTTTAACTTTAATTTTTTCTTCCAAAGTTCTGGTAGAAAATGAACTACTCAACAGTTTTTCCACGGAATTATCCATGTTGAACTGGAACTAAATACGCAGAACACGCAACGCTCACACCTTAAACTTAATCGATCATTCAAAAATATACGTGGCACTTGCACCAGACTACGGTCGTGTCTACACGAGACTGATTCACAGAACAAGTAACTGACCGCGCAAAATTTTTCAGTGATACCAAAAAAGGTAAATGCATAAACAAAAGATGTACCGCAAGATTTCGGCCTAATCATGTTCGTAAAATTCAAGATTGTTTTATTATAAAATAGAAAAGTATCAAAATCTAAGCCCCATTATCAGCATAAATATTATAACTTGGCTAAAAAGTGGCAATATGGTGCATAAGTTGGGAACCCTTTTAGCGGGTAATGTGTGGCTGCGCCTTTCCCAAGCCGCGCAAACTATTTGCTCTTACATTGTATTTACAAAGTCAAGTTTGACGAGCTCTGTCACCCTGTGGCCAAAAGAAGAAATGGTCTCCACTTGGACTACTGGGGGGGGTAGCGCTGTCCGATGTACAGCACGCAATTTACGTTGCTCGCGCATGCGCAAAACCGCATTTTCTCTTGGATAAGGAGACTCCATGAATATAGATAGAATCCCTTCGAATTCTTGCTGGCTGTGAACTCGCCAGCACATGCCGTGTACCTACCCCTCGTACGAAGGGGAGTCGGAAAGTTCTGAAGACTTCTCCGTATTCAACGGATGAGTGAAGCAAGCGCGGTCAGGTTTTATTCATAAAGGATCCTAGGAGTCTTATTTTTAAATATTTAATGTGCTGCAGCTCTTCAGCACACAAGCACCAAACGCCACTGCTTTTTAGTGGTGCGGACCCTGGAAATGGGAAAGAGGAAGAGTGACTTTAACAAGATGAAGAAAAGGTCCATTGGAATAAGGAATTAAGTCATCCAGTCATATGTACACTCATAGGCGGATTCAGGGGGGGGGGGGGCTCGGGGGCACGTGCCCCCCCAGACGCTAAAATAATGGACAAGATTTTTAATACGGTCCCGTTATAATTACGCTCGTTTTGTTTTGTGTATTACGGAGCCTCATTCATTTTAGCCTTAAGCACAAGTCAAGAAGACATTTTTGCCGGTCATTGGTCATTCGCTAGTCAGCGCTCGAAAAAAAACATCGCCCAAGTGGGAAGGAAGACATTGTGTCAAAAATGAACGTTCATAATAGCCGTAGTTACTAAGGCGTTAACCGCATGTAAATGAAGATGGCCTAATCCGGTCGAGGTAGGAACTCAATAGTGTGTGATGATATACGAAGGAATACATTCTTTTGAATTTTTTAATGACTCAATTCCAAGAATTCGACAACTATCACCAACAAACATGTGTAGGCAAAATACAAAAATCTTATTAACAAATATCATTGTGTGCTTTGTATAAATCAATGCTCCAGGTACGTTCCTACCCACTGCTGACTGCAAGGAGTTTATTTTAGACTACAGCCGACATTAATTGCGAAGCAGGCATTCAGAAATGCATATAGCAATCTCCATAGATAATCACTTTATGTGAAGCTGAGGTAACTTTAATTTGATTTGGGAAAATTTCCACATTAGGAATACCTAACCTCTTAATTGTAATCGTTTTGCCATACCTTTGTGTAATGACGAATGAAATATAAATTTCAGGTTCTTACTACGTATCCATTCCTTAGTGTAAGGCAAAAAACAACTTAAAAGTGTGTTTTATTGCTGGAAGTAATAAATTAATAAACCAAATTGACAAGATAAACAACAAAAAACAGAAAAAATTTTCGTATTTTGTATGCGTCTTTAAAATGTACATAAAATCAACATCTAATGCAAAAATGGCATTTAGGAATGCTTTAAAATTCTCTCAACGGAGAGGCATTTGTGATTAGTCAAGAGGAACTTCTAGGTAAAGATAATCTTTTACAGAAAATTATCCATTGCTGGAGAGTCGCATGGAAGGAGACCGATTAAACCACCACCACCAAAAAAATTGAAGGAAAGTCGGCAATTACGATCTCCCAAGATCAGGAATAATTTCCATTTGAAAACAGGATGTAAGCCAATCAGAAGAAGAATAAAACCTTTTCTATTTTAGGGAAAAAGCGAGGGAACAAGTGTTCCATAAAAGTCGTCAACCGATTGTAGACATTACTTTGTGAAACTGCATCACATATAATAACTTCACGCTTCGTGTAGTTCACATTTTTATATTTTTACCGACCGTGGTATCGATATATTATGACATTATCGAGGCTCATATTTCGTTCTCCAGTGTCCATACATACTACAACCGGGCTTGGTAGGCGGAGGGGAGGGGGTTGACGCTGTGGGGGAGAGGAAAGTTGGTTGGCAGGGAAGGGAGGGAGAGGCCATTCAATATTTATTGGAGGTCTGTTTTCAAGGTTGAATGACTGGGAAGAGAGGGTGGAGACAAAACACGCACAATGACAAGGACGGTGCCTATGACGTAAATACAAATACTTGTTAGTGTTTGTAGTCGAAACCATTACCAGTATCAATAAAAAAAAGTATGGAATGTCCTAAACGGATATTTTTTCACAAGCAATAATGACTATTTAAAAACGTTAGGCCGTTATTTTAAGAAGATAAAACCTTTTCTATTTTAGGTACAAAGAGAGGGAGCAAACGTTTCAAACAAGTATTTAATCGATTTTGCCAGAGGAGGCAGAATTGCTGTAGCCCAGAATGAGATCTCCTGGTTCTCTCGCTATAGCTCGTCGCAGACGGATTACCAAAAGTGTAGTAGTATGTACTATAAGGGATAGTCAGGAAGATGTGCAGTGCACTTGCAGTATGGTTCACCTTATATGTAGAACCAACATACCCAACGTGGGCTATCATTTGGATAATTTGGCACTGGCAAACAAGCTGCTGAAGACTGCATTATCTCCGGCCGTTTTGAGAGTTTCGTTGACGTAAGCCACGAGACCCGCGAAAGCGATGCTGCGAATCTGGCGCCGTGAGTTGTTAGCACTTGAGTCATTCTATTCACTGGCTCTTCTCCTGTTTTTGTACTCAGTGAGACATTTATTGTGGTATTGTGACTCTAATGATATTAAGTCACAGCGTTCAGAAATATTTGCTAAAACCTTCGAATCTTTGAGTGCAAGGGCTCAGTCAGTAATAGTTTGACAGCAAGATGTCGTCCTTACGTTACTCAGGTTATTTGATCTGGAGCCCGGCAAATCACAAAAGAGGCAGGTTCCTTGTTTGTACTTGGTAGAGTGGCACCTTCGAGTTTTGACTGGTGACGCATGAGAAGGACCTGCCTCAATTAGGGTGGCCCAAAAAATACTTTTTTTTGAAAGTTTGTGGGGCGACTGCATTTTATGGTGCAATTTCATGTAATAACAACAACCCACAAAAAATCGGCTCGATTGCACAATATTTGACCCTGCCGATACGCGTTTAAACATTTTCGGCTCGGATGTAGGAAATTTTGCCTACTTTATAGGGGCTATTTTCCGTTTTCTCCGGTATTCTACTGCAGAAATTGTTGTTAAAAACAATAAATACAATCCTTGTTGATAAAAATTATTATTTCAAATTAGTTACTTTATTATTAATTTGTTAAAAATGGTTTACATTTAATTTACATGTACCTAGACCTTTTCTTTTCCATACTTATCAAACATTCTTCTATGCTTCTGCACCATTAGTAGCAAATGCCTTCTCACGTTCATTACAGGTAAGATTTTTCTTTAACAGATAATGTTTGATAAGGGACACACCCCTTTCGGCGGGGTCATTGACGACTTTAATATGATTTACAACATTAAAGCCTTTCAGGTACCTTTCATCGCAACGCCAATCTTCAGGGTCTCTTGACAAAAAGCCTTCTACGGCATGATAGATTTCGCTTATTGCCGTTATAATTGGATAAAAAGGTAATCAAGAAAGCGTTCAAAGCGGTTTGGCGGCAAAAGTAAACTCAGTCAATGCTTCATTAGAACAATGTTGCACGACGGCATCATTGTCCTACAACGATGCAAGACAGCAACGGCTCTTCATGATCATGGCTATATTGTTGCGCGACTCTGCCGCCCATGAAGACTCCAGTGACAAGGCAAGCGGTAGCATTCGTGCAAGCAGTTCATGTTTTCAGGGGTGAAACCGTGTGTCTCTGAGTTATTTTTCTAGGAGATTGTGTGATTTTTATTTTTATTATTTGTGTGAGGAGACATGAGGCAGTGCCTCATGTCTCCTCATGTCAGCTCTCTCATGAGCTCTCTGAAGCTTTGTGCTTTTGCACTTTAAGTAACATGATTTGTGCCAGGATGCCTTATTTTCAATAATAGTTTTCTTTAAACTGGCGTCGCTGTTAAGGGAAGGTATGCCCAGATCAAAAGGAAGTTCTCCTATCTCGTAGAAAGCAAGTAGATGTTTCGCTAGTGAATCTTAACCTTCATCTATTGTGGATCGTGTATTTTTTAGGATAATTCAGCCATTCATTTGTTTTGATCTGGCACAGCATGCAGCGTTCCAACTCGATGCCTGACATGATACAACTATGCAAATAACACCCAACCCCCTTCAAACTTAAAGTATCCTGAACCTTAAACTAAAGGCAAAAAGAAGGCATGATTCGTAACTGTCACCATCAACAACTAATACCATGCTAACGTCACACTGAAAACCTCTGTGAAAAGGAAGAATAATGATCGTTATTACTTACATGTACGAAGTAGAGCTTAACAACACATACACAACACTATAGCGGAATATCCATACTAACACCTAACTCACAAACGCACACTACTGCACACGCTGAACTTACAGCTTATTATTCCGTCAACACCACTTTTCTCACTCAAAATTGCTGTATTTATCTCGAGTCGCAAATTAAATTACGGTAATTATGTATCGCAATTGTCGCCCATCTTTTCTGAACGCGCTCTAAGTCTGTTTTAAGGCCAGCCTTGTCAAAATCTCAAGATTCCACTTTAAGGCTTCTAAATAATCATAATACCCTGCAAGGCACCTCAAGGGTGTGTTGCGAGGAGCGAGTTATTACGAACATGCTCGACGTTATAACCTAGTAAAAGGTAGATGGTCGCGGAGAGGTCTCACTCTTTTTCGCTTATAACTATTCAACCGTACTTAGGAGAGATATCGGATTACTTTTTTTTCCTAAAGATGATGCTCTGCAAATTGCTTTGGTAGTTACGTGCGGTAGTCCCGTGGCATTTGTTCTTCCAAAGATATTTTTATTCAAAGTCACTCTTTTACGCACTTTATCCGACGTTTTCGACGCCATATTGCCGTGTTTTGACACTCGCCTCCAGAGGGCTACGTCATAATTTCGCCATTTCTCATTGTCGACCTTCTAGTTTGCAGACACGGGGTATACAACCTCTATTAGCCCATTTTAGAGTAACGATCACTGGGTTTTCCTCCTCTTTGATCGATATTTTCTGCTTTCTTTCCACGGTTTCCCTCTGAGAACATGGACATTTTTGTCCTTCACTGCGAACGCGCGCGCGCGAGCCAATTTCGCTCGCTGGGTATTTTGCAAATATTAAAAAATAAAACAAAAAATAAGCTAAATTGATGTTTTTCAAAACGATGGCGGTTCCGGTAGGGCTGAACGGTAGGGTTCTCCCGAGGTGAGAGGGTAAGAACTTCAGTTCCGCATAAATGAAATTACTGAGAACAGTTGAAGGCAGAACGTTACAAAATAGGATGGCTAAGAGTCTGCCATATAATATTTTTAGCGTCATTAAAACGATTAGAAATATTTTTAAACATAAAAGAATCTAAATGTGATCGCCCTTACGCATAGAAAAAAGATTCTACCTCAGACTCACTGGATATCATGATGATATTGATTCACTTAATATATTTCGTCCTTCAGGATAAGAGTGAAATCCTGCGAGAATTACCTGGACGTTTGCTGCAATATTCCCAAGGATGAGGAGGAAGTACTATTAGATGTGGCGCACGCCGCAGTTGCCCCATCTTGGGGCAGATGCGGAGTTAGTTACCAGAAAGTAGTGGCATTCCACATCACCGGAGCCAAGAACGGAGAGGCACAGTTCGGCGAGTTCACCTGGATGGCGGCGATTCTGCTGCAAGCGGAGGCTAAGCACAAGAAGGCCTCAGTGCCCAGAGGTGACCCGGACGTGAAATACGACCTGCTGTATCTGTGCGGAGGTGCTCTCATCCATCCGCAGGTCGTCCTGACGGGGTCTAGGCACGTATTGCAGAATGCTGTCTAAAATCTCCTTTAAGACGTAACATTACCCTTTCAAGCTAAATTTTATACTACAGGTGAGCTCAAAAGCATTTTCTTAACGCCCTTTATCAAGGAGCCACCACACAATAAAACCCCGAATACATAAGGTTGCATTATAACCTTATCCGGCAATTATGGACCACGACAAGACCATTACCCCATTCAAGGTAACTATAACCTATAGTTTAGATTGTGAATCTTAACCTACCCGTCCTTGCTCACTAATTTATATAGGAAAGGAGAGAAAGTACAGCACTATTCTGAAGAGGGTGGAAGTTCCAGTGGTGGCTCACGATAAGTGCCATGCCAACCTCCGAAGTAATGAGCTTGGAAACTATTTAAAATTGCACAAGTCCTTCCTGTGCGCCGGTGGAGAAAAAGAAGTTGATACATGCGCATGCGCATTTAAGTGGCTTGAAGACTCCGCACGGTATTACCTATCTCATTTGAATTTATTTTATCGTGAATGACAAAATTATACTTGCTCATTGCAAATGCAATGAAAACTGTATTTTCGTCAAATTACGAAAATAATCGCGAGCTTCATGAGGAATTTCATGTCTTATTGCTGTCATGACATCCCTCGGGTTCTCAATGACGCATTTCTCCATGCCACCCAGCGTGATTAATTTTTTAAGAAGAAATTTTACAATAATACAACATTGTATTCTGATGAAAAGCATGCACTGCAAGTTGAAGAATACGTACCTCCTTCAAATACAAATAGTATGAAAATAGAGCATGTTTTCCATTCCGAATGGCCTCTCCATTTGCTTTGCTCTACCAATTGTACGTGATAAAGGCGCCCTTTTTATACCTAATGCACGAAATGTATTTTTGTCCCAGGGTGACGGTGGTAGTCCTCTAGTTTGTCCTCATCCCAAGCACCCAGAGTGCTACATACACTCTGGCATCGTGGCTTGGGGAAACGGCTGCCATCAGCCGGGAATCCCAGGGGGCTTATTCTCTGACTCGAAGCATCGGAGCTTTCTGGCGAAAAGATGCTTCAATAAGCTACTTGCTCCCTTCGGTATTCTCTATCATGGAAGCTACCGGAGAAAGAGCAAGCAGAAGCTGCCAGTAGCATATTAGGCTCCCACCCAAATTCTGTAAATGCCAAGAAGCTACTTCAGGAGCCCCAATACGCTCCCACGGTAGCCTCACGAAGCGCGGCCTCCGAATACCCTGCTTAAATATTGGTCATTTTATTACGCTTATCTATCTAAAATTATCCAACGCACGGGTATGTTTCTTACATTTATTAAATGCGTATTCCTTGCACTTTAACTGGGTTACTTTGTCATTTTCCCCATTTGCGGGATTTTACACAAAAAAGATATTAACTGGAGTGACGGAAAGCCATATTTACCCTAGGTGAGTTACGTGATTCCAGCCCGTAATGGGATACTTATTGGGCCGTGGTAGCGAGTATCACCTTCGAATTTCTTTTGAAAGTTTCATCTTCGTATATTATTTAAATGATTTGAAGCAACTAGTAATTGACGAAAGCAAATAGCACGAATAATACTGAATCATATCATCGACATGAACCCTAATTCCTGAATATATTTACGAACAAACTCATTTCAATTGATCAAAAGAGCCAATATGGACGTCGGGCGTTCTT
The DNA here is from genome assembly GCA_963573305.1 of Pyrrhosoma nymphula. Lineage (NCBI taxonomy): Eukaryota > Metazoa > Arthropoda > Insecta > Odonata > Coenagrionidae > Pyrrhosoma > Pyrrhosoma nymphula. The sequence continues at coordinate 121,810,760 of OY754334.1, forward strand.
ATTCACGAGATTGTTCATGAGATTATTTTAGCAAAAATAAAAAATTTTAGAATTTAGCTCGCATAATTTTTAATGCGTGGAATTTTTCGCTAAAAACGATGCACGTACATCTTCATCGTCTAAAACGGCCTTAAAACAGGTTTCACCAGTTTTATCCACGGAAAAAAATTGAGACGAGCTTTTCCATTGGTTCTAAGAATGACGTCACCATAAATGAAGTTTCCGCGGATTTGGTTTAAAAAGATTCTCATACCCGCATTTCGCCAAACCTCTCTCCACTTCCTATTACGTTCTTGAGAAAGCTCCCGCGAGTTAGAGAATACGGTTGGAAGCCAATTCTGGTAGCTTATTCGAAGCTACAGCATCGGTAGCTTCGAGTTAGAGAATAAGCCCCCAGGTGCCTACGCCAATGTAGCCCAATTTAGGGACTGGATCAATAAGATGATGAAGGAACACAACTTTGATACATCCTATTATACCCTCGGACCCCCTTGAAGATTTTAAACATCTTGATATGAGACACAAGTGCAGAATGTATAGTTTCCTCGGTATTATTTGAGCACCTATTTTCAATTAAATACAAGTTTTAAACGATATTCTTAAATATTATCACGTTGATCGATTTTTTTTTTAATTTTGAGACATGCTTCTATGCCAATTTCTGTAATGTATATGTAAATATGCCTACTTAAGCAAAGGTATTTTTTTAAACAATTCTCCGAAATATTTTTTACATTTTAAGCTCCTTTTAAATGTGTGACCTTTTAAGGGACCCTTGTAGTAATTTTGTCGACGTTTGCACTACTGGTACTTAGGCGGAAAGAAATATTTTGCTCGTGTATTCATGCATGAATAGGTTTCTTTTTTAATGTGGTTTTTCATTTTAACTTGCAATGTATATTCGGTGTCTAGGAAATGTTATCCATTTTGAGTCTTAGAAACTTTTAACTATTTCTAGGGTTTCTTTTACATACCGTTGAATTGGAATAAGTGGTGAACATATGTTTTCCTATTCGAACCTACCATTTGGAAAATAATTGATGCTCGAACCTATGATCATTTTGACACGGGATTAAAATTTATTTAAAAATATATTTTTTATAATTTTATTTATTGCCAAGGGTGCTGGTGAATAAATATTCTCGTATGAATAGCAACTAAATCAATTTTTCGACAAACCTATACTGTGTGCTATCATTTGACCTCGGATCTATCTTTCAACCACTATTTGGTTGTTCAATCCTAAGAGTGGTAGACTGCATCTTTACATCCCTATGAATTTATTCCTTGGCCTTTCTCTTGGGATATTCCTATCTATTATATTCCTGAAAATGTAATAGTGCCTTAGTATCTATATCTATACATTCTGGTTCTTTTTTTGTGTATAGTGATCCATATGGTCCTATCCTCTACTAGATTCTGCATACTTTTTTCTTATTTCATCTGTCCACTTGATCTTCAGCATCTTCCTCCAACACCAGGTTTCGAAAGCTCCTAATCCCTTCTTGTCAGCTTTTCCAATGGTCCAAGTTTTAGATCCATTGTGCCAATTCTAGCTTTATAACTAGTATACTTAAATCTTTAGTAAAAGTTTCATCTAAATCTACATCTACGAAGTACCCTGCAAGCCAAATGTGGCACGGGGTGATTCCACACCAGGCATGCTGCACTCTTCCCAGCACAAATTGGGACCTCGCAAGTTCCCCCTGCCGCTAAGCGCAGGCCGCACGCACTAATGCATGGCACAAATGCCATGTCGTCGCTTTCCCCTACATCCCTTTCCCCTACCCTTTCCATCAAACATTACACCTCCCTGACGTTTTCTTCTGCACATCCGAACGCCATAAGCTTTCGCGAGAGCTGTACGTTGGCTCTAGCAATATGTGTTGAACATCCGGCAAAGAATTGTCTGCTTCGAACTTGCGCAAAAGATTTAACCTGTTAGGTATTACACTCCTTCAGGTATTATTTGGAGAAGAAGTGCACCAACCCTATAAAATATTTTCAGATAGGGTGCAAGTGAAACCGTAGTTGTATTTCAAATTTCAATTCCTCTGCTTTAAACACCTCACTGCATACGGTTACCTGCTGTCTGTCTGTCTGCAAATTGAACAACCGACAGGCTGTGGAGCGGCAAAGACTAAATCTCATCAGCTAACCATTTAGAGAAAAATGCATTGTGTGAGACAGGCTAAGTGGGTATTTTTTTCCTAGTTTCAGTTGCATTGTATCTTATGCCAAAGAGAGTAAAATTTGCCATGAAAATATCATATAACTTGACCAGGATTTGAACCCAGATCTCCGTATTGCCGGTCAGGTGTGTTATCCAGGTACACAACCAAGCCATCTTGATTCAAGACGAATTTCAGCGGGGGTTCAAACGAACAAGTTGTTCTTGTCCCCAGTCCACATTGTAGCAAAGGAGACTTTGTTGTGCATGATATGCCATGGTCGCAGAGAGTAAACACAACATTGTTGCTCCACACACATAACCGGCAAAGGAGAGATTCGGGTTCGAATCCCGTTCAAGTGAAATGATTTTTTCATCGCAAATTTCACTCTCTTTGGTGTATATCTCTACACCCGTGCGTGTGACTGCGTACCACATCATTTGTGCAGTCACAATAATTTGAAAGTTGTCAATTGTATCTACAATTTTAAGTGCCACTTGTGTATCTTCTGGAGCAGTAGACATTACATTTTACTTTGGAACAGAGAATGTATTTCACAAATCATCCACTTGACCCATGCACTGCAAGTAAATTCCAGGTCGGGTGTACTAAGCTAGATTTTTTTGTTATAAGCCTTTTTTTTTGTTGTATATAGAACCATTAAACTAAGGGCTGCACAGTTTTAAATGTATCTATGGTTTATTAAAATGTTTGTTAATAACTATCAAGGAAATAGGTAGGTTTTTCTATTTCCGACCAGTTCACCATTCATTATTTTGTTACATGCATGACTATTCCTGCTGTCAGAAAAATATCCTTGGCCCATGAGATGCAGGCTGACTTTAGATCACATTTTTTATTGATTACATGTTAAAGTATTTTAATTGTAAAATTAAATTGTTTGTTTAAAAATGCCTTCCCACGTATTGGTTAGTGACAGTTTCCCCTCATTCAACCAAGGCCAATATAGCCCTCCCTCTGGTAGCAAAAAGATGTGGTGCTTGTGAAAAAAGAGCCTACATATACAGGCAGTCCCTGAGCTACGTAATAGATGCGTTCCGCCACTAGTGGCATAGGTCGAAATTTACGGAAGTCGAAAGAAAAGGAGTCGAAAATTACTCCGTAACCTCTCAAGATTTCGGTCGATTCAGATAAATACGGGGAAGGCCAGCTCTTACTAACATTACGGCACATGGGCTCCTTGAAATGGGCAACTATCCTTCCAAACCCGTAACTTTTGTAATTCTCGACTTTTTTGGGTAAGGTTGCCCCTTACGTAAGTACGGATTTACGTAAATCGGGGAATGCCTGCACCTAATTTTGTTTATTCAAGTTTTTCCTGCGTTGATTCATTTCAAGGGACAGTATTTTCGCTTGTGTTACAGCTAGCGTCGTCAGGTCCCGAACCGGTTGCCAATACTAGCTGTAAAGCAAAAAAACTGTTGTCCCTTAAAATGTATGGTGGGAAAATCCCGAATTAACGGAACTCATCAAATCACGGCGGAAGCCTCTGTACCAGCCTTTATATATTGTTTTCACTGTAAAATTCCTGGGTTAGTACACTTGGAAGTAAAATTTTGGTTTTAGTTTAAAAGCTTGAAATAGGTGTTAGTTCAGCAATTTGTTTCACATGCCCTATTATCCTACGGCTCTACACGCATTTTCTCGCACCCATCACAGAAACTTGTGTCAAGAAATCCTTATATATGTGCCTGCTTCTGAGGAATAATGTGACTTTGAGAACTAACTTTTAAATAGCAACTCCGTGTTAATCTGTTAATTAATCTTTTTCCCTTACGTTTGTTCACGTTTAAATCAAGAGGTAACCAAGGGGACGTGTATCAACAAAAGTACCAACTTGGGGGGGTGGGGGAGAGTCGCCTTAAAACCTGCGGTGGGTAGCAAGGGAGAGGGTAGGGAAGTAATAATTTCAAAGTAATAATCAAACGTAGCTGTCACAATGCGCCTGTTTACGTTTCTTACTCGTCAACATCGCGTCGACAATACTACAGAGTTTAATATGAGGAAGGGTGCACAGGGTTTTTCATACACCCCAAGCTTCTACAATAACTCAATGTAACTGAACTATTTCTTCTACAATTTTGCAAGTCTTCATGCCATCAAATTGCTAACATTATAACCTTCTCGCCGGTTAAGGTAGTTTGAGCGAAAAATCACTTCACCTAGAAGTTGATGAATTTGGCCTCATTTAAAAGGAAAAAAATACTCATCGGTCCAATGATATCAAAATATTGATCCCTTGCCGAACTACTCTTGGAGCAATTTGTCTGAAAATGAAAGTTGTTTGACATGTGATAGATAATGGGTGTACGTTCCAGAGGGAGAATATTAAAAAAAAATAGGAACTTCTAGCACCTAGATTTCGTCAAAAAACTAATGGTGTATAGTTTGCATGTTTTCTCAACCATTTATATAATTATACTATTGCTCACTGAAGTAATTTTTACATAATGGCAAAAACACCTGCTGTTTTGAAGGGTTTTCAGCCGTACGGCGGGAAAAAATGAGTCATGTTAGAGACTTAAGTAGCTTTATTTCTTTAATTACTGAGAATTTTGGTATTATATAACTATATCTCTACGCCATTAATATTACAATATTTATTTCATACTTCTTACAGACGCTGAAATAAAAAAATAAAATTTGAATATGGTATCCATTATGACTAGGGAACTATCTCGCTCAAACCACCTTAATAAGCGACCTCGTGACAACTTTTCTATCAACCTTTCCCTAAAAATAAACTCACTTAATACTTGAGAAAATATTTTTGAATTGAAAGTTTCATTTGTAGAGACAACGTTACATGTCGAGGGGGGGTTTGGGGAAAATACTACGGTTCTACTACTACATCTACAAAATACCCTGAAAGCCACCTCAGGAGTTTGTGGCAGGGGGTAACAAAGGTACCCCTCTCCCCCACCCCGTTGTCTAAGAAGGGGGGTGGGGGAAAGGTAAAAAATCACCAGAAATGGTAACGCAGTCTATGTACTTCCCCTAACTTTCAGAAATGTTGAAAGGAGAAAGTTGCTGAATGTATGTTCCAATATACACATAGAAATAACATAATGTATAATGGAAGTTGATAATGCAAAGCTCTCATTGAAGTGTTTACTGGCTGTACTATATCTCCGATTCATTTGCAGGTTTACCATTTTGGCCAAAATTTCAGGTGAAAGATGGACCACGTGCTAAACACACAGTGTAGATTCTTCTTAAAATTCTTGTTACTGAATGGATCATTGAGCACATTCCTTTTTATTTTCCTTGCATCAGAACTGCTATCCCCTTCCAATTTTTACAATAGTTTACCAGTTTGCTCCTCAACTACCTCCCCTGAGTTTGAAACTTAGAGAATAGCATTCCACCCTATGTTGGCCTACCTCTTTCTATGCTTTGAAATGAAGGGGGTACATGTACAGTTAATGATGTATTCAAATAAAGAATTATTTTACTTTTGCCTGTCTTGATGACTTAATTCTAACTTAAGGTAGTGCATAGGTGTTAATCAATTCTGTTGGGGCCATGTTAGTTTTTTTTATTTTTCTGACTTGCTTTCTTATCTGCAAATTCATTGATTAATTGATCGTAATACAAATAATGAAGCAGGTCTTTTTCAACGTGCATAACCATATCAAGGCATTCAATTTATCTTGTCCAAGTGCCGAGCACATAATAGATAAGTCTTTAGCCTTTGCAGTGCTGTAAAAGGGGGTTCGGCGGAACAGTACAAGAGGCAAATAAATTCTAATTGCGACCATTAAATTTGGGAAAACATATGTTTTCCTGAATATAATGGCTGCACTAGGGGTGGGGCCTTTTCAGTCAATTCACCGAAAGTTTTGGATGGGGGCAGAGTTATCTGTTTGACCATAGCAAAGGAGGCTTTCAGACCTTAGTGCAAATGACTCTGCATTAGTTTGTCTCCTAGGCAGTCTTCTATGTTGTTAAGACAAGTTTCAGACAATATTCTTGTGCCTGTAATGATATATTTAGACTTATCCCTTCATCGATATACTGCTATGTATTTTATTTGTATATATAATTCCACCACATTCGGAAGACTAAGCATTTTCACTTCAAGTTTTCTGGTTAAAAACTGCATGATTGAATTAAAAAAAAAATATGTATTCAAAGCACACAAAAGTTTTCACGCAATTGAAACTGAAACATTGCATTCTTCCTTGATTGTAAAAATAATGCAATGTGTGGTTGATGCAGAGGTGGTGAAAGTTCAGCAATGCTACTGAAATTCATTATCATCAATCTAGTGAGTTTGAAAAAATCTACAAAAATTGTTGTCTTTAGGATGCTTCCATTATTGAAAATTCCGGAGAAGTGACCGTTTTCTCGTAGAATTTAGTGCTGATTTCATTATTTAGTTCAACTCTTACCTCAACTGTGGGGTAAATGAGTTATAAAAACTATTATGTAAAAATGAAGAAAAGCATTTAGTTACATTCTATAATTTCATGCTACTCTAAAATTAACATCACTGAAAAAGTTTTATCATATTAGGTCAGGTCTTGAGAGCATTATTAACAAATGAAATGTAAGAAAGTGAAAATCTAGCCAGAAATTTATTCACCCAATTCTTATATGATTTATTACAATATGTAGCTTTTAAGTCTCTTCGATCTCCCCCTCTTCTTCATCAAATTCACCTTCATCATCCACTGTTGCCTCTTGATACTGTTGATACTCAGAAACAAGGTCATTCATGTTTAACTCAGCTTCTGTGAACTTCATTTCATCTATCCCTTCTCCGGTGTACCAGTGTAGGAAAGCCTTCCTTCTGAAAATAGCTGTAAATTGTTTCGATATTCTCTTGAACAGTTCCTGAATGGCTGTGGAATTACCTATGAACGTGGTTGACATTTTGAGACCTCGAGGTGGAATGTCACAAACAGCTGTTTTCACAGTGTTTGGAATCCACTCTACAAAGTAGATACTGTTTTTATTCTGAACATTTAGCATCTGCTCATCGACCTCTTTCATTGACATTCGCCCCCTGAAAACTGCTGCCACAGTCAAATAACGACCATAGCGAGGGGCACATGCAGCCATAATATTTTTTTAGTCAAACATTAGCTGGGTCAGCTCAGGAACAGTGAGGACTCTATATGATTGCAATCCAAGGGCTGTGAGTGGAGCAAAACCTGGCATGAAAAGATGAAGTTGTGGGAAAGGTGCCATATTTACTCCAAGCTTGCGAAGGTCAGCATTAAGTTGTCCAGGAAATCTGATACACGTATTAACCCCAGACATTGTTGCTGACACAAGATGATTGAGGTCTCTGTACGTTGGAGTGGTCAGCTTCAGAGCTTTGAAGCAGATGTCATAAAGAGCTTCATTATCAATGCAATAAGTCTCATCTGTGTTTTCAACGAGCTGTTGTACGGATAACGTGGCATTCCAGGGCTCTACTACAGTATCTGAGACCTGTAATAATATGATGATTAGTGCTCAATCCTAACAATGAAGGAACTATTTTAAGATTAGCCATTATTACTTCAAGTAAGAGAAAATTTACCTTTGGTGAAGGGACAACGCTGAAGGTGTTCATGATCCTCTCTGGATACTCTTCCCCTATTTTTGAGATAAGTAGAGTTCCCATGCCATATCCTGTCCCCACTTCAAGTGAGTGTGTCAACTGAAATCCTTGGACGCAGTCACAGTTCTCAGCTTCCTTACTCAGGACATACAGCACTGAATCCACCAACTCCGCTCCTTCTGTGTAGTGTCCTTTGGCCCAGTTATTTCCAGCCCCACTCTGACCAAATACAAAATTATCTGGTCTGATCATTTGCCCAAATGGCCCTGCCCTGACTGAGTCCATAGTTCCTGGCTCTAAATCAATAAGTACTGCTCTTGGAACATATTCTCTTCCTGAAAATAAGAAGTTGCAGTTATAATCTTATTGTACTAGTCACAGTTCTCAAGAGTACACTTTTGATAACTACTTCATATTCCTACGTAATACAACAATATACTCAATATTTATTTGCATGTAGGAATACTTGGAAGCAAAGTCAATATCATAGATATTAAAAATGTTTAAATAATATATATATATATATATATATATATTAATTTCTTAACCTATTCACCACTAAGCTTCATCCCAAAGGGGACTTAACTGGAGCATGCAACAGTACTGGGCATTTAAATACCCCAGTGCGCATAATTTTTTCGGTATTCAAACTCGTTTGAATGTAAAATGCACATATATGCATACGTAGCACTGATGTCAATGCTCCACCCAAAGGCGTATATGCACGTGTAGTGCTGGCGGCATTACTCCGGCCGAACAAATAAATGCCTGTGTAGCAGTGTATGGGTTAAAATATGTGATCAAGCTTCATTTAAACTTTATATTTAACAATTAGTGAAGCCAATGCAATTTGTGAAAGCAAAGAAGTTTGTATTGATTCATTGTAAAGATGATTCAGATTGTGAGATAAAATCCAGAAAATTGGATGCTAACATTGAAAATTCAGTATTAATAATGTTTCCAGATGGATTCAATATTTGAATGAGTATTTGCCTATTTTGTGCTTTATTCAAATTCACTATTTCTCATGTATCTTAGGATTTGTTGTCTGCTCTATTAAGTCTCTGATCATTATAGGAGCGTTTGTCATGTGTATCATGATAACTTTTACAGGAAAATTACCAATTTTTAAAGCAGGCATGGCATCTGTTGTATTTCATCATTTACCCACGGCTTCCGACTACTGTGCAATCTGTCTTGAGCTCTGGTAAGGGACTCTCTATAATCAACGTAGAAAAAAATAGTCCATTTATTTACCCCCCCACCTCCCATCGTGAACTTCATCCGGACACCCCCCCCCTCCCTCGTCCCTCCCTGTTGTCCACGAAGGCTTTTCTTTTTTTTGTGGAAATAGCTGTGAAACGGGTTATTAATTGATTGTCATGGACTATCTGCAATTTAAGGCTGATTTTAAGGAAACCGGCCACCGATACAACATCCTTGGCAACCTTTTACAACACTGATTGTGCCGTGGTAATGTCACTCTCGCCACGTCATATCAACTATTGTCTACGTAGATATCCCTCCAACCACCCCACCCCCCAATGTGGACCTTTGTTGACAACCCTTGTACCCCCCCACCCCTTTTTGGTGTCTACATGGATTATGGATAGCCCCTAAATGACATACATATGTGAAAGGAGTGTGATTTTTTGGTTTAGTCACGGAATAGAGAATGGATTAGGGTCAATTAATGAAACAGATTTGATTGAGGAGTGAATTGTGTGAGAGGAAGGGGTATAGTAAGAAAGTTATGGGTGAATGTGGTAGAAGAGACTTAGGTGAGGGATAGGTATTAGAAGTTTTAAGAACAACTGTCTGGATGAAATGTGACGTCAGTCCATACATTCTATTACAGGTTCGAAAGCATCTTAGTATAGGGGTACATTAAAGGTAGGGTGAGGGAGGGTGTCACCTCCCTCCCCCACCCTCCCCACATCATTCCTAGGAAAATGGAAAAAATTGTTATTCTTTAACACATGCATGCTCCCCCAGATCCTGTGGTTCCCATATCCCTCATAAAGTTAGTTCTTCAATGCATGCATACCCCTGATATCCCTTGCAAATTATCGAATGACGTTCTCGGCTCCCATTTGTTGAGGTTATGTAATCCCTTCACTAAGTTCAAGGAATACTGGTATTTTTTCTGATTTCTTTGGCTGTTATGGAGCTCGATTTTGATGGTGGAAAGCTGACACAATTGTGACAGCTTTCGACCGTCAAAATTTCTGTTACCTAGGTCATGTGGATCAACCAATTTTATCTTGCATTTATATTACAACGTTGAACAGATCCATAAATCTCATGAAGGTTTATATAATTACATGTGTTTGCCAATAATAGTCCTTAAGTTGGTACAATATTAATGCATTTTATAGCAGTATTTAATCTAAAATGGAAGAATTTAGAAAATACGTATTCGTGGATTTCTTAACTTTTGAACGTAGCCGATTTTGTAACGGTTATCGAGTAAAAATTTACCTATGTCCCGAGTTAAAGTGAAAACATTGTGGGAGCCCTACAATTGACCTTATTTTTTTAAGATTAATTTTACGACAGCGTAGGCAAAAGCTTCAAAACGAATTATCAACGCCTTACACTTTAAAAAACTCAATTTTTGGAGGTAAGCATTGTATTTGCCCATTAAAAGTGGATATCCCGCCCACCATTTCCCCGCAGCCTCAACCGCCCCCTGACCATAAAAGGACGCGAGCATCAGTGAACATAAAGTTGTATTCTCCTGCCAAAAGTAAATAAAAAGGCTTATACATTCTTATTATTGCTCAGATTTTTTCGTTTTCTAATAGTATTTAAGGATAAGGAACTAAGGGTTGAGGATTAATACTCTCGTCCTTTATTTCCAAACAGCCACCTCTTACGCCTTCCAGGTAAATTTAACCTTTATCCGCCGGATTTAAATGGACGCATACCCGGAGCCGGGATGTTGGCACTCATGGCATGCAGCGAAAACATTTAAAGGGACTTATCGGGCACGTTGGGCGATACTGCTGAATTAAAACTTCTACGCATTATAATTCAATGACGCAACCCTTTAGACGCTAGGCTTTTACTTTAAGGTTTATGACAAATTCGCCGCGTTTTGGGGAGGGGGGGACAATTGCCCTAACTCCTTTGGGGCCACCAATGGCAAAGAGGAGGGAATAGGAAGAGGGAAAGGACAAAGATGAATTGCATGAAAACGGCGTGTCGCAGTGTCACGCTCTGTGTTTGTTGTTATAGTCACTAATGGTGACTGCAAAGAGGAAACGTTTATATCTATACGGAAGTATGCATCTTTATAATTTTTGAGCTTCGATCAGTTCTATACATATATCTTCCTTGTCGTACTGAAACTCGCATATTCTGAATTGCTAACGTAATTTATGCGTAGCGTGTTGCCTCAGAGTCATTAGCGGATTACAACCTAGTCTTTCCATTACCTTTATCACACTGTTTGCTCGTAGCATTTTATAACGAAGCATGTGGATTTCATTTGTATATCATTTATTATGCGAGTTAAATCTTTCTGCGTATCTTGTAAGCGTATGGGGGCAAATCCATTTCACATAATCCAAATTTACCGAGATCTACTTGTTAGGTGGTAAGATTAAATAGAAACGTGTACTAGAAGTATTTTTGCTAAACGTGCTTCGACCGCTAAGGTCATTTCGCACATACTGCCTGCCACGTGCAGACAAGGGCAAGAGAACTCGGACGAATCAGTGGATCACTACTTCAAATTCGAGCCGAGCCAAATGATGCTTAATTTCGATGTCTAATCGGGAACCGGTGTTTCCATCGTTGCAGGCCGTTGCCCGGAAGCTGCTACTTCTACGCTGGTTTGTATCAGGCCCCTTCAAACATCCTTTTTCTGCTCGACATGCGTTCTACCCGCCCTACCTCTATTCATCAAGTCCATAAAGCCTATTTTTCTCCCACTTCCCCGCTTACCCGTCATCCTTCCCTCGATCATGGCTTTTAGCATCCCCTCGCTACCTATTATAAGGCCGGAAAACCGTCGTTCAGGAGCTGCCGCGGTATCTCTCGTGGATATTGTCGGTAGCTCGCGCAAGGCTAGCTTTACTGTCCTGTTCTTTTTAACGAATCCAACGAGTTTTTCAAACAACTTTCAAACTCTTGTGTTAGATACAACGGAATGTTATACATTAAGATCAGATATTACGAAAAGATAAATGCGTAGATCTCTACTTTCGATGTTAATAGCAAGTAAATTTTAAAGAAAAATTTAAACTAAGCTGTTATTCTGTCCCGGAAGACTTTTGAAATTCAAAATGATGTTTCAAGGTAAATTTGAAAACAATCCTCTGATTTGGATGGCTATTCGGAGATACGGGGGTTTTTAGCAGAATGAAATTTCGCTGGCGAGACGAAAGCTCACCTTTGCCACTTCAGGAATGAATGAAATGCACTTTAACAAATTAAAACCCTTAACAAGGTTACTTGGAGCATAATTGAGCTTTGAAAACATAATTCCGACAGAAGATACAAAGACTATCTCATATTGTAAAAAATTGGATTTACTTCTCTTCTGTGCATAACCAAATATATGGAAGCAAGAAAATTTGTCTTACCTATCCCTTTGTTGTAAAACACATTAATTCGTTCCATTTGTAGATCTGAGTCGCCGTGGTAAGCTCCAGTCGGATCAATTCCATGTTCATCGATGTGCCCGGTGACTGGCCGGGTTGGTGAGGGGGATTGGGGGTTGGGGGGGCTATACTTCTCCTCCTCATCCACTTTCCTTTTACGAGCACAACCTGCAACGCAAGATAAATGTTTAACTCCTCGCCCACACTGACAATCACATTTTATTCGAGCCTAGAGTGAAAAAAACAAAGCCTTAACAATCACTGCACGCGTTCCTGACATCACTCCGGGAGCACTGTGTGGTCAACATATTCATCCATCCGTATGTATCCATTTAAGGACTAGGGTTTGGAATGAGAGCCACTTGGAACGCAAATGTTTTAATTACTATAATAGCAGATGGTTATTTAGTGTTGGTAAATTAAATTAAATTTTTCAACATTTATGATTCGCCAAATTTATTAGCATCCTCAGGGCTACACATTTGACCAAAGATACACATTAATAGCATGGAACCGTCTACCAGTCGTTCTACAGTAGCAAAAAAAATAATAATAAGATTTTCTTCGGCCAACACTCAAAAATCATATACTTTCATAAAAAAAGCCAAGAAAGATCCCTAATTGAGTTGTAATTATTGTTTTTATCGTTAGAGCGAAGATTTCGATCAGTAGGCTTCTGAATGTCTTCCAGGTTCTCCACTGCGTTCGTTGGCCTGCTTCACGATCTGACATCCAGTCAGCGTCTTCAGGTCTATGGTGAGGAACAGTGGTTTTTTAGCCGCCTTTTATAAGTCCGTTTTGTCGCTGTTCAGTGATTAGCCGTTTTTGTTTATATCTCTTTTCCTGTGCTGAGTAAAATGCAGCCGTGGTCTCCGTTGAGTTTTTGTGGTGTCTTGTAACATCTTGTTAAAATCCCATATAACATGTAGTACGAAGGAGAATGTATACCCGGTGTCATGTTCGTACGGGAAAGTATACATCCTGGAGACCTGCAGATCATTAAAAAGTCCGCCTACAGGAACACGACAGAGGCACAAGGAAGTATTAAGCTATTCCAACAGTCGGCTATCGTGGAAGATGCGTGACACGCGATCAAGGCACACGAAATTTACTTCGAAATAATTGCCAAAGAGTCACTCCGCTGGATTAGTAAGGTAAGCCATAGAAAGTTTCAAGACACCACAAAATATCAACTGGGAAGACGGCAATTTTTTACTCAGAACCTGGAAGAGAGCCCTAAACAAAACGGCCAATAATAAAGCAGCATCAACACGGTCTGGCTTGTGAAAAAGGTGACCAAAAAACCTATCTCTCACCTTTGACCTGAAGATGCTCTCTGGAATGCCAGCCAAACTCTTGTCAAGAAAGCCAACACACGCAGTGGTACACCCGAATGCCATGCGGGCGCGATATATTGTTATAATCAAGAACTGAGAGCCCTTGGTTATTATCATTAGAGAGATACAAGTTTGGAACGTCAGCAGCTCGAGATACATTAGGACTATTACGGAAGTGCTGTCATCTGCTCATTAATCTCTTTATGACCTGCTCCCGATCTCCGAAATATTCTAATTATTTTTCCGTACCACCACACCTCACATTCTTCTTAGAGATATACGCGTTTAGTTTGACTCGCGGGGATATTTAAGACACACGGTTCTTTCGATTAAGCTATGTAAAAACTTTCTTATTTATTTTTGATTTACTCAAGAAGTGACTTCAAACTCTAAGCTTCTAGTAAAAATCCTCCCCTTACATTACATTTGCTTTAAAGTAAGCCTTGGCAACTGTATAACTTTTGCATGATCTATCAAAATCTTTTAGTAATGATATTAGTTATAGTAATAATCGATTATTTTTCTTAAAGCTTATATTAAGTTTCTTTAGAAATGAGGAGGTACTTACAGCAAAGTGCTCCCATCTTTTTAATGCAGTAATTCCCGATAGCGTTTGGATATCGTCTGTCGTCATTCACCTATCCACATTCGGCAATGTACTAACTAGTAACCCTAGCAACGAATGCGAAGATGCCCTTTTCTGCTATCGGCATTGTTGTCCTTAGATATTAGTTCTACATACAAAATATGTTATGATTCAATATCTCTGTGTAAATAAAAGTATTCATTCATACAGAGGATATTGATACATGTTTTAAAGTCAAAATCCGCTTCATAATCAGATGATCAGTAGCATTAATGCACCAATCTAAGTTTTATCTTCTTCGTAAAGCAGCGGTTTTTCAGATCGACACTTCGCTTTGAAAGCATATGTTATGATTGTATATCTCTTTATAAATAAAAGTATCTGTCCATGAGGAGGATGGAGATCTAAGGTTTAAAATAAAAAATCTGCTTTATTGTCAGTTAAGCAGTAGCTTTAAATCATGAATCAAAGTTTGCTCTTCTTCGGTAGCGTAGGGGTTTTCAGATCGTTACCTCGCTTTGAAAAAATTAGTTACTATCCAACATCTCTGTGTAAATAAAAGTATTCTGTGTAAAATAAACTGTGCAAATGAAAGTAAATAAAAAGGGAGGTAATACTGCTTATGCGGTCTCGGTGACTTTGAGGGTGCCAAGGCCTTAAATGCTGAGAAATGCCGTCCGTCTCTTATAGGCTCTGCCAGCGAATGCAACCACAGCGTCTTCGTCGCATCCCCTGGGTAACTAATCGTGGAAGGGTGGAAGGCGTGTTTCCGGTGCTATAAACTTGATCAACTTGGCTAAGGTAGTAAACCCCAAGAGAATATCCAAGGTCCTCAAATGTAGCGGGAGTTGAGCGTGAGGGCAACAACCTCACCTCGGAAAAAAACAACGTTACGGAAACTGCACAAAAGCCTCGGATACTGGACAGGAATAATGGATTACGACAGTGGCAACCGAATAGAAACATGAATAAGGATATCATATTTGCAACTTGGAATGTTAGGACGATGATTAAGCCTCGGAGAATGAAAGAAATTTCCCAGGAATTAAATTAATTTAGAATTGATGTGGTTGCACTCCAGGAAGTAAGGGGGTAAGGACAGGGGCGTATACACAAGCCTTATTTTAGACTCCTCTACTGTGGGACTGAGAGAAGGACAGGTCAGCATGGAACCGGAATAAAAATGAATGGCAAAATGCGGAAAAGCTTGTTGAACTTTGAACCCATCAATGCAAGACTTAGCTAGGTAAGATTTAAAGTTAGATTTAGAAACATTACCGTTATATCAGCCCATGCTCAAACGGAAGACAAAGATGAACTTGAGAAAAACGAATTCTATTATGAATTGAAAAAAATAAGGAGCTGCATGAACAAATTGAAGTTAGGCGATGTTACATAGCGGTAAATAAAATTAAAACTGAATACGTCCGCAGACTAGGAGGATGTAAAGATAAGGTGGGAAATATTATTAATGAAGAGCAGAAAATGATTGAGAGATGGGCTGAGCATTTCCAGGAACTCCTCAGCAAGGATGAGGGGACTGATAATTATGATCTAGAGGGACAAGAAGCAATAAATGAGGATAACGTGGAAATGCTCTTACGAACGAAATGACCTACGAACCATCTAGAGAGGAGGAGGAGGAAACCCTCAGGAAAATGAACCGCTCCCATATAGAAGACAGCATTGTAGCTGAGCTAGCCTAGAAAGTAAAGCCTAAAACCATAAGAGTGTAACGGCAAGATAATTCTACTCGCGGCAAGCGGTTACAGTAAATGATTTATTGAATATGACGGTTCAGTGGTGAGGTATTGTATGTTTCTTATTCCCTCGTGTGTCTGTTCCATGCACTTAGTTGAGTTTTTGAAAATCGTCTGTAAGGTACTTCGGCGTATTTGTGTTATGGAGTTGATAGAGTAGAGGTGGTGTATGAAACATACGTCGGAAACTAGGTTTTAATCAGGAGACATTCTTTATGAAACCAGTAGTGTGATCAGATATTTGCAGATTGAATATGAATCTAATGCAGGCGTTGAAAGACCGTTGAAGTTTTACTAAAAGTTCCTGAAATATATCATGAAAAGCTACATCAGCGTAGTCAAAGTGGGGTAATATTAAAGCGGAAATTAGTTGTTTCTTAAGGGAGGCAGGAATGACGTGTCTTAGTCTGAGAAGAGGGAATAATGACCTACTTACTGCTTTGCATATCTTAGTTACATGAGATAACCAGGAAAAACATTCATCCATAATTACTCCTAGGTTTTTAACTGCTTCACAGTAAGGTATTGTGTCATTAGCTATACGCAATGGGGGTAATTGATTATTTTTAATTGTTTTCAGTATTCTCGGATATCCTAGAGTGATAGATGTTCCATGGCAAGCAGTTTGCGCTGTGACCGATGACGTATTGTGGTCGACATTATCGACAGCCGGAGTTGTGAATAGGCCTTTGTTGACTTTTGGGGGACAGAGCACACCATCCCGATGTTAAGTCGCGCTCACCTCATTAGATCTTTCAGTAATGATAGACTGCAGTCGGTGATAGGAAATGCCCATACCTAGCCGATACGTGCTGTCGATAAGTCCCTTCTTGCGAGTTTCCGCATAAAGTTTCGTCGCTAGGTAAACAGGGGTAGCAGTCTCTTGGCTTCTGTTGTGTCACTTTGCCTCACCCCTCTTGGTATTCTTGACTGAATAGTAGAATATGAGCTCTGATATACGCTTTGCCTCATCATGATCACTGTGGGCAGACTTTGATGCCGTTTATAATCATTCTCAGCAAAACTACGAGAGACGCAGGTACACCGCCATTGCAGCTACCGTCTTCAGTATTCCCGCCGAACATTTCAGATCTCACTATCTTCGCAACTTCACCCAAAGTGGCACCGTCTGTGGAACCCGAGCTCTTTCGTAGCACCTGCGTGTAGCTTCACAAGATTTTCCATGCTGAAGACTGCATTATCTCCGGCCGTTTCGCGAGTTTCGTTGATCTAAGCCACGATACCCGCGAAAGTGATGCTGTGAATATGGCGCAGTGAGTTGTTAGCACTTGAGTCATTCTATTAACTTGCTCTTCTCCTGTTTTTGTACTCACTGAGACATTTATTTTGGTATTTTATCTCTAAAGATATCAAGTCACAGCGTTCAGAAGTTTTTGCTAAAACCTTCGATTCTTTGAGTGCAAGGGCTCAGTCAGTAATTATTTGAGAGTGAGATGTCGTCCTTACGTTACTCAGGTTATTTGATCTGGAGCCCGGCAAATCACAAAAGAGGCAGGTTAGTTGTTTTTACTTGATTGAGTGGCACCTTCGAGTTTTGACTGGTGACGCATGAGAAGGACCTGCCTCTTGTCTCCTCTTGCTAGCTCTCTGAAGCTTTGTGCTGTTGCACTTTAAGTAACATGATTTGTGCCACGATGCCTTGTTTTCAATAATAGTTTTCTTTAAACCTGCGTCGCTGTTCAGGGAAGGTATGTCCAGATCAAAAAGAAGTTCTCCTATCTCGTAGAATGCAAGTACATTTTTCGCTAGTGAATCTTAACTATCATGTTGTGGATGGTGTATTTTTTGTAGGATTAATCAGCCTTTTATTTGTTTTGATTTGACACAGCATACAGCGTTCCCACTCGATGCCTGAAATGATATAACTATGCAAATAACGCCCAACCCCCTTCAAACTTAAAGTATCCTCCACCTTAAACTAAAGGAAAAAAGAAGGCATGATTCGTAACTGTCACCATCAACAACTAATACCATGCTAATGCCACCCTGAAATCTCTGTGAATAGGAAGAATAATGATCGTTATTACTTACATGTACGAAGTAGAGCTTAACAATACATACACAACACTATAGCGGAATATCCACACAAACACCTAACTTACAAACGCACACTACTGCACACGCTGAACTTACAGCTTATTATCCGTCAACACTAGTTTTCTCACTCAAAACACGACTGGAAACTATGTGACTTGCAACGGCGCTACTACAGCGCAAGCGTCCGGCAAGTCATGAGCGTACGACATGGGCGCTAGGTCCTCTGAGTATTGTTACTATGTCTTAAGTATATATAAAATGTCTTTATTTCAAATGTTAATTATTTTAAATTGTAAATACTCTTTTGTTCAAAATAGAATTAAGTTTCTCACAAACATTCACTAAACATCCAATAGACTCCCGTTATTTTTTAATATTCGTCGTTCCCACACCGGTAATGGAGATTGAATTCTCCGGTACGGTTCCCATACTCGCGCCTTCGGCGCGGTGATAAATACGAGCGGGGAGCGAGAGAACACTTAATTTGTGCATTCATATTCGTCATACGCGTGACAGATATACGCGGAAACCATCCTTTCTGCGTGCAAATCATGCAACATAGTCGTGTATGACCAACAAACAGTACTTCGCCGGCGATATATTCAAGCCGCAATACACGGCCCCTACACGGTTGCTGGGAGTGGCTAAACATCTTAAATGGTCCTATGTGATCCCAGGAACACGTGTGCAAAGTGGCATTCTTTAATTTGTCCCACGCTATATAGCAATTTTCCGTCAATACGTAAAGATATTACTGAATACATTCAAAAGACAGCAAGAATGTCGAAAGTTAATGAGATATCTGCCTCTAGAGGTGACTTGACAACATGGACACGTACAATACATCTACAAAACACCCTGCTAGCCACCTCAACAGTATGTGGAGGGGTAGGGTGTCCCAAAAAAACCGAAAGTTTTAAAGTTGAGGGGGCATTTCCATTTTCCTATGCGAATGCATGAAAAAACATCCCATAAAAATTTTCAGCTCAATCGGACAATATTTGACCCTGCCGAAACGCATTCAAAGTTTGAATTTTTGAGTTTTCCAAATGTTATGCAATGTTGCCTAGCTCTAAGGGTCTTGGGGGATTTTAAATTAGAAACCTCTGAAAGAAAATGCTCTCTTATTATTATATTGTCACAATGTGGATACAAAAGCACTGGGAACAACAAGCAATATGAATAACTAGAGTTTTTTGCCACTTTTTTCATACATTTCCCTATGCCACTTAACAACTAGTAACAGATTTTGCCTCTGAGCCTCATCATTTGTCAATTTTTTCTTGACTAGAAAATCTTTTATTAATTGAACTCCTCGCTCTGCAGTATCATTAACAACCTTAAGGTGTTGAACTATAGATAGGCCCTTCTGATAGTCTACGTCACTGGATCTCGCGACAAAAATGTCGGCGAAATACCAATAATTTTGAAAAACTTCACAGAATTTTTCGAAGCGAAGTCAGCGAGAGTCAGCTCACTAATAGGTCGATTAGGCGGAAGAGTAGCCCGAGGTGCGTCATCATCAGACCCCTCATTGTCTCTGATTGCTTCCGCAATGTCTCTTTTCTCGTCGTCAGAAACCATTTCATCGAAGAGGGCCATACAAATCAAGTTTTCGGAAAGATACCATAGATGGTTACAAAACTTGGCCAAAGCTGCTGCGTAGTGAGGGTCTTTCTTCCGAGCAAGGACTTTAAGTAGCTCAAGATCCATTCTCGGAGCGCTCACTGCCCCGGGACAGGTGTACCAATGTTTCATAAATGCACTTGCAATGAAGCAACACAATTTGAATAGATTGTCACTGTCATGTGTCGACAAACGCAATTGCTTGCCAAACATCCACGTTTTAAAAGCATAGAGCTCCTTATTCATTCACCGTGATTTGTCAGTTGGGCCTGGAGGGCGAACCACATACTTCTCTTTCTTGGGAACCACACCACCCAACCACACTATACACAACTCCAAAAGTTCTTTGTAGTCGTCTCGAGGATGGTGGTTCTGAAATAATATGGGGCATAATTTTAAATACTAATCCTGAGGATGGACTTTAAATCACCATGAGCATCCTGACATTTGCCATTTACGAACCTGCAGCTGAAGAATACAAAATTTGATAATGTCATCTACATTTGAAATATCCTTCAAACAGCCTCTTGTCGTTCCCGCTGTACGGTAAGCGTCTGCGAAAATCAGGAAAAGCATGTGAGTTAAAAAGCTCGAGTAAAAATTTAACAAATTATATATTCTTTAAAGTGACAAGTACCTTTGTCTAATTTCGGCCATTCTTTGCGCAAGGTGTCAGTAAACGGCAGTACAGGATTATTACTTGTTCCCATCAAGGAATGGAACACGGCACCAATCACCAGTTCAAAAATGTGGTGTCGGCATGCAAGGTGTAAGAGCTCTTTGCCAAGTTGCTGCTGAAGAAGTGTGCAAGCTCCGTTCCATCGGCCGGAATTTTGATTAGTTGTATCGAACACCATGGCAATGACCTGACTGTCTAGTTTCCAATCCTTGATAAGACCTGCGACTGCATAGGCTGTGTTAAGCCCGGACCCGGACGCCAACTCCGGAACGCCTAGAAACTGCTCTATACCTTGCCCTGTGACCAGCACAGGCAATCGATCGGCCAGTTTGTTTTTATCTACAATCAAAATATTAAGTATCACAATTTTTAGGAGAAAGTATAAGTAACAATTAAATAATTGCCGCTATAAAAAGAAAGTATTAATACCTCCATTGCTTGGAAGTAATTTCCCATCCCAACCCAATGCAGATGCTGTCGCATTGGCGACAGCATCTGCATTGGGTTTTAAAGGGGATGGTTTTTTCTTGCAGGTGCACTTCGCATAACCGGCGTACCCTTCGACTTCACGTTCATTCTGGCCACCGCCGAAACAGCCTCGACCTCGGAACACACGACAATACCTCACGTTCTCAGTTAGAATAGAATAGAATAGAATAGAATAAGTTTGCACAACACTAAACTCCACGAGTGACTGATAGACTAAGCCGGGATACTTTTAACATAAACAGAGCGATGTTCCGAAAGCGCATAACTCGAATCTCAACGCGACACGGCGGAGCCATATCAGAAATATCAGAGGTCCGCATTGGCGACAGCCTGGACTATCATAGACCCAGCGGCAGAGGACGTCTGAGTCCGATCTAGGGAAGCAGTCACAAGGCTGTCGGACATTATACTTACTCTACGGCGCTTTCCGGACCTTGTCCGCATTTCAAATTCTGTAAAAGTAACAAAATGTTATTTCTCCCTTTCTTTTGCCATATTGGTCACCCTTCCCGCACCCGGAAAAAATTACCTTCTTCCGAATCCGACGAGCTTGTCGTGCTCTCCGCAGACATCTGTCGAACGAGGTCCACTTTCTCATCCAATATTTCCTTTTCTTTCTCATGCCGTTTTTTCCTTAAAAAATCCTCTTCTTGAAGTCTCTTACGGTTTTCTAAACGCTTACACCACTTTATATCAATATCCGCCATATATCCTTTTCGATCAGTTTTCATAGATATGTAAAACAACTTATCCTCCTCCACAGTAATTTTTGAAAGGGCGTCTTTGCAGCCGATGTCAAACAGACGGTCGAGCACTTTGCTGAATTCCTCTCTTGCGGACACTGACTTCTCACTAGTTTTATTTTTGTCTTTCCCAAGGGCACGGTAGTTCTCGTAAGCTATCAGGAGCTTCTTAATGGCTGCTCGGACCTCCTGCGTAGGAATATTAGACTTTCCCCACACAACAAGTAACTCTTTGATTGTAATCCTTGCTGCATCTGCCGCTGACATCGATCCTGGAGAACAGTGTAGGTTGTAAAAGAAAAATTTGAGAACTTCACGCAGCGTTGGGAGTTTACCATTGCCGGGCAAATGTTTGGAGTCATTACCCACCAACCACACACTTGTCGCACTTCGCATAACCGGCGTACCCTTCGACTTCACGTTCATTCTGGCCACCGCCGAAACAGCCTCGACCTCGGAACACACGACAATACCTCACGTTCTCAGTTAGTGCACAACACTAAACTCCACGAGTGACTGATAGACTAAGCCGGGATACTTTTAACATAAACAGAGCGATGTTCCGAAAGCGCATAACTCGAATCTCAACGCGACACGGCGGAGCCATATCAGAAATATGCACTCGACTGGCGCCTGGCGGCCGCAACGGCGAGCGGGACTTGTAAACACACCGAGTTGTGGCTATGAAGCTCATTTTGACTCAAGTGTTGCTGCAACGACTATAGAGCTAGAGGAGATGGTTTGAACTAAAAATTGGTTGTTTTTTAACACTCGAGCCTCCTGCAGGGTAGGCAACATTGCATGAAATTTGGAAAACTCAAAAATTCAAACTTTGAATGCGTTTCGGCAGGGTCAAATATTGTCCGATTGAGCTGAAAAATTTAATGGGATGTTTTTTCATGCATTCGCATAGGAAAATGGAAATGCCCCCTCAACTTTCAAACTTTCGGTTTTTTTGGGACACCCTAGTGGAGGGGGTGAATAGTCACCAGCATTCATTACACTATACCCAATAAAAGTTGGTGTAACTACGACTTATGATGCATAAGCATAAATTGCTAATGCTTGTCAAGAGGGGAAGCTGTACAAGCATGCACTACACTATAGTTAAGCTACCAATGTTAGAAGGACGATAGTATTTATGTATTTTGCAACTTCATAAATGGACAGAGATACAAGAATGATACTGAAAGAATGCACTGCACGCTGTGAGTGCTAGTTGGCAGTAAGCATACAGGTATTAGAGAGTTAATCATTAATCTACACCACCTATTGATACCGAGGATTATCGGAACTATCACTTTCGTCGTGGCCCCTCAAAGCTAACTCAAATGCTCCGTAAAACTTTATGCAATCAATTATTCTTGAGAGCACATACCTGTTTTTTTCCACTTGTTGATAAGGTCGACTTAATAACGTTGCTATGTTAACAGTACCTAGAGCGCTCAGATTTAAAGCATTAATAATATGTCTTTCACTGTCGTTGTGTTTTTTTATTAAAGCATTAAGGTGTCCAAGATCTCGAACACCAACTGTTCCCCAAGAGTCACTTTTTCCAAAGAGCAAACACGGCAAACAAAAATGGGCGACAGTCTCAGGCGTTATATGGTGGTACAGCATTTTAGCACTTAAATAAAACTGCAGTAGTTGTATTGTCCACTTACATTTGAATGTAAAATATTACACTACACGTGTTTCGACGTTTCTTAGGGCGTCATCATCAGGTCTAGGTCTTGCAATTGAAGTGGACAGTACAACTACAGCAGTTTTATTTAAGTACCAAACAATGGCGTTCTTATTTCGCATCCACACACCCAATCATGCTCGCACACTTTCTCGTTAAATTTTCTAATGTACTTGGTTTTGTTCGAGGAAGCACACTGAGTGATAACCAAGTCCGGGGTGGGTCTTCCTAACTCTTTAACTTTAATTTTTTCTTCCAAAGTTCTGGTAGAAAATGAACTACTCAACAGTTTTTCCACGGAATTATCCATGTTGAACTGGAACTAAATACGCAGAACACGCAACGCTCACACCTTAAACTTAATCGATCATTCAAAAATATACGTGGCACTTGCACCAGACTACGGTCGTGTCTACACGAGACTGATTCACAGAACAAGTAACTGACCGCGCAAAAATTTTCAGTGATACCAAAAAAGGTAAATGCATAAACAAAAGATGTACCGCAAGATTTCGGCCTAATCATGTTCGTAAAATTCAAGATTGTTTTATTATAAAATAGAAAAGTATCAAAATCTAAGCCCCATTATCAGCATAAATATTATAACTTGGCTAAAAAGTGGCAACATGGTGCATAAGTTGGGAACCCTTCTAGCGGGTAATGTGTGGCTGCGTCTTTCCCAAGCCGCGCAAACTATTTGCTCTTACATTGTCTTTACAAAGTCAAGTGTGACGAGCTCTGTCACCCTGTGGCCAAAAGAAGAAATGGTCTCCGCTTGGACTACTGGGGGGGTAGCGCTGTCCGATGTACAGCACGCAATTTACGTTGCTCGCGCATGCGCAAAACCGCGTTTTCTCATGGATAAGGAGAGACTATGAATATAGATAGAATCCTTCCGAATTCTTGCTGGCTGTGAACTCGCCAGCACACGCCGCGTACCTACACCTGGTACGAAGGGGAGTCGGAAAGTTCTGAAGACTTCTCCGTATTCAACGGATGAGTGAAGCAAGCGCGGTAAGGTTTTATTCATGAAGGATCCTAGGAGCCTTATTTTCAAATATTTAATGTGCTGCAGCTCTTCAGCACACAAGCACCAACCACCACTGCTTTTTAGTGGAGCGGACTCTGGAAATGGGAAAGAGGAAGAGTGGCTATAACAAGAGGAAGAAAAGGTCCATGGGAATAAGGAAGTAAGTCAACCAGTCATATGTACACTAGTGCATCTATTTCTCAGCGTAATATATTACACGCCAACCTTGGTGTAGGGGGAGAATTTTGCTACTATAAAGTGGTGCTTATTATCGGCTCAATTTTTTCGTATATAATGCAAAATTTAATCACATTCTTAACTGGAAAGGAATTGGAACTCCTGGCGATATAAATTCTTAATTTATGATGCTAAAGTTTTACTGTGACGGTAATAATTTCACATTATATTAAGAGAAGAGCAATCAGAAACATTTGATATTCGGAGTATATATTAAAAGGTGTGCGAAACGCAGTAATCCGTTCGATACCTCTCTTCTTCCTCTACTTTCACCCTGCATTATAGAAGCGAGATGGACGAAACGCGCGGGACCTTATTGTAACTATTCCGCCGAAGATTCTTGTGGCATCTTGTGGCATAAAAGTATCCAGCTCACTTCGAAAGGGTAAGTGGGGGAGATTTCTGAATTTAACCTCATTTAGGGGAGAGGGTGGTCCAAGGTGCCATGCAATTACACTTGGTGCTATTTCTTGATCAGTTTCGTTCAAAGGTAAAAATACCAACAACCAACTTGTTAATCAATTTTTCAGAAATGTTGTCGTTCATATTATTTTTGCTTGATTTCAAATTTTTTTTCACTCAAACTTTTAAATTTTGAGATTTACCATAGTAAATATAAAAGTAACTGAGGCAGGCGAGATGTAGTGGAATGACATCCTGATTTAATGAAAAGAGAGATGGCACTTTTCCACAAATTTATTGAAGTACAACGCGTTTCGACCGTTAGGCAGTGTACTTGAAAATGACCTAACGGTCGAAACGCGTTGTACTTCAATAAATTTGTGGAAAAGTGCCATCTCTCTTTTCATTAAATAGTAAATATGTCTAATTTTTCGGCAATAGTTTTTTTCTTTTGAAATATTTGTTCAAATTCGCTGCTATTTCTTTATTTAAATTGCTTTATTTTCTCCAAATGTCCTTTAAAATATTTATTTGCGGAGACAGTTTCACATGCTAGGGATAAGAAAATACTTCAAACCTAATTAATATTGCATTGAAGTTAGAAATTGTAAACAAATATAGCGTTCAGAAAGGATGATGGGAGGATAGAGAAGAATAAATAACACGTGGAGTAACCTAAAAATGTAGTAAACCTGGATTAATAGTAAATTTGGTAAACTTCTTTTCAATTACGAAGTATGCGACTAAGGTCATTTTTTCAAGTTTTTGTTTGGTTCTTGTCTTTTGTCTGTGGAACGTCGTGAATCATTGCGTGACAAAAAGGGTTCCAACAACGGCCCTAGCCTGATTAATGATGATCACATTATTACTGAACCACAAGATGTAGAAATGTACACGAGGTAGGTTTAGTAAGCGGATAGTGCCTGCTGGCTGCCGTATTTATTTCTCCTGTTACAAGAATTTTTCTTGATGTTGACAAGTGTAATACAGTTAGTATTTCAATGGTGTGAAATTTTAAAGCGAATATCCAAGGAATGGAAAGAAATCGAAACACTGGGCAGGGGATTAAGAGAAGCAGACGTTACCATATTTCATGCAACAGCCTCTACCCCACGCCACGAAACACCTTAAATGGCAGAAGCCTTCACCCCTCGTCGTGGGAGACCATTCAGTTTGGACGAGTACAGAATGGAAATGATTGATGTATCCCCCATTAAACTAAACTACTAGAATTTCGCCAAATTTGAGAAACCAAGTATCCCGTATTGCTATTATGATGCTAAAATGCAGGAGGCGTTCATATTTTCAAATCAAATAATTTTTTGCAGACCTCAATTACAACATACCGGAAACGCAAACCCTGGGCAAACCCTCTGAATGACAAGAGTCGCAGCATTGTCCAGCATTTCTCCCTGTTCTCCCAGATATAATCTGACAAACACAAATTTGGTTGCTCATTTATGGATTGCAAATACGTAGGCGAATGGGTGAATGGTCTTCATTGCCACTGGAAGTTCCGATGCAAAGTGTGCGGGAAAGAGACAGTGATCCACAGTCAGGATGACTCTGGGGTGGTCATGAATGACGCAGCAGGGACAGGGAGGATCGTTGGTGGCGGGGGCTACTCAAATCTCAGTCCACTATGCGCAGCACTCAACATGCATTGCATGACCGCCAAGACATATGGTAAATATGAGGATAAGCTGGGTGAAATAATTTATAATGTAGCATTCCAGGAAATGGTAAAGAGGGGCAGGAGGAGAGGAAGATTGCACTCAAGGAGGGCTTTGTTGATAAGGAAGGTAGACCTTTTATCACTGTCATCGCTGATGGCAGTGATAAAGAAGATTAAGAATATGCTCCTAAGGAAGGAAAATATTATACTGAGGACCAACTCGTATGGAATTTCAATGCCGGTAGAAAATATTGAGTGTATTAGCCACCTCTCACGCAACTTTTGCTACTTGCGTAAAAATACGGGATAATACCCAATATCATCACCATTAACTCGACGCAAGCGTCTTGACGATTCGCACAGCTATATCATATGCAAGTTTGAACTGGAAAATCCAGAAAGATATTAATACTATACTCTAGGTTTGTAATGATTAGAAAATCTCATATTAGGAAATAAAGCCTTCAGTAAGATAATTATACTAGACATGACATTTTCTGAAGACGACATTCACAGTCCTAGTAAATAAAAAATACGTGATAAATGTTCCTTTATTTTCGCAGACCTGTCTATGCAAAGACGCATATTGTCACTCCGGCACGACATCATCAACAGCATTAATCATGTATTCAGGCGGCATGATCGATGTGCTGATTTCTTTTCTAGAGGACCCGAGGGGAAACCGAATGAAGTCAATTTAGTGCCAGCCTTTGTGTCGGCTAATATGTGGATTCCAATACATAAATTAGTGGAGAGGTTGGCAAATGAGTCGCGGAGTTTGATTTTATGTGCAACCAACAATATATGTGAAACCCTCAATAGTGTGGCTGCAAAATACCTGAATGGAAATCTCATAAATTACGCCTAAAATAATTTTTTTTTATTCCCGCTGTCGTCCTGCGGTGATATCTTTGAATTCCTCTTGCTATTTTCAAGGCAGAGTTCACAAAGCCACTACCGGATGTTACAGCCTGGGTAAGTAATGATTGATAACACCCTTTTCATTGGAAGAAATAAAAAGGGTGATTAAAAATTGTACTTTTAATGTAAAATTTAGATACTTAGTAACAACAATAATATAACTTGTATGTCTCAGGAAATTACACCAAAACGTTTGAGGACAGAATCAGAAGGCAAACCTTAAGAATGAGGGAAAGAAGAACCCAGGAACCTCGAAAAAAGTTAAAAATCCACAATAAAGGAGCTGGCCCTGATAGGGATTATAGCATGGTTGATGAAGATTAACCAGAGCCAATGGGCACTTAAATTCAGAAGAAGGAGGATTTTATGCAAAAGTTAAACAACATATTGAAGATAGGTTTCAATTGCAGGCGTCTACAATTCAGCAAGTGGACAAGAGTTTGAGGATGACGGCGCGTCGGAAGCGACTGTCCGCTTCAAATCATGGGGAGGTTTGCCACATGCGACCTCATGTAGAAGGCTCGTCCATTCCATTTTATATGGGATGGTTTTCACAGCCGATATGTTAAATGGGAATAAGATGGAGGAGAAAGCCAATTACTACTTACGCTGCATGGGGTACATGATTGAACCCAGCGGCTTATTCGTTGATGAGGCGTTCCCATATCTTTCGGCCAGTCCAGGTAAATACCAATGTCCTGTGAAATTTATTCAGTATTGCATCTTCAATCTTACCACTTGAATGGTCTTTTTATTCATATTAGCCCTCTATTTCTATTTTAGACGGTCTAATTTGAAGCGATACTGTCTTGGAAGTGAATCTAAAATACAAAGGAAAGCTGCGCGATTCGTCAAAAACAGCTACGGGCGTACTGACAGCGTTACACAGATGTTAAACGAATTAGGCTGGGAACCGCTAGAGACTCGGAGGCTACGCGCTAGGCTTAGATTGCTTGAACAATTGAGAATAGATATCTTTCAGAGCGACACGGAGAACATCATATTAGAACCCCACTATATTTCCAGGTCCGACAGAAACGATAAATTAAGAGAGATATTTTGCCGAATGGATAGGTATGGGAATTCGTTTTCCCCCCGAACAATAAGGGACTTTAATAAATGCAAGGCGTAATCTCATAGAGCGTTTCCTTTTTATCTTTAAACGGCTGGTGTCCTAACACCCCCCGCCACACGCCTATTGCACACGGCTTGCGGGGTAATATGTAGATGAAGTGAAGTGCTCTAGTACCACCGCTGCCGCATTTCTAACATTTGAAGCTACTTTTAATGCAAAAAAGGTTATAAACAGATATTTCAATGATCATAATGTTCCTAAATCTATACATAAAGGTTCTCAGTTCCTTTATGCTCGTCACTTATGAGGCTAGCCAATGTTGCTGGTACAATTTTTTTTGTATCTAGGCCGCGTCTGTCTTGCTCGCCAAATATTTATTTCGTAGTCTCCATAATTTTCAGGCACTCGGGACCCGTACCACATTTTATATTGTTAAATATGGCGAACGAGTTGTGACGGTGTTATAAGGATGACCATGGAGCAATTATTTCCTGTAATGATTTACAACTCTTATTATTGTTACAGCTGCCCTTCGTGCAATTTAAAGACGAAAATTATTGCCTACGAGAGACACAATTATTTTTATCAAGTGCAAAGTCAGCTGAGGATGACAAAATGGTCCCGCTGTTTATTTTTTATATTCACGGCAGCTTGGAAACGCGAGCTAGAAAAAGTTATTCCTGACAGTGAATGGTGGATGAAAGAAGTAGAGCCCAAGCACGAGGTAAACAATAATTATTTTTATTATTTAATTAAAGAACGTGAAAGACATAAAAAACACTTTTCATTGTCTTTTTCAGGTTCTGCATGGAATGCCTCTTCCGGAGATAGTCCTTCCTCGGTATGCAAAGAGGCTTTACATAGAAAATATAAAAGAGACTCCTCATATCACCAAGGCAATGGAAGAAAAGTGGACAAACATTTTTGACCGTACTCAAATTTAATATACCATATTAATAAAACAATAAGAAAATTTAAAGTTATTTGACCCTGAAGTCAAGCTGATCAACGAATATGTTCTCCCAGTCTCTTTCTCCATCCTTAATACTGTTCCTTCCCTCCCCCATTCTCCTTCCCTTAATCCTTGACAGCCTCCTTAGCCTCGTACGCCTCCACCCGTTCACCATGTCGACATTCATTCATTGAGGCATTCAATGAACGGCAAAAAAAACCAATCGATCGGCATTTTGAACGAATCTATGAGCTGATGTCAGAGCCGTTGGCTCAGTTTTGTGTTCCGTTTCTTCTGCGTTTAGCGCACCGCCATAGACCTTGAATATTCAAGGTCTATGCGCACCGCTATTAGTTTTGCATTTGTTTTTTTTTTTTAATTTGGCGGCAAAGTAAATCTAATGAAAATGGAACCCACAGAAGGCAGTGAGTCATCTTTGACGGAAATTGGATGACCTATTTCAGAAAATTGAAAATTTGATGACGAAATTTCCGATTGTTGACATTCCCGGATAACCCCCCTGGGGTTTTTTTTCTGAAATTTCACCTCACGGTGCATGACGTCGCGGATCGCTATTTATATGGTGAATATTACTGAAAGTGGAGTTGTAAACCGTGTACGCCAGACAGCGACACCATCGACTCGTCCATTTCGGCCGAGAATGGTTCATTTCCCAGTTCTTTCGGTCGTGGAATTGAGCTTCCAAATCGCCTGAAAAATGCTAGACAATTTGGCGCCCATGTCGTTTCATTATTTGCAGAAATATCGCGAAATTCGCAATGTGAGTTTGCTATTATTGTTTTTGAAAATTACTTTGTTTTTTGTCCAAGTAACCTCTGTAACTTAATAGAATTTCTACTTTTACGTATTTCCGAGTTCTGTGATTGTCTTTTTAAGACAACCGTGACCTCACCATTGGTAGTGGCAGCACTCACTCCGTGAGTACTTCGAGAGCGGAGTAGCTCAAATGGATCATTCATTTGAGTTGGTGCTCTTCCGAAAGAGCTTTTTCGGAAGTGGAATTACGGAATAACCCCCTGGAACTGTTTCCTGCCGAACTTCATCCGTCGAAATCTCAAAACAGAAGATGTGCACGTAATTTCTCAGCATGGGTGCCAAAAAAAAGCCAGTTACGTGCGCATTTCGGCTTTCCACTGTCTTCAACTCGCCTTTCCTTGAGAGTCGCCGAGAGTAATATCGAGTCCACACACGATGAATGGAAGGCGCCGACTTATGTTGATTCAAGTCAACGTGTCCCAATAAGTGGAAAGCATCCATTATCTTCTATGAAAGCCAGCTATCAGCTCTTCCAAAACCTCAAGGCACTGCATATGACTATTCCGGAGAGGAAGATAAGAGACCCAAATGCCGTGACTGAGGTTTACATTACGGCCGATAGATGGTAGCGTGCAGTGCAACATTCAACGATTCTAAATTTTTGTACACATTTTTCACCTTGACAACAAATAGAAAAAGTAGCCTCTTGTTATGTGTAGCTTTTTGTGAATAAGCGTTTTTGAAGCGGTAGTTTGAAGCTTTTAACAGCCTTATTTAGTGTTCAGAACTATGTAATGACTAATGACATACATTGAGTGGAAGAAATTAGTATCAAGAATTTTGGTGTCGCAGACAAACCGTTAAGAGGAAGAAACATCAATTCCTGTTTCACCGTAGATATGGTTTTAAAACCAAGGGAAGCAACTTTCCTGGAGGACTTGGCACTCCCAGATTACCACTATCACTTGGCCCAATATCCCGAAAGAGAAGAAATTGAAATGAGTAAGCTCTTAGATAAATTGAAGAGTAGACGGTGGCAACAGGCAAGTATTGCAACTGCGGCTCACAAGTGTGCAAGATGGCCTAACCTCTGCTTCCTGAATTAAATTGGATAATTGACCTCTATAATATAAATATTGTTCCGGTACATAAATATATCATGCATATCAATATTGCAGAAACTAATGAAAATTATTCATGATATAAATCAAGAAAATCTATTGATTTTAAAATATCTGCAAAGTTAGCGTTCCTCTATCATTTGTTTATTATTTTTACTTTGAATTGATGCGTGGCATGTAATCAGTTTAAACCAATTACCTCTAAAACACTCCATAAGTAAATCATTGATATTTTCCGTTAAGTATTTAAAACTCATTTTCCCAAACAGCTAGGGTATAAGTGTGAGCATGACATGCACTATGGCATGGAACCCTCCTGCCCTCATGTGAATAATTTTGAAGAAATCGCTTATCCTTCCTTTCTATATCC
Source organism: Pyrrhosoma nymphula (assembly GCA_963573305.1). Lineage (NCBI taxonomy): Eukaryota > Metazoa > Arthropoda > Insecta > Odonata > Coenagrionidae > Pyrrhosoma > Pyrrhosoma nymphula. Next base: position 121,842,638 of record OY754334.1, read on the forward strand.
TATTCACAATCAGCCAAGTTGCAAGTGCTCCTGTCATTTGACTTCTCAAATGGAATCCCCATACACAAAGGTAAGTCGACTTGCAAACGGGATATATTCTAGCAATGTGAGACAAATGTGGTTGGACGTTCATTGAAATTATGTAGCTGGCTAATTGTTTTCCATGAAACCTCCACTTCCATGAACTTGCTTTGCTTTTTTATCTGTTCACGAAAAAAATATCTCCTTTTTACCATGCCTTTTCCTTTAGTCAATGAAAAAACACCTACAACGGAGTAAAAGTCTTCCCCGGATGTTATAGACATTTCATCAGTCTATATTGAAGAAGATATGGTTATATACTAATTCATTTTTCTCTAGTAGGCTTGATGAGCCGGTCTACCATGTGCAAACTGCAGTGTTTTTTTGAGTCCATCGATGGATCATCTTATTAAAACTTTTTTGGTAAAGGTGAGCTTTCGTCCCGCACGGTCAACATTTTTTTTTGGAAAACCTAGGAAACTTACGATATTGAATGTGATACCTATGAGTAGAGGAAGGTTGCGCATTTGTAAAAATGTGGGAACCATACCCGTGTGACCAGTAGTTTTTGAGATATAGACGTTTGAAAATGACCAATTTTTCGACTTTTTCGTCCGTTTTCGACGCCATGTTTGGAGGTTTTCACGAACAACCGGTAGAGGGATAAGACTAATTTCACTTCTACTATATTCCTTTACCCCACCCCCCCAACAAGCTTACGGGTCTATGGAGTGAAACAGGGGTGCTGGGGTGGGACGGTACGCGGGCCCGATTTGGGCATTTTCAAAAGTGAAAAACGCATTTTCGTGAATTAATACAGCGAAAAACGCAGTTTTCGCGGGAATGGTAAAGTGGAAATGGGCATTTCTGGGAGTGGAGGAAATTTCAAAATGCTGATTTGTACTGCATTTCCGTCTTTTGTTAAACCGAAAAACGAATTTCCCTTCCATTCCTTTGCCCTGAACCCACCCCTCCAATACACTTGGGGGGCGTATTATTTTAAGAATAGAATCCCTCTCGCTCATTGGTGATTATTGGTGGGCATTGGTAGAAGGCTAAAATGTTATTCTGCGTATTATTTTATGAATAGAATCCCTCACGCTTATTGGTGATTTTCGGTGCGCATAGATAGAAGGCTAAAATGTTATTCTGCGTATTATTTTAAGAATAGAATCCCTCTCGTTCATTGGTGATTATTCGTGGGCATTAGTAGAAGGCTAAAATGTTATTCTGCGTATTATTTTAAGAATGGAATCCCTCACGCTTATTGGTAAAAATTCGTGGGCATTGGTAGAAGGCTAAATTGTTATTCTGCGTATTGTGTCTGGTATAAAATTCGTCAGATGACAAGGTTATTATAAGTGGGCTTTTGTTAGAGGCTAAGTAAATAGTATTGTTGACGCAGTTCTCTCGGGTAGTGTGGAAGGGGGAAATTAACTGTCAATAATTGGAAGTGGATTGTTGAAAAGTCAACCGGTATTCATTCGCCAACGAGAGTTGAGAAGCTTGTTGGCGTTAATCATTTTCTTGCATGTGTGGTGTACGGTCGCCATGAGTTGTCAATCGCACACACCAATGTCTGCGATCCAGACTTTCGTTTCGCCTGAGTCAGACTTGGAATTCCTCGAAAGGCACGGGTGTTTTTTCGCTGCGGGAACTCGCAATCCTCCATTTAAAGTGATACGTGAAATGTTATTAGTGCAGTGGAATGAATGCGAGTGAAAAGGAAGTGTAAATCCTTCATTTGAAGTGAAATGTGCAATGTTTACTGCGGTGGAATGAATGGAATTGCATTGTAGTAAATGGCTGTTGCGGTGCGAGTTTGAGTGGAAGGCGGGAAGAAATAGTGTAGGAGAAGTGTGCATATGCTAGAGAACCAACTGCTCGATCGCTGCGCCACGTACAGTGGATAAGAGGAAACGGCATTTTTTCACAAGATGGCGGAGAGGAAAAAACGCACTTATCAGGTTTGAAAGTTTCCCATTCCTAAAGTAGTTGATGCATTGTTGTGTTGAAAGTATTTTACAAATGCGCAAGGTTTGCTTTATAAGTGATGTGAATTTGGTTCCGATATCTCTATTGTAAGTGGGTGAAATTCGCGAAAACGCTGGCGGGACGAAAGCTCACCTTTACCACTTTTTTTTCCAATAAAGAATCTTGAAAGACTAGGATTTATTTTTTTCTTCTTAGTCTTTCAACTTTAATTACCTATATGAAATACATAAAATTCAAGTTAAATTAATATCCTTCATCACAATATTATATGAAATACATTTAATATTGTGATGAAAGTTCTGGTGCTTTTCCAGTGTATTGTCTGCATGAAATTTTCTTGAGTTTCCAACCGAGTGAGCGATTCCGTAGTTGCCGACGTTTCGAGGTCCCACACGCTCGTCGTCATTCGTTGTCGTTCCTCGTCACCCGGTTGAAAAACCCGAAAAAAAGTTCATCTATTGCTATGTTACATCTGACACTATTTTAATTGTCAGGACTTTAAACATGAGAATGGCAGGCTTCACTTCGTAGAGGTTTTTAATATTAGTAGGTACATACTCATGATTAAAGATAATACTTAGTAATTTTCTACAAAATATTTATTGAACGACTCATTTCACCGATTTACGGCATCGTCAGGTAGGGAAGTTAGTACAAACATTGGTACAAACAAACAAAAAATGTTTGTACAAACTTTGGTCTTTGAAGTTTGTATGAAAATTGGTACAAACATACAAAGCAAACTAACAATGCTTGAACAAACTTTGGTGTTTGTTACAAACTTCTGTACCTGTCGATGTCGTAAATCGGTGAAACGCGTCGTACATTAAAACTTTTGTAGAAAAGTACCAAGTATTATCTTTAATCATGAGTACTGATCAGGATTTTGTTATATTTATGGCTGATCATGCGTTTCTCTCTTAACAGCCTTTTCATAATGATCCAGTCTACGCCCGTGAAATGAAAAAACTTACGAGGGAAGCCTTTGTAGAGATCGGTCGAAGGCAGACCTCCCTTAGAAAAAACCTGATGCGGAAAGTTAGCAGTGCTCAAGCAAGAAACCAGAGAGCAAGAGAATCTTTGGAAATGGCATTTCAGGCACTTGAGGAAATGAAGCATGAGAAGGAAAATAGAAATCAGAATGCCAGAGGACACGGTGCAATTTCACATCAGTCGAAAAAACTTCAAGACAAGCGAGAATTTTTATTGCAGGCGTACAATGAAGGATTGCAGACATTGTGTGTAATACAGAAAAAAGTTACAAATATAAGGACGTCTCGTCAAAGGGAGTTAGATGATCTCAAATGCCAATTACAAATTAAGGAATCGCAACTTTCTTGCGTGATGAAATATTATGGAGAAGTAATTCAAAAACCTTGCCAGTGTAATTATGCGTCAAGGTATCAAGAGCAATGGTGCTAATATACTAAATCTCACAAAACAAGTCAATATTTTTTATTTATCTGCATTTTCTACATTAATGGTAAAAACAACTGTACAACGGTCTCATGATGCAAGTGTTCACATTGCTGTGCAATAAAAATTTGATGGTTAACAATATGCTTCATGCTGGTTGTGGTGTTCTGTAGGAACTAAAACTGCTGTAAATAACTATAGGTGGTACCTACTTCCCCAAAGAAGAAATGTAATAAGTGAAGCCTCGCTTTTACGCTCCCGGAATTGATTTGTGCTGGGACGAGTGTTGCATGCCTGGTGTGGAATCACCCCGTGCCAAACACCCTAGTGGTGGCTTGCGCGGTGCATCGTAGATGTAGATGTGTACTACAGATATTATCACAAGGGAGAGGGATCGTTAACATATATGCATTTTGCAACTACACAAATGGACAGAGACTCAAGACTTCTGTAGAAAACATACACGGCGTGCTGCTAGTACCAGGTAACAGATAAGGATTCAAGTATTAGGGAGTACTACTACTACTAAGAGCTACACTACCTATCGACAAACCTAGATAAAAGTCTCATTGGCAGCTGTTATGGTCCCTTACAGTTCGTGGGAAAAATTACATTTTAAATCTGTCCGTTCTGCAGTCTAGTTCCCTAATTTTATTCTCATGATCTCATCTACCGTAGTATGTCGGATTTCGTAAAATATTATCAACGTCGTCAGAGAATATACCGGTTTGGAATTGAGTCTAAATTTTAATCGACGGTCTGAAAGCGTTTCCCATCCCAGTTGCTGCAAAAGGCCAGAAACACTAACGAGATTATCATAACGGCCTTTAACGTATTTTGCCGATCTTAGCTGCACGCGTTCTAACTCAATTTCCAAGCCTATCTCATAAGAATCCCAAATACTGGCAGCATATTCCAAGTGGGGTCTAACGAGGGAGAAGTAGCTGATTTCCCTAACTTTATCGTCGCACTTGCCAAGTACTCTTTTAACAAACCCAAATTTACGATTAGCTTGACCGGTAATTTCTCGAATATGTTTACTCCACGAGAGATCATTAGTCAGTTTAACTCCTATGTATTAAACCGATTCTACAGTCTCTAATTTGCTGTTGTTAATGCAATAGCTGTTACAAGGAGCGTTTTTTCGTTTCCATAAAAATTCATAACAACCCATTTTTTCATTTTAACGTTACTTGTACTGTCATATTCCGAATATACTGTATTGGGATTTTGTATATTTTTAAGAAGAAATATGAATTTTCCAACTTTTTGTATTTTAGCGAACGACAATAAAGAATATATTTTGAAAGTTTCAAGGTTTTTTGGATATGTATTTTTTGGTTTACCATTGTTTGCCGTGACACCATGTGTCATCGTGTTTTATTCACGCTCGCTCGCCGAGTGTTCAGTTCAATAACAAGTCGAGGCGAATGGACAAGGCGAAAGTTTTGGGGCGGCATCCGCCCTCTACTTGCTAAATGTTGACAACTTTCTTGAAATTATTTTGAAAAAAGACGTCGCCGTAGACGATGGTGGATAATAGCATGTCATCGCAAGAGAACCATAAAAATAGAAACTATTTCGCAAATCTATTCAACTACTAAATTTCTTTACTTAAATAAATAATGTATGCAATTTGTATTGATTAAACAATCAATTAAACTATAGCGGAAAAATTAAGCTTTAGTTTTTTTCAGACAATGATGTATGGAAGTATGGAAAGCGTGTTTTTAGAAATGCTCTGTGAAGACTATGGAGAATTCTCAAACTTTTGTAGAATGTCACCAACTGATTTCAGTTACATACTGAGCAAAATAAAACCAATGATATAAAAAAGATAAACTAAATGAAGAATACCGTCAGGTACCAGCCAAAGTCCACCTCGCTGTAGCTTTGAGATTTTTAGGTGCTGGCGATTGCTACAGAAGTCTTCATTTTTTGTTCAAGTGTCAAGTTCGATAATATACCTAAGATTGTCCCAGAGGTGTGTCAAGCAATTGATATCGTTTTGAAGGAAGAAATTAAGGTACGCAAGCAGTTACTTAACTGAGAACTTAATTCAAGGCATTATTAAATATTATTCGGTACAATGTAAATATAAAAGGTTTAATATTTTGTTCACAGAATTTTATTTTTTTTATTTAAATTTTTGTATAAAAATGTGTTATTACTCATCGTATTCTTCATCACGTTCAGTACTTCTCCTCGCTGTCTGCATAATATTTTGCCGGAAATATAGTATTTTATTTTGTGCGAATGACGTGTTTACGTATCCTGTGGCTTCATGCGATGAGATGTCAGTGAGCAATGGGGATTGTTTTTATTGTAGCTGTAATTCTGTTGGGGAAGATTTTAGATTAGAGATATTAACTTGGAGTGGAGACTGTGATGACAGGGTATACGAAGTGGTACAAGATGGTTCATTCTGGGTATTAATGGAAACTGAGGCATGTAGGTTGATAAAAGAGTGTGTAGGAGAAGAAGAAGAGGATCTGAAAGGGGATATCATGGCACTGCTAGGTGTTTTTTTCCAAAAGAAAACCATAAATATCGTGCATTATAAGATGTCTTTCGTGGATGGGATAGTTTCTCAGTTTATTTGTCAGTAGTTGTCCATACACATCGAAATCGTCTGCTTCTTTTTTTCATATTTATTGCTGAGCACATTGTTGAGCGTGGCAAATGTTTGCTTTATTTGGTTCCTTGCGTCATCAATTTCAGACGCTATCCTGCGTCGCTTTTCTCCCTTAGTAGCAGGCACAACAAATTCTCCTGATCTCGCACTTCCATCATCAGCGTCCAAGGTACTTGTGGTCGCTCCGCAGTCATACACTGGCGCCAAGAACTCCTCCATTTTTTTGTCAGGCAAACCATATACGTTGGTAGATATCCTTTTGCCTAGCACCCGATTCAATAGTGGCTTCTTTCCTCCGGTGGTGGGTACGAAATGTAGCCATCAACGATTTTTTTGCCTTCAACTCAATAATAGATGTATTTCCCCCAGTCATAATGGGGACCATATTCAAATTTTATTATTTTATTTCTGCGTCTGTAAGAGGTATGAAATAAATATTGTAGTACTAATGGTGCTAATACATAGTTATATATTACCACAATTCTCAGTAATTAAATAAATATAGCTACATAAGTCTCTAATTTAACTCATTTTTTCCCGCCGTACGGCTGAAAACCCTTCAAAACAGCAGGTTTTTTTGCGATTCTGTCAAAATTACTTCGTTGAGTAATAGATAAGTTCTTGTAAACAGTTGAGAAAACATGCAAACTATACACCGTTAGTTTTTTTTACGAAATCTAAGTGCTAGAAGTTCCTAATTTTTTTAAATATTCTCCCTCTGGAGTGCACAGCCGTAATCTATCCCGCGTAAAACAGCTCGTATTTCCTGGCAAATTGCTCAAAAAGTAGTTCGGCAAGGGGTTGATATCTTGATATCATTAAAAATATGAGAGTTGTTTCTTTAAAATGGGGCCAAATTCATCTAATTCTGGGTGAAGTGAATTTTCGCTCAAACTACCTTAATAAAAGTGATTCTGATTTCCCTTCTGCTTTGTTTATCCACGCATGCTTTTATTTAAAAAATGTGCTATGCAGGTTAATATGGCTGGTTAACTGCTGTTGGCTAATGGCACTGTTAGTATAAATTATGTGCTGCTTTAGCTCTCTGTTAGATAGATTGTTGTTGGGGGGGGCCTTCGTCAGGAGCCCGGGCACTTAGACCTTTCTTGGTCCATTGTGCCAACCCCATGCCTGTCTGCCACTTGCAGACAGGGGACAAGAGCACCTCGGTAGAGGTATGGAGGATTGGCCTCCCCCTGCCTCACCCCAGTACCAGATATGGAGGATGTCCTCCCTCCAACCGGCCCGGTTTGGCCTGGCCTCTCAGGCCTGCCGGTATAGGTATGGAGGGAGTATCATCTCTCCATCCATGCCTGGTTGAGGTATGGAGGAGGGTCACCCATCCAACCACTGTCCGGGCCCAACGTTGTTTAACTTCGGTGTTCTGATGGGAACCGGTGTTTCAACGTGGCTAGGCCCTTGCCCTAGCTCTCTGTTAACTTTGATGAAGTTAAACGCGGAAAAATTACCTGGCTGGTTCATTTCCCATAGAATTTTAAATTTTTAATGACAAATCATGGTTTGGCATGCACATAAGAGCATTACCTTTATTCGTTTTATCATAGTACTAACTAAGTATACCTGCCACTGATAAATTAATCTCTTCCCATTGTACATTTGTCGTACTTACTAGTCAATTACTTTTCATTGGACCAGAAGACTAGATGAAGAATAAATGCCATTGACTATTTTCTCTGTGGTAGTTGTTGACCCCCGCCACTACTCAATTTGGCCTCCCACGTGTTTCCCTGGAGTTAGTCCGCGTTATCTTTGCACAAAAGTTGCGGCGCTCGTTTCTCTGACGAACAGCGGCGGGCACTTATGAAATGGTCGACGGACGACATTGTGCCCACAGGGTTGGGAACCCATGCAGTATATTTTAAATCAGTTCTTGTTACTTAACCTTATATCCGCGGCTATTTAACACGTTCAACGCGGCATATATTTTGCAAACTCTTGCCGGTGACTGAATTTCTTTTTCGCTAATTCTTATGTAAAACACGAAGTTAATATGAGATACGTTAATATTTTTCGTTTTTTTTTTTCAAAATATTGTGCAAAAAAGGATTTTGTGAAGGACTTCATTTGACGTCCGCCGCCATCGGATAGAACTTTAAAATTATTTTTCGGGTTGCGTTGCAGCCCCTTGAAACTGCAAGCATTTAATTTTTTTCTCGTCAAGGTTTTATAACTATTTTCTTTAAATTTTAAGGAATAATCCTTGTTATTTCTTGGGGAATATACCTATAAAATCCTGCTACATTTTGGTGAAATTTAACAACGTTCCTGCGGTCGACTCTGTCGCATTCTTCCAGTCTTGGGCACTGCTTATCGTCCTCAGTTTCGTTCATTGTGCTTATCTCTAATGCCATCGTGCATTGACGAACATATTCTAGCATTTTGTCAGTTCACTAATGATAAAACCTTGTTCCGATCAACTTCCATTTGCGTTTGCATCGTAGATAACTGATCAAATCAATGCATTCTGAATATCTTGGATATACTCTCCGTACCACACTTTCATTCCAGCACTAAAACTAGTTTTCTACATCGAAGACAGGCATCTGCCGCCTGCCCTATAATTATCAACAGTACCACATATCTTCAGTTTCATTCTTCTTAGAATTTTACAGTAGATATAGAGTCTACATGGAAATACGCACATGTGCATAAAATTTACGATCAATACTCAATAGCAAATATTTTATGGAGTTACTGATTTTACTCGAGTCAAAGAAAATTTAGCCAATTTTCATGTATTTTTTAATCAGATCACTGACTCCTCATCATACAGAAATACAGGGCCCATAAAATGCCCACTTTAAAAATTACATTTGATAATCTTCTTAGAGGCCCAAGAGAGCAGGTAAAAATTTTTTTGAATAATGTATGATGCCCGTAGCGAAGTTGGTGCCGGCATCGATGAATCCAGGTAATAAGCCGTTATCAGTTGGTGGTTTCCTGGTACGGCGCTGTACTTCTAGAAGCTCCTTGAGCAAAACTGGATCCAAGGTAGGCTGTGACTTCTTATCAATGCGGTGTTCCAGGTGTTTCATCTTATCTAAGATGGAGGTGAATATGACATCATCGGAGAGGTGTTTTATATTCTTTTCTTTGGGATTGGATTCCCTCTTGGTTCTTACCGAACCTAAATCGGGTCCATTGCATTTTACAATCTGGGGTCCCTCCGTTACCTCGGGTTCAGGAGCTTCTTTCTTAATCTTAATCAGTCCACCATCTGTTAGAGAATGGAAAAATATTCATTTTACAACAAGGAGGTATTCAGACCTAGGGGAAAGCCCATTGCTCTCCAAGGCCATGACTTTACCCCAATATAGGTGAATAGAATTAAAAAGGTTTCAGCAAGAAAGTGTCAAATTAATTAAACGAATTAAGTTGGAGACTACTTTATACACAATATAAAATAAACTGTCCCTGAGTACACATTTAACGCATTTGTGTATCTTATCACTTCCAAATCTTACTAGATACCATTTTCAACGTAAGCACTTACCAACAGTTCTTAGATAAGCTCCCAGGATAGCGAGCCCCAGAAGGAAAAGTTGGCCGTTGATGGCAAGCATGTCGGATCTCACGGCGTCACCCTTGCATGAAGAGCTAAGAAGACAGAGTGAGGACTGCCGCCGGTTTAGTGGGTCTTATATAATCAAGAGAATCCTAGGTCCCACATTACTCCGGAACAACATCCCGCACTCGTAACATAATGTCACCAATGAGTTCCAGGAATCATTGCTTGCATTATGTACACACGTGCACGAGGAGTTACTGTTACTCATCTGTGAAAAACACTCCGATTAAGCTTCCTGACCCGAAGTAGACTTTATGATACAACTTCCTTCAGAACGTGTATGTTATAAACGCGTGTTATGAGCAACTAAGGATGTGTGTGAGCAACTAAGGATAAGCCAATTTGCGTCGCAAGAGTGATTTTTATACATCCGCAGCAATCACCGGAAGTTAATGGGAATTGTATTCCTGAAATAGATGAGGATGTTTTGAATCCCATTCCCAGATATTTTAAGATTGTTCATCGAGTTCTTAAATATATTATACTTCTTTCACGCACGTGATCTATTTTTCACAGAAATATTATTGCGTTGGTTCTAACGCATAAGATAGGAATCGGTATGTAGAAATGTCAGTATATAGGTCCGGAATTCCGTTTTAATGGCACGCATTCTATTAGTGGTTGACCAATTTATGTACCTACAGTTTTTTTAGGAGAAGGAGATTTAGAGCTAAAACTAATTGGCCAATTCCTGTAAACCATGAGGCGAAAATTGCCCACCCCAGACTCAATAATTAAGAAGAAATTTGAAGTATAAATGAACTTTTTACAAAGGTAAAACATGGAAAACTATTCAAAAGTTAATTATACGTATTTGAATGTTATAAATAAGTAAAGATGAAAGATAAATTTAAGTTCTCCAAGTTTAGTAAGAAGCCATAAGTTTTCGCGTCAGCCCAATTTTCTTTGAAGAGATTAAGGGTCGTGTTAATAGTCGTTTCCCTTAGAGTCCCCTAGGAGCTCACTTCCCAAGAGGCTCCTAGGGGAATCTTCAACATCAGTATTAATAAACGTCCCCTTGCAGTCTCCTGGTCAGGGGACCCCCAGCCGATAGACGTGGCAACGCTCTATGGTGGCAACTATGTGACGCAAAAGCAAGAGATTTGTTTTTCGTCAGTCACTTGTTTATATGCAAAGCACTTAAGATGGCGGCGCGAAGTGCCTCGTTTTCAACGGTGGAGAAGAAAATCCTGTGTGATTTGGTGGAAAAGCACAAATATACCTTAGAAAATAAGAAAACGGACAGCGTGCAATGTGAGGCGAAGAAGAAGGCGTGGCTAGCTGTACGTAGTGAGTACAACAGCCACCGCGATGGAGTTAGCAGAGACGAGAAACAACTTAAAAGGTAAATATAAAGGCTTTGCAAGTGAAGGTAAGGAGATTGGTGTTTCTGCTTTTTTCCTCTTGCATTATTTGCTTAAGTATTCTGGCTGAGGAAAATAGTTTCTGCACTCGATACATGACTTTTTACCGGCTAGGTGCGTCGTTGTACCTAAGTGCTCGGCACCAGTACGGGCACATCCTTGTAGGTGGTCGTTCATTAGACGCCAAAGGGCTCTGTATCCATGACGCCTGAATGCGTGGCCTGGCTCGACCCAGCATGACTGAGGCGGTACGTGAAAACATCGGCCGCGGTGGGTGTTCATTGAGGGAGGGGTCAATTGCCGTGGTGATGGCGGATGGACTAACAGCGGAGAGATGGGGTGGATCCCCAGAGGGTCAGCTTCGTTATCCCTTCTCTTGAGGAGGGAATTTTTCAAAGAGTTGTTGCTCTTATTATCAACAGAAACAAACCATCAATATCTCAAACCTTTCTCGATTCTCCTATTCTTTCAATATCTAAATCACTGAGTTTAATAATAAAAATTTAATAAAGTAGACTGAGGAAGAATAAGCGTATGGAAGTGGCCCTGGTAATTCATGGATTGTTAAGGGAGGTTATTTTAAGATTTTTTCTGAAAGAGACTCAGTTTTTACCATAAGGAAGATGAGTGAGCTGTTCATCGAAACATCAGCTATGAAATGTCTAGTCTTGACCTGAGGAGACTTTATCCAAACTTGAACTTTCATTTAACATATAGGTAATGTCAAGACTACGTCATATTACACTTTATAGTAACCAAACATTATAAAACTGGGTCTCAGTGCATTATATTCAGTAATAATCATGCAAAGTGCTCAAAGAAATTTGTTCAGGAAGTTCAATTCTGTTTTTGTATTTGGCGCTCATCACAATGCATGATCGGTGGAGACTAGCTTGAATCAAGCAAGCTAGTCTCCACCGGTCAAACTTTCTGCAACCATAACATGTGTAGCTTGAACCAAGCTTGATTTTTCCAAGCTTGATTCAAGCATAAATTTCAGCTTGAATTGAGCTTGACTTTTCCCTCGTCAGCAAGTCTGAGTTAAGTTTTTCAGATTTAATGCAAGAAATGACTTATTTCATGTTAGTACAACGTGTTATCCACTCAACTTTTTGACAAAGGCTACATTGTGAAAATGAACAAAAAAGGTGCATGAAGCAAAATAACCAAAACCCAATTTCTTGAGACCAATTGAGTATTTCTCTTTAACGACTTTAATTTACATCTACATCTACAAAATACCCTGCAAGCCACCTCAGGGGTGTGTGGCAGGGGGTGAGTAATCACCAACATGCATTACACTATACCCTAGAGTTAGTGTAACTACGACTAATTATGCATTAGCATAAATCGCTAATGCTTGTCATGAGGCGAAGCCTCACAAGCATGCAACACTACACTACAGATGTCATCAAAATGGAGAGTGACCGTCAATATACATGCATTCTACAACTACACAGATGGACAGGGACTCAAGACCCATGTAGAAAACATGCTAGGCGTGCTGTTAGTATGTACTAGGTAACAGATAAGGATTCAAGTATTAGGAGTACTACCACTACTAATAGCTACACTACCTAACGACAAACCTAGATAAAAGTCTCATTTGCAGCTGTTATGGTCCCTTATCGTTCGTGGGAAGAATGACATCTTAAATCTGTCCGTTCTGCAGTCTAGCTCCCTAATTTTACTCTCATGATCTAATCTACCGTAGTATGTCGGATTTCGCAAAATATTATCAACGTCGTCAGAGAATAGACCGGTTTGGAACTTGCATAATATCTACATCTACAAAATACCCTGCAAGCCACCTCAGGGGTGTGTGGCAGGGGGTGAGTAATCACCAACATGCATTACACTATACCCTAAAGTTAGTGTAACTACGACTAATTATGCATTACCATAAATCGCTAATGTTTGTCATGAGGTGAAGCCTCACAAGCATGCAACACTACACTACATATGTCATCAAAATGGAGAGTGATCGTCAATATACATGCATTCTACAACTACACAGATGGACAGGGACTCAAGACCCATGTAGAAAACATGCTAGGCGTGCTGTTAGTATGTACTAGGTCACAGATAAGGATTCAAGTATTAGGAGTACTACTACTACTAAAAGCTACACTACCTAACGACAAACCTAGATAAAAGTCTCATGGCAGCTATTATGGTCCCTTATCGTTCGTGGGAAAAATGACATCTTAAATCTATCCGTTCTGCAGTCTAGTTCCCTAATTTTACTCTCATGAGCTGATCTACCGTAGTATGTCGGATTTCGTAAAATATTATCAACGTCGTCAGAGAATAGACCGGTTTGGAACTTACATAATAGATTTAGTCTGAATTTTAATCGACGGTCTGAAAGCTTTTCCCATCCCAGTTGCTGCAATAGATTGAGTCTAAATTGTAATCGACGCGACGGTCTGAAAGCTTTTCCCATCCTAGTTGCTGCAAAAGGTCAGTAACACTAACAAGATTGTCATAAGGGCCTTTAACATATCATGCCGATCCTCGCTGCACGCGTTTTAACTCAGTTTCCAAGCCTATCTCATAAGGATCCCAAATACTGGTGGCATATTCTATGTGGGGTCTAAGGAGGGAGAAGTAGCTGATTTCCCTAACTTTATCGTCGCACTTGCCAAGTACTCTTTTAACAAATCCCAATTTACGATTAGCTTGACCGGTAATTTCTCGAATATGATTACTCCACGAATATGTTCACTCCACATGTTGTGCAGTGAATTTTAAAATTTCTCACACAATTTTAACGCGGTGTGCCCAAGGAAAGCACTACTATTTTTTATTGGCAGTGAAAGGCTGTATGTGAAATGGGAATGCAAATCATCCAAGCTCCCTTAGTGGAAGAATTAGGAAAGTTAAATCAAGTCTAGGGATACATTAAGTAATAAAAATGAACGCATGAAAATATATTGAAAGCAGGGATGTGACCCGAAAAGGCACTTTTCGTTTCGTGCCGTACCTGGGAGGCACCCGAACTCGGAGTCCGAGCCTCGGCGTCGAAAGAGACGTGAAAGAGACCCAACCCTTCACCACGGGTGCACCAACTGATCAGTCACACTATAGTTTATATTTTCTAGAGGTTAATCATAAATAGCAAAATTATGTTCTTCTTTGTGTTGCACTAGTCACGCTGATGAAAATGGTTTTTTTCATAGCAGTCAAACGATAGAGATTAACCATTTTACGCGCTTTAGTAATTTAATGTACATTAAACTGGCTTGGTTTACTAATGCACGTAAAATGGTTAATATCTATCGTATAACTGTGTTTAAAAAACCATTTTCATCAACGTGAATAGTACAACACAAAGATGAACATAATTTTGCGATTTATGTTTAACTTTAACAAGTTATAAACTATAGTGTGACTGGTCAGTTAGTGCTATAAACCACCCGCGGTGAAGGGTTCGGTCTCCTTCAAAGCCGAGGATTGGACTCCGAGTTAGGGTGCCTCCCAGGTACGGCACGAAACGTAAAGTGCCTTTTCGGGTCACATCCCTGATTTGAAAGGCGCATTTATTGAGATAAATTATGGCTTCTCCAAACAAATCTTTGACCATGTCAAACCAGGGTAGCGTAATGATTGCTGCTACTTTATGAAAAATGAAGACAAGAAGAGTCAATTCACAAACAGAATACAAGTAATTCGATATGTACAATCAAGAACTATTCCATACATCGGTGCAATTCTGTGTTTCAATTGCTGCAGCCAGAGACTTACACTCCCGTTTATGGTGTCTTCAGTGCTTTCCTTCAAGAGTATTCTAACAGCCACTGTAATAGCAAAATATCATCATTAATTTAATGTATTTTAATAGAAATCTCATAAACACTGCACTTGATAATGACAAGAAACACAATGAACCAACACACAATGGAGTTATTCAGGGGGCCTTGGAGGGTGAGAAAGTGACCGCCGCTGAAGCATTTGGGGTGTTCCTTCTACCCTTCGAGTCCCTACTCAGACAGGGGCGGATTCGAGTCCCTACTCAGACAAGGTCGTTGTTTTGGGGGGGGGGGGGGGGGGAGGGGGGGGGGCGGTTCACTACTTTTCGCGGCACCTGTGTGGTATGCAATACCTACCTCTCGACGAAACGGGGGTCCGGGCGGACCTCCCTCGGAAAGTTAAAAGAAATGAAGCGCTTGGAACGTAGTTTTGGTGTGGCTATATTACATAGCAGAAATGATAAATTATTGAGTAAAGCTCTCTAATCACATTTGAAAAACGTTTACAGACGATGTAAAGAATGCCATTCTTGTGAAGATGCAGGTCTCCCGGGTTTTACACCACATTCCAATTATATTTAAAAATTGTACAATGAGCTGGTGAAATAAAAACTTCCATTGGAGAACCACCTTAATGATCACCATCTTTTCTATTTTCCCGGGAATCACGGAGGGGGCGGCCGCCCCCCCCCCCCTTAATCCGCCCCTGTACTCAGACCCTTCCCTCGACCCTCGAGCCCTTTAGCGGCCATTCTCTCTGCATGTATCCCCCATCACTAATTGTATGTGCAGTGGATTTTATAAATAAATATTCGCTGGCTATACAAAAATATCAACCCTTTAAATGAACTCCTTGTGTTTTGCAGTGTGTTTTCAAATTTCAAGCGAAATTCT
The DNA here is from genome assembly GCA_963573305.1 of Pyrrhosoma nymphula. NCBI lineage: Eukaryota > Metazoa > Arthropoda > Insecta > Odonata > Coenagrionidae > Pyrrhosoma > Pyrrhosoma nymphula. The sequence continues at coordinate 121,858,304 of OY754334.1, forward strand.
AGCACTTATATTAACGGAGTTGTCTTCTGCTTCCTTTTAAAGATTACTTTCCGATTAATATCCTAAAATCGTTAATATAGCAGCTAGGAATTCATGTAAAATTTTAAAATGATCGAGTAAACACGAAGAATTCATGTTAGACATCAATTCTCTCACGTTTGCAATAAACGGTTGTTTAAAAAAACCACTGCACATACAAAAAATGACCGCAACCCCGCAATGTAAAATTAATTAGAAACCCCATTAAAATAAACGATAGTTTAGAGTTCTAGACCAAATTAGGCGAAAGTTGAAAAATTGGTAACTTTTCTGCCACCAGTAAATTCGCTTAACAGCATCGGTCACCTGCGCCCACTCCCATTGCCAAAAGATTGTGAGGAAATAGTTTTCTCCGTGGATTAAACCGTGTTTACGCGATGCATGTAGTCGCGCAAGTAGATGCGTGAACACATATTTACCATCAAAATCGTATAAACACGACTAAAGGCCGTTTTACACGGGGCACGAAATTGCGTATCTTCAAACTGCATTTTTTTCTCAATCGGGCGAGCAATCATTTTCGAATTAGAGCAGGGGCTATTTTTGCTATCTCGCGTTCATGCATTCGCGCTTGCTTTCTTGCAATTCACGGCTTTACACGGTGCAATTTGAAATGCACGTTCGTACGTCCATCAGATTGTACAATTACGTGCCCCGTGTAAAACGGGTTTAATTGCTTGAAGACATGTCCAGAAAATAGCCTCAAGTCTATTTCTGAGCATTCGTTAACGCTTCTGTCCAACAACATACTTTCGCAGGCATATGCATCGTGTAATACGACTTTAGAATCCCTCTTTGTTTTTAATTTCCCGTTTCAATCTAACCAGTAATTCATGGCCATTCAAATTCCGCTAAATCTACATTCATCATATGATTGAACTAATAAAATACTTGAAGGCGCACTCAGGATTTTCGGTAAAGCTATAGCAGTAAATGTGATAATTAATTGCTATCCGTCGATACATCGGGAGTGATTGAGGAGGAAGCGTTGGAGGAAGATTCTTTTCCAACCTTGGTTGCCTTTTTGAACACATCTACAATCTATCAAATTCTATAAATATTTTAGCCTGCTCCTTTAACTTTTGGCCTGAAATACTGAGCCCTTCACTTCGACGCAGTCAAAACCACTGCATAAGTCCGCGATCTAAAACGGCACTAGACCCTTCTTTCATGGTTTTTCTTATCGCCATCCCTTTCTTAGTGTCGATTTCATAGAAATATTTGAGGATCTTCTCTTTCTGCTTCTTATTGTCATAGATTGTCAAAGGGTCAACGGAGTACATATCACACGCACAGGCGCTTCACTGATGTACCGAAAACAAGTTTTTTCAACACTTCCGCTTTTTCTGCGATAGTTAATGCTCTGTGCTTTCGCTTCACCCCCTTGCTGCTTCTATTACTGCTTACGTTCGACATAATTACGGATAAAACTATGCAGATGACAGATAGTTTTTATTTCGAGTTGCCACTAAAACATGCGCGCGCCATAAGACCGGTACTCTCCATCTCCGAGAAGCCAATCTCGGCAACGACGCAATGTGTCTTCAATTTGTTGAATAAAGACCTTAGTTACACACAACAATTAATATAGGCAACATTGTATGCAAAACTCTTCCAATACTCGGCCTTTAATGGGAGAATTTTTGTTAAGAGTTGGTTACAGTTTCAGTAAATGCGAAGCAATGATTCGGCAAAAAAGTTTCTGTTTTCCACGAAGCACTCCTTAAAAATATTGCCGAATTATGGGTGTTCCTAGATTAGGGATTTCCAAATTAGGGGTGCTCAACTGTACCACGAAACATTTCCACAAATTTAAATGATGTTATTGAAATTATAATCTTACCATGGTAACTTTGCAAAAATTACTGCGGTCATTTTCAGAGTAACATAATATTCCTTTACAAATTGATGAATAATATGATTGATTCTTCAGATCTATTAAGTTCCATAAACATCAGAGTCCCACAACATAACACAAGGTTCGACTCACTTTTTGATATCAGATACTATGCAAAAAATTATGTCTACTACTCACCTACTAGTCAGGTTTTGAGAGATGCCAATAGCTGTGACAATATTGATCTATTTAATATCTCATTATCCTCTCTAAAATATTTGTTGTCAAAACTACCAGAAGATTATCCATAATATCATGAAGTTATTAATATCTGGTGAAGTCATGTGAATTTGTCTAGGTAAATTGTGAGACATTGAATTTCTAGTAAAGTCACCTGTTTATTTATGTCTATGGAAACTGAGAAACATGTCAATTTAAACGATTTCATTATTGAAACCGTTGTATCCGACATATTATAAAGTAAATTTTAATTTCCCTTATTCCTACATATATTTTCAGATGTCCATTCTTGTGTAAAACTTTTATTTATATTTATGTATTGTAAATGGGCTACTGCCTATTATAAAATTATTATTATTGTCTCTAAGAAGGAAAACATTAGAACTACTAATATTATATTTTCTGCTAAACTATAAGGTAAAATGTTCTGAATTGTTATCCATAATTAACATAAAAGCACCCTCCTTGCTAAATAGGTGTCAAAAGATATTCCATATCCCATAGGTTAATTTTTTAACTATTTACACTTCTTACCAATGTACAGGATTTCAGGGATCACAATAATTATTGCCTTGATGTAGACATTTTTCACTCTTTGATTTGTTAAAAGGTATCTCCATACAATCGATAGAGTGACTTAATTTTTGAATGTATTACTTATGCCATGTGCCATATTGACTTAAGGTAATTTGAGCAAAAAATCACTTCACCTAGAATTTGATGAACTTGGCCTCATTTTAAAGATACAACTCCCATCTTTCCAATGTTTTCAAAATATATCAACCCCTTGCCGAACTACTTTTCGAGCAATTTGCCTGAAAACATAAGCTGCTTTACATTGGATAGATTACGGCTATGCGCTCCACAGGGAGAATAGAATTAAAAAATTAGGAAATTCTAGCACCTATATTTCGTCAAAAAACTAATGATGTGTAGATTGCATGTTTTCTCAACTATCTATAAAAAAATAATCTATTACTCACCACAGTAATATTTACAGAATTGCAAAAAAACCTGCTGTTTTGAAGGATTTACAGCCATGCGGAGGGAAAAAAATGAGTCAAGTAAGAAACTTATGTAGCTTTATTTATTTAATTACTGAGTATTTTGGTCATATAAAAATATATCTCTACGCCATTAATACTACAATATTTATTTCATACTCCTTACAGATGCTGAAATCGAAAAAATAAAATTTGGATATGGTCTCCACCATGACTAGGGAACTATCTCGCTCAAACCACCTTAATTAGTGAAATATTTAATTATGTATTAGATTTTTACTTTTTTATTCCAAATGTCTGTATAAATCTACTTTGATTCTGTATTTGTAAAAAGGACTACTGTCCGTAAATAAATAATAATAATAATTATTATTACCTAGTTATTACATATTATTAAAAGTTGTCCCTAAAAAAAAGTATCATAAGATTTTTTTGAGAAGATTGAGTGGGCAAGGGTGCCAGAAGGCAACATTTTGGAGGTTAAAAAATTTCCTTGAGCTGCCCAAGCTGATAACATATAACTTGTAATAACAATAGATGCAGTCAAATGAGTAGTCAAATCTGAAGGTTTTACCATATGGTGATTATAAAAAAAAGCTATGAATAATTATTTTCACCATCGTGAGTAGAATGATAGCATGAAGAACTGCTTTTTGGACTTAGCTAGTGGAATTTACCTAGTAAAGTTTGTGTAAAGTGACCCCAACTTTTTCCCCATTAATTTGGTCTAATTAAATGAAACTACAAAGACATTTTATCTATAGTATTAAATGTTCATTTGAATGCAACTGACTGAAGAAGGAAAGCAAACATATCAGTAGCATTGAAAGGGTTAGTTATTAAAAAAATATATCGCATATCTTGGGAGTGTCTTATAAGCAGGAGCTATGATAATTTATAAATCATATCCAATCCTCTAGGAGCAGCATTATATGGAGACTTTCTCTAATACAAATATATTTACCAAAACATTTCCGGATATTTTGATGGCAAGGGTTATACTATCAAGTATGGATGAAGAGTCGACCATTTTAATATTTGAACCTGGGTTCATACAATTAGAACAATCATAAAAATAAAATTGGTAGTTATGGAAGGGTTAGTTATTTTCGAAAAAATGTATTGCCAAACTTGGTCTTATAACCAAGAACTATGAAGTTCCAGACTACGTCCGTGCCAAAATTCCGGGATATGATGTTGAAATAGAAGAACTTAAGGAAAGCAAGCAAGCAAGTAACTTATGCGTCCTTCCGTATGTCAGTGGACATTAAACTAAAAGAAATGTTATCAAACCCTGATTTTTGGCCCACTGATATATTTGTAAGGCCGTATTTTTTTCGGAAAATATCGGTGAACCAATCAAAAGATAATCAATCAACCAATTTTTCATGTTTTTGATTTCACGATTTGTGGCAATCTGTTTCACGGAAAATAGGAATAGATTGGCGTGATAGGAGACTCATCCTAAACTTATATATGGGGCAGAGGGCTCAGGTAAGGGTAGCGGACGGTGAATCAGGGTGGGCAGTTATAGGTCGCGGGGTACGGCAAGGGTGCCCGTTATCGCCTCTACTTTTTAACATCTATGCTGAGGAAATGGTAAGAGAGGCATTGGATGAGCTAGATGTGGGAATGAAAGTAGGAGGCCAGTGGATAAAGTCGGTTAGATTCGCAGACGACCAGGCGTTAGTCAGTCGGTCATCGAAAGGACTGCAAACTTTAGTAGATGCACTGGAAAAGCAGTGTGAGAAATACGGAATGAAGATAAATAATAGGAAAACAAAAGTAATGAGATTCTGTAGGACAAAGAAAGCTAAGCTGGTGATAAGAGTAGGAAGTCACAAACTGGAGCAAGTAGAACAATTTAATTACTTGGGTAGTACGCTAGAAGAAAGAGGACATATTAGCAAAGACATTAGGAAGAGAATAGCGCTAGCGAAGGAAACGTTCAATAATAGAAGGGAGCTGATGACGGGGACCTTATGTAAGGATGTAAAAAAGAGGCTAGTGAAGAGCTTGATATGGAGTGTGGCGTTGTATGGGGCAGAAACGTGGACCTTGAGAAAGGAAGACGAAAATAGGCTGAAGGATTTCGAGATGTGGGTGTGGAGGAGGAGGGAGAAGGTGCGTTGGACGGAAAGGAAGACAAATGAGGAAGTGCTTGACATGGTGGGCGAGGAGAGGAAACCTATAGATGAGTAAATACCACTGTTTCAGGCTGGATATGGTGGAAGTTCTCGATATTCATAATGAATAAAGACACTTGGTAATCTTCCACAGATTTATTTATTTGACACGACGCGTTTCACCACACTGTGGCATAATCATGTTCAGGGTTCTTCGCTTCGCACCCTTTATCAATCCTAAAGCGAAGAACCCTGCACATGATTATGCCACAGTGTGGTGAAACGCGTCGTGTCAAATAAATAAATCTGTGGAAGATTACCAAGTGTCTTTATTCATTATGACTATAGATGAGATTAGGGGAAGACAGGTTAGGTGGCTGGTTTTTTTGTTATATTTATGATCCCTTCATGTTTTTTTGTAAATTATTGATTAATTTTATCTTTTTTATTTACGGGTTCATTGTTATTTTTATTATTTGGTCATTTAAATTTTTCTATTAGAATTTGGTAATGAGGGACGATGGTTTGCTGAAGGCCGTGATAGAGGGTAGGATGTTGGGTAAGCGGGGAAGGGGAAGGAAGGAATAGGTTTTATGGACGGGATGAAGAAAGGTAGGACTTATTCTGAGATGAAGAAAGAAATACTAGGGGTAGAAAGAGCACGGCACGTGTAAGAGTTCGTTGGATGTTCTCTGACTTTCATCACAACCTACCTCTAACCGGTAGATTACTGTAATGTATGTAAGTAATAAACTCGTGGGTCTTGAAGCTCTGGCCACTCGTGAAAATCCTGACCTCATTTGTATCTGTGAGCATTGGTTAAAAGATGTAACTGTAACAATACCAGGTTACGTAATTGGTGACGCATTTTGCCGTCATAATCATCAGCATGGTGGCATATTTGTGTTAAGAATTGTCTAGTTTTAATACCATTTCGCGTGACATAAAGCACCTCACTGACGTTCGAATGTTCGGAACTAAGGTTCACGATGGCTGACCATGTTTTTATTTTTCTGGTCATATATATGTCTCTCTTGGCTAATTTCGTGTAATTTCTTGAGAAACTCGAATGTTTGTTGTATACGATAACAAATCACTCATCTAGACCATCAATTATCCTTACCGGTGACCTTAATTGCAACCTGTTGGTTGATGGAAGTGATCAGAGACAGCTTGTGCAAATATTTGACTCCAACAATATCTACATCTACATCTACAAAATACCCTGCAAGCCACCTCAGGGGTGTGTGGCAGGGGGTGAGTATTCACCAACATGCATTACACTCTACCCTAAAGTTAGTGTAACTACGACTAATTATGCATTAGCTTAAATCGCTAATGCTTGTCATGAGGCGAAGCCTCACAAGCATGCAACACTACACTACAGATGTCATCAAAATGGAGAGTGACCTCAATATACATGCATTCTACAACTACACAGATGGACAGGTACTCAAGACCCATGTAGAAAACATGCTAGGCGTGCTGTTAGTATGTACTAGGTAACAGATAAGGATTCAAGCATTAGGAGTACTACCACTACTAAGAGCTACACTACGTAACGACAAACCTAGATAAAAGTCTCATGGCAGCTATTATGGTCCCTTATCGTTCGTGGGAAAAATGACATTTGAAATCTGTCCGTTCTGCAGTCTAATTCCCTAATTTTACTCTCATGATCTGATCTACCGTAGTATGTCGGATTTCGTAAAATATTGCCAACGTCGTCAGAGAATAGACCATTTTGGAACTTACATAATAGATTTAGTCTAAATTTTCATCGACGGTCTGAAAGCTTTTCCCATCCCAGTTGCTGCAAAAGGTCAGTAACACTAACGAGATTATCATAACGGCCTTTAACATATCTTGCCGATCTTCGCTGCACGCGTTCTAACTCAGTTTCCAAGCCTATCTCATAAGGATCCCAAATACTGGCGGCATATTCTAAGTGGGGTCTAACGAGGGAGAAGTAGCTGATTTCCCTAACTTTATCGTCGCACTTGCCAAGTACTCTTTTAACAAATCCCAATTTACGATTAGCTTGACCGGTAATTTCTCGAATATGTTTACTCCACGATAGATCATTAGTCAGTTTAACTCCGAGGTACTTAACCGATTCTACGGTGTCTAGTTTTATGTTGTTAATGCAATAGCTGTTACAAGGAGCGTTTTTCCGTTTCCAAAAATTTACAACAACGCATTTTTTCAGGTTTAATTCTAGCTGCCACGCATCGCACCACTCTTGTATTGCCTCGAGGTCCTTAGTTAGCGCTTCCTTGTCATTAAAGCTACGAATTTCCCTATACATCACTGCGTCGTCAGCAAATAATCTAAGCTTACTGTCAACTTTGTCACCGATGTCGTTTATGTTATGAAACCATTAGTTAGCTCTCCCACAAGGATAACGGCTAATAGTAAAACTCTTTTAGACAATATCTTCACTGATTACCCTGAAAGCAGAATTCATACAAAAGTGTTTGATACTGTAATGTCTGATCATTCAGCAGTAATGTCTACTTTTTGTCTAGGCACAAGTGTTACACCATCCAACACCTTCAAATATCAGAGGTTCTTCATTGAATCTAACGTCAATTATTTTCGTGTGTTGCTAAACCAACACAACTGGTTGGGGATGTTTCAGTCTGCCAATCTTAATGAGAACTTCAATGTTTTTTATAGTTATTTCATCCATTTCTTAAACCTTGCTTTTCCATACGAACCAGTGAAGATCAGGGGCCCGTTTCTCAAAGCTACAAGTCCACAATTTACAAGTTAGATCTTACAAGTGTGACTTGTGTGTTACAAGTATGTGTTACAAGTGTGTTACAAGTGTGACAAACCCAAAAGTTTTCAAACGAAGACGGAGGACTTGTGAATTCTCTACAATTGTAACTAATATTTTATAAGTGAAATTGGCGGTCGTCATCCTGTCCGTATTTAGCTATTTTTTAAGCTTTAAATATATTTCGAGAGTTTGTCCAGCAATCTACTATTACCTAGAGTCACTGCAATGTTGCTCGGTGTATATAAATACGTGAATACATGATAAATGGTATTTAGGGTGTACAATTTACCTTAAAATATCCCAAGCGAGGACGAATCATCGGCAATACTTGAACATAATAAGGAAAAATCGGTTATTCCAACGTATGATTTGCAATTTTATCTTGTAATGAATGTAATTTATAATTCTTGAACGCCAAGATATATTGTTGTGCTGTGTTTATCTTTCAAACCACTTTCGTAAGTACGACATATAACAATATTGTACGGCAAGGAGGGGATACGTACGATTGGAATCGGTTATTCCAACGTATGATTTGCAATTTTATCTTGTAATGAATGTAATTTATAATTATTGAACGCCAAGTTATATTTTTGTCCTGTGTCTATCTTTCAAACCACTTTCGTAAGTAATAATGATAATAATAATAATAATATTTATTGATTCCTGGACATGTGAATGTACATGTATAGAATAGGTCAGAAAACAGTGCAGGATGAAAAAATTATAATAATAATAAAATACATACATTTACACAATACCTATTTACAGGAATGAAAAAATATAACAATAATACATAGAGCAGCAGCATTGTCACAAAGCTAATATATTATTTACAATTAGATACGGATAAGAATTCATCGGTCGAATAGCAAGTATGCTGGGATAAAAAATTATAAAGTTTTCACTTAAATAATGGGAATTTACCAATTTCCCTTAAATCCCTAGGTAGGGTATTCATAAATTTAACACCTGCATAACTCGGATTCTTTGAGAACATGGCAGTGTTGTGGGTAACTACTCTTTAAGTCTTTACATCCTCGCGTGTTATAGTGGTGTATATCAGAATTAGTTTTCAGGGTGAATAGAGAATTATTTTGGAAAACAAACGTAACTGTGTGAAATATGTATAAACAAGGAAGGGTAAAAATATTAAATTTTTTAAAATATGGTTTGTAACTGGTTTTCCTCGGAATATTTCCCAATATTCTTATGGCTCCCATGTTGGCTCTTTTCTTCTTCTTCGGCTATGCGTGCCTTTAAACGCACTGTTCACCTCTGTATTTGTTGTATGTCTGTATTCCTCTTTACCTTTCCTCTTTACCTTTCCTCTTCCACTTGTGTTCGTCTCCTATATGGTGGGTGAAAAAGCTCCTGCGCACCATCTCTCGATCGCTAAAGTTGGGCATGGGGTGTGACATAAAACCCCGTCGAATTCAGCAGTTAATTGAGTAGCCTTGCTGGTGTAACTGGTAGCACACCTAACCGGCAATTGGGAGATCCAGGTTCGAATCCTGGGTAAGGTGTAATTGTTTCTGCCTGGATTCGAGAGATGATTCAGCTGCTAACTTAAAACAGGTTTTTAGTAATCTGAAAATAAATAACACTGCGACACAGAGGGTTGTACAAGACTATGAAAAAGGGTCATAATGATTTAATCAATAAAGCTAAAAAAATTTATAATATGATGATAATTAATTCCTCTAATAATCGTAATAAATCTGAATGGAACCTTGTTAAAAATGCAACTAGATCTTCTAAGTCTCCAAAATCTAGCATAGATGCTGTTTCCCATAGTAATATTTTAGTTACCAATCAGAGTGATATTGCAAACTTATTTAATGAAAATTTTCTTTTTTCAATAACTAGACTGCTCAATGGAACTAACCGACAAACAATTCCTAATGTGTGCCTGCATAATAGGCCTCACCATGCACAAAGTATTTTTCTCTATCCAGTAGATGATAAAGAAATTTTTAGCATAATCAAAAAAGTTTGCAAGAAACACTCTGCTGGACATGATGATATACCCTGTTCTGTATTAAAACAATTTGGTGACCCCCTTGTGATTAATATTTTTAAACACATGGTTAATGAATCCTTATCTTCGGGTACCTTTCCTAATAAAATAAAGACAGCTAAGGTTATCCCTTTATTTAAAGGTGGTGATCCACTAAATATGAATAGCTATAGACTAATTTCTGTTTTATCTGTTTTTTCCAAAATTCTAGAGCAGGCAATGTATAATCGCTTATTGAGTTTCTTAACTAAATGTAATATTCTTTCAGACTCTCAATTTGGCTTCACGAAGAATAAGTCGACCAAAACTGCCATAAACAAACTTATCCATGATTTAATAAGTTCAATGGACAATCAGAATCATGTAATTGGTGTTTTTTCTGACCTAAAAAAGGCTTTTGACTCTGTTGATCACACAGTACTACTTATGAAGCTTGAGTCATATGGAATTTCTGGGGTTGCCAACCAGTGGATAAGATCGTTTTTGACAGGAAGATCACAAGTGGTTAAATTATATTCTGAAGAAATGAGGTCCTTTACTACCTCAACCCCTCTGACAATAGAGAGAGGTGTCCCCCAGGGATCAATACTGGGTCCCCTGCTTTTCCTTGTTTATATTAATGATCTCCCTAATTACTTTGTTAGTGGGTCAGTATACATGTATGCTGATGATGCTACTCATGTTACCTCCTCCAGGAGTCCAAACCATGCTGTAGTGCAAAAGAATTTAGATTGCATGAGTAAGTGGTGTGAGGATAATATAGTTTTTGTTAACTGTGATAAAACAACTTTTATTCAATTCCATCCCCATCAAAAATGTATAATTGACTCCCCCCTTTTAAGAATGAATGGTTCTTGCCCGAAGGGCTCCACCCTAACAAAATTTTTAGGATTGTATGGTCATGAGTCCCTATCCTGGGAAACTCACATTGAGAAGTTATGTTCCAGAGTTGCCATAGGGTGCAAGCTCTTAAGGAAGTTATGTAGCTAGCCAGTCAGGCGACAGAATATTCACGGAGAATACGCCATTTACGAGCGGATGCTACATGTCACTACTAAATGTCATTCGGAAAGGATACAACGTTTCAAGACGGACAAAAATCTAACGTAAATTGGTTCCAGACACCCTGCCCTTCTAGATAAATCTGATCAACCAAAGAGGAGCTGAAAGGGAGTAAGGGAAGTAGAAATCATGCCAGTGATTCATAATAAGTGATAGGTATGCTTTTTGGAAGATTAGTCTTTTACTCATATAGCGTGGTAGTATTGAACTTCTCAAGACGAAAACGTTTTCAATTTGGAATTAGATTAAAACTTTCTTACTCAAGTTATCTATTTCCGCAACCAACCACTCATACGTACCAGATGGAGTTTTTCAGTAGAGGGTCGTGCATAAACTAAGTTACCGTTTCTGGTGATTTTTTTTATCCCCTCTCCCCCCTTCATTGACAACCGTAGTATTTTCCCCCGACCCCCCCTCCCCCGACATGTAACGTTGTCTCTACAAATGAAAATTTCAATTCAAAAATATTTTCTCAAGTATTAAGTGAGTTTATTTTTAGGGATAGGTTGAAATAAGGCAAACAAAGTAGCCGAACTAGATATAATAGAACTATGTATCTAATCTCAATTGGAACAAGTAATATTTATTTTTAAATTCTAAAAATCAACCATGAATCACAGCGCAAGGTGCTGTGCTCATCTACTTTCTTCTCTCCCCTTCCCACATTTCTGACTGCTGTCTTGAAAAGTATTGTCACGAGGTAGCTTATCACAAAGTGAAATACGGGAATTTTTTCTACTTATATACCTATCTATTCTCTTCACGGGGGAATTGGTCGTTGGAGAAAGGAGTTGGTCGTTGGGGAGTGTGTGGATGGGGGAGGGAGAACTATAGTAGGAGAGGGGAGGGGGTGAGTGGGTAGGGGGTGGGGCAGAGGGTAACACCACCTAAAGTAAAGGTGGCGTTTACTTAAGGTGGCGTTGGTGTTGGCGAGTCAGTGAAAAGGGGAAGGTTTAGCCGGTCCCCAGGACGGCATGCGTCGAAATCTGGTCGTGAGTAAAGTGCATATGTGAAATTACAAAGCGTTTATTTAATAATGAATTCTTTCCACCAATTAGCGCTAGAAACTACCTCGTGCAACTGTTATGGATAGTGAATCAACAGCTCCTCCCTCACGTCTCTGCGAGTTCCATGGTTTGGCATAAATGTTCATTAAATATTATAGTTCTCTTAGAATAGCACGAACTTAGAAAAGAATATGTGGTGTTAAATTTGAGACAATTGTCAAATTTAGCCCCGATCAACCGCGTTTTTTTTTCGACATATTAGAAATTAATAAATAGTCACGATAATGGATAATATCGCTACAGTCAAAAATACATTCCGCAATCCATATTCGATGATCGATCATTTAATCGACTCACCTTGAGTTCACAAGTTCCTTCCTCCGGTAGCTGATGAAAAGCGAGTGCATCATTTTTTCTTGTAGTTTCAATGTTGATTCGCAAAAAGGGTATTCCGCCAGGCTCGAAATCGTTTCTCGGGCGAATCACCTCGTACCATACGTCGGGAAAAATGAATTTTAAAATCTATGGACAAAACGCAGGTTGAAAATTCTGCCTGAACGACGAGAGCCTGAAAATAGAATCTAAGACTATGAACGCAAAATGTAGAACTTTAAAAAAATCATCTGTCTCGTCATCTATATCTACAAAAAAACCTGCAAGCCACCACAGGAGTGTGTGGCAGGGGGTGAGTATTCATCAAAATGCATTACACTAAACGCTAAAGTTAGTGTAACGACGACTAATTATGCATTAGCAAAAATCGCTAATGCTTGTCACGAGGCGAAGCCTCACAAGCATGCACTACCACAACACAGATTTTATCACAATGGAGAGGGACCGTTAATATATATGTAATTTACAACTACACAAATAGACAGAGACTCAAGACTTACGTATAAAACATGTACGGCGTGTTGTTAGTACTAGGTAACTGATAAGGATTCAAGTATTAGGGAGTACTACTACCACTAAGAGCTACACTACCTAACGACAAACTTAGATAAATGTCTCATTGGTAGCTGTTATCGTCCCTTATCTTTCGTGGGAAAAATGAAATTTTAAATCCAACCGTTCTGCAGTCTAGTTCCCTAATTTTATTCTCATGATCTCATCTACCGTAATTACCGGATTTCGTAAAATTTAATTAATCAACCGGATTTCGTAAAACATTATCAACGTCGTCAGAGAATATACCGGTTTGGAACTTACATAATAGATTGAGTCTAAATTTTAATCGACGGTCTGAAAGCTTTTCCCATCCCAGTTGCTGCAAAAGGTCAGTCAACACTAACGAGATTATCATAACGGACTATAACGTATCTTGCCGATCTTCGCTGCACGCGTTCTAACTCAGTTTCCAAGCTTATCTCATAAGGATCCCAAATACTGGCGGCATCTACATGATGCTTGGGATTTAATTTAAATGGTTGCTTGAGATTTATGAGTACTTCAGAAGCATAGGAATTACACTTTCAAGACTTCTTTCATGACTCTGGAAATTTTAACTAGAGGTATTCCGCCACCCCCCCCCCCCCGCTTATCAAACGTATTCATCAGTTTACCCAGATTGTAAAAACATATTTTTTCACAATCACGGCGCCCCGGGCCTTTTTTTCCTACTTTACCAGGAATTAGGGGGGGTAGCCTTCCCCCTGCATCCTCCCTGTACTTCCCCTTAATCCGCCCCTGTTTGGCAAATATGATTGAATCCTTCGAGGAAATTACACTTTGGTCAAGGACGACGCACCCTCGGAGGTAATGTTGAATAATTTATAACTACTTTTTCCTCGGATGATCTATGAAATATATTTATAGAGTTCATGCTTCATTTTTATGATAGATTTGTTGAATAAATTTGAATCAAGGTAACAGAGAATCGGCGTCGATTTAGAGGTAAGTGTCCACTATGAGAAACTAAGAAACTTCTCATTCATAAGCCCTGTAAAATGAGCTTCGTTCAAAACCTCGAGAGTGCACGCCAAGTTTCAAGTCAAAAGAGACCTTATATTTAAAAAATTTATATTGGGGACCTCGGTGGGGAAATATTTGCAATTGAAAAGAACCAGATTGATAAACGGGCCAATTCACTTTGGCGATGATTGCAGGGGATCATATGTTTTCGTTTAATATTTCAATTTCAGGCAAACATGGACAGTAAAAGGTTTTATTATCAACTCAGTATCTTCCATGAACTCGAACTTGGCAGGAGGAGTAATAAGGAATAAAACAAAAGCCTTAGGTGGGTAACCAACCACACTGAATGAAACTGGAGGAAAGGACAAAGAGAGAAAATGGAAAATCTGCAGGAGGGGGGGTGAGTGCTGTACTCTTTAAGGTGAAAGTGCTAGCGGGAGGTCAGAGAAAGCAAATGATTCCAAATGTTAAGGACAGAACAGGTAGTATATTAATCGAGCAGGAGGATATTAAAAATAGGTGAAAATAATACATAGAAGAGCTATACGGTGGTGGTGGTAATAAACCTGTGAACCTAGATATATGGAATGAGAGAACGATAGAGTAGGATGACTTAGGATCGGAAATATTCGGTAGAGAAATAGAGAAGTCATTGAAAAGAGATTAAAAAGCCGTAGGAGTAGACGAAATCTCTCCATGAAGAATTTAGGTGATATGGGGAAGAGGAAATTTTTTCAAATTTATTCGTAGGATCTAGGAGGAAGCCACACTCCCTGCCACAAACATTTGAGTCGGCTTTCAGGGTATTTTGTAGATGAAGGAGTATCTTGAGGAGAATCAACTTGGGATGCGATTTTGGTGACGAGAACTCTTATAGGAGAGAATATAATCAGGATATTTCTGTAAAAGAAATAAGATCCGGTTTGACTTGGTGGAATTCCATTTTATATAACGAAAATAAAACTTTTATAATCCACAATTTTCGGTCAAAACATGTGCGCACAATCCGTATTTCAATGTTTTTGCATCATCATCTGGTGCTTCATTGAGCTATTTAGTCAATCAAGCACATGATGATGATGCAAAGGCATTGAAATCCGGATTGTGCGCACATGTCCTGCATGATGTAGCATCTACATCTACGATGTACCGTGCAAGCCACCACTAGGGTGTGTGGCACGGGGTGATTCCACACCAGGCATGCAACACTCGTCCCAGAACAAATCAGAACCTCGCAGGCTCCCCCTGCCGCTAGGCGCAGGCCAAAAAGCAGTAAGGAGAACAGTGCGCAGTCCAACCGGAAACTGGGAGAGTGATACGTAAATGAACATGCAGAACAATGCTATACACACATCTAGTGGTTAATATTACTGATACTGTTAATTAATGAATACTACGAGATGCTACCTCATGCAAAGAACAAAATAAAATAATGACGGACAATTCGACCGGTGTGAAGAGTTAGTAATGATGTGGTGTTAGGTATTAAGCACAAGTGAAAATTCTACTCTACTTATTGAGAGTGGTAGTTTCATATGATTGATCTATCGCAACTATTATGATCCCTTATTGTGCGTGGGAAAAATGACATTTTGAATGTATCGGTTCGGCAGTCAATTTCCTTTATTTTATTCCTGTGATCGCTTCTACCGTAGTACGTGGGCTCTAGTAGTATATGTTGAACGTCCAGCAAAAAACTGACAGCTACGAACTTGCGAAAAAGATTTAACCTGTATTTCTCCCTTCGATCAGTTAGAGATTCCCACCCCAATTCCTTCAACAATTCGGTAACACTGCTACGTTTATCGTAACAACTTTTCACGAATCTTGCTGCTCTCCGCTGTATTCGATCTATTTCAGAGATTAGTCCTACTTCGTAAGGGTCCCATATGCTAGCGGAATACTCCAAGTGAGGTCTCACGAGTGAAAAATAACATCGCTTTTTAACCTTCTCGTCGCATTTTCCTAATATTCTTTCGATAAATATAGCATTGTAGCATATAAAATAGCATCTCGTAGCATTCATAAATTAACAGTATTCGTTATATTAACCTCTAGATGTGTCTATAGCATTGTTCTGCATGTTTGCATGTTCATTTACGTATCACTCTCCCAGTTTGTGGTTGGACTGCGCACTGTTCTTCTGACTGCTTTTTAGCCAGCGCCTAGCGCCAGGGGGAGCGTGTGAGGTTCTGATTTGTTCTGGGAGGAGTGCTGCATGCCTGGTGTGGAATCACCCCGTGCCACTCACCCTAGTGGTGGCTCACACGGTACTTCGTAGATGTTACTAGTACACGGTACTAGTACATGTTATAACATGTACTAGTACATGTTATAACAAAAAATTGTGGACTGTAAAAGTTTTATTTTCGTTACATAGGATATTTCTGATTCATTTGTTGATTTCGAAAATTCGTTTGACGGAGTCAATCATGAAAAACTAATAGGTACGAGTACTCGGGAAAATATGAGTAGAAACTTAATTATTTATGGCCCAGTGGGCGCAGGTGAGGGTGTCTGACGGAGAATCAGGGTGGGCAGTTGTATGGGTGGGTCGAGCGGGGATGCTGGTGGTGAACTAAATAAGAAATATATGTTTAAATAGGAAAAATGATGGTCATTAGGTATTCCCACACTCCAGACCGCCGAATAGTAGCAATCATCCCACCCAAGGACCTTAATTCGCCTCAGTAGAGGGGTGAGGTAGGCACTTTTTATCTCGCAGTAGTCTTTCCATAATTTTTTCCAGGCAGCGTTAAATGCACTGACACTTTGTCTCATGCCGTGGCAATGACTCGAATTGCATCACGGCGATGATAATTATCCTCACATAATTACATTTGATTCAGGATTGTAAATGGAGTTGCATCCAAACATCTTCGGAACATGTGTTTTGCATACAACTTATCACATATTGATATAAAATTTATGTCCTTATGCTGCAAAACAGATGCGGTATTTTTAAAAAGACAATTTATATTGAAGTAAAACTCTTCCTCATAATCTCCTTCATGGCCTGGTGTAGGTATGTCCTTGAGTATTTTCCAGGAGATGTAGTATAGCATTTTCAGGCCATTTTTCTTCTCTGAGACGTCTTATCGCCGTGGGCACTAACACCTCTATGATCCACTCTGTGAGAAGACTTCTTGCTACACATGCCTTATTGTTTGACTTCCCATAAACTCTGAGACTTTTAAATGAAATGAAAAATGTTGCAATTTAAATATGCTGAAATTCCTCAAACTAGAGCCGGAAACTTTGAATTTACGTAAAATGTGTTTGAAACCATTCTTCCTGTTGAATATGGTTGCTGTCCCAGAGTTATAGACCTACAATGTTTTAATGTTTAGATCACTACCTTCAACATTATTTGCTCCAGAAGGTAGGTCTCGATAGATTCAAGCGGGATTTATAGTATCCGTTTATAAATCTTAAAGAAGTTAATCAAATCCTTTGTAAATGGAATACTTGAGGATAAATGAACCAAATAATTCAATACGTAGTAAACTCACTTTTCCAACGATATTAAAATATTAGCCCCTTGCCGAACTACTTTTCGAGAAATTTGCATAAAAATACTAGCTGTTTTCCGTGACATTGATGGCGGCTGTTCGCTCCAGAGGGAGAATATTAAAAAAAATAGGAATTCATAATGCCTAGATTTCGGCAAAAAACTAACGGTGTGTAGTTTGTATGTTGTAAAAACTTTTTATAAAAATTTATCTATTACTCACCGCAGTAATTTTTACAGAATCGAAAAAAACCTGGGGTTTTGAAAGCTTCATAGCCGTACGGCGTGAAAAAATGAGTCAAGTTGGATACTTGTGTAGATATATTTATTTAATAACTGAGAATTTAAGTCATGTATGCAACTATATTTTTGCACCATCAATATTACAATATTAAATTCACACTTCTTACAGTTGCTGAAATTAAAACATAAATTCTAATATGGTCTCCATTATGACTAGGGAACTATCTCGCTCAAACTACCTTCAGTTGTGAGGTCAATATGGAGACTCCTTACGTATAATGTATACGTTCGGCAACTTCTTCGGTGACAACGAATCTGGCATACAATAAGGAGCAAAAGGAATTATGCGAAAAAAATAAAAAAGATAAAACGGCGGTAAATGCGGCCTTTCGCAAAATAATAGCGCAACTCAAAATAAAATATATTGTGCTTATGTTTGGAGGATAACAGGAAGGCGTTTTGGTCTTACGTGAGGAATATAATGCACAATTCTTGAACTTTAAAAAAATAACTCGGCTAGACTTCCAAAGAGTTTCGAAATGGAGTTGTTCATGCAACATTAATTTATTATTATTATTATATCAAACAATTAAAACAGCACAACGCTAAAGTACATCGCTTTGATACAATGGAAATAAATGAATATCAGAATAATAATAATAAGGCAAATGAAATAAAAACAGAAGTATCACAACATCAAAATAAGATACGATGGAGCGATTAATACCAACGATAAATGTGAATGGAAACGAAAGATAGCGTTGTTTTTTTTGCTCATTTAATGTAATTAAATTATTTAGTGTCTGTATGGAATGGTAATTTATTTTATGAGTTTTTTTCTATGTGATTTTCTCTGTACTAATCTTTATTTGTTAGAATCGCCGACGGGAAGGAGGAGAACCACGGGTCACCTCCTGGTGTATACTGGGAGGAAAGGTGCCACAGGTGACTAAGGCGATGAAGTCGGCGGTCAGGGGCGCGAACTGCTCCAAGTTGCATGTGGTTGCCCATGTTGGATTTTAGGCTCTGTGAGAGACCTATGCTCCGAGTTCCGCCGAATTCGCGGAGAATCTGGTACCAGCTTGAGGGTTACCATATCCAGCTTGGTACCTAGGACAGATCGGGGTTCGATGGTTTGGAGCCGAGTGGAAGGAATAAACCAGAGACTCAGTGAAATCTGTGGGAGCGAGGGAGCGGAGTTCTTGGACCTCAGGCCGGTGCTGGATTCGTGTCGGGTGCCTATAAATCTCTCGGGAGTCTACTATACATACGAGGCATCGCAGGAGGTAGTGCGCAGGATACTTGAGCACACTCGTCGAGTTTAACATAGACGGTATGCCACAGGGCAGGTCAATTAGTGGGGTCAATAATTATGTGTTGCCAGTTAGTAATTTAGCTAAGAATACTCCGAATATAGGGTCCAAGAAAAGCTTAATTGAAGACAGCAATCTTGAAATTACCCCGAATCGCATAAACAATAATCATGAATCATTACACGTTACAGTAGCTAACTGCCGTAGTTTAAAAATTAAGATTCCAGAATTTCACCACCTTATTCATAGCACGGAGTGTAACGTCATTATTGGCACGGAAAGTTGGCTGACGGACGATATTTCTGATAGTGATATTTTTCCTAAATCATTCAAAGTTCACAGAAAAGATAGGCCCAACCGAACCGGAGGCGGAGTATTTATATCTGTAAAGAAAACCATAGTCAGCCGAGCGGAAACCGTCCCAGATAACAGCATAGAATCTGTATGGTGCTCTATTAGATGCCCTAAATCAAAAACAATATTCGTGTGCGCATACTACAGGCCACCTAACACCGACGTCACCTCAATTTTAGAACTCGAAACACAAATAAAGAACATCACATCCAGGAACTTAGAAAGAAATGTAATCATAGGTGGAGATTTCAATACGCCCTCTATAGATTGGAGGACCTACAGTTACATATCAGGAGGAAGAGACAAAGATATATGCGAGTCCCTACTGCATACGTTCTCATCAAATGCCCTACATCAGATAGCTACGACGCCTAACAGAGGGACAACATTCTTGATTTATTGGCAAGAAATATACCGCAACAAGTAATTAAGGTAAACACTGTTGAGGGCATTATGACCATAGAGTAGTTACCGTAAAGTTCTCATTGAATATCATTAAAAGTTTTAAACAAAGAAGAAAATTCTACTATTTAAAAAAAGCCGATTTCAATGCGTTCAAAAGTCATCTAAAAAATCTCTTCCCGAATTCCAGGAATCAAGCTTAAAGTTACACACGGAGGGTAGTTGGAAAGCTTTCCCTTCGATCGTACATTCAGGGATCAGAAAATACATTCCAAGTAAAGTAAAAAAAGAGGGCAGCGAACCAAGATGGTACAATGCAGAAGTGAGAAAATCACTAAAACATAAGGGAGTATGCCACGCCAAGATAAAAAAAACTCCGTAGACATTTGTCCACTGTAGTGATCAAAATTTAATATTTGAAAAATACAAATTGTCTAGAGCCATTACAAAGGAAGCCTTTCGGAATGCATTCATGGATTTTAAAAGTAAACATTAGTAGAAAGTCTACAGGACAACCGAAAGGCATTTTGGTCATACGTAAGGGAAGTTCAAGGCAATAGATCAACAGTTATTCCACTACGAAACGAAAATGGCGAATTAATAACAAACTTCAGACTAAGCCAACTTATTAAATTCTTACTTTCAAAGTGTGATCACCCAGTCATCGCAGAGTACATCCGTAAAGTTAAATGATCACTTCCAGCAAAAGATGCCGCCTATTGATATTTGCACTCACGGAATAGAAAACTTGCTAAAATCTTTAAGTCCAAATAAATCCCCAGGTCCTGAAGAAATTCCTGCACGCGTGTATAGAGAAATAGCTTGTTAAATAGCACCCTACTTGCAGAATATATTTAGTAAATCCATCAATGAACACAAAGTACCCATGGACTGGAAAATTGCAAATGTCACTCCCATATTCAAAAGCGGTGATAAGGAACAGCCATCGAACTACAGACCGATATCTCTCACATCTATCTCTTGCAAAGTCCTTGATCATATAATTGCAAGTTCAGTTATGAGACACCTCGATATAGAGAACTTGTTAACAAAAACACAACACGGATTCAGAAAGGGAAGATCTTGCGAAACTCAATTAGCACTTTTTGCTCACGATATTTTAGTCTCGGGTTAACATAACGCTCCAGTTGATTCAATTTTTCTTGACTTTAAAAAGGCATTTGATAAAGTTTACCACAGTAAGCTACTCAAGAAATTAAAATCCTACGGTTTAGACGACGACGTAATTTCCTGGATTAGAGAATTCTTAATCAATCGCGTGCAAAGGGTTGTATTAGATGGCGCTATCTCTAATGAAGTAAAAGTCACATCGGGTGTCCCACAGGGAAGTGTCATAAGCCCGCTTCTGTTCCTTTTGTACATAAACGAAATCGGTAACAAAGTTGACAGTCAACTTAGATTATTTGCTTACGACGCAGTTGTGTATAGAGAAATTCTTAGCCGTTTGCCGTTACGATAATCTTGTTAGTGTTACTGACCTCTTAGAACAACTCGGATGGGAATCACTGTCAGGCCGTAGATTGAAAACAAGACTAAATCTATTATGTAAATTCAAGAGTAGTTTATTTTCCGACGAAGTTGATCATATTTTACGACCGCCAACGTACAACTATGGTAGATTAGATCATAAAAATAAAATAAGAGAGATAGACTGTAGAACAGATAGATTTAAAATGTCGTTTTTTCCGCGAGCGATAATAGACTATAACGGCTGTGTAATGACTAAGAAATCGATTAGTTGACTGGTAGTGTAGCTTACTAACTTATGTATTTCTTAAAGCATGTTTACGGAGTTTTATGGTGTTTCTAACAGCATGTTTAGCATGTTCTAGCATCATAATCAGATTGCCCTCTTAAGTAGCATGTAGAATATTATGTGTCATCGTACATGTGTGGCGTGCATGTGGGGATTCTCTTGCATGCTGCATGATGGTTTTTAGTTAATGATGGAATTGGTTAGTATCCTTAATATTCATGACCGTGCGGTGTGCATGTGGCGGTCCGCTTGCATGCTGCATTTTGGTGACTTGTCACCCCCTGCCAAACACCCTAGAGGTGGCTCGCAGGGTAATATGTAGATGTAGATGTTAGCTTTAATGATAAGGAAGCGCCAACTAAGAACCTCGAGGCAATACAAGAGTGGTGCGATGCGTGGCAGCTAGAATTAAACCTGAAAAATTGCTAATCGTAAATTGGGATTTGTTAAAAGAGTACTTGGCAAGTGCGACGACAAAGTAAGGGAAATAAGCTACTTCTCCCTCGTTAGACCACTCTTAGAATATGCCGCCAGTATTTGGGATCCTCATTAGATAGGCTTGGATACTGAGTTATAACGCGTGCAACGAAGATCGGTAAGATAGGTTAAAGGCCGTTATGATAATTTCGTTATTGTTACTGACATTTTGCAGCAACTGGGATGGGAAACGCTTTCAGCCCATCGATTAAAATTTAGAATAAATCTATTATGTAAGTTCCAAACCGGTCTATTCTCTGACGACGTTGATAATATTTTACGAAATCCGATATACTACGGTAAATCAGATCATGAGAGTAAAATTAAGGAACTAGACTGCAGAACGGACAGATTTAAGATGTCATTTTTCCCACGAACGATAAGGGACCATAATAGCTGCCAATGATACTTTTATCTAGGTTTGTCGTTAGGTAGTGTAGCTCTTAGTATAAGTAGTACTCATAATACTTGAATCCTTATCTGTTACCTAGTACATACTAACAGCACGCCTAGCATGTTTTCTACATGTGTCATGAGTCCCTGTCCATCTGTGTAGTTGTAGAATGCATGTATATTGACAGTCACTCTCCATTTTGATGACATCTGTAGTGTAGTGGTGCATGCTTGTGAGGCTTCGCCTCGTGACATGCATTAGCGATTTATGCTATTGCATAATTAGTCGTAGTTACACTAACTCTAGGGTATAGTTTAATGCATGTTGGTGATTATTCACCCCCAGCAACATACCCCTGAGGTGTCTCGTTGGGTATTTTGTAGATGTAAATGAACTCTAACAAATGGTCCCCGTGATTGTAGATATGAGTGCAGCATATCGTAAATTGTAATTCGCTAATCGTAAATTGGGTTTTGCTAATCGTAAATTGGGATTTGTTAAAAGAATTCTAGGCAAGTGCGACGACAAAGTGAGAGAAATAAGCTACTTCTCCCACGTTAGACTCCATTTAGAATATGCTTCCAGTGTTTGGGACCCTCATGAAACAGGCTTAAAAACAGAGTTAGAACGTGTACAGAGAAGAGCAGCCAGGTACGTGAAAAGCCGTTACGATAGTCTTGTTAGTGTTAATGACCTGTTAGAACATCTACATCTACAAAATACCCTGCAAGACACCTCAGGGGTGTGTGGCAGGGGGTGAGTAATCACCAACATGCATTACACTATACCCTAGAGTTAGTGTCACTACGACTAATTATGCATTGGCATAAATCGCTAATGCTTGTCACGAGGCGAAGCCTCACAAGCATGCACCACTACACTACAGATGTAATCAAAATGGAGAGTGACTGTCAATATACATGCATTCTACAACGACACAGATGGACAGGGACTCAAGACCCATGTAGAAAACATGCTAGGCGTGCTGTTAGTATGTACTAGGAAACAGATAAGGATTCAAGTATTAGGAGTACTACTACTACTAAGAGCTACACTACCTAACGACAAACCTAGATAAAAGTCTCATTTGCAGCTGTTATGGTCCCTTATCGTTCGTGGGAAAAAAGGCATCTTAAATCTGTCCGTTCTGCAGTCTAGTTCCCTAATTTTAAACTCATGATCTGATCTACCGTAGTATATCGGATTTCGTAAAATATTATCAACGTCGTCAGAGAATAGACCGGTTTGGAACTTACATAACAGATTGACTCTAAATTTTAATCGACGGACTGAAAGCTTTTCCCATCCCAGTTGCTGCAAAAGGTCAGTAACACTAACGAGATTATCATAACGGCCTTTAACATATCTTGCCGATCTTCGCTGCACGCGTTCCAACTCAGTTTCCGAGCCTATCTCATAAGGATCCCAAATACTGGCGGCATATTCTAAGTGGGGTCTAACGAGGGAGAAGTACCTGATTTCCCTAACTTTATCGTTGCACTTGCCA